>CAXIVR010000001.1:334277035-335477035 GCA_964035755.1 Teleogryllus oceanicus | reverse complement strand
TTTTTCCTTTAAACCTTTGTAAGTTTAGAGGATAAACATAATTAAATAGCAGAAGTGCCATTAAAACATTTTCTAAAATTAAAGACGTATTGGATATGCTGAAAAGTCGGATCAACACACAAGAAGGCAAATATTTTTTAAAAATTTGTTGCGTCTACATATTGGCGCAACGCGTCTCCAAGCCCCTTAAGGGGCGTTGAGCGCTTTGCCTTGGGGAGTAATCCTCTATTATTTTGCGCGGGAGTAATCCTCCATTACCTTTTTAAGTCATTTTACATCAGGTCGCAGTCATTAGTCAAGAGGACCGCCAGGTAGCATCTCCGCCTACGCGCCTTCTGCTACGCGCTCCTGCGTTGCGCGGCCAGAATTGCGAAGGAATAAGGATAGGGGTAGGGTTTAGGACACTTCACAGGGGTTGGACTAGCCCTTGTGAATCAGCCAAACTCGTTTTGTTGGATCAAATTGGGTGTACAATGGCTTGGTGAATGACCTATTGGTTGACCGGAAGTTACAAAAGGTGGCGAGTTTGTTGTGGCCAATCAGCTCGCATTGCGCTTCTGGATGTACGGTTCAAATCTCGGTCGATTCACGTGGAATTTCTGGTAGGTATGTTAGGTTCTTTCGGGATCTTCCCAGCTTTCTGACCCTCCTTCCCCCATTGCTCACAAGTCACTTACATAATATATCCTAATCATTAAACCATTTTGTAACCTCCAGGTACGGCTGTAATCGTAGGGAGTGGCAGCATAATAAATATAATTTCGGGATATATCCACATGTTTACCAACAGTTCGGCCGACACTCGTTCTGTCGACTATAATCTTACTCAAGGCGTCATGCCACCCACCACTCAGAGGCACTAGGTAATTTGATGCCATGATCGAAATGTTGGCAACCGTCCCCAAGAAGCGGCGTCTTCTGGGCAGCCGAGATTTCATCAACTCCGGCCACGGAATCCAATCTTCAATGTTTTGGACGTCATACCGGAACCTTCAAGTTTAAATGTTTCTAGTTGTTCCTCATGTATCTTGCAGAAGTTTCTAAACTCTCTGGCGCTTGATACTAAAGGCATCTTCCATCTCTGTGGCTTTTTTAATGAGCTCGGATTTCTTACAAACACAATACACAAATCTTCAAATTTATCAACTGAGAAATAATTCTCCAGAGGTAAGATCAGCGGATCTTGTATATTCATCTGAGTAGGATCGTACCAATCAGTGTGTAGCGTGTGGAAAGACAAGTTAGACACTGTGAAACCCAAAGAAAATATTAATACAAATTTTTTTTTTTTAAAAATTTAAAAAAAAAAAAAAAAATATATATGGGGATTATCAACCCACAATAATAAAAATAAATAATGTAATTTATTTTATGCCCAACGTTAAGCAGTTTATTATTGTAGTTTGATTATCCCCATATCAATAATGGATTACTACAAGATATCGGCTACCACCACGAAGAGTATAATAAGTGTAATATAAATTTTTCAATATTTGATATACTTCAATTCTGAGTCTTTTGCTTCAACTGGACGAAGGCCTATCAGCACGGTAAATAATTTAATCATTGAAGCCGACCATGAAATATTGCATCGTTTTATAATTATGTCTGTATGTTTAAGTCTGATATGAGAGAGGAAGGCGATCAGTCAGCGCCCTGCCAACGTCATGTATTGACGTCCTCAGGGATCTCAGTGGAGCGCGTAGTGCGGAGCGCATCGGGATAGACAGTTTGCAAAGTTTCTGCATGATTTCTTCTTCAATTTCGTTGAAAACGAGATTGCCAGACAGTGCAATGTAAATATTATCTAAATCCAATACTTGAAGAAAAAAATAATTGTCTTAAATTCTATCAAGTTTTTGGCTTGCTAACTTATAACCGGAGATCGCTGCGATAAGTCTGGAAACGTGTATATTTTTTAAGTATAAAACATTTCTTGTCTGTAAATTATGCATTTAATGTAGGACCAACGTTTTTCACACAATTGATACAATATATTCACAATTGCTACAATTGCTATAACTATTAAAGTTGCGTTTAATTTTATAAATTTATTTATTTTCTTTAGTTTTATTTATTAACAACTAAACTTGATTATTGTTATTTTATTATAGAAATATTGCCGGAATGAACTTCGTCGTACATTAATTTTTTTCTATTTTATTTTTAATCATATTATCGGGTCCTCGCAGAAATCACTGTTAGGCGCATGTGTGCATGTGCATAGGTGGAGTCGGCGCGCGTGGCGGAGCGACGGCGCGTGACGCGGCCCGAGGGGACGGCACCGCCCCCTGACGCCCGCCTGCACTTCCAGCCGCTGCCGCTGCACCGGGGCGCCTGGACGTTGCGCCTCCGAGCACGGGGTGAAAGGAACACTCAGGGCCGGGAGCGGAAGCTCATGCATCAACTGATGCCACTGGAGCGCCTCTGACCGGGAGGTCCTAGGATCCCACTCCTCACGGCGGGGGTTTTCTTTTCAGCGAGGTCGAATTCAGTCGCTGCCTGGAGGAGAATTCTAGCGGCGGCTGCTCTG
Source organism: Teleogryllus oceanicus (assembly GCA_964035755.1). Taxonomy (NCBI): domain Eukaryota; kingdom Metazoa; phylum Arthropoda; class Insecta; order Orthoptera; family Gryllidae; genus Teleogryllus; species Teleogryllus oceanicus. The sequence continues at coordinate 335,474,502 of CAXIVR010000001.1, read as the reverse complement.
ATCGGTAGTTTTCCGTGGTTTCTCCGATCAACACCAGGCGAATGCCGGAGCAGTACTCTACCAAACGGACCGCGCGCGATCTGTCCTTCCTCTTCCTTGTCCTATCCTCTCCCCTTACACACACACTTACACTAACATGCACTACACTACCACATATTCCGGGAGACCGGTCGGGAGCTTAGAGCTTGTCCCGGCTGGGGCGATGCCCCTCTGGTGGGAGAGTCCTGGTTAGGGGGAAACCCCAGTAGCCGACGGTAGGTCGGCGCCAGATCTCGTCATACAGCGAGGGAAGATCGCGGCCATCTCCCGAGAAATAAAACATGCACTACACTAATGGGGCCAATGACCAAAGCAGTTGACGCGCCCGGAAACACGAAAAAACCAAACCAAACCATTCAGACGGATCTCCAGAGCCCGCTGCTTCAAAAGCTGCTTCATAAGCCGCAAAAATACTCCATTCAGCAGGGGTGTCCAACTTCCACGGCCACTCGGGCCATATTTTCATTCGTCGGTCGACCCACACTTGACTTCCTCATATTGTTGAACAGCCCGGCTGCTCTGATACGGAGGGATGGAACCATGCGTACCAAGCATAACGCAGTGAAACACATTGGGATAATTTTGAATTTCTGATTTCGCTAAAAAATCCTTAAATATAAACGTAAAAAGTTTAACATTAAGGGTGTTTTGACCCCTTCAGGGCACGTGCGCTAGACGCAAAATGTTCTTACCTGATATGGATGAAAGGAACTTTCACTAATTACCATTCGCCGGCCACAATAAATGGCACCGCGGGACGCCAGTTGGACCACCTTGCTATACAGCTTTAAAGACCAATAAATTACACGGGCACATACAAAAAATGCCAGACCCAACGGCTTGACACATGTTTTTTATTTATTTATTTATTTTACGTCAAAAAAAACAGTTAAAAACTGCGTATGACGTGCTATGGGGAAAAGTGAATTGTGTGCACATTTTCAAAATTCTGTGATCCCTACACTAAGTCATATACTACTTAAATTTTGAATTTTGAAAGGAGAAAAAACAAAACTCCCATGTAGTAAAATCTATTTTCAAGGATAAATAAGCAATAAATTTTGAATTTTGAAAGGGAGAAAAAAAACAAAAAACAAAAAAACTCCCATGTAATAAAATCTATTCTCAAGGATAAATAAGCAATAAATTTTGAATTTTGAAAGGAGAAAAAACAACAAAAAACTCCATGTAATAAAATCTATTTTCAAGGATAAATAAGCAATAAATTTTGGCTCTTATTACTTCCTGCCGCGACAACATGGAAACGATAATTTAAGAATTGCGTTTCCCACTGAATTCTAGAAGACGTGCACAGAAAATGAAGTTACATTTTATGTCCAGAAGCAAAACAAGGGGCCATCTCAGCATTTGCTCAATGGATCAGGGGAAAATGGACGAAAAACCTGATCGAGATGGGGGTCATTGACCGGAAGCTGTAGTACAATAGTTGTTACAGGTTGTTTATACTCATTTATACAGTCCAAATGGTAAATAATGCATTATGTATCATTGTTAAAATTAATGTTACTTTTCTTGTGATGCTCAGTATAGTCTCTAATTGTATAGAAACAGTTATGCAGCAGAAACGATTTCACTTGGGATTTAAACTTTTCTATCGAATTTAGTCGTTTAATGTCATCTGGCAAAGTGTTGTAAAATAATGTACATGTATTGCGTGTGAATTGTTTGTAATGAGCTGTTGATACTGTCACCTGATGAATATGATTTCTACGCCGAGTGTTACAGTAATTGACATTTCTGAAAATATATTCCCGCCCATAAGCAAGTCATTTTTGACAAAAACCACTGATTCGTAAATAAAAAGACACGGTAGTGGTAAAATTCCTAGATTAATGAAGAGAGGCTTACATGAATCACGTGGGTGGGATTTGGTTATTATTCGTACAAGTCGTTTTTGTAATCTAAAAGTCTGGGAGCTATAAGATGTATTTCCCCAGAATAGTATGCCATATCTCAGGCGGGAATGAACATTCGCGAAGTATACACAACGAGCAGTATGAAGGCTGACTGAATTTGCAAGAATTCTGAACGCGTAGCATAATGAACTTAATTTTGAGTTCAATTCATTTAAATGGACGTTCCATTTAAGGTTTGACTGAATTGAGAGACCTAAAAATTTTTGAGAGAATTGAGAGACCTAAAAATTTTCTATGTATTTTGACGCGTTGAATCCGAATCGGAAGGCAGAATTTTTCCATCATCTTCCAGTTTCTTTAATGGCGAAAAAACACTATAATTGTATTTTTGTTTTCGGAGGTTGTTGTCAGATACGAAGAATTGAACATATTTCTCTATGTATGCCGTCGCGCTGAATTCGAATCTGAAGCCAGAATTGCGCCACCTCTTTCCAGTTTTTATGCAACAAAAAAATTAAAAAGACCTGAAATTTACAATCTACAAACTCATGAATGGATTAGGATAGATATCCTGGAACTTCACAAACACACAGGTTGCACTTCCCCATACAGTACGTCACACCCAGTTTTTTTAAACTGTTTTACATTAAATAAATATATAAATGTAAAGGGACAGGAAATACTCGTCATGTGTTCATGAGGAAGGTTGACTCAATTTACGTCACAGTTTTTAGTTCTTTTTTATTTCAAATGAACAAACGTCATTTTATAGAATTATTTTGTATTCATTGCTTCAGCTGCTATTTTAACATAATTACAATGTTTCAGGAGGGATCTCTGCTAGTGAATGCAAGTTTAGCATGGAGTGAAGTGAACTTCATCAAGGCATTGGCCAGCCGTCTTGTCGTGAACACAGGCGAAACGAAAACGGAGGATGACCGGCCGGATGTGGAGTTTACCGTCATGGAGGTGTGTCTTGGTCAAAATCAGGACTGTTATGATTTGTGCTTCCTCCACGGTGGTGAACGCTTATTTTAATTAATATGTAATGTACTTCATAATAATTGCCTTAAATAAGGTCCAACGATCTGCCTAAAACTTTGGCACAAATTATTAATGTAAAGGCCGTAATAAGATAAATGAAAATAATTTTGCCCGTGCAGAAAATATGTGTAAATAATTATTTCTGTTATTACCGAGAAGCCAAATCGAAATGATTTTTACCTTGCCGTGTCACGTCATGTCTCGTGTGTGACGTCTCGATCTAGTTTTCCGTGCAATTGGCCAATTAATTGAGTAAATTCCGGCAAGGCTCTTGGTTTACTTCGTGACATAAATGTAACGTCACTTCCTGCACATATTTTTTTGAGGTTTCTCTTTGCTATTTGAGGAAAGAGTACGTCGGGGGGCATATTTCATCAGCAAAACTATTACATCAATTAAATTTGTAGCTTAATTGCCGATGCAAATTCGTTACTTATGAAAGGTGAGTAAATACACAAGCGCCAGGAAAGTCTCTCCGCAGTGACACCCAGCTGCTTGCAACGAAAATTATGTTGGTAGCAGCGTGTAACAAAAGAAAACGTAACCGCACTCACTACAATCACAACAGATGCAGGAAGTGTTGCCCCCTTCACTTGCTTCCCACCGATGTTTGCTACCAACATCATTGCCATTTTTAATAGGAGGCCCGAACTCGGGCTTATTATTGTTATTATTAATATTATTATTATTATTGTAATTATTGTTATTTAACTGCTACCGGGTCATACACAATTGCAGTTCAAATAAATGTATGGATGAATACCGAGAGAGGGTCCTGGCGCACTGTATTTCTAATTTTCAAACAATGCCAACGACCATCGCTGGTATCTTTATTGATAACTAAACTATGTGTAGTAAAATAGAGCAGTGGGACTTCTACAGCTGATGAAAACGCCCGCACATTACAGTTCCCGTCAATACGTAGCATACAGTTTTATTGCTTTTTGAAGGTAAATGAATACAAACGGAATAAAACAGCCTTGTTCGTGTGATGGGCGCAGGAGAGCGTGACGGGGCGCTGCAGCACGGAGTACGCGGTGTCGCCGTTGGACGACGTTCGAGCGCCGGCGCCCGGCCCCGCCCACGCCGCCCACCCGCGCCCCCGCCCGCGCCCCCACCCCCGCCTGCTGCGCGTCGCCAAGAGCAGGGACTACGAGCGTTGCGAGCGCCGCCCCGGCTTCCGCCGCCCCTCCGCCCTCGCCAACGCCCCCGCGGTACGTACACTGGCAGACGCTTCTGCTTAATATGGTATACACTCATTTCTACAGCAATAGAATTACCATGAACGCACATTAATACGTACACAACAATGCAAGAGTCAATGCTTTATGATCATATCTGGAGTGAATGTATAAATGATCTTGGTGGACTGGTAATTATAAATGTAGTAGGACCCCGCTAATCTGAACCCAGCAAATTCAAAATTTCGGATAATCCAAACAAAATTCGGGATGGAGGAAAAATAGAAAAAAACACCAGATTTTTATCAACTTAATTTATGAACGAAAAATCATGATCACAGTTTAACACAATTCTGAATACTGTACGTAGAATACCCGCGACACAAACTGTGCTTCAAATCTTCTAAACAAAGTAGTAACTACTACCGCATGCGATCTGGTATGTAGGTACTGTATTTTGTTGTTCACTCACTGGCTACACTACGTTGCGATTTTTTTACATGGTACCCTACATTGCGTTGTGTCTGGTAATCCTATAGATGCATTTGTATATCAGATAAACATAATCTGCTACGCAGATGACGCAGTGCTTATAGCAGACTCTGAAGATAATCTGCAGAGACAATGCTCAGGTATTAACTCAATGACAGGTATTAACTCATAACGACAGGAAAGTTATTTATGATAGTTTCAACGAAAAAAAATCTATGGTAATATCGAAAGAGCCTGTACGATGTAAGTTGAAAATAGAATGCAAAATCATCGAGCAAGTGATGAAGTTCCAAAACCTGGGAGTGGACATCTGCAATGATTGCTATACTTGCAAAGAAGCGAGGGAGCAGGCCATGAAAGGTGCTCGCGTATCAGGTTTCTTAAGAGAAGTAACTTAGAAAGATAAATACCTTAGCATAGAAGGTAAAGGAAAAATCTACAAGACAATGGTGAAACCAGTTTTGACATATGGAGCTGAAACCCTAACTGATACGAAGAAAACAAAAGAACTATACCGATGAGTAGAAATGAACACTACGATCAATTGTAGGAAAGACCAGGAGTGCCAGGGTAAGAAATTAGGATGTAAGAGATCTAAAATAACTGATATAACCGAATTTGTGAAAAGAAGGCAAAAAGAATGGAATAACCGTATCACACAAATGAGCGATAATAGACTGGTGAAGATAGCCAGGGATATGATACCATTAGGGAGGACAAACCCTGGAAGGCCACAGAAAAGATGGAGAGAAGATCTGCAATCAACAACTAGTGAATTCCCTGGATGAAGCGTGAAGAAAAACAGGTGTGCAACCTACATAAAAGAAGAAGAAATATTTGTATATGTATGGTACAATTTTCGGATAATCCGAACATTTCCGAATCCGAAAAGACCACACCCCCAATTGGTTCGGAATACCGGGGTTCTAATGTGCTACATGATTTGAATGATGAGCGTAAGGCAGAAGGGTTAGTAAGGAAAGGGAAGGTAATAATATAACTTTGAAATAGATCAAGAATTTAAGGTGAGTGGTTATTCCCTTTTTGTCTTGTCTGTTACTTCCTTTATATGTTAGGTATTTTGATTTCAGTTTAATTATATGATTAGTGTCATTAATTGTAATATTCTTTTGTTTTGCAGTCTCTTTCAACTGAAGAAGTGATAATTCGAGGAAGTCTGTCAGAATATATTGTTCATTCATCCACCTTAACAGACAAAATTGTCATGGAACAATCTTCCTTTGGGCAGCCACAAGGTCTGATAGAAAGCCAGCTCGGTATCAAACTGATTCGTTTAAAGGAAAGCCACAAACCCGCCGCACCTCTCGGAACTCTGCGTCATGTCGATTTGGTGTACCACGAAGAAGATCCTTTTCTACCAGAGAATTTCAGCATTTCTAAACGCGAATCTTCTGGAACTCCTGATCATGAATCAAAACCTGAAGACATCAACGATGACATTCATTACGTCCATAAAAGAGGAAAAGCTCTAGTGGATCTCGGAGATGTTTCTGCACAACAAAGAAAACAAAATGGGGGCAGTATTGTAGAAAATAAAAATACATCTCTCCCACCCAGCAAGTTTCATCCTCTATTCAATTCCAGTCGCCCATCAGGACCGCCAATATTGCCACTAGTACATTCTCTTCAATTAATTGACCAACTTTCATCCAATGATTCGTCTCCTTTTGCTTTCCCATTTGAACTTCCCCCAAATATTCCTATTCGACCTTTCTTTCGAGGAAACAGCACAATAAAATTAAGCGACTCAGAGAGGAAAGTATTTGCTCGAAAACTGGTTCAGAACATTAGTTCTGCTTTGCAAGACCCAAATCAAATGCCCGATCTTCATACCCTGAGCTCTTTTTCTATACTCGTGGAATTACTTAGGACGTTCAGCTACAATCAACTGAAAAATCTCACCAAAAACTATGAAGCAGCACGGTCTTCTCAAAATGCAGTTTCTGAAGACGATGAATTTAAATGGTAAGAAACAATTTTGAGGATTTCTTGGCTTTGTAACGTCCATGAACGGTTGCTCATTTTCAGTAATATCTATTATAGGCACTTTAAATTGTACAAACTAACACAATATCGGTTAATGTTTTGAAGAAATCTATGGCTGAAATGTGCAAAGATTGCAATAAATACAATTATTTTTCACTCTTAAGCTGCATGCTAAAAATGAGGTGACAAAAGCCATGAGATGTGTAGTAGCGGACCTCCTCTTGCCTAGCGATGTGTAGCAAGTCGTGGCAAGGACTCAACCACACATTGGACGTCCCCTTTAGAAATATTGAGCCATGCTGACACTATAGCCGTCCATATTTGCCAAGTGTTACCGGTGCAGGATTTTGTACTCTAACTGACCTCTCGATTATGTTCCATGTTAGATAGGATTTCTGCCGGGCGATCTACTTGGTTAAACCATTCGCTGGAATTGTCCAGAATGTTCTTCAAACGAATTACGAACAATTGTGACATGGGCTTATTGTCATACATAAAAAGTGTCATTGTTGTTTGCAAACATGAAGGCCATAAGTATCTGCACATGGTTTCCAAGTAGCTGAACATAAAAATTTCCAGGAAATGATCCGTTCAGTTGGACCAGAGGACCCAGTCAATGCCATGTAAAAACAGCCATCACTATTATGGAACCACCGCCAACGACCATAGTGCGTTGTTGACAACTTGTATGGTCTGTGCCGCACCCAAACCTTACCATCAGCACATCCCAAATGAAATTGGGATTCATCTAATCATGCCACGGTTTCCAGTCATCTAGGGTCCAATCGATTTGATCACGGACCCAGGACAGGCAATGCAGGCGATGTCGTGCTGTTAGCAAAGGCACCCGAGTCAGTCTTCTGCTGTCATAGCCCATACACACCAAATTTCGCCGCACAGTCGTAATGGATACGATCGTCGTACTTACCTCTTTGATTTCTGCCGTAATCTCACACAATGTTGCATGTGTGTTAGCACTGACAACACTACGCAAACGCCGTTGTTCTCGGTGAACGGCGTCGTCGCCACTTCGTTGTCCGTGGTGAGAGGTTATGCCTGAATGTCCCATGTCTAACTGACATTCCACGTTCAAAGTCTGTTAATTCTCATCGTACGACCATAATCACATCAGAAACTTTTCCACATGAATAGCATGAGTACAAATGAAAGCTCTGCCAATTCACTGCCTTTTTACACCTTTTATACGATACCACTGCTATCTGCATCTGTGTGCAATATTGCGATGTGTATCTGTGTGCAATATTGCCTTTTGCCATGTGTATCATTTGCAAATTGCTATCCCATGACTTTTGTCATCCCAGTATATAGTAGAACCTCCATTATTCAAGGTGGATGTGGGATCCACGGAAAGACCCAGATAATCGAAATCATTTTTATTGAATTAAATTTTAATTAAAATTTTTAAAAACAAAAAAAAACAACAACAACAAAATAATAATTGAAAATAATATTGTGGAATCAACATAATCAAAATGCTAACTCTAAATAATATTGTCCACTTTTGGAAGGAGGTAGAAGTAACTGGGTGGAGAATACGAAAAGTGATGCATGATGGTCATTTTGATCTGAAACAAAATGTAATGGAGGAGATGAACGGAGATGAAATTAGTTTCATAATTTAGGAGTTCCATATTAACAATCCGGATAATGAACCTTGCATAGTCTCATCGAAGAAAGGTTTCCAGTCAACTCACAATTTATATTATCTTAATAAAAATCCATTTATTCGTTATTCGCTGGAGCAGAATCCAAACAAGCGGGCCCCATACCGCGCGCGTCATTTTCTTACTTTTCTTCGTCCTATACTCATTCCTTACTCACACACGCACACACACACACACACACACACACACACACACACACTACCACTCATACCGAGAGCTTAGAGCTTGTCCTGGATGAGGTTGTGCCTAGCTGGTGGGAGATACCTGGTTGGGGAAAACCCTCAAGTGAACCGGTAGGTCGGTGCCGGATCTCACCATTTAGTGGAAGACTACTGCCACCTCCCGCGGTATAAACATGCTCTACATTTATGGGACTAATGACAGCAGTTGACGCGGCCCGAATCACTAATCAATCATATACTTTTTGTGTACCGTGTGTTTGAAGTTTTGCATTGACCGGGAAAATTTGCCGAATCAAATTGGCTAAGCCAACATTAGAACTACCTTAACACGTTCAACTTCTTGATTCACCACCCATTACACAGTATATTCAGTGCTCAGTTTTCTATTCAACTATTTGCTTTAGCTGTTTGTCATGGCGCAGCGCTGATTAAACCAATGGGGTTATGAGACCCAGAGGGCAGACTGGATAAAAGTGTGTCACGTTCTGGCCATCCTTGAGGGCACACGGCTGCTTGAACAAGCATCAGGATTAACGCCACATCCTCATTAGGGTTTGGGAAGACTTAATTAAGTTACCTAGTTGCTCAGGTCTAGTTTCTGTATTTGTCGCATGCCCAGCAAGAAGCTGTTGTTCAAAGGTTACTTCCGTGAAAATATTAATCTAACACTTCTCACTCGGCCGAATTCCCATTCAATATCCCCAACACAATAGGTTCGGGACGTGATCAGAATCCAGAGATCTAATGCCCTCCCCCCTTTTCCAATGCGCCCCGTTGGAAATATTTTTTTTATTATGATGCCAATATGTAAGCCGAGTGCCGCCCAATACAAAATGTCTAACTCACAAAATGTTAGCCCTGTATAAAAATGTCCAACAAAAGTCTCACATACGAAAATGCGCAATTTTTCTAATAAAAGAATAACAGAGGCAGATTTCTCATCACAAAATATTATTGCTGTCAAGGAAACCGCAGGTCGACTTCACAAATGTGTTGTGCAATATCGCTCGAGGAATTACATATTAAAGAAAAATACATTGTAGTCATTATATGAAGTATTACCATTTGCGGAATGCAGAAAATTATTCGAGATACGCTGCATTAATTCTCGATTACAATAATTTAAGCCAAATTATAAACGATACTACACGATCACTAAAAAAAGAATGATTGAAAACATTGTGTCTACAAAACAATTGCATTAAGCAGTAATTCAATACACTACAGTATTATCTAAAGTTACGTGGATAAAAAACAAGGAGAAATCCAGGTCAATAGACCCAATTTCTAAGCATGCTTAACTAATTGCACGTTGGATTATTTATTCTGAGCGTTTCTATGAATCGGGAAACTCGGTAATAAATATTGTGGTTAAGCGAATTGTTTTTCCTGCACATTTGAAATACAGATGATTTTTGATTATTTGAAGTTTTTGGACATTTTTCAATGGGCATATTTCCTTGTACCCTATGACTAGAAATGGTGTGACACTGCAACAATGTTACAAGCATGTGCGAGAGTATACTAGGGTGTGTGGGCGTGTATGGATGTTGTGAGCGTATTGTATTTGACAGAGTTCGAGTGTGTGTAATCTTGGTCGAGTGTGCGTACATCACCAATTGCGTGTGTGAGCGTGTGAAGGATGTATGAGCCCAAGCAAGCGTGTGCGATTTTGTTCGTGACAGCGTGTATGAGCGTGTGTGATCACGTTCGAGCGTGTGCCCGCTAGATTTGTGCGTATTGAACGTGTTCGAGTAATGCTAGCGCGTGTGAGCATGTGCGAGCATTTGGAAGCTGTGCGCATGGGAGCTGTACTAGCGCGTGGTCGCGCGTGCGTGCGCGTGCGACTTGTGCTTCGTGTGCAATGCGCAGGTCCGTATGGCACGATGCTGTGTGGAGCATGAGTGAGCGTATGAGGGCCGTGCTATCGCGTGAGAGCGCGTCCGTGCGCGTGCGACCTGTGCTTCGTGTGCAATGCGCAGGTCCGTATGGCACGATGCTGTCTCCAGACAGCATGAGTGAGCGTATGAAGGCCGTGCTATCGCGTGAGTGCGCGTGCGTGCGGCGATGCTGCGTGTGCTGTGCGGAGGTGCGCCAAGTGCGACGCCGTGTGCGAGTTGAGTCAGCGTGTGTGGGGGGGCGTGGTATGCTAGCGCGAGGGAGCGCGTGTGTGCGCGTATGAGTTGTGCTGCTTGCACGCCATGCTGGTGGGCGAGGCGCGACGCCGTGTGCGTGCATGAGTGAGCGGGTGGAGGCTGTGCTAGCTCGTGCGTGCGCGTGCGAGCTGTGCTGCGGATGAGATTTGCAAGTGCGCGTGTGGCGACGCCATGTAAGAGTTGGGTCTGCGTGTGGGTGGCGTGGTGTGCTAGCGCGATGGAGCGCGTGCGTGCGCGTGCGTGTGCGAGCTGTGGTGCGTGCGCGGCTTGCAGGTGCGCGTGGCGCGACGCCGTGGGCGCGGCGGGAAGCGGGCCGGCGCTGCTGCTGCTGGCCGCGTGGGCGTCGCCGGGCGGGCTGCTGGCGCCGGCGGAGGCCGCCCCGCTCATCTCCGCGCTGCCCAACGTGGCGCTGCGGCCCGACCGCGCCTACGCCCACCGACTCTTCGTACGTACCCGCCGCCCGCAACAGCTGCATTGTCCCAAACAGTGATGATCATGTTTTAACTAGCGGTGCTAAACCGGCGCGTACTTTCTCGCCCGTACTTTCATGCAAAATTTCGCTTTCAAATTTTCAAAAAATTGTAGATGAATTTATTTCAAAATCTAACTTGAAGAAACAGATTTCATGAAGGGAAAAAATCTCGATCTTTAATATTTTAGTAGTCGAAAGTCTCCTCGAAAATTTTGAACTTTTGAAATATTCCAAAAATTAAGGTTTTCAAAGAACGTGAGACCTGTACCATTCTCTTAAACGCCCTTTGCACTATTCAACAAAAAAATTAAAAGATGGAGCTTTTTTTTGAAAATTTGGAAAATGTCTCAGACTTCATGAAAGAACAATACAAAATTATAATACCGGTTTCAAATACATGTGGGCGCGATTCAGCCAGATCTAACGGTTTGCCGCTAGCGTTGTTCACAGCCGGGAGACGGGCGGACAGACAGATATTTTGTCAGTATCAAGGTTCTACAAAATATGGAGAGTGGCAACACATGCCGGGACCTCAGTGTGTGTCCTGACCGGGGCGGTACACCGCTGGTGGAAGATACCTGACTGCGGAATACCCCACATGCCGACGTATAGGTCAACGGATCTGGCTATCGAGTTTGGGAAGAACAGTCACATCTCGAGTGAAAACATGCACTAAACTTACGGGTCTATAATAACCATAGCAGCTGAAGCGCGAGCAGTATAAACACGAAATAATCCTCTGATTGAAAGATCGTGGGTTCGAGTCCTGACGGTGACAGGATTTTCGACACTAGCTTATCAGCTAGGCCGGGTTCAGTCGCTGTCTGGAGGAGAATTCTAGCGGCCGGCTGCTCTCACCGGAAGTTTTCCGTGGTTTCTCCGATCAACACCAGGCGAATGCCGGAGAAGCACTGTAACAAACGGTTCACGGACCGCGCGCGATCGTTACTACCTCTTCCCCCGAGAAACAAACTACACTTACGGGACAGATGACCTACGCTGTTAACGCACCCGGACCGGCAGCGGTAGCTCAGTGCATCAAGTGATGTAACAGCAGCACCTCCGACCGGGAGGTCCTAGGTTCGGGTCCTGACGGCGGCAAGATTTTCGACACTAGCTTTCCAGCTAGGTCGAATTTAGTCGCTGTCTGTAGAACAATTCTAGCGGCCAGCTGCTCTGATCGGTAGTTTTCCGTGGTTCCTCCGATCAACACCAGGCGAATGCCGGAGCAGTACCCTACATAACGGGCCACGGACCGCGCACGATCTGTCCTTCTTCTTCCTTGTCCTATCCTCTCCCTTAACAACACACACACTTACACTAACATGCACTACACTGCTACATATTCTGGGAGACCGGTCGGGAGCTTAGAGCTTGTCCTGGCTGGGGCGGTGCCCCGCTGGTGGGAGAGTCTTGGTTAGAGGGAAACCCCACTAGCCGACGGTAGGTCGGCGCCGGATCTTACCATCCAGCGGGGGAAGATCACCGCCATCTCCCGAGAAGAAACATGCACTACACTAACGGGACTTATGATTAAATCAGTTGACGCGCCCGGAAACTCGAAAAAACTATCAATCAATCAATCAATCAATCAATTAATTGACGCGCCCGGAATCTCTAATGAACCAACCGACGATATAATTTATAAAACTTATCAAGGACTATCAATCCATTTCGCCGCATAAAATATTTTTTAAGTCGTTTTAATCCAGTTCCGTGTGCGCAGGAGCTGGTGCAGGCGTGGGAGCGGTCGGCGGAGGGCGGGTCGGTGCACCGCGCGGCGACGCTGGCGCTGGCGGAGCTGCTGCCGCTGGAGCGCCGCGCCCCCGCCCGCGTGCACGGCACCGCCGCCTCCTTCCTGCTGGGCACGTACGTGCCGCACCTGCACCGCCAGCTGCCGGCGCGACGCCAGCGCCGCCCAGCTGTACGTGCGCGCTCTGGGGACCGCCGCCACGCCCCGCGCGCTCGCCGCCTTCCAGCCCTACCTCGAGGTGCGCGGCTTCCCCTTCGGCTCGCTGCCATAGTGCTTTGGCGTGTGTCTCGTGTTACTCCTTCAATAGATTGCTCTCTCGCCGTCGTCTTTTCCCTCAATCTCCCTGTCCCGCGTTCCTCTCCCACGATCTTTGTGTTCCAACGTTTTCCTTTCCCCGGTCATCCTTTCCTGTATTTTTCCTTTTAGTACTATACTTCTTTCATTTTTCCTTTTCCAGTGATTATTGCTCATTACTCGTATTTTTAGCCTTCCATTCCTTTGTTTTTTACTTCAGTCTCATTCCCTTCGTTCTTCCCATTTCTTTTTATAGTGTATCTCTATCTATTCTTTGCTTCCAGCCTCTTTTTTCTTAAACTTATTTTGTAATGTTAGTTTTAGTAATTTTAATTTTATCTTTGCGAAAGTTTACAAAAAATATTTTTGAAGCGTTTGCGATAAACTGTTTTTTAATTGAATTTCTAACAATTCATGCTACTTAGATTCTTGAAATTCCAATTTTCAAGTTTCTCAGAACAAAAAAGTACATTTTTAACGAAACCGTTTAAGCAAGATACATATATTCTAGATTTAAAAACGTATATTCAATCTGATCCAGTATTCTCAATGACAGACATAAATGATGCTAAGTTTTTGCTTTTTTCTCCTTGGTTCATTAAATTTAGAAAATATTTTTAAAATTATAAAAAAATCGTTAATTTGGTTTATTCACGTTTTTTATGCGCTTTTTTTACCCACGTTCCGAGGCCGGGCATTTGGTCTCATGTTCAGCAACTGTAATTTATCTTGAGATGTAGACTTGGTTGACAACAAAATGTCTATAAAATACTCTTTTTATTTTAAAAATGATATGACGTACTCAGAAAATCATTTTTTAATCAACTACGGCTATCTCAATATAAATTACAGCTCCTGAAAATGAAACCAAATCTCAGGTCTCGAACCGTCCCCAAAAGTTAATAGAAAGCATAAGTAACAGTTTTTATAGTTTAAAAAACTCTAATGTAGCGTCCCAAGGAAAGAAAATTTGACAGTATTTATGTCTGTCATTAAAAATGTTGGACCAAACCGAATATAATTTAAATAGAACTGAGGTCAAATATGCAACTAACTTATACTTTAAAAGGAATGTAGCATCGAGTTCTTTCGAGGTACAGAGTGGACTACTGGACGATTTTAATGTGATTTTTGATTTATTTGATTTGATTTATTTTCGTCAAAGAGAGACACAAATTGTATGTGACTTATGGGGAAAAAGTATAATTTTCGCACGTTGTCTTGAGCTACAGAAATTGAGTGCTTTGAATCGAGAATATTGACAATAGGCGCAATGTTATTTATTGACGAAGGGCGTGGCCTTCCGGCGTCCGGGGCCTGTGAAATTGGTAGACGAGGTTAACTGATAGGTGATACATGGACCCCTTCATAAATACGGCAGCCAAGTCGTCTCTCGAAAAGTACTCCCCGTCAATAACTGACCCCACTCAATAAATGATCCTGTTCCCTGGAAAGATACATAAATAATTAGTTGCAAACTATTTTGAAGATTTTATTATATTTCTGTCACTCGCGCGGCCATTTGTAGCACGAGCACTCGCGCGTTGGACTACGTCCAACAAATTATTTAGTTATAACATTTATGTTTTTGCACACTAACGAAGAAAAGTGCATAAATACAACATTTAAAATATTAGATATTCTCATATTACAGAAAAATATCATTTTAATCAGTTATACAAAAACGCCGTTCTATTCGCCAGTACCCGCATGTTGGATTCTATCAAACAGGCACTAACATTTTACTTCAGGGTATGGCGACACTACGGATAATAGAGATAAGAAGTTTATCGACATCCTTCCCTGATACCATTTGTGTAATAGAAGCATTGTTTTCATACGTGGAAAGCTAACATTCCTTTCTTAACAAGAAAAGAAACTTCTGTTTGACTCTATCCAACAGTGCGAGTGACGGAGTGTTAAGAAAGAGCTCCTCCTTGAAATTTCCCTCCTAAATTCCCCCAACCCAAACCCCTTTTAAATCTTTTTTAAACCCCCAAATGTCGATGTACGTTATTCTCGATAAATGTCCCCCTCAATGAATGCCTCCTCCATAAATTTTACCGACTGAGGTAGCTCAGGGTATCAAGCGATGTCACTGCACTGCTTCTAACCGGAGGTTCGAGGGTTCGAGTCCCGACTGTGGCAGAATTTTCGACGCTAGCTACATAGCTAGGACGAATTCAGCCTTGGCCTGATGAACTATAGCTGACGTCTGATCGGCAGCTTTCCGTGATTTCTCCAGGCGAAGTTTGGGGCAGTACCACAAGAAAATTGTCAGCGACCGAACGCCACCTTTCCTTCCCCTTCCTTGTCCTTTTCTCCCTTACTTATATGCGCTACATTACAAAACATTTTTTATTTATTTAATAGGTAATTATTACAGCCAAATTAGAAACTTGATCCAATGTGGCTAGGCCGAAGGCCTTTAAGCCATTACAATACCTACATTCTACCGCGTTCTAACCTTTCGCCTTCTGGTATTCACCCCAAATGGTCTCTCCATCGCCTCAAAGCCGCGGAAACGAGACCATAAGGTACAACTGAGGAAAAACCCTGAAGGGAAAAACCTGCCGTCAGAGCCGAGTACATGCTACTCTATCCGTTTTTTAGACTATTTATTTATTTGGCGCGGGCGTCAGGCATTCTCCTTCCAGTGTTTGGCCTCCACCGCACCTGAAAACAAACAGCACCACAGAAAATCGTCCGCACCAACGCCTCTGCCCTAACATTTCGATTCCACTTCCCTTCGCCCCTAATGTGCTTTATTTTAACCGTTTCCTTTTATTTTATTTTAATTTAATTTATTTTAATTTATTTAACTTATTTTAATTAATTTAATTTTAATTTATTTAACTTATTTTGATTAATTTAATTTTAATTTATTTACCTTATTTTAATTAATTTAATTTTAATTTATATAACTTATTTTAATTTAATTTTAATTTATTTAACTTCTTTTAAATTAGTTTAATTTAATTTAATTTTAATTTATTTAACTTATTTTAATTATTTTAAGTTAATATATATTTTTTATTATTGACTTATTTATCTACTTATACTTAACAATTGACTACAATTTATAACTTTTATTTTTTTTTGTACTGTTTACTAACCTAACATAACTACTAACTTAATTATTGTTAGTTTATTGATTTATTACGTATTTCTCTCCAGTCTAGGCTCTGCTCGTACTAACCACTACTGTTTTCCACTCCTTAATTTCAGTTTCTCTAGTGGTCCGAACCTTTCCTAGAAATGTTCCTAATTCTTTCATGAAGTTAGGTCTTTTATCCCTAGAATGTTTTGGGCGAGCGTTACGTTCCTATGTTGAAAGTAGTAATTTCCATTCCCATCCATTTTCCTCTCCAAGTTTCGGTCGCACTGCAAATTAAAGGATATGGATCCAGTCTTCCTATCACCGCAAAGCACACAGATGCCATTACCATTCGAGTCCTTTAATCTACGTTGCATCCACCCCGACCCTGAACCAAGCGTATCCCTTCTTGCGTCCTTTTGCAGTGTGTTTACGTAACGTTCGCAACCCATAACGGACTCGCGTGAATTTGCGCAACTAGCGAACGTTTTCGGCCGTTGCTGCCAGGATCTCTTGCCTTTTAATATCCGCAAGTCTATCCGAAATTAACCGTTCTATGTCACGTGTTCCCTAACTCCACCATTTCCGAAGAAACGTCTCCAGACCTGAACGTTCCAGTAGCAGTTTAATTTTATACGACCAGTAGCGTTGGTTGTTTCCTGTAACTGCACCCGAAAACATCTATTTATAAGTGAGTCAGCCTGTTCACCTGCTAATTTAATCCAAAGTTTAATGGGTTTCATTTTAAAATCTTTCCAAATTCCTACACTACCGACCTCTCTTAGGACTCCGGCATTTGCTGCGAATCTAGAGACTCGAGAATTAATTTGAAATAATCTGTTTCGACGCTTTCTAGTCGATCTATCCTATCCACTCCCCAAATTTCTGCCCCATAATTCATTGCTGGGAGAACTGCGATTTAAACATCGTCTCGCACACCTTTAAAGGCAATTCGGAACCCTGCGCACTGCGCAAACGATTTCTTTGAGCGCAATTCTTCCTTTACTGTGCGCCGCCACTAGTGGTTACTCCATCCCCATTCATGGAAAATTTTGCCCCAAGATATGTAAATGTTTTTACCGGTCAATCTCCTCCTGAGCGTAAACCATTTCTCCTTTTACCCAGATAAATCCATTCTTGAAGACAACTACTTTGGTTTTTGAATATTTACTTTTAATCCCCATGTTTCACTATACGTTTCTAGGATATTTAAACTTTTTGTAAGCCGTCAATAGTCTCCGAACATAAACTAAATCATCAGCATATAGTAGTCCGGAATATTCAGGCCCTCAATTTCCGGCGCAGATGTATCCGCATCCTGTAACCACGTCAATAAATCGTTTATAAACAAGATAAACAATAGCGGTGAGAGAGGACAGCCCTGTCTTACTCCTACTGTCGATTTTATTTTTCGCGTTGTACTTCCATCACCGCACCTGACACAGAAATTTACGTCTTCGATATGCTCTGCAACACTTTTAAAACTTTACGTGAGACGCCTAGCTCATTAAGTTTTGCCATAAAGCTTTCCTATCGATAGAGTCAAAGCCATTTCGAAATCTACAAAACTGCAATATAAGTGGCCCGTTTACGCGCAAGCCCTGCTTTACTAGGGTATCTAACACAAAGATATTGTCGGTAGTCGCGAAGCCTCTCCTAAAGCCTGCTTGCAATTCTGATATTTTACTGTGCTTTTCCGCCATTCACTCAGTCGCCGTTGAGTATTTTACAAAATAGTTTGCTCAGCGCTGGTAAAGACTAATTCCGCGATAATTTTGTGGGCAATTCGTATTACCTTTATTCTTAAAGACTGGTTGGAGGATCGCTGTACTCACGTTTCTGGATACGATCCAGAATCATACTATTGCATTAAATAAATTTAGAACACTCTCTGGGTCAATGTGACACAATTACGAAATAAATTGTGTCGGAATGCCGTCCGCCGCCTACCTTCTTATTATTCATGGCTAGCATAGCCCTATTCACTTCATTCCAGGTTATCGGTTCGTCTAATTCAGGGACATCCGGTCCGTGATAATATCTATCCCTGTTTCAATATTCGCTATTTCGAGCGTCCGTGAAAATACTGCTCCACGCATCTGATGAAATGCATTCTACATTTCTTTTATTACGCAGTGATCTTATAACGTCCCAAATTGATTTATTATGATTGTTTCTTAAAATTGCCTCTATTCTTGCTGTCTCACTCTCCTGCCACGATTTCTTCGATTTCTTAATTGTGGCCTCGTATTGCCTACGTAGTAACAAGTAACTATTCTCGCTTCCGCAGTTCACAGTTTCTGAACATTCTTAAGGCTACTATTGCTTCACGCCTGCTCACCCGACACTCCTCGCTAAACCATCCTTGGGTCAGTACCCTTCCTCCTCTCCCCACATTCGCATGCCCTCCCTGCGCGAAAGAGTCTCCTTTCTAAATTCTTTGCTTGCCTTTCCGGTGACCGCTCCTCTCGTGCCCACCCTACCGAGTTAAGAATAGCCTCTGTAAATTCCTGTCGCTTTTCCTCTTTCCATACAAACCGTCGTCTTGCTATTGTGAAGTTTGTTGCTCCCGCCCGTGCCACTGCCTGTGGCAGTTCAGTACATCCATTCCCACTAATAAAAGTTAGTTCCCCTTCAGTATCCTGTCCATAGTTGCCATTTAAGATTTCGAGATTAAATCTCTCGCATAATTCTAACAATTCCTGACCATCATTATTGATGACCGAGTCTTTGCTTTTTCTAGAATTAGCTCTCGCTTCTTGCCGATCGAACTCCGAAAATACTTCCTGCTCATGGCCAATTCTAGCATTCATGTCACCTAAGACTAGTAAATCAGTATTCGGATACCTTTGCTTCAACGAGTCTAAGAAATTATTGATTTCACCAAAAGCTTCTGGAGAATAATAACGCAGAGCCCTGTGGTGACGGTATATAAATACAATTGCGAGGTCTGTATTTTGCATTACTAGTCTAATACAAAGAAAATTGTCGGAGTTTGTTGTAATTTCATAAATAAATTGCACTAACCTATCCTGAAATATGCACCAACCCTCCGGTACCTACCCTTTCCTCTACGTTTTTAGTTTTGCATATGGCTGTAAACCAGACACATTTAAAGTCTCACCTCCTTCCACCAAGTTTCTACGAGACCGATTATATCAAATGTGTTTATGTACCCATGGAAGTCTTGATTTCCGAGCTTAGAGCCTAGACCTTTGATGTTCCAACATCCTATTCTTAAAGCCTATTCCTGCCTATTTGGCGACCTGCTGGGTCCGACTCACCACGAGCTTCCTGCTGCTGACGTTTGCCGCAGCCATCGCCCTCGTAAGAGGTCCTCGCTCCAGGCTGTCAGCCGCAAAGCGTCCGGGACTCGCCGAGTGCCGTTGGCTCCGGCGGGAACGTGAACGCGACCGCCGACGCGAACGAGACCGCCTTACACATTACAAAACATGTAGCGAGGTCAGTCCGGAGCTCAGAGTTTGTCCTGGTTGGGACAGAGACACGCTGGTGGGAGACACTTTGATAAGGAAAATCAGGAACCAGACGTGTAGGATGCCGCCGGATCTTCCCAGTCGGGGGGGGCCGAGGAAGAACACCTCCCGTAATAAAACACATGAACGAAAATTTCGGGACTAATGACCTAAGCAGTTGACACGCCTGGAAACATGAAATAATCTATCTACCTCCTCGATAACGGGTTCTCGTTTCTAGTGGCCCTTCGATATATTTGTTTTCTTGAGTACACTCTCAGAAATTACATTAAATTTAATGTACATTTAATGTACGACAGTACATGAATTTTAACATACTTTGTACATTAAAGGGAGATAAATGTATCTGTACATTAAATTTAAAGTGTACATTAAATTTAATGTACGTACAAGAAAATTACTTTCATGTACTTTTACATTAAAAGTAATGCAGAAATGGTATAGCCGAATCAGATGGCGAAAACTGCCCCCAAACCAAATCGATAATTGCGATGCTCATGTGAAAGAGAATAAAAATGCTGTAGATTTCTAAACTAACCAGTCTCCTTGGGCGATGTATTGCTGAGATACAACGAGAAACGTGTTTTTCATGTTTTATTTTTTCACAGCTTCTATTGAATGCATCGGGCTGAAACAAATTGGAGAGACTTTCAAATATTTGAAGTGATATAATTGATTTTAACTTTTTCACTATCGTAAACATTGTTTAAAAATCTGAAAAATGTATGTTATAGAATGTAAAAAGACAGATTCTAGGGGAAAAGAACTAAGACAAAACATCGTTATCACGTCGAGAATCCATTTCAAATATTTTTTTCCAATTTGAATTTGGAGTCAGAATTATTTGATAAAAATACCTTAAAACTCAACTATTTTTCCCTTGTCTCTCCAATTTTTTCAGCCTGATACGTTCAATAGATGCTGAGAAAAAAGAAGACATAGAAAATACGTTTTTTGTATCCCTGCAACAGATTGACCAAGAAGGCTCTCTGTCGAATCTAGGACATTTTTATTTTCTTTCATATGAGCATCGCAATTATCGATTTTGTTTGGGGGACGTTTTCACCACCTTATTCGGCTATACGTTTTCTCACAGTGTAGGGTGCAATTCTCCTGCGGGAGGTGGGGCCTGCGACGCGTATTTCCGCGCCCCCTCTTAGGCCGCCGCTGTTCATGAATAAGAAACAGGCGAGCAGGATAAGAATTGGAGTGTTAATGAGCGAAGGAGTCAGTTACGTGTTTGGGATGTTGGGAGAGGCAGAGAAGGCTTGCGAGGGATTCTCATTTATTTTCTAATTCTGAGCTTCCCTTCTTGAGGCCCAGGATGGCAGCAAGAGACTGGATAATGGGATTGCGTCAAATTAACCCGATGACGTCTTCCATAGCATACAGCGAGACCCGGAAACACTCTTGTACATGGAACGTGTCGTTTGGGCGCGAACGAAAGGCTAAGAAATATGGATGTAGGGACGAGGACTGTTTTCTGACGGACATAAACCAGTAGAGAAGTAGGAGATTATAGATCGGCGCATCTCTCAGCAATGCAAGCTCTGTCGATTTCATGTCATGCAACGTAAAAAAGGGGTTTTAAAAGGTAATCAGCAGTCATACAGAATTTCAGTCTTGAATTCTAGGGGTATTTGTTTAAATTCCTTCCATAATACTTCACCAGCATAAATAGAGAACTCTTAAAAACGCGTCTAAGTTCTTGTTAAAATTAAATACGTCCAGTTATATTGAACCTATATGAATGCCAATCAAGTGATTTTTCGAATAATGTTAATCAAGTTACTTTTCTGTAAGTAGAACATTTCTTAACTGAATTTGTAACTTAGAAATAGGCTCTAGGCTATTTCCAGGTACAATAGCGTGTCGACTTGCATATGAAAGTTCGAAAAATTTTCTAAACTTCAAAATCTAATTTTAATTTTATATTTTGTTGAGAATTCTAAAACACATCATCCATGATAGAGAACTATAAATAGCTGCCAAGATGGAATTATACGGAATTTATTTTCTACCGCCAATAGGAATGAATAGCAATAAAAATAAAAAAGTTTATATTCGCTTGTTAACAAAAACTAATGAAAACATTTGTTACAACTTGCTTCGCTATTCAGAGCCCTGGATTCACGGGGTGCTCGTGAATCCCTCGAACTCCCAGCACTTTTCGTCCAGTTTCCCTGATCCATTGAGCAAATGCTGAGATTGCCCCTTGTTTTGGTTCTGGACATCAATGTAACTTCATTATCTGTGCACGGCTTATAGAATTCAGTGGGAAATACAGTTATTCAAATAATCGTTTCCATGTTGTCGCGGCAGGAAGTATTATTCCTTGACAAAGGACATCATAGATATGAGCCCAAAATGTATTGCTTATTAATCCTTGAAAATAGATTTTATTCAATGAGAGCGTTTTTTTTTCATTCAAAATTCAAGTAGTATATGACAGTGTAGGGATCACAGAATTTTGAAAATGTGCACAAAATTCACTTTTCCCCATAGTACGTCATACGTCATCGTTTTAACTGTTTTTGACGTAAAATAAAATAAATAAATAAACTCTAGCTACTCGCCTTCTTGCAGGGCGAGCGCCAGTAGTGAAGGCTGAGAGTAGGGTGCATCCTCAAGATAGACCTAATTTGCCGCCCGGAAGCTTAGAAATCAACCAAAGGCTGATTTCCACCATTTGACCATTTGACCCACCCCTTTGCCCGCTGGCAGGGTGAGCCGCCCGTGACGTCACTGGAGGGGCGTTTCCTCCCAGTTCGCCGTTCGACTCGTGGCGTAATGTCTTGCGCAAACACCTTCCACCTCTGGCAAAATGTCTCGTTCAAACACCTATCAGTCCGCCTTTCGTGGTCCTGGGATCGCGGCCTGGGCGAAATCACACAGCTTAGAATACATACTTACAGGATCCCACGTGACTCGGCTCCATTAGAGAAATGCCACGTATGTCTATGAGTACGAGCACATACGAAGCGATTTGGAACAGTCGAATTTGATTTTTTCTCGCGAACTCTCCGCGTTCGGAACCCACCAGACTGTGATCATAGATGAGAACTATTAATTAACCAAGTGTTTCTGAGGCAGCCATTTTGCCAGAGTAAGAACAAACGCCATTTGGACAGAAGGCTTTTTACGAAGACTTGGCAAGAAATTGCCCGGGCAATGGATTCTTTAAGTAGTAGACATACATACTTACCGATACATACATACTGATTGATTTTTTCGTGTTTCCGAGCGCGTCAACTGCTTTGGTAATTAGTCCCGTAAGTTTAGTGCATGTTTTTCTCGGGAGATGGTGGTGATCTTCCCCTGCTGGATGGCGAGATCCGGCGCCGACCTACCGTCGGCTAGTGGGGTTTTCCTCTAACAGGACTCTCCCACCAGCGGGGCACCGCCCCAGCCGGGACAAGCTTTAAGCTCCCGACCAGTCTCCCGGAATATGTGGTAGTGTAGTGCATGTTAGTGTAAGTGTGTGTGTGTGTGTGTAAGGAGAGAGGATAGGAAAAGGAAGAGAAAGGAAAGATCGCGCGCGGTCCGTGGCCCGTTTGGTAGGGTACTGCTCCGGCATTCGCCTGGTGTTGATCGGAGAAACCACGGAAAATTACTGATCAGAGCATCCGGTCGCTGGAATTTTCCTCCAGACAGCGACTGAATTCGACCTAACTGAAAAGCTAGTGTGGAAAATCCTGTCGCCGTCAGGACTCGAACCTAGGACCTCCCGGTCAGTGGCGCTGCAGTGACATCAGTTGATCCACTGACCCACCGCTCCCGGTAGGTTTGTTCGTGTTACGGTGAGATTGGTGTTAAGCGAGTTGGTGCTACGGAGGGTGTTGACGTGGTGCGTTTGCAGGGCGAGCGGTTGGCGCCGGCGCTGGTGCGCGCGCAGATGGTGCGCGCGCTGGGCCCGCTGGCGCGCGCGCACCCGCGCCTGGTGCGCCGCTTCCTCACGCCGCTGCTGCTCAACGCGCGCGAGGACGAGGCCGTGCGCGCCGCCGCCGCGGGCGTCGTGGTGCTGCGCGCGCCCGCCCGCCGCCGCGCTGCGCCGCCTCGCCCACGCCACGCGCGCAGAGCCCAGCCGGCGCGTCGTCGCCGCCCTGCGCAGCGCGCTGCACGCCGCCGCGCGCAGCCGCCACCCGCTCGACGCGCAGCTGTGAGTCGGATGCGCTGCGCGCGGGCCGCCAGAGGAAATTCTGTCCGGGGGAGATTTCTGAACATTTCCCCTCAGCTTATTACCTGCCCCGCCTCCGTGTGTCATTCCCTGTCAGCAGGGTTACGAGAAATGTGTTACGAGAAAAGGATTGATTGATTGTTTTTTTCGTGTTTCCGGGCGCGTCAATTGCTTTGGCCATTAGTCCCGTTAGTGTAGTACATGTTTTTTCGCGGGAGATGGCGGTGATCTTCCCCCGCTGGATGGCGAGATCCGGCGCCGACTTACCGTCGGCTAGTGGGGTTTCCCCGTAACCAGGACTCTCCCACCAGCGGGGCACCAACCCCAGCCAGGACAAGCTCTATGTTCCCGGCCGGTCCCCCGGAATGTGGTAGTGTCATAATATGTGGTAGTGTCAGTAAATCATGTTAGTGTAAGTGACGAAAAAGGAGGACATTTCAATGAAAAGGAGGACATTTTACCTTTTTATAATCCACAATGTATAGGCAATGTACTCAACAATTTCTAACCATTAATGGTCTTTAAAAATCATATTTGACTTTGCGTCATTAAAAATGAATGCTCCCAATTGGATAAATTCGCACCCGCATTCTCCTTCGTTATCCACCAAATAAGAAGGATAAATAAGTTTTTTTTATTGAAATAAGCCTAATGATAAATTATGCAGGCCATTTATTTGAATAAAAATGTAGGTATTCACGATGTGAAGTCCCTGTAAGGGCACAAAGAACAAAAAAGAGAACAATCTATGTAAATATAAAAATGAGAGGGACAGGAGGTCAAATTAAATAAGGACATGTCCTCCAAAGAAGGACAGATGGCAACCCTGCCTGTTATTCTCGCTCTACCTGATGTCCCACCAGCAATGGGCCATCCCCATAAGGTCTAAACCGTTCACGGTATCGACAAGAAATTTTCTCGCAACAATGCGGAATCATGTGGCAAGTAATACACTGCAGAGATATTGTTGAAATATTTTGAGCTTTTCAGAAATTTAATCATCATTGAATTTTTAAATGGAACTATATATTTTTAAGGAATGGATACATCATAAAAAGAGGAATCCAATGATGTATCACATGTTAGCATTCCGATAGAAATTTTAGTAGAAAAGTAGGGTTTCTGACATGTTTTTTGAAATTAAACGGACATTGTTTCCTTTAGTAATCCTTGCAATTGGCGCCTTTGGGGAAGATGTCCTTTGCTTCGCGGCGCCGCCGTCCGTTACTGGCTCAGTGCTTCGGAGAATTACTCCCCCAAAGGCAGGGGGAAATATTGTCTGTTTAATTTAAAATCACATGTCAGAAAGCCTATTTAAAATTTCTAACAAAATACTAACATATGATACATCATTGAATTCTTATTTTCATGGTCTATTTTCATTGCTGTGAAGAAAAATATATCATTTCATTTAAAAAGTCAAAGATGATTACATTTCTCAAAAAACTAAAAATATTACGAACAGCGTCTATACAAAATATTACCATCCCCATGATTCTGCATTGTTGTGCAAAATCTACTACTTTCGACATCGCCAATGGTTTACAATTTATGATGGTAGCCCACAGTTGGTGGGACACCTGTATATGCCTCCGTCTGCCTCCCGTCCCCTTCTGATGCTTCTGTCCGTCTTTCCATCGTCTGCTGTCTGCAAAAACGTCTACAAGTCTTCCTGTCTGTTTGTATGCCACTGTTCGCATGTCTCTCTGTCTATCTGCATTGTCCCTGCTTATCGGCATTCTTCCTGCCTATATGCATTCACCCTGCGTGACTGCAAGATTGCTTGTTGAAATATTTTGTAACGTTAAATTTGATTTCGAATATTAAACATTTTCAAAAAATTTCACCATGAGGTAAATTTAATAATTGCTATTTGAAATTTAACCGTTTACTGTTCTAGTAAGACGAACGTTCCTGAACTCCATTAAAATGATAAATTTATGTATATTTTTCTGATTGTGCTCGACTCATGTACTATTCATGTCCGTCTAAAGCCAGGAATTCCAAGTACATTTCCATTTCTAGTTTTGGTTGATTAATCAATCAATCAATCAATCAGGACTCTCCCACCAGCGGGGCACCGTCCCAACCGGGACAAGCTCTAAGCTCCCAACCGATCTCCCGCAATATGTCGTATTGTAGTGCATGTAAGTGTAAGTGAGTGTGTAAGGGGAGAGGACAGGACAAGGAAAAGGAAGGACAGATCTCGCGAGGTCCGTGGCCCGTTTGTTAGGGTACTGCTCTGGCATTCCCCTGGTGTTGATCGGAGAAACCACGGAAAACTACCGATCAGAGCAGCCGGCCGCTAGAATTCTCCTCCAGAGGGTGACTCAATTTGACCTAGCTGGAAAGCTAGAGTCGAAAATCCTGCCGCCGTCAGGACTCGAACCTAGGAGCTCCCGGTCAGTGGTATCAGTTGATGCACTGAGCTACCGCTCCCGGTTTCTAGTTTTGGGTTCACATTCAGTTGCTTGCAGTGTTGTCCAAGCATCATTCGAGGAGCTTGTTAAAAAGTGATCGCCTCAAGCACACCTAGGGTGGAGGTCTGTGTAGAAGAGTGTGTATGGGGACAGAGATGTCTGTTCATAACCTGTGTTATGGAAGACGTATCATCTTACTATCATAGCAGGTGACTTACTGCGTCGGATCAATCTACTTCGCAGAGTAATCGCTAGTTTGCTCTATCGATTTATTATCGCTCTATCGACGCGTTATTAACTTCCATCATTGAGTTATTAACTTCCATCTTAAATTGTATGTAAATCATAGTGTCCTGTCAGCAGATATAAACAATCTACTTGCAGAAATAAATATCTCTATTAATACTATTGTTTTCACAGTGTCATTCTCTTCTTTATCGTTTCACGAGGTATATTTCAGAATTTGCCTGCCAAGTGGCATCGGTGCCCCATGCATTTCCGTCCTCAGGTGCGTTTTGCTTTCGCGTTGGCAGGGCTGCCAACGCCCAAGCGGCGCTCCCGTTCCTGCAGCCGGCGCCCCTGAGCGCGCACTACTCGCGCAGCTGGGCGGCGACCGAGAGCTCGGGCGGGGGCGGGGCCCTGCGCGCCGAGGTGGACGTCCTCAACGACGCCGAGAGCACCGTCCCGGACGCCGTCTTCGCAGACGTTTACAAGAGCACGGACGACGACACACTCGAAGAGATTGTCAAGGCGCGTACTATTTATAAATTTACTTATTTTTGTAATACTTATTTTTGTAATTATTAATTCACTTCTTTTTAATTATTAATTGACTTCTTTTTAATTATTAATTGACTTCTTTTTAATTATTAATTGACTTCTTTTTAATTATTAATTGACTTCTTTTTAATTATTAATTACTTCTTTTTAATTATTAATTGACTTCTTTTTAATTATTAATTGACTTCTTTTTAATTATTAATTGACTTCTTTTTAATTATTAATTGACTTCTTTTTAATTATTAATTGACTTCTTTTTAATTATTAATTGACTTCTTTTTAATTATTAATTATTCTTTTTAATTATTAATTGACTTTTTTAATTATTAATTCACTTCTTTTAATGATTAATTTGCTTATTTTTTAATTATCTATTTACTTAATATTAACTTATCAATTTATTTATTTATTTATTTATTTATTTACTTAATATTAACTTATCAATTTATTTATTTATTTATTTATTTATTTATTTATTTATTTATTTATTTATTTATTTATTTATTTATTTATTTATTTATTTATTTATTTATTTATTTATTTATTTATTTATTTATTTATTTATTTAGAAAATTATTTACCTATTTATACTCCTAAGACCTAGAACCCTGGTGTGTTAGTCTGACATGACACACATATGACATGTGAAAGAATTCTGAAGTGTACCCGATCTTTAAACCTTTCGACAATTCGTAATCGAAGCCCAAACTCGCTCAGCCACGGAACACCGCAAGTATGGGGGTAAGCAGTGACTGGGGCTATTGTCAAGTCTAATCGTGGCGACGAATGTGTGCCCAAATTAGTTGGCAACAACGGGAGCTTTCAGATAAAACAACAGCAACAACTAGACTTCGGATATTAGCTACATTCCGATTTTGTACCGTTAAGAGGGTGCCAAAAAATAAACAAATGTTTTAAGATTTTCAAAAGACGAAGAATAATTAATAATTTTTATTTCACAACTTTTCAAAGTTAATTCAATTTACAAAATTTATTAGTATTATCGTTCCAACTTCCAATTTTGTTTTATTCTAAGTGTTTTTCTCTATTACTTCAACACACGAAGTTCTGCAGTTTGATTATGCTGGATTACCGATTATTTCTTTTTAACTCAGTGACGGATCAGTGAAAATGTATTAGAAAAATCGGGCTTAGGAGATTTTTGTTTCTTGAAAGTATTATTACATATGAATCTGTGTTTAAAAACAGCATTTTTAAATATTCAGAGAGTTCAACGGAAATGGGACTTGTGCCATTCCTTGGGCTTCTTCATTTAGGCTTAAACAAAGGTTGATCTATGCGTGTAAAATACTGAAGCAATTTGGAACGGTTTTTGAGATTTTTTTATAATTTCCATTAACTTCCAGCAGAAATTACGTAAAAACCACTCGTATTTACAAAAAATTGATTACGATTTGCTTAAATATCATATTTTTTAGAACATATTTCATTTAAGACAAAAATCTCTACTTTCAAATTTCTAGTTTGGCAATGATAACATTTTCAAACTTTCGAAAAAACGCAGAAAAAATCTGAATCAGAAGAAAAAATCTCTATGTACAATATTTTATTTGAATAAAGGCGCCGAATAATTTTGAACTTTAGCTATTTTCGAATAGGATTTAAACGAAAAATGATACCAACGCCACCCTGTTATGCTTTTTTGCAATCCGAAGACAAACTTTAATCCAAAAACGTGGAGCCATTTTTAGGGAATTTTAAAAATCTTGTTGACGCTTCATGTGAAGTACCCCAAAAATCAAAATATTCCATTCAAACTCGCAGGGACTCGAGTTAATTCCTATCAAGTGAAGAATATCATTTGCAGTGAAAATCGTTAGAGCAATTTAGGTGCTAGCGCTAGCGACAGAGATTTTTCCTTCAATCAATTTTTTTATCAAAGATCCACAAAACCTGGATTCTGACAACACAGTGTTTTAGAGGAGGTAATTTACTACAAATAGAAACAAAATTTATGCAGTTTATCTTTACCAAGACTCGAGAAAAAGAGATTTTCTATCGAAAATTCTCCCAATTACAATACTTTCTCTTCTTTTGAACGAACGTGAGAAAGTGAAAATGAGACTTAGGAATGTAATTAATTCAAATACATGGAAAATGACCTTAGTGAGTTTTTCTCGTATACACGCGATATTCAGGGGACTATATTTACCCGCACAAAAAACACACCATCGACTGACGACTAAATGTATAAAATGTTTATGATAAAGCTGAATTTTAATCCAGAAAACCATATTTTCTCCGAGACAGCGTAGGCAACCCTGTATCGTACGCAACTAGAAACTTGCATTCTCTGGTGTGATCCTCGCTCATCGCTGCTATGATGCGCAGGTGCGCGCCTTTCCTTCCTACCCCGGTTCATAGACTTGCTTTACCGGCTTCGGTGGCTCAGCGGATCAACTTATATCACTGCTGTGCCTCTGATCGGGAGATTCTAGGGTTCCAGTGCCGACGGTGGCAGGATTTTGTACGTAGCTGTGTCGAATTCAGCCGCTGCCTGGAGGAGAATTCTAGCTGCAGGCTGGTCTGAAGGGAAGTTTTTCGTGGTTTCTCCGATTAACGCCAGGCGAATGTCGGAGTAGTATCTTAACAACCGGCCACGGACCGCGCGCGATCTTTCCTACCTCTTTCTAGTCTTAACGTTACACATACTTACACTTACATGCACCACACTACATGTAGGGAGCTTCGAGTTTGTCCCGCCTGGGGCGATTCTCCGCTGGTGGAAGATATCTGATTGAAGGAAAACACAGCTAGTCGACGTGTAGGTTGGCTCCGGATCTCGCCATTTAACGGCGAATATCACTGCCCGCTCTCGCGATAAAACATTTACTACACGTACGGGACTAATCACTTTAGCAGTTGACGCTCCCGAAAACACTAATCAATTATTCGCGCTTTTCTAGAGACGGGCATCTGCGGCAAGGCTCCGCCTCCGCACACTTTCAGAAGCCTTATCGCCGCCTATCAGGGCCTGCGCCAGTGGTACAGATGGCAGCAAAAGAAAACAGAAACACTTTCCAGCTATCCTGGGACCTTGTCTTTAATTTCTGAAATATTTGAAAATCTGAAATATCTGAAAATTGAATATTTGGATATCTGAAATATCTGAAATATTTCCAAGCATAGTAGGCGGAATGGGCTACGGATGTCTTCTTAAAACATGTATTTTCACGTGTTTCGTGGATACCATATTCATGAACAATTTTGTAGCACCTAATCTGGCGTGTCTAAATTTAAAATATTTGGTGACATCGTGTTTGCGAGCATCACAACTCGTGGTACAAATTTGGAGCGGTTGTGTGTAGATATCTGTAGAAAGTGATGATATTCAAACAATGCACGAAATCGTTTCTACTGTCAATCGTACCTCGAGTAACGATGCAGTAAAGGAATTAAATATTGTAAATATGAATCTATTAACGTCCTAATAAATGTTGCTGCATGTCACACGCGTCCAGTGTATTCGCGCCAGTGAGTGTAGAGACATTGTTCAAAGTATCTGATAGAATCTGTTTGTTAATTAGCACGCTGCATCTTTATGTGGTTAAATTATACTGCAAGAGCCCTCCAGGTAGTGAAACTGTCAATATTAGCTATATATACTTTTTCAACTTAAGAGTAGGACCAACTATCCTTTGATTTACACTTCCTCCAGGCAAATAGCAGCCAGGCACGGTTTTAGAATAAGATTCGAACCGCTGGATTGGTTTGGTTTGGTTGGTTAGCGATTCCGAGAGCGTCAAAAGCTCAGGTCATTAGTCCCGTAAGTGCAGTGCATGTTTTCCTTCGGGACATGGCGGTGATCTTCCCCCGTAGGATGGCGAGATCCGGCGCCGACCTACCGTCGGCTAACGGGGTTTCCACCTATTCCACATCAGCGGGGCACTGCCCCAGCCGGGACAAGCTCTAAGCTCCCGACCGGTCTCCCGGATTATGTGGTAGTGTAGTGCATGTTAGTGTAAGTGTGTGTGTGTAAGGGGAAAGGATGGGACAGGGAAGAGGGAGGAAAGATCGCGCGCTGTCCGTGGCCCGTTTGTTAGAGTACTGCTCCGGTATTCGCCTGGTGTTGATCGGAGAAACCACGGAAAACTACCGATCAGAGCAGTCGGCCGCGAGAATTCTCCTCCAGACAGCGACTGAATTCGATCTAGCTGAAAAGTTACTGTCGAAAATCCTGCCGCCATGAGGACTCGAACCTAGGACCTGCCGGTCAGAGGCGGTGCAATGACATCACATGCACTGAGCTAACGCTTCCGGTCGAACCGCTGGAATTCACGGATATTCTCTGACCATGGTCGTACATTGATCTCGGCTAAATGAACTTCAGCCTTCAGGAAAAATAAATCTTGCTTAGAAGAGTATGATTCGTTTAGAATGATTTTGTCTATTGCGGACATAAAATTAACAATGCAATTAAAACCAATTTTAGATGACCAGAAATATGCACCTTTAAATGAGAATATTAGTAGTTAATGGGTTAACATAAAATATTTATTTTTTATTTTATATAGGAATAATTTACGAAGTTGTTACATGAAACTATTCATTTGTATTGTTGTCTTAAAACTAACTTACTATAAACTAAATATTCTCTAAACTATAATTGACGGGGGGACTCGCAGAGCACCTCTAACAAGAATCAATGGTAAAATATTAATGTATGAATTTGTATGAATTTTAAAAAATCTGAAATGGCTCATCTTGGGCATGAAATTATAAATAAAATGTTCTGTATGCGAGTCTACGCTTTGTTAGTGATTGTGCATTTATTTCGATAATTCTTTATTCAACAGGCGTCAATATCATTTAACAGCGCAGATTTCTTCTATGAACAAATTATGCGCGAAGTCCTCGATATGGACAAGGAGAATGGTGGCAACGTCCCTGGACCCGTCGATGAATCAGAGACCAAAGGCAAAGAAATACAGAGTCGACATGCGAATGGTGAAGAAACAAATGGCTGTGACGATGAAGTTACGGTTGGCGAGGATTGCGGAAAACGCAAAGAGAACAATGGGTTTGCTGAAGAGTTTAAGAAGCACCCGGACTTGGGAGTATTTAAATCAATTTATGGCAACAAAAAAATCAGTCTAAGTGAATGTGGCTTGCGAAATCTTGAAGAATATCTTATCCAGAGCCAACAGTCACAGCAAAATCAGGAGGACGGTGACGAGTATGGTAGCGACAACAGCGGACAACCGGAAGATACTCATGAACCAGGTGTGGACGGAAATGTCAGCCAAACAACAGAGGGCGGGGCTGAACCCACCAGGGACAGAGCGCGTGGCCCAAAAGCCACCGAGGGACGTGACAACTGGCACAACTTGTGCGACTACGACCCCACAGGTACGATGTTGTGATTCTTCCATCAACAAGATTATTCGTATCGATACCATAACATCATTATATCAATATTATGAAACCCAAAGTTTCCTTATATCCAATTTCGAATGGTGTCAAATAACGTCTTCACATGAGAAAACGATACGCATTTTTCTTAAAATCAAACACTTCTGAAACTTTTTAAATGTTTTATGTATTGCCATAATTGACATTCTTTTCCATACACAGTATTTTACACTCATTTACGTAAGTAGCAATCAGAACTACCGTTGTAACACTATCGGGTAGCTACAATTGCAAACGATATGTTGCCGATCCGGTGACCGAGATCGCTAAGGCAGTAGTGTCCTAGCGATCTCGGACCGAAGGGTTGCGGTTTCGAGTCCCGCCTCGGGCATTTTTGTATTTGTGTTCGTCATTTCCCCCTTATCATCACCATATCGTTACATCTTCACAGTTACCATAACGTTAACACCAGTAGCGTTCGCTAATGACCTAGATGTTGATGCGACCTTAAATTTAAAAAAAGTTGTTTTAAAAGAATATTCTGGCAATCGATTTATCTTAAGTAATTCATTTTTTCGATATCACGATCTTCTCGATTCAAATGGGACGACGCAAATATCGAAACTAAACTATGAATCTTATGAGATCGCGAGTGGCACGCAGCGTCTGTCCGCAGTCTGCGACCGCCAGCGCGCGCGAAGCGGGGCGGGGGCGGAGGCGGGGGCGGAGGCGGGGGAGCGACGCGGCTTCTCCAACGAGCAGCTGAGGCGCCTGCTGGGGGTGCGCAGCCGGCCCGCAGAGCCCTTCGCAGGGCACGTGGCCTTCCAGGCCCTCGGAGCCTCCTACTTTGTGCCCTTCGACGTCGACTTCGCCAGGCACATTGCCGACTGTGAGTACCACTGCCCACTTGCATGCAAAACATTTGTTTTCAACGCCAACACATCCCCGTCAAGAGGTGAACAGCAAATAAATAGCATCTATATGTGGCTATTAATAGAGAACAGCATCATATACTTTCCTTGAATGAATTATTTTTTCGAATGAATTCTTCCTTTAACGATTGGAAACATGTCATTTGTACTGTTTCTTGTATATCTTTATTTATTTTGTTATTTGTTTCTTTACTTCCTTATTTCTTTAATTTATTTTTTATTTAATTTATTTAACGTCAGAAACATTAAAATTTGTGTACGACGTACCCAGTGGGTATTCTATTCACGTTTTCGTGAGTTTACTCATATACAAGTAAATGAATGCATCAGGTGGAAACAATTGTTTATGGCAAGGACTGATAAGAAAATATTCGCTCCCGCGTATTGTACACTAATTGCAAAAGAAAATCAACTACAGATTTTGGCTATTATCTCCTATAGTGCACTTCGTGATGGAATACACTTCCGCCGCGATAACATGGAGAACGATAATTTCAATAAGTATATTTCCCACTGAACTCATGAAAACGTGCGCAGATAAGGAAGTTAGGATGTCCAGAGATGAAACAACAACTCAATAATCGCTTAAATAATCAATCAAAGTAGACGACAAACCTGATCAACGTAGCTTGATTGTCCCAGAAGCCGAGGAACAATACTTTTTACATATGTATTTAGTCTTAATTCTCTGTTAATTGTAGCCATGGATTGTCCATCTTTTCTGCGATATTAATTGTTGACCGTAAACACAATCAATCCGTGACTCTGCTTCGATATTTTTACGTTTTTAAGAAAGACAATGACGGAAAATTTAAAAATTTGACATGAGAATTTTATTTTTCACTCCCTTTTAGCTGACTCTTGAAAACTGAATTTTTTGCTCTTCGTTGCTTGTTACGGTGCATTTTTCGTATCTTGGATGCAGGTGGACCACGTAATTTCGCCACAGCGAATACCTTCGAAACGGTTTGTGGTGTCGAGTTGTGGTTTCCTTCCAGTTGTAGGTGATGAGAGAAACAAAATATTTCTTGTTTGAAACTTTTTTAATTTTCGAAAGTTTTTGAAAATTTGTATCACAACATTGATTTTTTGAATGGAAGTACATATTTTTCTATCGCTATTATAAACTACTGGAAGCGATACCAAGTGCATTGTTAATATTCGGGAAGAAACTGTAGAAAGAATGCATTGTACATTTTCTCAGAAGCCATGTTTTCTGCACCTTTGCGCTATGGTTGACTTGAAGCCGAAAACGGTCTCTCCTATAGTATTGCCACGAATAAAGTAGCACATATTCTAATTAAAATAAAAGAATCAATAAAACTTTATGAAATGACAAAAGGAAGACAAGAAATAGAATATAAAATAAATAGACGAGGAATACTAAACAACCGAATTATTCCACCGGATGCAGCAAAAATTAGTTACACCAGTGGCCTGCAGTAGCAAAATTGCTCTCGAACAAAACGACATAAAATGAATTTCCAAAAACTTAGCATGCTCACTCCTCTCTCGAATAACACTGAAATAAATGAAATATTTTACCAAAAACTTTCTTCGCGAATACTGCAAATACAAAGTATACTAATGTACTACACGGATCACAGCACAATATTCTTTACAAACTAGGAATATAAAAGATTATTACATAACGCAATATGTGAATAGCAATATTTAATAGCGGTCGGTCCGTTTCTTAGAGCACTGCTATCGCATGACGACAGCTGTAAGATGTGACGCACTGTTTAGGAGATTCAGGTGGTTGGTGTTGTATGAAAATAGTCGGAACAACACAATCAAATATCTGCATTTTTTGGACAAAATCGAAACCATAACACTGTTTTTAGATATTACTCCAGTTCCTGGGTAACTAACAACACCGTAGACATCTTTCACAAGCATGGAGACTGCGCAGTTTTCTTTCAATTGCAAATCAGTAATATAGATAAACATATAGAATCTCAATTGCAAAAGAAATATGAGTAGAATAGTAAGGGTTCTATATTCATCATGAATCTGGAGGAGTATGCCATTCCTTCCTTTAATTATTGTTCGTAACAGATATCCTCAAACGCATGTGCAATCTTTTTACTGAATATTCATCAACTGTTCGAACCCATTCATTAAACGCGAGAGTGCATTTCCAGTCAAATCAAAGGGCAACTTGCCTGATCCGAGTGTTACGACTAATTTTAGTCCGCGCAGTCAACCACTTTTAATCGGCGCAGCGTTTCGCTGTGCCTAGAGGCTTCGCAATCGCAGCTCGCGCAGAATTCTCCCAAGAGAGCAACCGCCTGATAAGAGCGCCGGAGCTGGCGGATGTCCCGCTCGCTGGGTCACAAGTCGCCCCCAATCAACAGCTGCGCCCACGGCATTGATAAACCATTGCGCAGAGGGGCCTCGCCGAGAACGAAGACGAGAGAGTTTGCTAATGATGAACCGTTCAAAATCTATGTTCGCTTTTTTAACCCTTTCTCACCTTTGCAATGCAAACATTTAACTTAATTTTTTTAATAACCAATTTAATTTTTACTGTGTGTATTTTTAACTTTTGGTTACATACTACATACAATCACATGATGACATACTACATACTACTATATTACATACTACATACAATATACATTTTTTTTAAATAACCAATTCATTTTTACTGTGTATTTTTAACCTTTAGTTACTACTACGTGCAATCAACATACTACGATTTACAATGCTTAAAAAAACCACACCGTTTCGACAATTTATTTTGTTACACTCTTCTGGTAATAGGCGTTAAAGATACGAGAATTCTGAAATAAAAGCCATCATATTCATTTTAAAATCGTGCTTGCAATGTGTGAAATGCTTTCAACAAAGTAAAAGTGGCGTTTGAGTTCGGTGTTAAGACGAACTTCGAAATTAGGCGTTTATTTTATTTAAAATTCGTGTAGTTAAAAAAGTCAGCCGATTGTGAGTATATTCCAGTTAAAACATTAAAACTAAAGAATTCTGCATTATTCATGATGGCATTATTACGGTGACATGAAATGCGTTAAATTTGCGTATTCTATTTATTCTCTAGGCTTAAAGACGAATGAAATAAGCATGCAATTGTCCCGGGCGTTCAAACATTACTGCCTGAAATTTTAGCGAGTCCTGAATTGAGGGGAATACAATCGGATGGTCCAGTTCTGTCCAGCAAAACAGCTAAGTATAAACCAACCACTGCATGTATGATAATTCTAGAGCTTCAGTGCTCTGATCTTTCATTTCTGCGAGTTTCTCTACTTAATTCCAGGCAAATGACAGAGCAGTAGCTCAAACAAGCCATGGTTTACAATGGCTTCTAACGTCTCCAACTTATTGTCGCCTCTTGTCAATGCCACCCTTAAAGCTGGCGGCACACAAGCGCCATATGACGAGCGGTAAAGTGCGTCCGTCGCAGCGTGAAAGACGCTCAAGCGTGACGCGCACACAACGCACTGCGCGACGTGCGTTAAAAATTCCATTCGTTATCCAGGAAAACGAATGTCAAATGCTAGCAAACGTGTGTTACATCTTGACGTTATTGGTAAACGGTCTGAGTTGCGGTCGATATTAGCTAAACGCGCATCGCAAAACAATCGAAATATGGGTAGAGTAGTTACGGAATCGGAGATGTGCAGAAATAATTGCTTCCATGAGATTCGCCAATTTCTTAATATAAATTTAAAAAATGCACAAAGGAAATGTGTGTTAATTTTTAGTTCACATTCCAATCGAAAACAAATATAGAGAAAAGTCGTCACTGTCTCCTGGCAATCGACCGAAGGGTGTGAGTAATTCAGCATATAAACAATGACATTTTGTGCGGGAGTTTACCGCTGTTGAGACGATACTTGTCTGGTACCTCCGCAATATCAGATTCCAGCGGAGGAGGAACACTGCCACCTCCAGGAGTGCACCTTACGAACACGGCCGTACTAGTTCACGCGTATACACACACACACACACACACACACCAAACAATTCATCTTAAGAGAGTGTGTCTTTTACGGCACATTGGTGTCTTGGTCTCTCTTGTGCGGTAACTGCTTCTGTCACAACAGAAGATTGCAACGTCATATTCCATTATTTGCATATTATTTCCACTGTTGTGAGTGTTCTTTCAAGGAAGATCACGGAATCGATCAAAATTTTACGTTTTTTTTCTGAATATTTTAAAAAATCGGAAGTTTTCTTTGCGGAATCCCAAGTAAAAATGTAAAATTAATTATTGTGTTTTGTTCCACCTGGGACTTTTAAAATGAAATGAATGCATTCTCAAGGTTTAGTCAAAAGAAGCCAGCCCACACGATAACAGCAGCGGCATCATCCGGAAGGCTTTTTCAGTGGGGGCAACCTTTGTTCGTAAGATAGCGCCGAGAGAACCCTGAACTTGGGTTCGAGACACGCCTTCGCCGATAACAGCGCCGCACCCACATGATCTCTCGGATTTCCGCCACATCCACATATGGACCTTTCATACACTCAATACACTGGCGGAATACTTAACATGGTACTCTCGAATATGTTTTTCTATGATCGTATAAAAATTAGGGACATAACATACTGCTACATTTGCGCCACATCACTGTCCAAAATATTATTTTTCGCAGAGAGATGATGAAAAAATACTCATTCGTAGTAGAAACATTTTTATACGATCGTCGAAACAAATGTTTCTTCTTAATGAGCAAAATCATTGACCATGATCTTGATTGCTTTTTGTCTCTACCCTATGGTTTCGAAAAATATTCTCAATTTTTCGCGACTTTTTTCCTCTATCAAAAAAGCGGTGTAACTTCTGTCAGGTTCTGGCGTGAGTCGAGGGTACTCAAAGTGCTGTGATACTTCTAGATTTAAATATTGAAACCAT
This sequence comes from Teleogryllus oceanicus, assembly GCA_964035755.1. Lineage (NCBI taxonomy): Eukaryota > Metazoa > Arthropoda > Insecta > Orthoptera > Gryllidae > Teleogryllus > Teleogryllus oceanicus. The sequence goes on along the minus strand of CAXIVR010000001.1, from coordinate 335,436,171 downwards.
TTACTAGCAAATAATTCATTCACAAGTTGCGATATTGGCGCAAATCAATATGGAGAAATTCTGAGATAAATATTTTTTTTGCTGTGAAATACAAGAACCACACGCTATTCATAGACCAAAAAATAAGAATTACTAAAAATCTTCACCCGAGTTTTGTTCGTAATAAAATGTGTTTTAATAAGTATTACAAAGTTACTTAAAATTGGATTTTTAAAAAGAAGAAATTTTCCACAATAAATGTATGCGGGAATGCAAGATGTGCATTTACACATCTGATGTGCATATACATGTTCACTTTACCTCATCGAGTATGCACGATCTACAATTAGTGAAAATACATTTTTATTGTGGATGATAACTTCTTTTTATCTATCCATATGAATTTCCACAAGGTTTCTGCGGTAACCACAGAGTTTGAATAACAAAATTAGTATTTTTCGAGTTGTGATAGTATTGAAACATAATTTAAAAACAATCAGTATCTGCTATTTCTTCTTTTCGTACCCATAGATATCTACCCCAGTTATCGTCCCCTCAGAACTACGAACAAAATCCCTGATAATGATATGCCTACTCGGTCCCTGATCGGTGCGTTGGCGAGGAAAGATGCTTCCGCCCCTGTGCCCTCCCCTTGCCATCCCTCCATGAGCACACTGGTGGATTGCAATTTCCTTAACCTGAATGGACACGGTGGTATGGGTGAACACGAGGAGTGAACGATGGCAAGAGATTAATGATGTCGGATGCGATGATAGCTTTGAAGTATAGCGGTATGGGAAGTCAACGACACAGTCGCAGACACCCATGACTCCTGGCACGAATCGAACCCGCAGCCTTCAGGCTCCGCGTTCTTGGACGCCGCTCTAAGCCCCTACAACACAGAGACACAATAACACCTCTCCATATTAAATAAGCGATTCGTTAAATATTTGAGGAAATATTTTTTTTTTCAAATTTACAATCGTACAATAATGATCCTCTGACAATGCTGTATTGGTTGTAGAGCCCCAAAAACAGTCCTGATTTGTCTGTAGAGCCCGCAGACATACTATGAGATTACCGGTTAACCACATTGAGTAAGTGAAAAAGAACACATTTCCTCATGTGTTTCTCAAAACACCTCATTAAAAAATGTTGCGCCTTTTTTGCCACTGCCTCTCTTAGCTATCTATTGAACATTGAGTGCTTATATATTTGGAGTAATCCTCAGTTAAGTTTCGTCGTTTGGCTGGTAACGTCGCAGTTATCCATTGTCTTTTATCCCTTCGGCCAGAGGCTGGGCACCGTTAGGGACCGGGGTTCGGTTACCCGTCGAGAAATCGGTTGTTTAACTTCCGTTACATCACAAAGATTAGTGAAACGATTCGGCTAACGATGCCATTTAAAATGACGTCAATTTTATTATATTATTAAATAATTTTCAATATTCATTTGCATCATGCAGCCTTGCATATGTTTAAAATCAGCATTTTGTCCTGATCTTGAAACGATGTCATCAATGGTCTCATTTCTCTGTCGTACTGTAAATGAACGCGCAACATTTCATAAGCGCACGGGGAGATAATCTGATAAGCAAAAGCCGCGCGCGCTTAGGTTATCTTGACATGATGCTATCACCGAATAATTATACACATTTATTGTGTAACGAATGAAACTGAATTTTGAAAAATACAAATTTTTGTTTTAATCATTCTTTTTGCAACTTATCATTAGAATTATTATACAATAATATTTTTTAAAGAAAATTCCTACTCAAAGTAAATTACTACATGTAATGTGGTTATTGTATCGACAGAAAGTCAGTCACAGTTTCATTATCTTAAGCTTGTTATAATTAACGTTGGAAGAAACATTCTTTAGAACATACGTATATTTCTTTGAGCTTTGAATGTTGATTGTCTTTGAACCAACTACTGTAAATACTGCCATGGAGGAAAGATATTGCTTAATAGAAAAACTAAACTATAGATTTGAAAAAACACGCATACATTTATATATTTATAAAAACATTATCTTAAACCAATCGAATAAATCAATTGGCAGGAATATAAGCGAGGATGGTAATGCTCTCAGGAACTGAAACTGAAAAGATTCGTACTGATAACGAGTTAATACACGGGTAGATGTCACTGCGGCCAACTTCCAGCATAACTACATGAGGCAATGGAATGAGCTTAGGTAGGGATATCAAACATTCAAAGGTTAGAGCAAAGTCTCAGTTTCGATTCAGGTCACTTTGTTCACGAGCGCTGTAACATAAATATCTTTCAGAGATACCAACTAATTGTGATGAGTACTCAACCTTTGAATACTCCACCTAAAACACTGTAGCGAATATATACATTAGGCAGCAAAGTTGGAAATAAAAATTATGGGAAAAATTAAATATAATTCTGTTCAGATATCCAAGGAAATTCGTTTAAACACAATCGTCTTTGTTGGTCATTGATATCAACTATATCATAGACAAATGTAAATGCTATTCTCGTAGATGTTGACTTTTAGCTATGTGCTATGCAACTTTGCATCTGTTATTCCGGTAATGCTAAACTTAATACAGAAATTTCTGAAGCAAGGATGGAAATCACGGGTGGGTTGGGGGGAGGTCGTTATCCGGAGTGTAAGATGAATGGACAAACACCTTCCGACGAAACCTCTGCAGACGTAGTTGTAAGCTGAACAGTGTGTAGTCGCTGGAAAACTGTTTTTAAGTAGCAATGTGGATTAGCGTCCCAGAAATCAGTACATTTATTTAGAACTAGAAATCAAGTTCTTTTCTTTTCGTAGTTATGTGTTTTTACTTTCACGTATACGTAAATACAGAGTATATATTACGTATACCGTCCGTCCGTGTCCGTCCGTCCGTGTCCCTCTGTCCGGACGGACCGTCCGTCTGTCCGTCCTTCTGTCTTTCCGTCCGTCCGTCTGTCGTCTGTCTGTCGCACCGTCCGTCTGTCCGTCTGCTTTCCGTCCGTCCGTCCGCCCGCTGTCCGTCGCTTGTCCTCCCCACCTGTCCGTCCGTCTGTCCATATTTACAGCCATATTTTCTTTTCTTAAAGATAACGCCTAATCATTGGATCCATTGTACCATTGACTGACGATAAGGAAACAAAAGTTTTAGGTCTCTCAATTTCAATGCCTCAAATGGAACGTCCATTTGAACTAATTGAACACAAAATTAAGATCATTATGCTTCGCGTTCAGAATTCTTTCAAATTCAGTCAGCCTTCATACTGTTGCACTACACTACGATATATTCCGGGAGACCGGTCGGGAGCTTAGAGCTTGTCCCGGCTGGGGCGGTGCCTCGCTGGTGGGAGAGTCCTGGTTAGGGGGAAACTCCACTAGCCGACGGTAGGTCGGCGCCGGATCTCGCCTTCCAGTGGGGGAAGATGACCGCCATCTCCTGAGAAAGAAAGATGCACCACACTTACGGGACTAATGACCAAAGCAATTGATGCGCCTGGAAACACGAAAAAATCAATCGACCTATCTGAAAAGCTACTGTCGAAAATCCTGCCGCCGTCAGGACTCGAACCTAGGACCTCCCGGTCAGAGGCGCTGCAGTGACATCAGTTGATACAATGAATTCCCGCTCCCGGACCTCACTATTCGGAATTCGGCGAGCAGTTGCTCGCTACTCGCAGAATAACGAATGTGTGGAGCCACCTGAAGACAGCTCCACACATTCGGCATTCGCCGAGCAGCGAGCTAGTGCTCGCCAATCCCGAGCAGCTGACGTGTTCGGCGAATGTTCGCTCCCTTTGATGAGTCCAAAAGACCGCCACGCGGTGGGTAGGGCGAACTACGAATGTTCGTCACTCGGCAAATAGCAAGCAACTCATCCACACTACTCGTGATTCGGCAAGCGGTTGTTCGGTGTTCGCCGAGTAACGAATGTGTGGAGCCGCCTTCAGGCTTGCTCCCGTGTTGCAGGGGCGCTCGCGGAGGCGGGCGCGGCGCGGGGCCCGGAGGGGCGGCGCGTGCGCTGGGCGCGGCTGTCCCCGGGCGCCCGCCGCCTTCTACCAGGCCTCGGCGCTGGGCGTGGCGGTGTTCGCCGTGGCCGAGGCGCCTGCCGCCGCAGCGGCCGACGGCCGCTTCCACCTCCGCCCCGGCGCTCCCGCCCATCTGCGCCTCCGCCTCCTGTGAGTGCACTCAACGCGACCTCAGTCGCGACAGGCCTTTCGGCCATATTGCAATGTGGGAATGCTGATTTGGTGTGGTTGACGTTCTTATAAGATGAAATAAAAGAGGTCATCTTCGTCGACATATTAGCTTTATTAAGATAGCCGGCTTTCGACGGCTTTGCCGTCATCGTCAGTCTCGCTGCTTTCGGCAAAAGTCGGTTTTATTTGGCTGCATCCACTGCTTTAGAGGCGGCCTTAGTGTGAAGATTTCCACAGGCGACCGACTTTTGCCGAAAGCAGCGGGACTGACGATGACGGCTAAGCCGTCGAAAGCCGGCTATCTTAATAAAGCTAATATGTCGACGAAGATGACCTCTTTTATTTCTTCATATTGCAATAGCGTACATGGCGAGGAAGTAAGAGGATGACGGTACGTGAAACGAGTGTCAGGCTTGGAGATTGAAAGGGACAGAGTAAGAAGAACAACGAATATTAAGAGACAAGGAGAGCAAATGCAATGTAAATAGTGAGTGTAGTAAAATGAGAGAATAAGTGAAAGAGAACGAGAAACAGAATGAAGAAGTGTGAGTAAAAGTGATCGGTATTACAAGTGGGAGAGTAGGAGAGGACGTGCGAAACTGTGATGTGTGAGTAAGAAGTATAATTTGCGCGTTTTCTTCAGCCCGGAATCTCTACTTCTTCCGTTTACTATCCATAGTGGAATCATGAATAACAGTGTCATTAATGCGTACTTAGAAACATATAAAATTAGAAAATTTTCTCACTATTAATAGTCGAATAATACTTATTTGCATCGGTAAAAGAACCATATATTTGATTTTATTGTATTGGTAACGAAATAACAACTCAAGCCTCTTCCGCTCAACTCTTATCACAACCAAAAAAAGATGTCAATAAATCGTGCGCATAGTGAAGCTACATTTATGTCCATGAGCAAAACAAAGAAGATGAGAGAGTTAGAATGATAGAAACAGAAAGCAACCCTACGTAGACTACTTTATGACAAAAAAAAAAAACGAGTAAAACACAATTAAAATTCATTTAGGGCCGTCTTTTACTGGAAAAGAGAATCTGAATAAGATAAGGTAAACCAGAAGCGAGGTTTGTACGAGGTACCGAGTTATTTAAATCAAAACACATGTGTAATAGAATGAATGATATTACTATACTTCCCCATATCAAATGTTTTTCACGACAAACAAAACTCTGTTTTATCATCACACCCAACTCACCCTATGGCTTTTGCGCACGAATTATTTTTTCTGCAGGAGAGATGTACTGTTAGCCTTGGAACAATAAGCTGTTATTTATGTCGTGGATGTAAGCATTCTTTCTGTTAGTTAACTTAAATTTATCCTACATAAATTATACAAACCTAATTGTACAAACGAATTTTCATTTCAATGATGAGAGCGACGAATATAATAATCAACGAATGAAAAACTTCCACTTCTATTTTTGATGACTTTCTCTCGTCTTTACTCTGAAATTGGCTATCAACATTTACTTTATAAATTACTGTCGATTAGTTATAAAACTTACAGTCAAATGCGTGTTGTTGAAGGGAAATTAAAAATTTCGTTCTCACGGACATTAATGAAATATACGTTAATGGGAAGTATGAATTAAGAAGCAATAAGAGAATACAAGGAGTAATAATAAAATACAAGGAGTGCGAAAATTATTTGCAAGAAATTAAAAACAAATTTAGCCAGGAAGAGCACGTCTGGGAAATCATCAACTGGGAAAGAGTGAAGAGGGCTTGTAAAGATACGCCCCAACTGTCCTGAGGGAGATCAGCCCCGAGGAGCAATAAAATATGCATTTTACGATCTAGGTTTTAGGAAGAGCTCATAATTAGTATTTATTTGGGAGAAGAAAACTGACAGATATTTTACTCTCTTTTTCACATTCTAACTTTGTGTTTTGAGGTTTACGACAAACGGACAAAATACTTTTATTTTAAATATATTCAAATATTTCATAGAAAATCAGTTAGTTTTGTTTTATTAGTAGATTATTGTAGGGTTTTTCGCATAAACACAACTTTCAGATATTTGTCGTGTCTCTTATTTGTCTTATTTTGTACATAGGTACCACTGATTTTCTTCCAAAGTCGACTTCCTCCATTTGAATAATTGAGCATGTACTAACAAAAAAGTAAATGTAACGTCGACTAAATGTTGTTAGTGATCGCACAATGCTCAGGAAGTATGCGAGTAAAAGATACATTGTTGAAAACACCACCAGGATTGCAATTTCCCGCAATGTAATGAATGAATATAATGCTCTTGTAATTGTATTCTGAATTGTAAAAAGACCTAGGTAACGTAAACAATGCATGAAAAAATTAGGCAGAGAGGTAAATAATTTTAAATACTAGAGTTGCATAGGAATTGTTAACAGTAAGATAATAATATAACAATGTATATCTTTTCGCGTGTCTTGCCCTATGCGATTGAACTTATTGACCCGTGAATAAATTAAGCCTAATTTAATGGAGTATTTTGAGACTGACAAACACAGTAAACAATGGACCTAAACCACTGATGGACCGTTTCTTGTAAGACTAAGCTGCGATTGTTAAATTCTGAAATTCATAGTCATTCTGATTTCTACTGTGCAGCAATTTATGTAACCTATGAAACGTGCTTTGTTTAACTGAAAGTGTATGGATTTTTGTTTTGTTACGCTATTCGGCATGACAATTTTCAATGTTGACAATGAATTGAAAGAGAACAATTTATTTTACCTATGAAACGTGCTTTGTCAAACAAAACGTGTATTGAGAACTTTCCAGAAATGAGAATGAAAAGCTAAAATATTCGAAAGTAAAAATCTACGAAAGTAAGAACACTTCAAAAGTGAAGTAAAAACAGCTAAATAACTAACAAATAAAGAATCTAAACGTTATAAATTACTGAAATGGTGGAATGACAGCGATGAAAGCAGGCACTAATTGATCCGTGAAATGTTTTGTAAGTAGTAGAAATAATTGATAATATAGGCTTTGCTGATTTTATTCTAGCGAAGTCTAATACGTGAAAAGGCACAATAAGGTTTGTTGTCACCTCCACGGACTCATCTGTAACGCCCTCAGCTCTAAACACCGCAAAGTGTTAAAAATTTATCACTAAAACAGTGACCTCAGCTTGTCTGTCCAATACTGTATGGCCAACAAATCCATACTGATTGTACGATAGCAGCAACAAATACTGTACAGTGTTATTTGAAATTGGAACAAAAACCATAACTATTTGTAGGAATTGCTGCGCCAAGCGATCAGAACGTTGCTCTTTATTTTCAGTTTAACGTTCAAAATGTCTACCTCATTGCAAATTATTAAATACGAAAGATGTAGCTTGTTTATATGTAGTGCCAATATGAACAAATAAAATAATGGGCTCAGGTGAACCACACAAAACTGTAGTAGGTTACTGGGTAACATCCGTCCGTCTACCGTCTGTCCTTCGGACTGTCACACCAGTCCGTTCCATTGAAAATAGGGAAGTTTCCAACATCTTTCGGTCTGCTGATAAACTGGCCAATTTTCGTACACGTAATATAAATTTAAATAAATAAATATAACAAATTAATAGAAATTAATAATAAATAAATGAACATTCTTTTAAAATTGTTTAAAACGTCAGAGAAGCCACGTTAAACTACTAAAATTGTATTTTGAAAGAAGAAAACTTACAGCGATTAACAACATATCAACAGTGTCCCAGTTCTTCTTGCATAATTACACAATCTTAATGACAGTGATTAATATAGTAGGGCGCAAGGTTATCAGGCAAGTCACTGTGATGCATTTACTGAACGAAACTGTTTTAGTGCATAATATAATTAAAAATGAATTAACTTTTGCTGTGGTATTCTTAACGAATTCCACTTTTAGAAAATGTTTGAGAAAATTCTTGGGTTCTATACAGTTAACAAATCTATTACAGAGAAAATGGAAAAATACCTTTTTGAAATTTATTATGAGCCACTCTGTGACCTATTCCATTCCACAAAACAACACAGATTTCACTTCTTAGATCGAGTTATGGATTTATTACAAAGTGACTGCCTTGCTTATTGTAAGCTTATTGCAACTCTGCTTGAATCTAGAATATTAATTTATTATTCAATATGCAGAAAATTATAACAGAATATATAGAATATTCATATATTAGGAAACGAAAAAGAATGCATTAGATAATCTGAGTGGAAATGAATGTAGGGCTCTTCCTTTGTCGTGAATAAGACGGGAATTCAGTTCGACACCGCTAGATAAATTAGAAGACTGAGTCTTTCCCGGTATGTGGTGTATTCGCTGCCATTCGCAGTGAGTGTTTTATTTGCCCCTCTTTGTTTACTCACACTGTTGAGAAAGGAACAAAATAAAATAAGTTAGAAATTATCAAAGTTTTTCCAGTGAATATTGTATGAATTGAGTTTCACATTTGTGATTAATAAGGAAACAATATTATTGGCAATAGCAAGACCCGAGTCGAAGAAAATATAGGGAAATACAGGTTTTGTTGACGTTTTCGAACTTGCGAACGTGTGAAATACCAAGGAAATGTAATGTTTCTCCACGAAGAGTTGGAATATTCTTCTTTTAATAAGTTAGAATTAGGTGAATCACTTACACTATCACAGCGGCAAAACTATAGGGAAATGAGAAAGACTACGGCAAGGCAGGAACGAATGTTAAAAACATTGCTTTGTGTAGCCGAAAGGGTTCAGAACATTCGTAATCTTTTAAGTAATACAGGTTTTAATTTAAACACAAGACAATTCGTAGGGTACTTCACGGCGGGGTTTACCATGCCACCGACCAATAAAAATGTCAAAGTCAAAACCAGCCAAGGTGAGAAAGCATTTATCATGGGCTTCGAGGCGTAGAGATTGGACTGGAAGTTGTTAGTAATAAGTAAGATTATTTCTTCCTATGCATTCTGAATTATTTATGTTCTTTGACCACCGTCCGTTGCAGGCTTTATTAAAATTTAAAACGGTTTTCAATTACTTTTCGCATTTTACTTCATTTCCTAGTTACTAATTTGCTTCTTAGATGAGTCGATAGTGGAAATTATACAAGATTGGCTGTAGCAAGTATGGAGCACTTACAATATTTACAAGTTTTAGAATTTAAAGAAATTATGAGGGCAAACATTACGATATGTTTTCATAACTTTGCTCCCGAATGTTTCTGCCGATAACATTTCTTATAATAGAATGATTTTTCGACAAACATAAATCCAATAAATTAAATGCAACCTTCAAGGAATGTAAGTTGAAATGTTACGACAATAAACCAAAAGGCAGGCAGTGAAAAGATGATTCTCCTAGCAACCATAACAGACACGTCTGCTATGTACTTTGAAGAAAGTCGTCATGTGGACTTTTGGACTTTACACCTGAACATCCAACGGAGACAGAACACGTGAAACGGTTATAATTGGACTTTGAAACATATAAGATGTTGTGGAGACTTCCTTGTTTCTTGCTTTCTTTCATTACCAATGGTAGCTTTTATAGTAGAATAATTCATTTCTTCTGCGCAAATTTCCTTTTATCTTCATTTCCCATATCAGTTTCATTACATAAGAATATGTAATCTCTTTTCATAAAACGAATCAATTTTTATTTCTGACAAAAATATTTTTATATTAAATATATTATTAATAATTTCATTGGGTAATTCAATGTCAAAGTTTTATGAGCGAATAAAAGTAGGATTATAAATGAAAAATAGTGTACAGCTTGCCTAAGGTTCCCCACTTTTGCCATAAGACACTTTTCTCTTTAAATAGCGTGTTCAAAATAATAAAATCAGCATTAAAAATCACTACACTTTATGTATACTAAAAATAGATACAATACCAGAAATAATTTAAGTTGTTTATCCGTTTGTAACTAATCGCAGTCGCTTTTTGTGCTGTATTTTTAAATCACTAATATCAATAAAATCAAATGACACCCACATGCCAATAGACAACCATTGAAAGTGGCAATTTAATGAAATAGATGTTCGAGTTTAATATCCCAGATTTGGATATTGCGAGTAATTACCATCATCACCACGATGAAGCAGTTATGATTAGACTACACAATAATAAGTGTGTCTTGCAATTTCATCTATCTGTTTCTAGAGTTTACTTTGTCGACCCCGTGAGGCTTGTGTCCAAGGAAGTACATTCAGAAAAAAAAAAAAATTTTTAAATAGATTTTTGTAACATTATATTTTATGTTCATAAGTGTTATTTAACTTAAATAAAAGCATCAAATTACTAATACATTGAAATTATAAAAGCAGATTATTTATTGCTAATCATGACAATTTACCCAAATATTTCTTAAGTCGCAGAAGGTGTAACTGCATTCTCTTAAATTCCCGTAGTGCCGCCAGGCTTCTGTATTAGGATCGCTTGTCCTGGCTCCATCAAACAAATTCCACGTATTCCCACAGGTACTCCCAGAAGACCTCCTACCGCTTCGGCTTCGCACTCCCGTTCGAGAACACCTTGTATTCCGCGGGCGTTGAGCGCGACCTGCAGTTCCATCTTCCCGTGGATCTGCAGCTCAGCGCCAGCTTCGCCTGGCAGCGGAGCGGCGAACCTCAGGGAGCTTTCGCCGCGACGCTAGCGCCACTGCGCCCGCGCGCCGACGAACGCCTCCTGCACTACAAAGTTGTTCCTTTCATCAGCCGCCAGAGCGCACTGCTGCCCGCGCCGCCGTTGGTCGGCCGACACGACGTTGTACGCGGCCGCGCCCCGCCACAGGTAAGCCACCCAAACGACGAACCACCCACCCACGCAGCCCCGCGTGCATCGATTGCCACCTGAGCGCGGGGTTGGATTGCAGGTTTTTCACGTGCGCGGACGAGTGTTTTCACTTAGCGGCAATTACAGAAGAAATAATCACAGCCAATGAGAGTCAGCGACGTTCTACACTCCACAGAATCACATACAGTTGGCATATTTATAGACGTATTAACATTGTTATTACAAAGTCATGATTGTAGATAAATCTATTGGTGCCAACAGGCTTGATATCGTCTAGTTCGGCAGCAAAGAAAAAACTATTTAAACGAAGTTACACGTTCGGTTGACTACAGAGTTTGGAAATGCATTTAGCATTTCACTATCAAAAATACACAGAAATGCATATACTCAATTAATTAGAAGTTATAAATTAGCTAAATGATGAATAAAGTTTTTAAGATGCGTCTGTCTGCAAACTTTTTACGCAGTTCTTAATGACATTTTACTATAAATAAATCGATTGAAACTACCTTTGCAATGTAATTACTATCATATTTCTATTAATAATTAAATAGTTATTAAAAATTTTTAGATTCAACCGTCAAAACGATTTTGCAATAAAAGTCAATACATCTGCCAACTGAACGTGAAATTATTCTTATAGGTACTATCATTTTCAAAAACCGTCTTATGTTTTATTGTTCTATAAACCAGAAAGTATAATAAGATTTTATCAATTTTCGCTTCATTAATGCCATCAATTCTGTGTAAATTCTCGGGTATGGAATAAATAAACATACATTTCTCGCTTCTTCACCAACATATTTTTTAATTAAGATATATTCAAGTTGTCAAGTGCAGACGTAAAATAGTGTTGCATACGTGAGAGGTGCGTGTTAATTTTAAGAAGGCATCTATAATACAAAGAACATGAGTAAGCAGTTTTGAATTTTTTATTTAAATATATATTTGGTATATTATTTTGTAAATGCACGAATATTCCACTTGGCCGAAATATTGAACTGGGTAAAGGGAAAACACTGAGTCAACTTGCCTAATTTTTCGTATTAGTTTTGCTACATTTCATTTTCTTAACAATTCACGAGCTTTTGAAACATACTAATATAATTATCACGAACAAATTTCGTTGCATAAGAAGCACCAGTGGAAATAAATCAATCACACGAATTGCTAAGCCCATTCGTCATAAGTTGTGATACAGATAATTTTTTCTGTATATTCTGTTAAAAATATGTAAAATGATTTGTGGCAGAGATTCTGTGTGCTATGTTTAAAAATAGAGTTTCGACGGCGACAGGAAATATTGGAGAGAAGGATTCATTATAGTGTTTGATAATTGCGTTCAGATCCTCATAGTAGAAATGAACAATAAGGAAAAAAGTTGATAATATTTTTAGAACTTATAATTAGAGGTCATGTTTCTTCTGTATGTAATACTGACGTAGATATATTTGAGATAATTCTAAATTGTGTTTAGCTTTCCTTTCTACTGTTACTTATTAAAAAAGTAAGTACTATATTTTTTGATAATCTGGAGCTATGAAGGTTTAGACGATAAATTTAAAAAAATATTTTCATTTTGAGTCGTAAATATCTTTTAAATACAAAAACTCACCATAATTATCCCGTTTTGCAAAATAATTTCTAAACGTTATGAGAGGAGAGCGTTGTTAATTTATGCCGTGACATAAGCCCGTGTCCTACGTGCACTCATATGGACAATATTAGCAGAAAATATGAAACAATGAATTGGAGAGAGACTGATTAAGTTTTTAGCATGCTTTTCTTTTAGATATTTGTGTTTTTAGCAGTGGCGGTTAGTGAACAAATGATAAAGGTGGGCAAAACATATTCAGAAACGATCGGGAGCGGTAGCTCAGTGCATCAACTGATGTCACTGCGGCGCCTCTGACCGTGAGGTCCTTACATCTTCGAATGTCTTCAAAAAGATCTAAATTCAGTCTTTTGCAACCTTGTTTCCAAAGATTTTCGGTTATATGTACTGTAGTATATCCTCAAGATTATGGCTATATCTTGATTATGCACTCCATGGCGAGAGAACCCTTTTCTATAAGACCACCAGTTCGACTCCATATTACTGATATTTCCCGCTACGAGGGCGACAAAAAGCAGTAAGTGATTCAGTGCTACGTGTCTATTGTCCAAACTGAGTGAACCTCCTTAAAGTCTGTGTTAAAACATTATCGTATTTCAACAAGCAGCTGTAGCTAGAAGTATCCACGTCTCTCCTATTTTCCAGGCTCACTTTCGAGGAAAGCTTCAAAATGCCGGATACCCAAACACTGCTCTCAGTCCGAAACCACAGTACGGAAGGCAATGAACACGGTCTGCACACAATGGTAGCGAACTAGTAAAAGAAATATTGAGCATCTTGCGCTATGGCGCTGCGTTAGGAAAGTGAAGTGTATAACCAAACAAATTACTTCTAACACGCTGTGTGCTCAGAATCCACGTTTGGGATACTTGATAGACAAATTGGTTGACGGCAAAACGTCTGTCTGTGGTAAACGCTAGTGCCCAAATCTTTCAGATGATTTTCTCCGAAATTGGTATACCCCAATCCATCCGAACGAACCATCCTGCAAGTGTGAAACGTATATTTTGATTTTGGTGGGGGTAATTTACATGAAGCCACGTTTTCAACATTTTTGCAAAAATGGCTATAAAATGATTTATTCATGTTCTTTCTGGGATAGTGCTAAATACCCTTTAAATAATGGCGCTGGCCTTAAAATATATGAATTTTTGAAACGTGCAAAAGTTCAATTTTTTGGGCGTCTTGCTACCATTACAATATTGGAGATAAAGATACTTATAAAGATACAAGAACATAGCGTAGAAAGTAATTGAATGGAGTAATACTCCGTTAACGTACTTTTATCTTATAGTCTGTAGTCCGTAAGTCGTGTCAGGAGTCGTGAAGAGGACCTTCAGATAGCATCTCCGCGTACGCGCCCCTCTCTTACAAGCACCTGGGTCATTACCTAGCGGACAGAACTGGGAAGGAATTAGGAAAGTGGTAGGGGTTAGGACACTTCATAGGGGTTGGACTATCCCTTGCGAAGCAGTAAAACTCGTTTTATCTGAACATTTTACATGAGATTGTCTGGAAATCAACGGGAATCGAACGCGGATCTCCTTAGTGAAAGGCGAACGACTTTGCTCTGAGCCACGAGGCAGCTTTAATTGAATGTTGTTACGAATGTAACAGAATTGTAACACCATAAGTTAAAACTATAAAAGAATCAGAAATTACACAGAAATATCTAACTTGGAGATGTTCTTGGAGATTTTTCGCCGCTCACAAAACTCGCAACGGCACCACTAAACAAAGAAATTGCTAGAAATCTCAAGAACACTTCGCGTTCAAACTTGAGAAGCAGCCCTACAAACTCCTGCAAAGGAGGAAGGTAGATACATTTTAACTGGCAACATAGCACAATTTGCAATTTTCCGCTACGTGATACTCTAAGTAACGAAGTGATTTTTGGCATTATGAGGAACATTCAAAGACAACAGCGGTTTGAAATTCAACCGTCTATTGCTGTCTCACAATAATGTTCAGACTGTTACTAGTGCTTAAAATAAAACTGGTCGCTAATGACCTAGGTAGTTTCTACAGCGAACTAAAATACATAATTTCAACAAAAACGAGTAAAATTTGTTTTTGGTGAAATTATTAAAAAGGCGGTCTACGTAGTCCTAAATTGAGAGGGACAGCCTGAGGAAATCCATCTTTGTCTCGTATTTGGTCAGGGTTTATGAAACAGTGTTCGCCCAAGCGAAATAAAGCGCCGACGTGATATTGCGTCATGTTTTCAGTTCACCACACAGAATTGCAGAACTAATGTAATAGGTAGACTACCATGTCAATCATGTAAATCATAACATTCCATCTCTGCAATGTTCACGAAGCTTCATTGGACAACTTGTAATATCTCCATTCTGAGAATGTAGAATATTGAGATTCTAGAACGCGGCATTTATAAGTGACTGGCCATGAATCGGCTCAGTTGTCATTTCACAGAAATTCCGGATTATAAATAATTGTAATTCGTAGTACAGTAATGAGTAAATAATGCATAATGTTTAGCTTGAATGGATTTTTAATGTATGATGCTAACATACATCGAACAGTCTCTGCATTTTCTCTTGAACTAGGTTCATGATCTGTGCATTTGTTACCGACAATGATTATACAAAGATGTGGGAAAACGTGGAGCATTAGGAGTGTTCTGTTTGTATTAACATTTTCGAAATTACATCCACAATTTCATTACAATGTTGCAGCGAGAGTGACCAAAACTCGTATTGTGAGATCCTGATATCCCAAAAGTTAATAAATCGTCTTCCTATATGTAGTAAGTTAGTACCTATAACACGTTTGCTCGTCAGAATCCGTTTTTGAGTGTCCCTTTGATAGGAAAGTTGGTTTATGGAAACTAGCCCAAAAACTGTTCAGACGATTATTTTTAAAACTGATATTCCGTGATAGATCTGGCAGAATTCAATACCATACCATAGTGTAGTTTCTTAAAATTAAGTCTTAACATTTTCAAAATTTCAACTCAATTTCTTTCTCGAATAGGAAAAACAAATTTAGAAAATTGGCAGGTCTCATATTCGTTGAGCTCTTTGAATGTCGGGGTATTGCAAAAGCTGAGAATTGTTTTGGCGTCTTCCTACAAATACAATACATAAAATAGAAAATCTTTAATAACTTGCTTAATAACTCAAAGACGGTATAAAATATCAGGTACACTTTTTGAAAAATATGAGTTTTCGCTAATTTGCGCTTGAAACCAAGACAATTATTAAAAAAATATTATCTTCGCAAAAACAATTTGTTTCTCGAATGAAGCAGAGTACACTTAATAATAATAATGCCTTTATTGATATGGCGTGGCTCGGGCCATCAGGTCCGCTCTTCCGCCAAACCACATGTCAGATGTATACAAAGAGCAAACATGTAATATCATATACAAATGTAAAAGTATATTTTAGATGTAAGTAGTTAGTAGAAACCAAGTATAATTTAAATGCAACACTTAAAAATGGCACAGGTTTCATTTTTCTTGAACTGAACGAATTTTGAAAAAAATTTACAAATAAAGCTAGCCAGTATGTGTTGTTTTAGCACCAGTAGATTTTGGGTGCTATAAATTCACATGTTCTAGTCTTCATTTAATATCTTTAATACTGATTTGGCAATTTCACACCAAATTGGAAGATTAACATATTCAGGTCGTAGGCTCTGCCCAACTTTTTTCTACCACAGGCAATAATTTTTTAGGGCATATTTGAAGGGTCTTATACACTAAACCGATAATCATAGAATATTAATTTTCATTTTAAAGCAACAGTCTTGTAATTAACTCTATATGAAGTTTCAACTTATATGTTCATTAATAATTAATTATTACATTAACAATTTACATTAATGACTTACATTAATAATTTAATTTTTTAACACAAATAAAACAATTGAGTCCAATCAAATTTAACATTTTTTATTACATTTTTACATATTCTGGTTTTATTAGAACACTATACAAAGCATTGCATTACTGCATATTGCAATAATGAAGAAAACATTGATTTTGATTTGGAAATTTTGAACAGCGTCCCTTAGCCGTCACTGCAGAGGGCATGTTCATCAGTGGATTTCAAAGATAGTTATTATCAATTAAATGGCAGTAAACGAAATCGAGCGGGGTATTTAGAAACTTAATTGATGTAGAAACATTCACGAAGTCAGCGAATTGAAAAATCTCCGCGCCCGTAGATTCTACGGGCAGCGACCTGAATGTATGTGTTAAAATAAGCGAGAAACAAAACGAAACAGAATGACATTTCTAAAAACGAAATAATTATACTTTCATTGTATTGAAAAACTTCCTTCCAAGTGCACGTGATCATGAATCTTTCGTTCGCTTTTTTCTTTTTTAAATTTTTTTCTTGAAATGTTCAACACAATAGTACCAGTGATTGAAAATTTGATTACTTACCAAATAAAGAGGTGTAAAAGCAATTTCTTCTAACTCCATTTTCTTCAGATCAATAGGCATGTTTTTATTTTCAGTTTGTCTCTCCATTACACTAGGGTTTCACGTATTTTGAAGCAAACCTATCCCTGTTGATATTTTGGGAGAAAACAAATGTTTGTGATGGAATCAACGATTTGTTGATAAAAATGACATAAAAATAAATGAAAATGACTAAGCAATATCGCCCCAAATGTATCGTTCCTGTTAAGTCTATACTGTAACGCGAGGCATCCTTCACTGACAAGGAGAGAAACCCCTTCAGTCGCGACACCTTTCGTCTCAAGAAAAGAGAGGTACTCATTTCCCTCCGCGCCTCGTGCGCGAACATTTACAGTACTACACCCCTTTAGCAAACAACAAAACACCCCGCGCCTCAATCCGGGAGCGGTAGCTCAGTGCATCAACTGATGTCACTGTAGCGCCTCTGACCGAGAGGTGCTAGGTTCGAGTTCTGACGGCGGCAGGATTTTCGACACTAGCTTTTCAGCTAGGTCGAATTCAGTCGCTGTCTGGAGGAGAATTCTAGCGGCCGGCTGCTCTGATCGGTAGTTTTCCGTGGTTTCTCCGAACAACACCAGGCGAATGCCGGAGCAGAACCCTACGAAACGGGCCACGGACCGCGCGCGATCTGTCCTTCCTCATCCTTGTCCTGTCCTCTCCCCTTACACACACACTTACACTAACATGCACTACACTATCACATATTCCGGGAGACCGCTCGGGAGCTTAGAGCTTGTCCTGACTGGGGCGGTGCCCCGCTGGAGGGAGAGTCCTGGTTAGGGGGAAACCCCACTAGCCGACGGTAGGTCGGCGCCGGATCTCGCCATCCAGCTGGGGAAGACCACCGCCATCTCCCGAAAAGCAAACATGCAGAACACGAACGGGACTAATGACCAAAGCAGTTGACGTATCTGGAAACACGAAAAAACCGAACCAAACCGAACCGAACCGAACCCCGCGCCTCAAAGTCACCTACCGAGTAGAAGCCCGAGCGGAAATACACAGAAATGTCTCAAAACATTATTCATTTCCGTGGCCACTCGCGCGCTGTCCCCTCCCGGGAGGGTTAATTATCTACTAAAATGTCCCCCTGCCCTTGACCCGATTGATCATAATCAATGGGGTCAAGGGCAGCGGGGACATTTCCACCACACGCACGCCCGGCCAGTCTTCCTCAAAGACCGCGTTTATTTATTTTTTTATTTTACGTCAAACACTGTTAGAGACTGTATACGACGTTCTATAGGGAGAAATGAATTCTGCGCACGTTTTCAAAAATTCTATGATCCCTACCCTAAGCCATATACTACTTGAATTTTAAATACAGAAAGAAAATGAGAGTTTTTGGCAAGGATTGTTAACAAAAATATTCGTTACTATGTAATAAAGTTCTGTTGCCTTTTACAATTTTCAAAACACAAAAGAAAAATATTTCAGTTACATTTCGGATAAACATTCTATGAATGTATTAAAAGAATATATCGTTTTCTAGAATGTGCAATGTTTCATGAAATGGCGTCACCTCGGGTTCACTAAGAATACTCCTTTGGAATATGATGCGATCAGTTTGCGTAAATATAGCTTCATTATGTGCACGTTTTGTTGAGATATTTCTTTGTTTGTAGTAGGTAATAGAGCTTAGGGTGGATTACTATTTTGTTAGCAGTGCAGAAAAGTCAAATCTGCAGTTCGTTTACCATTACAAACAACTTTTCTATAACACGGGAACGAAAGTGTGTAGTTTTGAAGTATTAATCTCGCGCTTTTTTATTATTAATTATTATTATTATTATTATTATTATTATTATTATTATTGTCATTATTATCATTATTATTATCATTATTATTAACTCTTTTTCTCTTCTAACTATTAATAGTTAAATTGTTAGGAAGGGATTCTGAAACTGAAAAAAAACCTGCGCAGATGATTTTCTCCCCATATGTCACATACAGTTTTTTTACATTTTTTGACCAAATAAATAAATATGTGACAATATTTTGAATTAATTATGGAAATATAAAAAAATATTGAATTCAGGGGCTGCGCGGATTCCGTGTGCCCCCTTCGAATACCATCTACTGCGTGGTTATCTCCTTTTTGTTCACATCCAAGTTCTTCATGAGCCACTACTGCCGAATTGTATCGAACACATGTTTTCAAGGGAAAATTTCAGGACGCTAAGAATACTGCAGTTTCCACGTTTTCACCAAGGGCCCGATCTATCACACTTACTATGATCGATTTTTTAACATCAGCTATTTTACCAGTAGATGATGTGTTCTCTACAATCGAGTTATCAGATCCGATTTAATAGAATTTCTCGCATATACGAGTGTAAATTAGTGTAATAGCATTTCTCACAAAATGAGTTTAACACACGATTTCGTCAAGGAATACCAGCAGATGCCCAACTAGGTAGGCAGGTATCAACTTTCAGGTATCATGCAATGTGTGTCGTGCGAATTTGCACAAATACCGTCATTACGGTCCAAAGCTTCAGCTTAAAGTTGTCACGTACGACTCGTTCTTGAAAAATGGATATTGTCACATGACACTGACCATGCTCCAGTTCCCTTACTCCCATGGACTACCCAAAACGATCAAACATATGCTCAATTTCTGTCATGTACGAGTCTAATTATAACGTGATTCACGCACATTTTTTTCATACAATTGTAACTCCGTATGCTCTAGGTGCCAGGAGAGTACTTGGACCTCAAATATGCATGTCTGTCGTGCTTTCGAACAAGCACCTCATTTCTGGCTTGCGTACAAATATCACTATTGTGGCTTGGCGTTTCTGCTTGAAATTCAGATTATTCCTGAGGGATCTGCTGATCATGCTCTAGTTCCCACTTTCTCGTGGGCTATCCACGAAGATCGGTCGTACGCTCAATTTCTCTCACGTGCGAGGGTAATTGCGGCGTTTTTCACGCACGATATTTCCAAAGCATTACAACAGTTGCGCAGCGCTCTCTAGGTACCGGGAGATGAAGGATTCACGGAGCCGCAAGGGACGTGTGCTTGCCCGTTCCATCGACAAATAACGCGCCTTTGATCTCGGGGCGGCAGACTGGCTGTACGCACTCGGTCAACGCTCTCGCTTTATTCCATGGCTTGATCCCGGAGGACTCGCTGCGGGATGAAAAGAGCAATAGCTTCAACAGCGGTAGGGAACGTAGCCGCACACAATTTTTATGCGTACTCTGCTATGAACAAGGAAGTAGTTCGCGGCGGAACTTGCTGGCCGTCGTTTTAGAGAACGTTTTAACGTTTCGAAAACGAAAACCTGCATTGAGCTTAAAATCTAGTCGTATATACCGCGAAACAACAGATTGCCATACGCAGTATATATCATCAATTTACAGATGAATTTATAAGTCGTGCGAGAATTGGTAAGGTTATTTCAAAAGTCACGTATCTCCGTTTCAGTTTTACGTATCAATATATTCTAAAGGAGCTTCTTCATCGTGCTGCCAAATACTATGTTCGAAAATTGCAATACGCGCGTGGTAAAGCTATCCCAAAAAGCTTTGAATCATATTTTCAGATATAATGCTGAATGAGAGTATTTTCCTTCGTGAAAAATTGTTTCATAGAGATACGTCGTATTGCAAGATAGCTCTTCTATTCATCTGGGAAACTGAAAAACTCCAGCAATATGTATTCTTCACTAAATCTCAATTCTTCTTTATTGATTTACACGTGCAGTCTATTATTCTTGCTATAATTAGTCTACTTTCACAGGGTTGCCAATATTCGTGATAATTTGTTTTGTAACAATATGCTTCGTCAGAGGTGTTTTACTGCGGTTCGTATTTGTCATTTCACTCTAAACGTTTTAATAATTCTTTACGTAGGGTTTGAATGATAATTTTCAATACAGGTGAGATGAGTCGTGCATGTGGATGTTGAAATGTGCATTCTTCAGGAATTCCTCGTTTGAATCGCTAGGTGTAAATGGAAAAGATACCGTCATCATTACATATATTGTATGTACTCGTTGGCAATTGACGCGCCATCTATTGTATGGAAGATGTACTCTGTTGGTCCCTTATTTTTACAAGAATTATTATGTTGATGCAAAAATCATGATCATCTCTCCATTGATTATTCTGAGACCACTTGAGAGAATATATACCCGAATCTACTCTCGAGACTCGCCTTAAAACTGGACAAGGGCCTGAGAGCAGTCTCGGAGGCGAGCCCGCGCAGGTCACCGAGACTGCAACTGTCACAAGTGGACATGTTCATGCCTGCTCTCTTCTGTCTTCACTCTTTCGTCAGTGTTCCACGATGTTTTCCCGCTTTGGGAGACTTGGCTTCATTCGGCTGTGTATTTTTCATTTTTATTTCGGAATTATGTTTTTCCATTTAATTTTTATTTGTATTTTGGTCCATTCTTTTAAAAAACGAGCGATAAGAAGATTATGACCGATAAAAAGATTTTCTCATGTGAGAAAATTAAACATTTCACGGAAAAGTAACACTTGGATCACACATAGTGTTATAACATCCTGTAGAAACAAACGCACGCTTTTCTTTATTTCTAAACCTCTTAACTTATCACCCGGTTTTCATGTATAATTCCAAAAGTACAGAAAAATTTAAGAAACGTAATAGTTCAAGCAAAAATAACGAAAAATATTCAGGATTTTTTGTACGCTAGTAACAAAACTAAAGCAATGTTGAATATCAAAAAAATACGACTACAAAACCTCGATATGTTGACCACATAACCTCGTTGTATAGGATTTTGTTTTAAAAGATAATAACAGAGAAGAAAGAAATCCAGGAAAAGTTGCAAACCAACACGTTTCTAGAATTGCTTTTCAACTAGTAGTGCACTACATTACAGCACATTTTTTCACAGTATTTCTAAATTTGCAATTCTCTAAAATTCAGAGATTGTAAAGAAAAAGAGACCCGCGCCATTTATTAAGCACCCTTTATTCTATTCGTGCCAAAATTAACGAAAAAATTAGGAGCGGTTTTTGAAAAAAAAAAGGTTAATTTTCTTAAATTACCTATATTTTGCGCCTAATTATAAGTAAACTACTAATATTTTTTAAAATTATACATAAAGATCCGTTCTTTAAAATATTTGTTCTTTAAAGATCCGTCTTTTAGGAGCAGATTTTACTTAATGTAAAAAATATCGATTTTCAACATTTTAGTTGTAGAAAGACGCCCCAAAAAATTGCACTTTTGCAATTCTCAAAAACCTGGGATTTCAACCTCTACTATGATCACGAGACCAAACAATCTGGCACATGCACAATGACGATGGGGGTCAATGACCCTCAGGTGATCAGTTATTTTTTCAGTTTCCCTGATCCATTGAGGAAATGCTGAAATGGTCCCTTGTTTTGCTTCTGGACATAAATATAGCTTCACTATGCCTACGTATTTTTGAACTCTCCTTTTTGCTTGTAGTTGTATGAATAGAACCGGGTAGAGGCTGTTACTGTTTTGCTAGAAACGCAAGGAAATCAAATATGCAGTTCGTCGTTTACCAATACAAATAAGGTTTCTATACGTCGGGAGGAAACATATCAAGTTTTTCAAATGTCGCGCTTTTTAAATTACACTGTGTTACAAGTTTTTTTATGAAAATATGTATTCTTTAATGAATTTTGCATTCTAAATTCAAATTTAGGTTGAAAATTGCGTATCAGGGATAGTTTTACAGATTCAGAAACTTTCCGTCTTAGTTTTGTATACATAGTAAAGTGTGTGTATCTATCGATACTATCTATCGGCCATGTTGATGAACCAGCTTACTATATATATATATATATATATATATATATATATATATATATATATATATATATATATATGACTGTACGTGCGCCTCATTTCCCTAGGGATACAAATGGATTAGGGATACAAACTGGTCGAGCAAGTACTGACAACATATTAACATTTTGAAAGCAAGATATGCTGTTGTCAGAAATGATTATAGGACAAGAGATCATTCTAGGGGGGAGCGCCTCAATCAGGAAGATGTTGGCATTGGATTTTGCTACATTTCTCATGCAATTCATTAACCGCCAATTTATCTCTTTATAATCATTCATTTATTCATAGAAAAACAAAGACAATGAAAATATTATTGTAACAAATACATGAATCTTAATTACTGAATTGCACTGTATTAACATAAATTAACATCTTTTCTCATCAATGTTATTGGGACATATTGAACCATCTGGGAGTTCCCACACTCAAATACATAATGACATACCAACATTCTATTACCCATTAATTCTACATTCAGTGTTGTTTTTATTAGCTAACATTACACAGTTATAATCTATTCTTCTTGCTTTGTTTCTTTATGAATGTTCATCATTATACTCTCTCCCTCATTGTACCCTCTGATCCGTACGGCTGTAATAGTTCCACCCGATTTCCACGGATATTGCAAATTCCGCTACTTATCTGATGATGCCCGTCTTCCTGACGCAGAAAAACAGCCGCCTCTGCTCGTGTTCTTGACGCCGCGAAGTTGATGAGACCCTCGCTCTGCTGCCGCGCCGTGCCGAATCCAGTACTCGGCTAAATGACCGTTAGTTGTGGGAATTCTGATTGGATGTTGTTGACGTTCTTATAAGAAGAAATAAAAGAGTTCATCTTTGTCAACATATCAGTTCTGATATGTTGACGTGTAGTCAGTATCTGATATGTTGACGAAGATGACCTCTTTTATTTCTTCTTAAATGACCGTTAGGTCTATATATATATATATATATATATATATATATATATATATATATATATATATATATATAAAAGTTCATGAGCGTCAGCTCGTGAAAGCGAATGAGCTCGTGAGAGCTGGTTCATCAACATGGCCGCGC
The DNA here is from genome assembly GCA_964035755.1 of Teleogryllus oceanicus. Lineage (NCBI taxonomy): Eukaryota > Metazoa > Arthropoda > Insecta > Orthoptera > Gryllidae > Teleogryllus > Teleogryllus oceanicus. The sequence continues at coordinate 335,412,309 of CAXIVR010000001.1, read as the reverse complement.
TTGCTTGTGGCGCAGACGGAAGCCGTGCTGGGCGCGGACAGCGGCGTGGCGTTGCGGCTGGCGTGGACGAGCGAGGGCCGCGGCGCTCCAGGCGACGCAGGAGCGGGGTCGCTGGCGCTCGAGGCCCTGCGGAGCGCGCTGCCGCCCTGGCCCTTCAGCCAGCCCCTGCCCACCCACTTCGCGCAGCTCGACCTGCGCCTGGACGCGTTGCGCACCCACGCGCGCGCCGTCCACCTGGCGGTCGCCTTCGGTGAGTTGCCTTCCTCTTGCGTTCTATTAACCATTCTCTGGCGTCGGACCTGGAGTAAGCCAACGTTCAGTTCGTCAGCATCAGCCGTAGTCAGTAATTGCCTTTTATTCCTTCGGCTAGGGGCTCGGCGATGGAGTAATCCAATGTTCAGTTCGTCATCTACAACCGTAGTCAGTTATTGCCTTTTATTTTTTCGGTTAGGGGCTCGTCGATATTCGATACCCGGAGTTGTCAGCCGGACACACATTCAAGTACCTAGGAGGTCTCGAGCATCTTAACCTGCGTGACTTTGTGGATCGTGGTCAATCATGCATAAATTGCGATTTTCGGCAGTTTAACTGCATTATAATAATTAGAATGATCGTCACCAGAGTTCATAGCGGATTTGCAAACCGATATCCTACCCATCTCGCTGTAGATTAGCGCCGCTATGGTCCAGGAGCTGCGGTCATCGGCCTGTCCCATGGCTGACACATGCGCCACTTTTCTATCTTACCCTGCCGCAGTGGTGGTGTGCTGGGGTGATTAATTCCCGTGCTCAGCACGACGGGACTAGGGACGTCACCTAGGAAGAAGGAGGTAAATCTAATAATGCTTTAGAGCCCCTATGTGTAAGAAAAATATTGGAGTAGAAGGGAAACAGGTCAAATGCCTTGTACATGGAAAGACCGTAGATAGACAAGACACATCGCAATTTATCATTGGTAACATGGAAAAATGCGAGGGAGGAATCTGACGCCTTGGTGTCTTTCGTCCTGAAGTCATTCAGGTTATTATCTCAAATTAAGAATGTCCGGTGACAATAATTTGCTTTCAAAAATGACCAAAGTATGAAGTCAACTACAACAAGTTTAGCAGCAGAACCGTTAAGAATAAAATATGAACGTTGACTTTGTCCATAGAACAAAAAGAAGGAAACTTCTGTTGAAATTAATATTAAAATTATGAAATGCTGACACACTAAAGAAATATAACAGTAACATTATACTGTAGTGTATCACACAGATGTCGCTTGTCAAATGTTCGCTAGTTGAATGAACATTTGCGTAGTTTCAACATTTTTACGAGAGGATATTTGTTTTCATTCCATTGACATTTGTTTTGAGGATATTTGTTTTGATTCCAATTGACATTTGGCATCCCATATTTTAACCTTCCTTCTAGCCATCACAATCCAAGGCACTTGATCACAGATACGCTTCGCCATCGACTTCCACTTAAGAATTGTGCATACTAAGTGTGGCCATGAAGAATGCATGATGAAATAATAAATGTATGCCATGGCGATAAAATGAAAGTGACCAAATTGCTTGTGTAAAGTATATCTTATTGGTCGAAACGGATGAATTCTTGATTATTTGCGGTAAGTAAATAATAACAGAAATAATAAAATAATTCTTAGCCAACTCCTGGCTCAGAGCGATGTCGCTTGCGATGTCGCAGTTTTCACTGACGAACATCCTCTTTCTTCCTTCTTCAAAGCTTTCGAACGATGATCGATTCGATGATCAATGTACGTAGTTCATAATTTCAAGAGAATGACAACAAATAAAAAGGCATAATATTTATGCCTACAATTATTACAGTATTACTAGATTGATTGAATTTTTCGTGTTTCCGGCGCGTCAACTGTTTTTGGTCATTAGTCCCGTAAGTGAAGTGCATGTTTTTCTTGGGAGATGGCGGTGATCTTCCTCCACTGAATGACGAGATCCGGCGCCGACCTACCGCCGGCTCGTGGGGTTCCCCCTAACCACGACTCTCCCACCAACAAGACACCGCCCCAGCCGGGACATGCTCTAAGCTCCCGACCGGTCTCCGGAATATGTGATAGTGTAGTGCATGTTAGTGTAAGTGTGTGTAAGGGGAGAGGATAGGAGAAGGAAGAGGAAGGAAAGTTCGCGTGCGGTCCGTTTGGTAAAGTACTTCTCCGGCATTCGCCTGGTATTGATCGGAGAAATCACGAAAAACTACCGATCAGAGCAGCCGGCTGCTAGAATTTTTCTCCAGTCAGCAACTGAATTTGATCTAGATGAAAAGCTAGTATCGAAAATTCTGCCGCCGTCAGGCCTCGAACCTAGGTCCTCCCGGTCAGAGATGCTGCAGTGACATCTGTTGATGCACTGAGCTACCGCTCCCGGTGTTGTATTACTAGAGGAAAGGAGCTATATTTTTCACTAATTATTATATTGCGCGACGTCTGAGCCAAGCATTTTGAAATAACATTTGAATTTTAAAGAATACGAACTAAGATATGTGGTTTTATATAAAAAACATATGCAAAAAGCTATGATGAAAAATAACAATCAGACGAATGTCGTTATTCCGAATAGTCTAATTCAACTGTGATGTCTTCGCTTGAGAACGGCTACAGATTTTTCAATAAGTGCCACAATATCATACAAAATTAGGCGTAAATATTTTATATTAGTTCTATATTGTTTAAATATAGCGTAAAAAATTACCTGAGACATAAATTTAAAAAGAAAATCACTTTTTATGAATATGAATTCGACGTTCGTCAATGCTCAATATTCACAAGCGCCTTCACAATTCAAACTATATCATTCCCGTAACGGAAAAATCTGGAACTATGATAAGTAGTGTAATTTATACTAGAGATTCTAACTGAAGTATTGATAACTACTTATCGATTGTAACACGAGTTACTTGGCGCAAATTATTAGGCTATTTAATAAATTAAATAGCCGTCCACATGACGGCGCTAAGCATGAGAGGGACATACACCCCTATCTAAACATACATTGCAATGTGTTGTTATGGTGTTATTGAAGACAGGGCAGGATGGTGCAGAGCGCGAGTCAATATCGTAGGAAGAAAAAAATTATTAGTGTTGCTACGCTGCCTCTACTGATTCACTTCTTTGTCTTGTGGAAATATATTCGCAAGCGTGTGTTACGTTGAAATTTATGAAATAAAACAAAAGTCATTCACATAGAAGTAACTATTGTCGGTAGTTTATGCAATAAATAAATATAAAGAAGCTAATAAATGTGCCTGGTAATTACATAATATTTTGGTATGATTTTCACGCACAAAATTACTCATGAGTATAATGCCAACTTATTTCTAGAAGACAGCTTACATGATGTGAGCAGAAAATGTATTACGGAATGACTTTTGAGATGATTGTCTAAAAAAATATATTTCAAATAAATCGTTTATGTGCTTGGAAAATCGTGTGTTTTAATTTAGTCATATCAAAAGTGGCTGAACTACAATTGACACGATTGAAGTATTTCCCCAATTTTCTCCGTTATTATTGAGATTAAACGTTTGTTGTGACATGGGTCGAGAATGACTCTAGTTGAAGTACATAGTTTCATTTAAGAGAACAGTAATAAAACAGACAAAACTGTACAATTTGTTCATGTCATTACATTAAAGTTTAAAAGGATGAACACAAATTTTATGTTAAAATAAAATAGTAACAAAGTTACACATAAAATATTCAGCTAACCTTGCACTAACTTTACTTTCTCGTGTACAAGCTATGAATCATTCCACGTCAAATCTCACACTCACAAAGGATTTGTATTGAAGCTTTTTTACGAGGTCGAGGCTTGAAAGTAGATGGCACGAATTTTTTTAAACGCACCCCTTTTAGAAATATTACTAATTATTTTTTCCGAAGAATTATGCGCGCGCTAATGTTTTTTTTTGCGTAAATGTCGTTTCCTTCAGAAAAATAAAATTACACACAAATTTTACTTCAGAAGATGCACTTTCATGCGATGTAAACATAATTTTTAATGTAAAAATAACTTTTAACGATGTAAATATATTATTTAAATATTTAAAAATTTTTTGGAAACTTACAATAATTGTAAAAGGTTTTCACGCAGTTCTACACTAATGTTGTATATATTGGCTATATTTTTAAGTGGGACACACATAAATAACATTTAAAAAAATAGTTTGTTCAACCGAGCACGTAGGCAGACTTATGGGATGTTATGAATCGCAGAAACACACATACGGTCTCAAATGGAAGTCTTTTGACGAAATGCACTATTATGTTTATTTACGAACGACTGGCACTGCTAGCGTCTGCCTGAAACAGAGCAGCCTTATTTCTCTGATATACTGTGTCAGTTGTGTAAACAGAGGAATCCGCGAAACATGTGTTGTTCTGTGAAATTAACAACCAGAGATAGTATTGCAATAATATCAATATTATTATTATTATTTGTATTTTTTTATTATGAAATTCTGTAATTGCAGAAGAAGTGTACGATTAGGTTGTAATTCTTGAGAAGTTGAAAATTGACTGCCGTGAAAAAAAGTTATGTATAGTAAAAACTGGTTTTCAAAATGCCTTCTCGTGACGAGTCAAATGAATATTTTTTTAAAGAAAGTGAGAATCGACCACACTTGTCAATATGTTCGGCAGACAATGAATAAACGTGCACCTTGGTCCTGGTCACCCTAACGCATCACCTGGTTCGAGTAATAAAGAAATCGACCGAGTAAGTAAGTTCGTCTTCTGCTTCTACGGTCTCCGCCCATTGTTTAACGTCTTTTGGTCTATTCATGAGACAAAAATAAAATTTCAAGCAAGGAGTTTTCATTGTCATGTGTGATGTTTTTTAGAAAATTATTATTCGTAAATTAATAAGATGTAATTCAGAGACTGTTCTGAAATAATGTCTTAGCTACTCGGCATCATTTTGTGCTATTCTTCAGAGAAAGCAAAAAAAATTAAAAATAAATATAAGGAACTTCTGATTGTCTGAAACACAACACGAATTCAATTCATCCTTTTTAGTATAAACTCATAACACTTCTCAAATGAGATTATAACAGTGTTAACGGACATTTTTTGGATGGATTATATGCCCAATATTACAAAACAATGCTAGTTTATGCTTCCATAAAGATGTCTTGAGTGTCTTCCGATGTAGTGAGAGGGGCAGGGGCAAATATAATATTCTCAGTAAAAGCTAGCCTTCAATTCTCACAGAAACCTATTAATTTACTCATAAATAAATAAATAAATAAATAAATAAATAAATAAATAAATAAATAAATAAATAAATAAATAAATAAATAAATAAATAAATAAATAAATAAATAAATAAATAAATAAATAAATAAATAAATAAATAAATAAATAAATAAATAAATAAATAAATAAATAAATAAATAAATAAATAAATAAATAAATAAATAAATAAATAAATAAATAAATAAATAAATAAATAAATAAATAAATAAATAAATAAATAAATAAATAAATAAATAAATAAATAAATAAATAAATAAATAAATAAATAAATAAATAAATAAATAAATAAATAAATAAATAAATAAATGTCTTTATTGGTGGCCAGGCTCAGGCCATTTAGCCTGCTGTTCCGCCTGACCACATTCAGGGAGTTACTTACGTGGGTTGACGATAATGTGAAGAACATTACCTCCATGTTTTTAACGATGCTAAACAATACTTAGAAAGAGGACTATCGCAACAAAGACATAATAAAAAACATCTAAAACAGCACGTACTTTCTCGCCCTATTTTCACGCAAAATTACGCAAAAAGTACTCGTATTTTCAAAAAACTGTACATCACCTTATTTTAAAATCTGTCTTTATGGAGTAGATTTCATTAAGGGGAAATATTTTTATCTTTAATATTTCATTTGTTGGAATACTCCGAAAACTTTTAAACGGGTACAATTTTCGAAAAAGCAGGGTTTTCAATTTACATGAGACCTGCACCATTATCGTAAACGTCTTTCACAAAATCCAACAACAAAATTTAATAAAAAAACGACGGAGTCATTTTTTGGAAAATGTTGAAAATGTCCCGGGAGCTTCATGTAAAGTACATTCCAAAATTGAAATATCAATTTCAAATTAAAGGGGCTGCGACTTCAGCTAGATCGATTGAGGAATGTCAATATTGGAGAAATTCGGCTGAACGGTTTAGCCGTTAGCGTTGTTCACAGACGGACAAACGTTTTGTCGTCATTCAATTTTTAGGTATCAATGTCCCATAAAAATGGATTCTGGCTACACCACGTGATAGAAGATTTTCTCTAAATTTAGCATCTGGATCTATACACTTTTTCGTTATTACGGCCCTGTAATAAAGATTTTTTCTGCCAAATATTCGCAGTTTTTTCGCTCAGAATTACATAATTTTGTGTCTATTCCGGAACGAGAAAGTGATACATGGTTCTCCAATCATAAAGGTCAGGTGATTGATCCAGAAGGTTATGTGAGACCGGAATACGTTTTCAAAAATTGTCTCTTCCTTTGCGCAGTCGGACAGTATTCGAAAGAGTTGTTGGATCCGATTTCTTCTGTATTCTAGAAGAAAATGACGCTTTCCTAAAATTCTATTCTGAACACAAACCTTAGGCGCAACAAGATGAGCAATTCTTCTTCCATGTAGTCTCGACGAAGATATGCGGTTACGCAATATTCAAGTCTCGGGTGGGAACTAGTTTTGGTTGAATCGAGATTCAACAGAGTAGAAAGGAGTTTTGCGAGGAACTAGTGTGAGTAAAAGTTGGACCCTCAAGGGGTTAGTAACGCGCCAAGCACCGGCGATGTAGGGCGACAGTGGCCGGGGAAAGTTATGGCGGAGGAGCAGGAGCGGCAGGGGCAAGATACAGAGATGCTGCTTGTGTCAGGAGAGAGATAGTGAATTACTACGAAATATAATCATCCGGAGTCCGGAGGTGTGAGGACACGTCGCTGCACCATTATTATAATAACGAGTGCCTTTTGTGACTCGTCGCGAAACAGCGGTGGAATGAGAGGCAGAAGGAACCTGACAACCTCAAGAAAGTCTGTGACAAACCTCTTTGTACACCGTAAATTTCGTAAACAGAAAGAAATTTTCTACACGTGAGTGAAACACCAGGTGGAAAATGTACAGCATTGTTCTGTATTATACTACAAATTCGAAATTGTTTCCAGTTTTACATATAAGTAAAAATGTAAGCTAAAACCACCATTAAACGATTCCGAGAGTAAGGAAAATTTGAGGTTTTTTCGCAATGAACATGTGATTAGTTTCTGCTGTCAATATGTGTGACATATTTGTGAAAACACATTTCATATTGTACAGTACAAAAGAGAATAAGAATATTTTAACCGTGCCATGATTACCTGCCAGGAATATTTCCGAGAACAAACGGCGATGAAGATAAGTGAGCAAACCTTAATAAATGAAATGCGAAGGTATAATTAATGAGCAACATAGACACCGTTCTGTCATTTGCATTGGCTTTAACCGTTTCGAGTACTAAGGCACACTGCATGTAGTGCTCTTGTCATCTTTCAAAAATGAAGAATACTCCCACATCCTAGATCAACAGTTTTCAATCTCTTTTCTCCTCCAGAAGTTTTATGGGGTCATATAAACCTTATTATTTATGCGTAAGAGGAATAATATCCCATGAAACTGCGATAAAGAGTAAAAACGCTAGAGAAATTACTCGTAGTGATAATAATATGCTGGAGCAAGTATAAATGAGAATTGAAAATTTATCTTTCATGCCATTGACGTCAATTTGAGAATTTTATATGAAAACACTAGACATTTCCTGTTTATTATTTTTAATATACTTTTTTATATAGTTTTGTTTCTGATGTAAATTTAAATCAGAATTATTACTTTTGTATCTATTTAAGCATTTAGCATAAGCAAGAAGTTTAAGTCATTTCGTCAGAAGTTTAATGAAAAGTTTACTATTCTTTCCTTTTCCGTTATTTCAGATCTTCTAAATATATGCTGCTCGCATTGCGTCCAAACCCAAGTTGTTTCATTTTCTTTCAAAGGAACTCCGCCACGTGAGATACATGCTCTTCTAGCGGACGAAACTTACAAATCAAAAGTTTAACACGTACAAATGTACTTGAGTTGCATTAAACAAGAATGGAGAGTTTCGAAACAAACAATGAAACAGGAAATTAAGTGTTAAAGATGTTACAAAATAATGACCTTAACCTCTTTTTTCTACATTTGTTGCGTCAACTCACGACGCAACGCGTCTCCTAACCCCTTTTTGGGTGTTGAGTGCTATTGGACTAATCCTCCGTTACTTTCTACATTAAATCTGGAGTAATCCTCCGTAACTGTAGATATTTCTGTCCGTCACGTCTCGTCGCGGTCTGTTGTCAAGAGGACCGCCAGGTAGCAGGTACGCGTCTCCTGCTACGCGCTCCTGCGTCACTACCCAGCGGCCAGAATTGGGAAGAAATAAGGATAGGAGTAGGGTTTAGGACACTTCAAAGGGGTTGATCTAGCCCTTGTGAAGCAGCCAAACTCGTTTTGTTGGAACAAATTTCATATGAGATTCGACGGGAATCGAACCAGGGTCTCCTTAGTGAAAGGCGAGCGGCTTTGTTCTCCGCCACGAGATGGCCTAACCTCTCAAACATTGTAAGTTATTCCTGAAATCAATCATTCAAATATACATACATATACACTCATACAAACATTTCGTGACGCTTAATGTTACTACTCTTCTTTACGCTCTACATCTCCCTACAACTCTCTCTCTCTCTCTCTCTCTCCCTGTTTTACCTTTATACTCGAAAGTATATTATTTGTACTTCTCATTTACAAATCGAATCATAGTTCATGTCATATATGGAAACTTAATTACCTTGCTTTCACAGTTACTGCTGTTTCACAGTTACAAAGTGTTACATGAGTTACAACAGTTAAATGTGTTCAGTCTACCATTATTTTAAACTGCCTGCTGTCAATTATCCTTCGACGTAAAGATAGTTGTTTAACAGTTTCCAGTCTACTTATTGTTCTAACTTCCCAAACACACTTGACATGAAAACAAACAGTCTCACACATGAAAAAAATCGCCTTTTTCTGGCGCACGTTTACATAACTTTTTCTTTTTACAAAGAATTTCATAAAGAGAGAAGTAGTAAGTCAAGAGTGAAGATAAATATATTCTGTGTCGATTGCCTTCTTTCGTCGATAAATCTGTATGCTAGGCAAATCTTCTAGGTATTTCATGCTATTTCATCCTTCCAAGGATCAGTCTCTTCCCCCTCCGAAGCCCCGCAGCCAACGAAGCCCTCATCTCTTTCACATTTCCAGAAAGTGCGTCCGCTCGCTGCGGCTTCCTTGAAGAACCTTGGAGGCAGTCAGACAATCGCAGCTTCCGACTACATGGCATATTGAAATGCCAAATTTTCGGAAACGCTCTGAATTGAATTTTATTATTATTACTGATAAATTGCACCGTATTTCTGTGGGAGTTCACACTTAACATGCGAATAGTCAACAGCCGAAACTGCCTTAGCAGGTCCATTATTTCTTCCCTGGCAATTAATCTACGAACTCCGCTCTGGCTTGCGTTTCTGCTCCAGGTATCATGCCCACCCCAGTCGGGATGAGCCCCATGGGCCCTCTAGTTTCCCGATATGTGTACTAGTACAGTGCATGTAGGTGTACGTGTGTGTGTGAGGGGTGAGGATAGGACAAGGAATGAGGAAGCGAAGATTACGGGCCTTCCATGGCCAGTTTGTACTGCTCTGGCATTCGCCTGGTATTGATAGAAGAAACAACAGAAAAATTCCGATCGGCGCAGCCGGCCGCTAGAATTCTCCTCCAGACAGCGGCTGAATTCGATATAGCTATGTAGCCAGTTTTGAAAATTCCCCACAGTTGGGATACCAATCCTGGGCTCTCTTTGCCATAGTAATACTGTGTCAACAGTGAGCCGGTGAATGGTGGGTCGGGATTTAGCTTCAGGAGTTAAATGAAACGCAACGTGGATAGTGGGAGAGGAATTTGACCAAGGGGACAATCCGAGGTCGGGAGAATAATGAGGGGAGTCCTAAACGAACAGCTCAGTTCCGAACATCCCCACAGCTTAAAGGGCTGAAAATTAGTCGCACTGACACCATTTACTTTACTAAGCCTTCACAGAACAGTTGGGTGCTCAAGGTCTTTATCATTTGCAAGAGAATTATATGCGTAGTTAGTTTTAAATCTCAGAAGTATTTTCACCATTTTTTCCACAGAGAGAAATGGAGAGAGAGGAAGGGGGAGCCAGAGAAAAGAGATTAACAGGTCTTTTCTGTGTACTATTTGGTGTCAGATTTGTAAGATTGATTTACCTGTTGTAATTTCCTGTGTCGTGTACAAATACACTACCCATGAAAGGGAATTCAAATCCGAAATTAAATAACAAAATTCAATTATAGTACCACTGATGATTTTTGTTATTAGAGTATTCATTATATGCATTCTCGTTGAAGTTCTTTTTTAACGATCACGAATATTAAAAAAAAAAAATTTTACTTGGATTTTATTCCTTCAATATAATTTATGATAATATTGAAGAAATGGAATGAATAGCAATTACTGCTGGTCACACATATACACGGCCAACTGCGTGACCAAGCGTTATACGAGAATAGATGTTAGTGCATCATTTCCACAAGGAATTTATAACGACAGAGAGGGAAGTCCGATTTAAAATGTACACAGTTCACCTTAATATTAATTCAAGCATTTTTTATGAACTCGTAGTTATACTGGGGGAAGACACACGTTGCCAGTAATCTAAGTTTTCAAGAGTTCCTTTCTTATTTAACTTTTTCGTCTTTGTAGGAAGTGTAATTGAGCATTGTAATTATGCGCTGGAAAACGGCGAATTTTCGACAGCAAAAATCTTATTGAAGGCGCCAGATCAGATGGATCAATTTTGTTTCTATATATGAAAAATTACTTTCCCCAACACGTTGTATAGACAGAATTGATTAACAGCAAAATGTTTCTGTGCCTGTGGCCAGTACTTCCCATTTTCTCTGATATTCCCTAATCGATTTAATGAAACTCGGGGCACTCCGAGTCGGATGCTGTTATTTTGATTTTTGGGTTTACTTTACACGAAGCAAAAACATTTTCAAAATTTTTCGAAAATTGTTACCAATCTTGTAATTAAAGTTTGTTCTCGGGTATCGTAAAGGACACTTATTTTAAAACAGTCGAAAACGTATTAGAATGTTTTGTTTGTTCTTGGATGTCATAAATAATTCCCAAAAGACTGCCGAGGCTCTCACTTTCGATAAAATCTCTTATTTCTTGAAAATTGATAAAATTAAAAAAAAATTTGGCTTCCAATAAGTACAATATTGATAAAAGAGATTTTTCTTCAATGAAATCTGATCTTGAAATAACGTCATATACAAGTTTTCGAAAATGTGTGCATTTTTGCGTTCTTTTGTATAACATTTAGGCATTTAAAAAAAACTTAAACCCGCCTCTACGTTTTTTGAATTTTATGATCGCAAATATCAAAGGACGGCAAAAAAGATTGCGGCGAAAATATCCGACGAACTCTGTGGTTTGGAAAATAGCAATAAGTTAACATTGCAAAAAGTAACTATATTGAAGATAAATGTTTGTCTTCAATGACATCTGTTCAAAAAAATCTTTAAAACAGATTGAGTACTTTTTTTGAAAAACGAGTAGGTTTGCATAATGTCTGCTTGAAGTGAATGTAATTTATAAAAAATTCTCAATTTCTCGGAAACCTTTCCAATTTTTTAATTTTTTCCGTGGGTAGAACACGGGACGTCTAAAAATATGGCGTAGATCTCATTTTCGTCGAACTCTCTGAATTTTCGAAAATTGCATAAGTTAGAACAAAGAAGTATGTGTGTGCTGTTGTAACCACTAGCTTCCTCTTCCGGTGCGCCCAACAGCACCGTCTCGTCGCGCCTGTTGACCGATCTTGTGCGCCGCCCGGGCCAGCGAGTTAGTACCAACCATGATTCTGTGTTCAAGTTGTGCACACTTGTGAACCCTCCTTGGTGTGAGTTTAATCTGAGAACAACTTTCTTCAACAACAATTGCATGCAAGTGTTACAAGCAACATGACCTTGAAATCCCACAAGATTAACGTTTCAAATCTCGCAGTGTGCAAGAATCAGAACGGAACATCATTCGATTTCTCGGCATAAAAAAATGTGTCGGTTGGAATTATTTTAATAAGAGTAATTTTGTTCACTACAGTTACTTGGTGTTGATTTATTAAGCTATATTATCAAGAAAAGGAAACCTACAGCAGATATGTCTTCTCCCTTGGTAAAGATTCGCAGACCTCGGTGTTCTTAGGGTTGGTTATTAACAGCTAATAGCGTAATATACCGGATTTGGCGTACGTCAATGGCCAAAATCACGCGTTAGACAGCACAACATCAGTTGTGTCGTAAGATCAAATGTCTTGTAACATAATCCTTTACGCTGCTTCGACAAATTAACTCGGCAGAGAAGCAGTCAAGGTAGTGATTGGGTGCTGCTATCTAGAGGCACCAATTACTTTCCGCCCTCTGAGCAGCTATCTAGAAGCAGCATGTCCCCATGTCAGAAGTAGGTAAAAAGAAATGCCCATAGGGTGAGACATAAAAGGAGTATTTTTGAAGAGGCCATAAGCTCGCGCGCGGGGTGCAGACACATGCACCAACGCACACACGCATGTGTATATCAACTTACAAAGTGTTTCCAATTGTTCCGTTGCAGTCTTTGAATTTATTATACCATTCAAGCGCTGATTTAGATGTTTTATCGCGCCAATTTCTTAGATTAACAATAGTGATTTCAATTCTTCAATTAAATTTCTCATGGTGTACACTTTGCTTTCTTAGAAGAAAACTTCGTTTTTCAATATCCGTCACGTTAAAAAAATCACTCAGAGCAAGCTACGTAACCATGTACCACTCCCCCATATTTTCAAAATGTGAAACAAATTCGCATTGTTCTATGAATATCATTCTGTTGATATTGAGCACAGAACAGCGTTGCCCCAGAAATGAATAATACTGTACATTAAGAGACACAAAAAGAAATTCAACTCTACCAATACCACTCTTGAAAAATATGTCTCTCTCAGAAGCCACATTGCCGACGTAGCAGTTAACTGACATATTAATACCCTTTTAGTGCGAGTATATATCCTCGCCATCATGAAATGACACGTTTTAGGGTTGCAAAGGCATATTGTAATCCTTTCTCTCTATTTCGGACATATTTACTCGCGTTATTCTCTTCTAACCCTGTCATTGGACATCCCAATAATCAGATGTTACCAGCTAAGAGAAACGACTAGATAGTACGTGGCACAGACGAAATGTTTTTAGCCCATGTTTCAAAATGTAACGTTGCCAATCACTTCAAAACACCGAAAACGCTGACATGTTTATGTATCCCCGATGTTTTTCAACCAGGTGTCAAACAATATGTTGTTGATTACGCTTTACACATTTTGCGAACGTGAATTGTTCGTCAGAGTTAGTGTTTCGAAAACATTGATATTGTCTGATGAGTGATGATACTACCTGTTACATAAACGGCCAGAGTTTGGCGCAGCTGCCCTCGGCCGCCTGGGAAACAGCTGATTGCCATCGATCGTCTGCTTCTGGAGTTCACGAGAACTTGAAGGAGGCTACATCAGGTCTCATCAGGTCACAAAGTATATAAAATCCCGCAAAAGACTGGCACAATGTTGTTTATTATTGATTTGATTAATTGATTTTTTCGTCGCGTTAACTGCTTTGGTTATTAGTCCCGTTAGTGTCGTGCATGTTTTTCCCGCGAGATGGAGGTGATCTTCCCCCGCTGGATAGCGAGTTCCGGTGCCGATCTACCGTCGACTAGTGGGGTTTCCCCCTAACCAGGACTCTCCCACCAGCGGGGCACCGCCCCAGCCGGGACAAGCTTTAAGCTCCCGACCGGTCTCCCGTAATATGTGGTCGTGTAGGGCATGTTAGTGTAAATGTGTGTAAGGGGAGAGGGTAGGGCAAGGAAGAGGAAGGACAGATCGCGCGCGGTCCGTGGCCCGTTTGGTAGGGTACTGCCCTGCTAGAATTCTCCCCAAGATAGGTGCTGGATTCGAACGATATGGCTAGTGTCGAAAATTCTCTGAAGTCGGGACCCGATTTCTTCATCCTCCTTGTCGGAGTCCCTGTTTAGTCATCGCTGGCTCTGAGCGAAACACGTGTGGTTTTATACAGGGTAAATTGTTAGAATAAATGGAATTTTTCTCCATCAGGTGTATATAAATTGAATCTGCTGTATTACGGAGACAATTTTAGAACCTGATCTACAGTATTTGCAAACATTCATTTAAATTAATTCTGGAGACTTCCACCCATACGTTATCGCCGGCACGTCTACCTAGCTTATTGTCAGGAAGTTTTTGCATATTCGCCATTCCTTCCTTCAAAGAGTCTTCATTGTTAGGTGCGATAGGGTAGCTTAGATTTCGATCATCGGAAACTTTCAGGGTTTTATTTGATGGTGTAACCGAATGAGTTAACATTCACTTTTAATCACGCATAATTTCAGGTGAATAGTACCCGTTTGTACAAAATAGATGTTATTAACCTCAACTGCTGCGTGTTGATTTGTACCGCACTGTAAGCTCCACACACGGACCCACCATCTTTCTTACAGTATTTGAGTGGCCGAGAACTTCGGACGGGATTTTTATGAAAATAACAATTTTTGTATTTAAATCAATAGTTCGTAAATTTTTACAGTATGTTTTACACTTTTCCAGGATAAAATAAAATATTTTTGATCCTTTCGGTCAGGAATTTACAAGAGAATTACATGATTATTTAGGAGTTTAAGGCTCGCGTACCCTGTGCTTTATAGGAGGAGAGGGAAAATACAAAATTCTCCAAAATTGCTTTGCGTAATTTCTGGACGTTCTCGAAAAGGCAACTTTTCATTTTGAGAACCATAATCAAGAACATAATGCATTTTTACTAAATAAGGTACAAATAAGAATTGAGATATTGATATTATTTCGAAAAACTATAAGGAATTAATTATTTCTATGAGTCTACGTGACGATATCAATTAGGATGCAAGCAATATTAGTTCATGAATGAAACTTGAAATGTTCATGTATGAATCAAATGTTTAATACATAAAAATGTACTTCAATTCCACTAAACAAAAATTTCAAAAAAAGTAAATCAAGTGTTAAAAATGTTACGAAATAATGACCTGAATCTCTCATACATTGTGAGTAATGTATCAATGATCATCATCATATGAAATCATTCAACACTCATACATACTTTTCGTAGTAGGTACGAAAGTAAGCGCGTTATCGTACGACTCTTCTTTCCACTGTACCTCTGCCTACGACTCTCTTTGTCGCTCTTTTATGTTTATACTCGTATGTATGCTATTTGCTCTTCTCATTTACAAATTGAATCATAGTTCTTTTCACACGTAGAAACTTAATTTCCTTGCTTTCACAGTGACTGTTGTTAACAAAGTATGTGAATGAGGTCAATCTACCATTATTTTAAATTGCCTTTTGTCAATCGACGTAAATCGACGTAAAGATTGTTGTTTAACAGTTTCCAAACTGTTTATTATTCTAACATTCCAATCACGCTTGACAGGTAAACGAACAATCTTACACATTAAAATATTCGTCTTTCTCTCGCGCAGGATTACATAACATTTTCTTCTTACGATGAATTTCATAATGTGAAAAAGTAAAAAGTCAAGTCTTAAAAGAAATACATTCTCTGTTGATTGCATTCTTCCATGGATATTTTTTTATGCTAGGCGAATGATATATCGAGGTAGACTTCTTTCATGGTATCCTTCCAAGGATCACCCTGTTCTTCCTCCTGCCCCCTCCCCACAGCCAACGAAGCCCTCATCTCTTCCACATTTCCAGAACGTGCTCCCACCCTCTGCGGCTTCCGTGGAGAACATTGAAAGCAGTCGGACAATCGCAGCTTCCGACAACATGGTATATTGAAATATACTTTTGGAAACGCTCTGAATTGACTTTTATTATTATGACTGATGAATTGCAGCTTCTCTCGATGGGAGTTCACACTCAACTGCGAATGGTCAAGAGTCGAAACTGCCTCAGCAGTCAATTATTTCTTCCCTGACAATTAATCTACGAACTCCGCTTCGGAATAATGTAGTGAGGAAGCTTTTGTATCAACATCTGACTTCTCCGTGCCCTGGTCTGCACTAGGACTCTGCATCTGGACACAGTTCTCTAATCTGTAATTTACTTCGTCTCCGTGCCTGCCGCCTTCCCCATTCCCCGATACCACCCATCCGTCGCCTAACAGCCTCGAACCACCGCATTTTCGACACATTACATAGTTGGGATTCAACCACATTCTCGAAGAGGATTCTCGCGCACTTCTCTGGGCGTCAGCATTCTGCATTTTTTCTGACCAATACCAGGAGAATGATGGATGAGTACCCTAACAAAGGAACCAAGGTCCACACGATATTTGTCCCTCCCCTTACATTCATCTCTCCACACTGCCATTTATTTATATACCACATACGTCGGGTAGCTCACTGGTCAACTTGCTCGCTTTTCACGACGCGACCCCTGCATCCACTCCCGGCTGTGGCGCATTATAGTGTGCCCTTTCCTTGCAATGTCCCAAGATCCGGTGTTGTGCGACAAAGAGTTAGCTCGCTCCTCAGATTGCAAGACCAGAACACGGCGTTTGGATGTCTATGTGCTAACCATATGTACCCCTTAATCAATGGCAGGATGGCCAGGATGCCGCTGCTATGCCTTGGGTCATGAGGAGCTGTTGTGCCCAAGTAAATACACACATCTCGAGAACTCAAGAGCATTCCACAGATGGAGTGCTGCTGGGAAAAGCAGCTGGAGAGGGAGAGCCCCCCGCAAGGAAACGTGGAGGTCGGGACCGGATCTCTCGTTCCAGTGGGAGATACACCGCCGTCTTCTGGGGATAAGCAGCTGCCGCCTCCGCGCTATCGCCAGCGCCGTTGCTTAAAGGGAATTGGGGGCCGAAATCAATACTCACCGACTCCAAACCTCACCGCCCCCACCGCCCGCGGTCGTACCCTCCGTCTTGGTCGCCCCGCCCTTCACCCTGCCTCCCCATCCACCTCCGCGCTATCGCCAGCGCCGTTGCTTCCACCCACGTCCCAGGGCCGCTCCGCGCCTCGCGGCACGCCCACCTCGCCCGCCCCGGCCTCGGGCAGGCTGAAAGGCGTCGCGGGGCGTCGAACCGTCGTCGGCGCTTATTGCTACCCGAGGCCTCGCCGCCTCCCGCCCCCGGTCCCCTCCTCCCCCGCGGAGTCACGCCTGCCCCTCCCCGCCCTCCTCCTCCTCGTCCCCAAGAAGCTGTGCTGCGCAGTCGGTACCACGTTCGAGATGAAGCTGGGCGAGGCGAGGCGAAACAGATCGAAGCGAGGAGAAGAGGGGCAAGAAAAGCGAAGGGGGAAGGGAATGCCCCGAGCAATATAAAATAATTAAGAAATAATCCGCTAATTTTAGCTGGAGATGTGAATGAGAGAGTCAGAAACATGCCTATTCCCAATGTTATATGACTCTATGAAGAACAGGCAATGAACGAAAATGGAAAAGAACTCAGGGAATTTGTAACATACAATGAACTAAGGATCACCAATACATTTTTTTAGAAAAAAATCATAAATATACTTGGAGTGGACCACATTCAGTGATAGATTATGTAAAAGTAAATAATGAGTTAAGTTCAGACGTGAAGGATACCCGTGTTGTTAGACGATGCGGCATCACTATCTAGTGGAAAGAAAAGTAAACATTAGAGCAACGTGGGCAAAACGAAATGCTTCAAATAATAAACAAGAAGATGTATAAAGTGTATCTACTAGAAGATAGTAGTATAAGGGAGTTGTATCAGAGACGGTCTTGAGCAGCATCACCACATCAGAAGATATGAATGAAGAATGGAGAAACATTAAATAATCAATAAGAAGGGAAGCATATGAGGCATTAGGCACTCGAAAAATTAGGCGAAAAAGGAAAACTTTAAAAATATGGAATAATACTCTTGCAGAGGCAGCGAAGGAAAAAAAGTAGCATACCAGATTCATCTACAAAACAAAAACGAGCAGACTAAACAGATATACAACCAAGAAAGGAATAAAGTTAAATCATTAGTGAGACGAGCCCATCAAGAATCGTGGAATAGATATGTGAATATGTTAGACTTTCTCACTTATTTGTTTTTAAAATTTCTTTGCGTTTTCCAGTTCTTCTCAGAACTTCATTTGCAGTTCTCGATACCCAACTGATTCTAAGGATTCTTAACCTGTTCATGTCTCTTTTCTTTAAGATCCAAGCTTCCATTCCATGAAAAAGAGTCGAAAATACATATAAATTTAGTATAAATATTAAAAATAAGTGAATCCAGAAACGTACAGTTTCAGACAGGCCTATGCCCCGCATTGCGTTGATATTCAGATTGATCTCTCGTAACAATCATATTCGTCGAATCGATTCAAAACTTTACTTCACCTTTGTGAACATCTTCAACACATGAGCTCAAACATATAATAAAACTCACACTGAATAACAAGTGGAGTAGTGCAACTGGAGAGTTGACCGTTGCGTGTGAACACGTTGTCCCCAGGCGCAGAACAAGCTACTCATTGTGATTCTTTCGATCTGGCCAGAAACGGTTCACAAGCCGACGAGGACCGTCACGTGACCTTCCTTCCACCCTGCAAGACGTGTGACGAGTTTTCCCACCATCTTCCACGAGGGGAGACGTTTCTAGTACTCCAAAGATTGTGAAGGAAAACAATGCCACCTAGCCCAAGTTGTAGAATGAAAATTTGGTTTCTTCCAATTTATTTCTCTTTCTAATACCATTTGAATTTACTCTTTTTAGACAACGACTGTAAATAATTGATTTACAGATGACTGAACACTCAATAAAAATATTTAATGTAGCATCACAAACAAGGGTGCCTGAATACCTGTGTACCTGAATACTGAATACCTGAATACCTGTGGCAAGCTGTTGCTAAACCAACCTGATCTTGCTGAACCAACGGAAGATGTTGCCTGAGAGTCCTAAGATAGCGGGTGATTCCGGCTGAGGGCACATCCAATTACCCGATTCCAAATGAAGTAACAGCTTCTATTGTGACACTATTGTCCAGCGACAACTTTTATTCTGCCTCGCGCAAGTTGCGTAACTCGACGAGCAGAGCCTTTGCGATCTAGGGCCCTGTACAAAATAGGCAGCTTAGCTTGCCTAATGACCGAGCGCATTACGTTACGCGAGAGCGCTCCCGTTTCTGGCTTAGCCCGCAGTTGTGCGCGTCCCTTTTATTGCGTAACGGAGTTTCGCGCAATGAACACAGCTCGAAACTGATTATAGAGAATTTAAGGTGTAGATAATGCTACAATTTTTTATTTTGCTGTTTCTATTGTGTTGAATGATATCAATTAGTAGCAAACAAACGTGTGTGTGTGTATATATATATATATATATATATATATATATATATATATATATATATATATATATATATTGTCGCGAATTGCTCATCCAGGGACCACGTGAACGTGCAACCCACTGGGATTGATTGATTGATTTTTTCGTTATTCCGGGCGCGTCAACTGCTTCGGTCATTAGTCCCGTTAGTGTAGTGCATGTTTTTTCTCGGGAGATGGCGGTGATCTTCCCCCGCCGTATGGCGAGATCCGGCGCCGACCTACCGTCGGCTAGTGGGGTTTCCACCTGACCAGGACTCTCCCACCAACGGGGCACCGCCCCAGTCAGGACAAGTTCTAAGCTCCCGACCGGTCTCCCGGAATATGTGATAGTGTAGTGCATGTTAGTGTAAGTGTGTGTGTAAGGGGAAAGGATAGGAATAGGAAGGACAGATCGCGCGCGGTCCGTGGCTCGTTTGGTAGGGTACTGCTCCAGCATTCGCCTGGTGTTGATCGGAAAAAACACGGAAAACTGCCGATCAGAGAAGCGGCCGCTAGAATTCTCCTCCAGACAGCAGCAAAGCTAGTGTAGAAAATCCTGCCGCCGTCAGGACTCGAACCAAGGACCTCCCGGTTAGAGGCGCTGAAGTGACATCAGTTGATACACTGAGCTACCGCTACCGGTGCAACCCACTGGGGCTCAGTCATATTTATCGAGGGTAGAAGCACGTGACTTTTCATGGGGGGGGGAACATGTTCATGCTGAATCCGTTTTTTCACCCAGGGTGGTTAGCCCTGGGGGCAAGCATATGTAATATTAATATTGTTGTCTTTTCTTTTGTCACCACCTTCTAAATCGAGAGCCAGGTAAATATAGTGGATCCCAGTGTGCATCTTGATGACAGAGAATATGTGAGTGCGGTTATTTCTCCATATTCGCTTGTCTAATATTAAAGATTCAAAAACTGAATTGAAATTCCAATATCTCCAAAATATAGTTCACATTATGTATTATTACGAGTTTGCTACTAAAGATTTATTGGCCTAGAGGTCTTCTGTCAAAAATAAAGGATAAATGTATCTAAATATAAATCTTTATTTGGAAGTTACAGAGACTACATATTTTCTGATGCATTTTCGATAGGGTAGTTTAATTTGGTTTTCAGTAACAAATTTTGTGAATTTGAACAAAATACGAAACAACACTTCCATATTTGTTTTAGTCATCAGTTTTATTTACTACGTATCTAAACTGATAAAAAGTGTTTTAGAACAAATTTTCAATCCAATCGAATTTCCATTCCATCGAAACTTCATTGAAGTGTTAACGAACATTCATTTAAACAGCGATAGCTAACAAAAAATAACGCAAACCTCACGCCTGAATAGATCGGCGATCGTCCATGGCGCCAAAGAACACGCTTCTTTTTTTTAGATGAGGGTCTCTAATTTCCCAGATCATCTGCGAAATCCTCCCCAGAGACACCGCTGATTGGCTCTTTGAGCCGACGCCAAAGTGACGCCGCTTCCTACACAGCAGCGTGTGGATTTATGAACACGAAAGCGCAGAGGCGTGCACGGAACATTGCATTGCAGAACTCCGTGCATTGTTGTCGTGCGGATCGAAGGAATGGGACGCAATATTACGGCTGAGAGTTAGATTTTGATTGATTGATTTTTTCGTGTTTCCGGGCGCGTCAACTGCTTTTGTCATTAGCCCCGTTAGTGTAGTGCATGTTTTTTGATGATGATCTTCCCCCGCTAGATGGCGAGATCCGGCGCCGACCTACCGTCGGCTAGTGGGGTTTCCCCCTATCCAGGACTCTCCTACCAGCGGGGCACCGCCCCAGCTGGGACAAACTCTAAGCTCCCGACCGGCCTCCCGGAATATGTGGTAGTGTAGTGAATGTTAGTGTAAGTGTGTGTGCGTAAGGGGAGAGGATAGGACAAGGAAGAGGAAGGACAGATCGCGCCGCGTTCCGTGGCCCGTTTGGTAGGGTACAGCTCCGGTATTGGCCTGGTGTTGATCGGAGAAACCACGGATAACAACCGATCAGTGCAGCCGGCCGCTAGAATTCTCCTCCGGACAGCGACTGAATTCGACCTAGCTGAAAAGCTAGTGTCGAAAATCCTGCCGCCATCAGGACTCGAACCTAGGACCTCCCGGTGAGAGGCGCTGCAGTGACATCAGTTGATGCACTGAGCTACCGCTCCCAGTCTGAGAGTTAGAGACACCATAGTCTCATGTGAATACGTCATATACTGAGGGTTTATTTCACTCACATAAACAACCATTGTAAATAACAAACAATACACCGCTTGACCGTTTATCTCGTAGATACATGTACTTCTAAAATATTTTGTACCCAATTTAAAAAAGGTAACATGCTGTACTATTACGATTAGGGTCAGCTAAGATAAGCTTGACTTCCCGCTCTTTGACATGTCGCGACTTTAAAATGCACTGTGCTGCCATACATACTTCTCATGATTCACATTCTTCACGCCCAAGTTTGGCAAAGGACATTTTTGCACTTTAATTCACACTTATACCTATTGTAAGAAAGTTTAAAGTTAGAAAGCTAAATTGCACTAACGCGTGGGATAATCATAGCGGGAAACGTTCTAGTTTTACATTTGGCACTTTTTTTTATTAAGATTGCATATTTGTATGGCTTTAAAATGAAATGATTTATCAGTGTTTCATTTTTAAATGACAGCATAATTATGTTTAATGCATCTACACATTATGACCTCTTTGACCGAGATTTCAATTGGCGCTTGATTTGGTGCTTTATTAATTGCAGATAGAGTATTTGATACTTTGACGAGAAATAAACTGGCGCTTTTATAATATGTCCTCACAACACCGACTTTCAATACGGTACTTCAAATTAAAGGAACCAGATAAATCTAGCACATTTCTTAGAGAGAATGCAGTGTCTGCTTACAGCTTTAGCGAAATGCAGTAAATGACGGTTATATACTACGTTTTTAATAAGCGCGCTCTGTTCACAGCAACCTTCCGGTGCACACAATCATAATAAGTTGTAGACACTGTGTTCTTAATTTAAATAACTGATATACTGTCACAGATACGACCTAACTACGCTAAGTAGAAAGATCTGATTTTTCTGAGCGCATTGATATGCATATCTCAAAATGCATTTTTTTGGCAAATACTGCGTTGTTCTTAGTGAGGGAAAAATTTAAAGACAAAATTTGGAGCGACTCTCGAGAAAAACATTGTTTAAAAAATTTAAAAATGCCTTCATTTCTCGGAAAATTACTCATATTTTCGAAAAGTTGTACATTTTTCAGGATCTGTTATACAAACAGTTTTTATCAACGAAAAATTTCTTATCTTCAATATTATTGTTGTAGGAAAATGCGAAAAATGCACTTTTGCAATTTTTGAAAAATCTGTAATATCAACAAACATGAGACCTACACAGTTCTCTTAAGCGTCCTTTACGCTATCCGAGGATAAAGTTAAATCAAAAAAATTGAATCCATATTTGAGAAAATTTTGAAAATTTTTGGGGCTTAATGTAGAGAACCCTCGATATATCAGTTTGAAAGTCCCAAAGCCTCGAGTTTGTTCGGGTCAATCAGGGAATATAAATTTTGGAGAAAATCGTTTGAACGATTTACACGCTAGCGTTCACCACGGGGGCACGGACAGACGTTTTACTGTCAATGTGTAGTGTAGTCTAGAAGTAATTTTAAGAATGAATATTTCCAATCATGAGAACATACAGCTCCAAAAGAGGCAAGTCATTTTATCTAATATTCTAATAGAATAGTTAGTATAATATAATAATATCTGCCAATATACAGTTTACAAAGAGAGAAACAGAATTTAAGGAGGGCGCAGTTTAAAATAGAAAATGAATATATTTCTATAAAAATTGTGCATGGATATTTATGGTCGAATATATATTTCGAATCTCATTATAATTATTTTATAGTGATAATTATAAGTAACGAAATTTTGGTTGCACGAAAATAGGTGGGATAATTTTTGTTATAAATAAAACTTCACAATACCTGACAATGAACTCTTTTGACGTTTTGTGATAGTCTGTCGCTAAACTCGGGCATTTAGTGCGTTTGCAGAGTGACAAATCAGAGGACAAATATACTAGGTAACTTCCTTTGAACAAATTGCATCCCATTCGTCAAGGAATATAGTGATCCGATAACATTATTTTTAACGACATATATTAATTTTGGCCCGTTGTTTGACACAAATTGTGATGTGATCTGTCTGGTAAAGTTTCTGATAACTTTGCATTTAATTTTGCACAAATGTTCTTTACTGTGAAAATGTTCTCGTTTGACGAAGGTGGAAGGTACTTTGGAAAACACAGACGAAAACTTCTGAATATTACTGCATTCCATGTGATTGCGCATGCAATTATTAGCCTACTAGTAGCTGGAAATTCATAGATTAACCGATATCAAAGTTCGGAATGGTAACAAATTTATGATAAATAATGTAAATGATTTTGTCGTCATGAGACCTAATATAGGACTGGTTGTAGAAGTTGAAGGAGTGAGCGTTAGTCCTGAGAATATTTTTCAGAACAAACTTGAACAGATGTTTAAACTTAATTTTGGTGTGTTGGATCTGCAATGTCTTTGTGGGCATCACGTCAGTTTTTTCAGAATTAAAATCAGTAATTTTACAGAAATTTTTCATCTTTGTTTTACATTTAAATGCTCTAATACTGTATAAGCTGTGTAATAACTCTGAAAATTTGTACACAAAATTTCTTCACATTAAAAGTAAAGGAAGAAAATATTTTACCCGCTAAAATATCGACCGCCCGAATATGTAACCTCTTATCAAGTCATGATACCGCGATCCACCTTCAGAAGTCATCCGAAAACTGCAGTCTGCGTCAATCAATCCGACATCGGATTGACTGGACTCAATTAGTTCGGTCATTACGAAATTCCGCAGCCTCCGAGGTGACGTTCTCAGAGTGTTCGGCATCCGAAGGGACACTGAGGCACGAGGTTGGAATGTCCCCGCGCACTGCCGCCATTTCCTGCTGGCCTCTTCCCCCGTCCATTCTGTCCCGGTGGCGGATTCAGGGGCTCCGTGGGGCTCAAGGGGTCACGGCATGCGTTGGGTCATGAGCGTTAATGAGTCATGGGAGGAAATGGTCCCACGAGTGTCAAGCACCTATTTTCACTTTCCCGCTACTGCATACGCAATAGAGAAAAAACATGTAATGCTGCGCGAAAATCGGCGAATTTTTGCCAGAAAACTTATTACAGGGCCCAGGAAAAGAGAAAGAGGTTATGTTCAGTTTCTAAATTTAGAAAAAGAATATTCTGACACGTGGTGTAGCTAGAATCCATGTTTTTTGGTCCTTGGTACCGAAAAATCGAATGACGGCAAAACTCTGTCTCTCCCTCCGTTCGTCCATCCGCCCACCCATCTGTGAAGAACGCTAGCGGCTAAACCATTCAGCTGATTTTCTCCAAAACTCATATTTCTCAATGGATCTGGCTGATGTCGCGGCCCCTTTTATTTGAAACCGATATTTTAATTTTTGGGTACTTAACATGAAGACCCTGGGAAAATTTCAAAATTAAAAAAATGGCTCTAACGTGTTTGATTACATTTTTTTCTTGGATAGTGTGAAGTATGTTTAAGAAAAATGATGCAGGTCTCATGTTCGTTAAAAATCCTGATTTTTCGAAAATTGAAAAAATTCAAAAGCATTTGGGAGTCTTCCTACAACTACAATATTAAAGATAGAGAGTTTTATACCAATGAAATCTGTTCTTTAAAGATATATTTTGAAATAAGATCATGTACAATTTCTCGAACATTTGAGTAATTTTGCGTGAAAATACGGGCTAGAAACTACGTGCTGTTTCAGCGCCATTAGTTTTTGTAATAAAAAGGATAAACCTTTACTTGTGCACCAATGAAGTCCGTTGATTATCACCTGCCACCTTCCCTTTCAGTCAGTTTTGTAAAATTTGTCATTTGGAAAAATGTTTCAAGATTAAACGCGTGTATTTGTGTACAATTTTCAGGAAATGTTATATGGGTCTCCAGCTACAATATATATTAGAAAAAGTTGTTTTGCTACATTTCTCATATGTAGGATTTTTTAAATAAAAATGAATTATTTACGACATTCAATAAATTATGTGCGATACAAGCAGTTGAAATTACTAGATGTAAAATATTAGCTTATATTGATCCTACAATCACCAGTCTACAGTTCCTGTAAAGGAAAAAATACTGTTCGTTTTATTAAGTAAATAGCCACAAGATTAAGGCTCCATTTCAAACTAAGAAATGGATATATGAAATATTTAAAATATAATTTTCTAAAAAATTGAAAAGAGAAAATGTCGAGTGTAATCACCATTTTTAATTGAAGAAATGTAACATGAAATTCAGCAAAATTTTCTATGCGATCTCTGCATCTACTTCTCAACTTGTTTAACACAATTGAAATGATTGAAGGCGTCATTGTCAACAATATTATCTATTTATTTTTTGTATTTTCTCTCTCAAAATTGTATATGTATATTTCATTAATTTTCTTGCTTAAATTTAAAATACTGCTATAATAAAAAAAGATCTAACTCTCCGTCCCCTTCTTCCTTTCATTCTTTTCTTTTTCTTTTCATTAATTCTTCCCATTTTCGATGTTTTATAAGTTGTTTAAATGATGTAACTCTGTTAATTCTAATTTTATATTTTTCGTGTATCAGAAAACTGATGGTGATGGCTAATCCATCGAAAGCTGCTCTCATTGAAATAAATAATATTGTTGACAATGACAACGCCTTCAATCATTTCAATTATCTACATGTCAACTACAACTCACCACTAAACCAATATATTGTTTAACACAAGTTTTAAATGTAAGTTTATCACTAACGCAGATAGATTAAAGAATATTGATTAATGAATTTTAAGCTGAATCGATGAAATAAAAAATAAATTTTACGTTAATAAAAATACAATAAATAAATAAAATGAAATAACGTTATATAAATAGAAATTAATAAAAAATATAAAAAAAAAATAATATAAATTAATGTTTCAAAAATAATAAGGTAAGAAGTTGCTATATTACTGGTAACGACATTGTATTACCAGCAGACAACATTATTGATGTAAATGAAGGATTCCCAAGCTTGAATTCAATAAAAAAGTTCGTAATTTTAGCTCGTAAAATGTAGGTCAACGCAAGTGTATGACGCGCGAATGAAGAAAGAGAATGTACGAGGCGACGAGCCAGGAAATGAAGATTCATGGTGTGTTGAACTTCCAAACGCAATGCTTCCTTTGCTAATTTTGAGTTATCTAATTATTTTATCAGCAGAGAGCATTTATGAAATTTTACGCGGGATAATATGCAATAAATTAAACTCCGGTCCTACAGAGACAAACTCCAAAAGCCGTAGAGCAAATATCATAAACAATTTCTCCAAAGCGATGGTGCTTAGGATGGACATTCCAGTAAAGACCGGGAACCAATGTCCTCTCGCGCCGGAATTGTGGCCAACAGGAGGCAAGCGCTGTAAGTGGAACTCAGGGTTTCAATGATCGCACTAGGAAACTATTTGCAAGTTAGGAATTAATTTTCCTCTGTTTAGCTCGGACGCTCTCTTCTCTTTCTCGCTCTTCCATGTGATGGAGTTGGTTTGCTGGCGACATCCGTTGTATTTTTCCTTTGTTCTGTAGACGTCTTTCTCTCTCTTTCACCCACTTACGTGATGATTACGTAATCACGCGCCCGCGCGTGCACACACACACACAGACACACAGACACACACACACAGACACACACACACACACACACACCACACACCACGCACACACGCACACACCACACACGCACACACACACACCACGCACACACACACACACACGCACACACACACACACACACACACACACACACACACACACAAAAGAGTTCCTCAATCTTTATCACCCTTCTCTCCGATGCCAATCTTGTTGTTTCATTCATTTCCCTCTCTCGTAAATTTACTCTCCTATACTCTTTTCTAAAGTTTTCTTTTTTTTCTTCTGTTCCTTTCCTTTGTGTTTTGTCTCTTTTATCGATTTACTTTTTTACCCTCAATTCTACATTAATTTTTCTTATTTTAGATTATCTCTTTCTTTATCTCATAATTATCATCTTCTAGATTGCTTCAACTCCCTCTTATGTTCACAATGTTCGATTACAATGACGAACATAACCAATCTAGAGCAATACCACGAATTCCATATGAAGGTAATTTGGAAAGTAAAATGTCATGATCAGTGACGTCAAAAGCTTTTGAGAGATCTAAAAATAATCCAAAGGTCCTCGTTTTGATCCAATGATGAGGCGACATCTTTAAGAAAAGTAAATATAGCTGTTTCCGTTGATTTTTATTTTCTAAATCCATGTTGGCAATCTGAAAGCGCGTCGTGTTTAGTGAGAAAGGTTTCCATTCGTATATATACTATATACTTATATAACGATTATAACTTACTGGGAACTGTCGACGCCACACTTGCCTGATCATTACTCTTCGAGATGGTCAAGGAAATTTTTCGAACTCCTACAAGTGTTAATAAAACGTATTTTGATTTAAAAGTAACCATCCTTTTCTCATCACAAAACTCACACTTTGCTTATGACTCGCGCATGGTGTCGTTCTTTCCAGATAATTCTCTCTCCTCTGAATCATTGTCTTATATTTTCTCCAGAGTTGGTTTTTACTCTGCAGCTCTTGTCTCTGGTTTGGTGTGACATTTTACTTGCCAGTTTCCTTCTAGATCTCTTTTCTTCCCTTTCTTGCCAAACTGTTCCGCTGTGATGCCTCCCGTACTGCACCTGCTCTGTGAGTGCTCCTGGATTGCTGTACAGTATTGCTCTTTTGTTCGTATTTGGATCCTGTGCACCCGTTCCCATTCTCAAAGTGCTCCTTTAAGCGTTTGTCTCGGTCTCCTTCTCTCCTCCTTTCCGCTGGCCAGCGCACAGCCCGTCGCTCGCTGCGGTGGCGACGGCGCCCGTTTGCCCGGAAGTCGGAAGAGCTGTCCCGGCTGCTGGCGTTCGCAGAACGGGATTGCCGCTCCAGCAATATTTTCGAAAAGTTGTAGATGGAATTTTTCAAGATCTGCTCAATTAATAGTTTTTATTAACGAAACAATCTCTATCTTCAATATTATAGTTGTAGGAAAACGCCAGAAAATGCACTTTTGCAATTTTCGAAAAAATATGTAATATCAACGAACATGAGACCCGCACAATTCTCTTAAGCGTTTTTTACGGTATCCGGCGATAAAGTTTAATCAATAAATTTGAGCTATTTTTGAGAAAAGTTTGAAAATGTTTTTGAGGCTTAATGTAAAGTCTCCTCGATATATCAGTTTGAAACACCCAAAGCCTCGAGTTCGTTCGAATCGATAAGGGAATATCAATTTCGGCGTTTGTCTCGGTCTCCTTCTCGCCTCCATTTTGCTGGCCAGCGCACCGCCCGACGTTCGCTGCGGCGGCGGCGGCGACGGCGCCCGTTTGCCAGGAAGTCGGAAGAGCTGTCCCGGCTGCTGGCGTTCGCATACGGGATCGCCGCCCCAGCAATAACCTTGCGGAGCGTTCGCGGCTTCAGATCACGACCACCGTGGTGACGACCCCGCCCACGACGCGACCGCGACGACGGCAAGGAGATGGGTGACGCGGTGGTGGCTGTGGCATGATCCGAAGGGCGACAGCGAGGGCGACGTTTCGGGTGGCGTTCGGGATCGAAGAGGAGACAGAGGGGAGCAGGTGCCTGGAGTTGGTGCGGATTGCGCCGGATTGATTGATTTTTCGTGTTTCCGGGCACGTCAACTGCTTTGGTCATTGGTCCCGTTAGTGTAGTGCATGCTTTTTCTCGGGAGATGGCGGTGATCATCCCCCGCTGGATGGCGAGATCCGGCGCCGACCTACCGTCGGCTAGTGGGGTTTCCCCCTAACCAGGACTCCCCACCAGCGGGGCACCTCCCCAGCCGGGATATGTGGTAGTGTAGTGCATGTTAGTGTAAGTGCGTGTGTAAGGGGAGAGGATAGGACAAGGAAGAGAAAGGACAGATCGCGCGCGGTCCGTGGCCCGTTTCGTAGGGTACTGCTCGGGCATTCGCCTGGTGTTGATCGGAGAAAGCACGGAAAACTACCGATCAGAGCAGCCGGCCGCTACAATTCTCCTCCAGGCAGCGACTGAATTCGACATAGCTGAAAAGCTAGTGTCGAAAATCCTGCCGCCAACAGGACTCGAACCTAGGACCTCCCGGTCAGAGGCACTGCAGTGATCTCAGTTGATGCACTGAGCTACCGCTACCGGTGAGTGCGTCGGAGGTAGAGGCGGAAGAGAGATGCAGGAGGAGATGGCTGAGGGGAGACGGGGTGGGCGGGGATTGAGGTGGAATGGTAGACGCAAAAATAAATGGAAGCAGAAGCGCGCGAACCCGTGACTGATGTCACGGATGGAGGTGCGGAAGCGAAGGAAGGACTGGACGGTGGGACCGGGGGAAAAGGTGGAGGTAGGTAGGAACAGCGAAAACGGCAGCTGGAGGCAGAACTGTGGGAAGCTCAAGAGTTACGGATCGGGAGAGGCGGCTCAATTCATCAACTGATGCCACTGCAATATCCCTGTCCGGGAGGTCCTAAGTTCGAGTCCTGACAGTGCCAAGATTTTCGACACTTGCTTGTCAGCTAGGTCGAATCCAGTCGCTATTTGGAGGAGAATTCTAGCGGCTGACTGCTCTGATCGGTCATTTTCCGTTGGTTTCTCTGATCAACACCGAGCAGTTCCCTTACATGCGGGCCACGGGCCACGCGCGATCTTTCCTTCTCCATTTCTTGTCCTATCCTTATACACACCCTAACATACACGTCACTCCCACACTCGCCGAGATCAGTCGGGAGCGTAGAACTAGTGCCGGGGACGGTGCGCCGCTGGTGGGAGATCCCTAGTTGGGGAAAACCCCGCTAGAGGACGTTAGGCCGGCGCCGTAACACGCCATCCAGCAAGGGAAGAACACCGCCACCTCCCGAGGAAGAACATGCGCTACACTTACGGGACTAATGACCTCGGTAGACAACGCGCCCGGAGTCACTTTCAACCAACCAACCATGTAGAGCTGCGGCGGGCAGGGAGCCGGGGACAGCGCGTGTTGCGGGCACAGCGGTGGGCAGAGCTTGGGCATCGGAAGGTGCGGGGCGTCTGCGGGAGCCGTGCGGCGTAACGGGGGCGCGTTATAAGGGCGCACCGGGCGGAAATTAGTTGGTTCAGCGGTGGCCGTGGTGCGGGGAGGGGAGGGGCAGCGAGCGTCGCACATGCTCGACAGCCTCGCCGCAGCCCCGCTCCGCCTCCCGCTCGCCGCTCGCTGGGCCTGCATTCCCTGGACCAGCAGCGTTTGCACCTGCTGCCTAATACTGCATCCTCGATCGTATTGAGCCGTGCATTGTGTGACAATGCTAATAATGCCCATTGTCATTATGTGCCATGTACTATATTCCTGTTAGCGGTGTGTGATTCAACATTGTATTAAAAATTAAGCCTTCTCTTTGAAGTTCGAACAATGCTTCTCACGTTCTACCGTAAATAATGTGTTGTATATATTACAATAACTTTCCGTATCAATGTACACTGAGGTGACAAATTGACTAATCGACAAGGTGGTGTCGAAAGTTTTGCCACCGCCGAATCTAGGACCTCCCAGGCAGAGGCACTGCAGTGATATCAGTTCATGCCCTGAGCCACATCTTCCGGTTTTATAGAAAAGAATAAACAATAATAATGTACATTTTCTTTCCAGTAAGTGAATTGCGCATTTGTTTTTAATGAGAGATGGGGCAAATTTTTTTTGCCGAAGATACATCAATTTTGGGCGCGGGGTGAGGAGAAAGATATCCACGGCGGAGGGCCTGGATGATGCCGGAGGGGGGGCGAGTAGGATGAGGCGGTGTTGTGCGGCGCCAGCAGAGTGCAAGGGAGGGGGGAACTGGAAGGGAACGGAGCGAGCTTGGCGTAGACTGTCATTCTGCGATAAAGGGCACAGGGTCCTATCGGAGCCTGGAAAGGCCGGAGTTTAATGTAATTTTTGAAAATCGATTCAGTGACAACGAAATGCGATTTTCAACGCAGCTCCAAGGCCGTGATTCGCGCATGCAGAGACGGCGAAGCTGCAGGCGGAGCTGCTCGTCGTCTCTCTCCAGCCTCTGCACTCACTAGACACGTCAGGATCTTCCTTTTGGATTGCGCAGTCGGACAAATATTTGGCCGCCTGTACAATTATGACCACAGCATGAAATACATGTGCCTTTGTCACTATATATTCTTATCCGAGAAGCCCTACGCCAGGTGGAAAAACACCGGCATCATGATCTATTTCAACAATTTTGGTCTTCACCCTTTAATAAACCTTCTCTTTACAACGATTTGCGAAATTATTTCTTGGTAATATGCTTCATTTCCATTTTAACAGTTGTTTTCCACTGTTAACTTCTAATTTAACTCGCGCTTTTGCACGATGGGACACCTTTGAAAGTGCGCGGGTCGTAGCAATGATTTCAAGTAGATTTTTAGTCTCAATGAAATTGTGGTATTCAACGACCAGAAAAGTATCGCTTTTCTCGTACTGGCGTGCAGTTATATGAATGGTCACTTCGCTCATACCTTGTGTTAGAACATACGTTTTCCAACTAAAATGGGCGGAGAAGTTGTGTTGACCGGTCAGGATACCATAGAAATCAAGATTCTCACGTGATCGATGCTTCCATTCGAAGCTCCGAGCAAAGATTCTTCTGTGACTTCTTTCCTGAACAAGAAATCCAATGCGTATTGTAGTCGTGTAATTTGTATTTGTGTGTAAATATTATTTGTGTTACTTTTTGTTAAGTTTTCAAGTGTTTATTTTTCTCCAATCCCCAAGTGTGTAAGGATTTACAGAAAGTATATTGAAATATATCCATCCATATACCCGTCTTGTTGCCCTCAAATTCCTGTAACTTGTTTCCGAATTTCTAATAAATATATGGGCGCCAGAAAATGGTGACGAGAATAAGCTCCCAAATTATATTTAATTATAACACCGTTGCTGACTCATTCGGCGGGTTCTTTTCCGAAATAATCGTGAATTCTTACGATTACTTAATTCGCCCCCTATACGGTGTGATGAACCCGTCCTGCCGCATACGGCAACCCACGCATGTGAGCAATGCGCGTAGCACAGGGTCTGGATACCTCACAAAAAAGGGGGGGAAGCACCGTCACACCGAAGTGTGTCGGTAATCAGATTACAGGTGTGCGCGTTAAATGTATAAATAAAATGCGCCAAACGGGCACTTACCTGACACCTGGCACCGGCATATGAGCACCTCAGGGGTGAGCACTCTGCGAATGAGGGCGTGCACTGGGTCCACTACTATTACTAAGTTATAGTAACTACAAAGTCGTGTTCCTTTTTTAGTGTTAATCGCCTGAATGGCGAGAACACGTTTATTGCTTGTTAAAATACATTTTGGCCTGAAAGTTTCTTAAATTAAATTCTAATATTACTTTTACAATAGATGATTTTATTTTTGAATGTCTTTAGAATGAATACAAAATAATAGTCGTTGATTCTACCTCTTTCGATTATTGCACACCTGTGGTCGCCCTTAAATCAAACGCTGTCGCAAACCGCGTTGCAGCAAGGCGCAGCCAGCCGGAAGCAGCAGTTCATTCGGCGCCAGCGTTCCTTCCCGTTCCAGTACTTCGCAGATCCGACGCCCGTAGTCAGGAAATGGATGAAATGAGCCGCAATCCGTGGATAGCGGAAAGGGCCGCCAATAAGCCACCCTATCCGTATCAGATCAGCCTCGATAACTCGGCTGTACTATAGATCCTTACGGATCTACACCGGCCCGTTGAAACGGAATAAATTCCAGCTTGTGATTTCAAACGGGGCGGCCTGCACTCCGTTGGTCGGCCAACACTAACCGCTGGCTCCAACTACCTCTCCTCAACACATCAGTCTGTTTTCTATGCTGTTCTCTCGTGTTCCATCTGTCTTCTCATAAAAATCCTCCCCTCTCAGGCATCCTGCTTCGCATCCCCACTCTCTTTTCTCACTTCGCACATCGCTCTTTCACGTGATCAGAATTTCAAATGCTATTGGTCGAAATCTCAATTTCTAGAATATTCTAGTCGGAAGCCGATAGGGCATTTCCTAACTAACGTCATTTTCTGGGCGTCTGATTGGTGATCTTTGTTGTGCGTGTGTTTTGGCCAGTACACCAGAGATGAACAAAGCAGTCCTTTCTGCTGTCTCCGTGATGATTGTATGAGTCCTATGGGATTACGTAAACAGTAGCCGGGATCTCTATAATTCACTTGTTCCGGTGCCTAGCGTGAACATTGGCGGGCAGCCGCCCGCTCTTTGCCTGAGGGGTTGTCCCGGGAGGCGATCCCACCCTAGTCGTAAATCTGTGAATACAACGACAGGCGCGTGTTCGTGCGTCTTGCGCTGAGCCGTGTCGAATCTGGGGCTGCCCTAATTGGCGTGACAGAGGGGGAAGTTTGGGTCCGGCGACAAGCAATGGCCTCATTGCAACGGAGAAGCGTGGAATCTGAAATGCAAAATTTAAATATCCTACTGGATTGCACGTGACGGCAAATGATAATCAGCTTTCATCAATAGAAAATAACAAATTTATTTAAAAATTTTGGTAACTTTTAAAATAAAGAAAGTATAACATTCGTTTTGGTCATGACCTTTACTATAGCACTATAGACCCTGTTATCCATGAGAATCTTGGGCCCTGTCCTGGTAAAGGATGTCTCCCCGTAGACTTCAGCAATGGGCTTCGTCCAATCTTCTTTCATGCTACCGACCGTATCTTGTCATTTCATCTCATAAACCACTATGTACACTGTTTATCCATTGGCTTTGCATCCCCACTCACCTGCTTGAATTGCCACAAGTTCTAATACTCCTTATTGTTCATTACCTAAGCAAAATTTTAAGTGCTGTTAAAATATTAGCATGTAAGTTCACCAAATTATCATCGGGTTCCTATCATCGGGTTCCTATCATCGGAGACTAAGTTCGATTATCATTGTCCGCTTAATAAAATTTATAAGTCCCACTTTTGGCATTCACTGTTCACTTCGTACAAAACAATTTGAGTTCTATCTTTTAAATACTAACAACGACAAATCACTACGTCCGAACTCGCGTAAATTTTCTATTTTCAAGTAAACTGCTAGATATATATCTAGCACCCTGATCCGATCGCTATCATGCCGAGAGCTCGAATGAATATTCCTGTATCCTTCTTCACCATGTCAACTGTTTTTATCTTTTACTCTCTTGTTTAAAACAAAATTATGCGATCTACCTCGCGACGTCATCTACGTAATTATTTTTGACCAATAATTCACGGATGCTTCTTATCGTCCGCTTTTGAACTAATGGGCATTGTTTATATGTTGCATTCAGGTACCATGGGAGACAGCGTCTTTTTGCTAATAAAATTTTATTTTTAACGAAATTCGCTGAATTTCATACTGGTGAAAATCTGGTTTGTCACAATATTTGTTTTTAATTGGAAAGTTCACATAAAGATGTTCCACAACTCCAGCCAAAACTCATGCTCGTACACAAATGCTTTGAAATTAAACTCTGAAGTGTTGGGGCGTTTATGCAATGTATTAATTCCTTATTGATGATCATAATTTCGCAGTGGTATAATTTCATTACTTTTGCAATGAAATGTTGTTCAATTTTAATTGCGATCAAATTTCTTTACCAAATGTCACGAAACAAGACTAAGGAAGTATACGTAAAGAATGTCTGCAAGGTGAATTGACTGTGTACATTACCGAATTCAACATTCGCCCTTTCCCTGTTTCCAGATATACTCCAATCCTTTGCAATAAAGAAACAGTAAATAGTACAATATCAGATGTTTCAAATTGGTTCCGAAATAACAAATT
Source organism: Teleogryllus oceanicus (assembly GCA_964035755.1). Classification (NCBI taxonomy): domain Eukaryota; kingdom Metazoa; phylum Arthropoda; class Insecta; order Orthoptera; family Gryllidae; genus Teleogryllus; species Teleogryllus oceanicus. Next base: position 335,376,801 of record CAXIVR010000001.1, on the reverse strand, counting down.
AATAGTAAACGAAAAGAAAACGGTTTTAATGCAGTTTTCCATTTCAAATAAACAATTCTGTGCTCCATTGAAAATGAACAGTGTACCATTGACTGATGTTAAGGCAACAAAATTTTTAGGTCTCTCAATTCAGTCAAACCTTAAATGGAACGTCCATTTAAATGAATTGAACACAAAATTAAGTTCATTATGCTACGCGTTCAGAATTCTTGCAAATTCAGTCAGCCTTCATACTGCTCGTTGTGTATACTTCGCGAATGTTCATTCCCGCCTGAGATATGGCATAATATTCTGGGGAAATACATCTTATAGCTCCCAGACTTTTAGATTACAAAAACGAATTGTACGAATAATAACCAAATCCCACCCACGTGATTCATGTAAGCCTCTCTTCATTAATCTAGGAATTCTACCATTACCGTGTCTTTTTATTTACGAATCAGTGGTTTTTGTAAAAAATGACTTGCTCAAGGGCGGGAATATATTTTCAGAAAATGCCGAAGTCTATTACTATAACACTCGACGTAGAAATCATATTCATCAGGTGACAGTATCAACAGCCCATTACAAAACATCACATACAATATATGTACATTATTTTACACTTTGCCAAATGACATTAAACGATTAAATTCAATAGAAAAGTTTAAATCCCAAGTGAAATCGTTTCTGCTGCATAACTGTTTCTATACAATTAGAGACTATACTGAGCATCACAAGAAAAGGAACATTAATTTTACCAATGATACATAATGCATTATTTACCATTTGGACTGTATAAACAACCTGTAACAACTATTGTACTACAGCTTCCGGGTCAATGACCCCATCTCGATCAGGTTTTTCGACCAGTTTCCCTGATCCATTGAGCAAATGCTGAGATGGCCCCTTGTTTTGCTTCTGGACATAAATGTAACTTCATTTTCTGTGCACGTCTTCTAGAATTCAGTGGGAAACACAATTCTTCAAATTATCGTTTCCATGTTGTCGCGGCAGGAAGTAATAAGAGCCAAAATTTATTGCTTATTTATCCTTGAAAATAGATTTTATTACATGGGAGTTTTTTTGTTTTTTTTCTCCCTTTCAAAATTCAAAATTTAAGTAGTATATGACTTAGTGTAGGGATCAAAGAATTTTGAAAATGTGCACACAATTCACTTTTCCCCATAGCACGTCATACGCAGTTTTTAACTGTTTTTTTGGCGTAAAATAAATAAAGAAGTAAATAAATAAATAAATAAATAAATAAATAAGTAAATAAATACTCTCTAGATGGGCTTTTTCTGTTCATTATCCTATCGCCAGGAAGCGCTGCTGTTCATCTAAGAAAGAAGTTTATTCCATGGGAAACTCACGGGCCGGTGTTCAGTGGGACACACTGTATAATACCTCTAATTCCGTCCAAATGCAGCGAAAAGTACCCAGTGTTTTTTCATGGCGTTAAATGAATGGTAGAAAATATTGGTAATATAGCGAAACACACATAAGTGACAACGTGTTGCCGAATTCATGATGAAATGGTCACGATATTTTAATTTTCTACAATTATAAACTATTTGCAAAATGTGTAATCATGAGTTTTTTTCAGCAGCAAGACACTGTTGTCAACTGTGTGGAAAATGGAGCAACAAATATTGGTTTTCCGAAAGGCACACATGCATACTGTTAGCTGAGTTCTTTCTTGTCACATGGCGTAAGTGTTTCGTAAGCAGTGATACAGAGAGTATAAGAATATAGTCGTAATATCATGTATTCGAGATTGTGGATTAACATAAACAAACGTTGTTGTTTTTCTGTCAAATTCCAAACTATTTAATTGATTTAGTATTTTTGAAGCGTTCAGGGCAACTAACGAAAACATTGAGACCTCTCATATGGCCGTAAGCAGCATAGATTTTTGTCAATTTATGCGTGTATTCGAAACCAGTAATATAGATATTAACAAACAATAAGTATGAGAAAAATTATGTTGTCGGTCACATTTAAATATTTTCTTTATTTCTTTGGATCATATCTAAAACTACGAACAAAATATTTGCGCGTTTCATTGACGAAATTGCTTGATCATATACATTTAAGCATTATTATAAACATTTTGATTAAAAGCAAAACATTGGTAATCTAGTAGATTTAATATTGAACATTGTACGTTCTTAGAAAGTAGCAAGTAAAGCATTAATAATGTGATTCCCTATCTCAAAATGAGTCAGTTTCTTTACATAGCTTCTACACTTCAATAGATCTTTCAATGCGTCACAGGATTTTTTCACCGTCTCAGCAGTAATAAATTAAATTTTTAATAATAAATACTTCAATCATGACAAACACTTTGTCAATATCTTTGTAAATAAAATTACAATTTTATTCACAATGATCCACGATTTGGCTAAACCAGTTCATTCGCACATTCGTTAGAAAACGCGTTCTTTTCATTGCTTTGAAAGTGCAGACAGCGTGTCCAATTACAGGAAGCAAACTAAAGAAAGGAAGAGCTCGCATTGTTACCTCCCGTTTAAGCAGCAAGAAACTTTTATCCCGCGGCGGCAAAGTTCCGTCAACTCCGCGGAGCAGATCTTCTCGCAGCAGGGCGCCAGGTGCCGAGTGTTGCGCTTGGCGCTTGCGTAACAAGTGACCCAACGCGTCGTGTTACTCGATAGCGCCCGTAGATTAAGTTCGGAAACTACACAATGGCGTTGGAGTTTGGAGTCTCGGCAAGCAGAGTCAACGTCAGCCCGGCGCCCAACGACGGTGGAAAACGTTGAGCGAGGCGCATTCACGGGACACGAGAGCTTGCTGGGAGGAGGTTCTATTCACGCTGCGATAAATAGTTTAAGAAGTTAAATTAGCCGTAGTTCATGGTCACGTTGCCGCACCTATGTACCCTTAATGGCATTCGATGGAAACAAAATATCTTGCAGCGCTCGTAGAGGCTGGCAAGAAGTACATAACCACTGGCCCTTATGCAAATGGAAATTAATTGATTATATTTTCGTTACGTAAATTCTCATCATAGGCAATATTCTATTAAACTTTTTATGAAATATCTTGTAGTGTCAATTTTTAATGCAAGTTAAGGTCACCATGTTTTAGTCAAACTTAAACATTATTTAGACATTCATAAAATTGAAGCAGGAAACATCAACAACAATTTACCAATTAATGATACATTACCATTGCTTTTCAATTTGAGCATGAATTGTTTTTATATCAATTAAAACTAAAATACACTAACCACAAAGGCGCAAATGAATATAACTCGAAATGACCTTGGGAAGCTCGAAATATTCATTCAACGTGAGAGCCGATAGAGATATTGGTGGATGGGAATGACGCCCAAATAAACTTGCCACAGTACTAACGAATCATTCCGAAGTTCCAAAAACCCACCAAGTGGCAGATGAATGGTCCAAATAGATGGATATCGTGGCACTTTGTTCCCAGATTTTTATTCTGCCTTCATCTCCGCAGTACCGCTCGCGGATTATATTTCTGATTGGACACGTTTCGATTAAACAGTCCTCGCCAAACACAATAAAATAGCCAGGGCCGGTCGCAAGGATGGGTCATATACTCACCTAAGATCGTTGTTGTTCTACTTCTTTTTCTTCTCCTTATAAATAATAATAACAACAACAATAATAATAATAATAATGATAATAATAATAATAATAATAATAATAATATGATTATTATTAATATAGCCTCTGGAATGGCTCATGGGTAGCTAGCTTCCGGTGCTCCGGTCCCCGGGTTCGATTCCCGGTCGAGTCAAATATATAGTTGTAGCTTTCCTTTAAAATCGTCACAGTTTTTGTGGCTGTGCCATGAAGAAAAGCTCAAGGAGGCGAATCTTGCTAGTTACGGTGAAGAGAATACGTCATGTTCGCCTCATGTTTCTCTTGACCCCAAGCATTGGAATTTAACTAGGCCCAGGCAAGGGGGACACCGGTAACAGAACGGCGAAGTCGGACTACCGACGCAAAATGCCAAAAATACAAATATATTATTATTATTATTATTATTATTATTATTATTACTATTATTATTATTATTATTATTACGGTCACCATCTTCTACTGATCGTCTTCTGATCTATAAATTCTTTGAATGTATGTTAATAGCTTATATAATTTGAGAAATTTTAAACTGATAATTTGTTTGAATACTATATAATGATGTACAATATAAATTACGTATAAACTGTACGTTTTTTATGACAAGACTCTTAACTCATTTAATGTTGCACTTTCTTCATAAAATCAGTTTTCCATTTTTTGATAATTTCATTATAAACACTATCCATCATCCTCGTTACTTCTCCCTGGCAACTTCTATTCCTTTATTTGTACAGCAATGCATAAGAGCTTTGTTGGCTGAAAGGCGACAGCATACAGGTTACGACAAATCCCTTAATGACTTTAGTTAGTCATCGCTTCAAAATGTTTATGGTCATATTGACACACGTTTCCTTCGCGAGCTATCAGACTGACATTTGTTGTTGGCGATATAACTGGACAGTATTCCTAACTATAATGATGAATCATAAACTCATCTAAGCCGATGGCATCCTGCAATCTTAACAATTCTTTAATTCTTCAAGCGTTGAGTTTAGGTTCATTACGAGTCGTATCAACGCTGATCAGAGCATCTTTTTTGGATCTTTCACTAGCCGTTTATGTTATAGAGGAATTGTAGAGGCCTTCACCTGAAGCCGGCCGTCGCAGAAATATCTCACAGGACCGAGTTTCCGCTAAAACTGGGCGATGTTCGATTTATTTTTGTTAAAAAGCAGAATTTTCTTAGTATCTCTTTTCTTTCATTCCCAAGCACTTCTTACGGATTTCCAGGCACTTTCGTAGCACGTATTCTGGGCCACTCTGTGCAGCAGATTTCTTGGAATGGCTGCAGTGTGATTTCAAATGTTCGTCGGATTTTCTCATCAGTTTGAGAGAATCTTACGTACGTTTAATCATCAGGAATGAATTAATGCATAAGCAGACAAAGATCGTGCTTGCAATCTTCATTCGAAAGGCCCCATATTTCTTTTGAAACAAAATTTGGAATAGCTGATAAATATTCGAATCCTGCCTTGCGCATGGGTTTTTGTGTGTGCTCGTGTTGTCCACACGTGTTCTTCATACACTTCCTTTTAGAATTAAAACAATCACAATGTTTGCTATATGACCCGGTTTTTAAAACATAAAAAATAGTCCATTAACCAACCACACAACAACACAATTAGAACATCTAAGACAGCCCTATTGCGTTAGATATTTTTTCTCATGAAACGTATATAGTACATTATACAACACGATATCAATGCCATAAGATGGAAATAACAATTTAATATAAATAAACGTCCATTACTTCAATAAACGTCCTTTAAGTTTTCATTACTCGAGGATGTGAAGCCGCAGAATTGTACCATTAATGCAGCCTTTCCATTAACATTTCATCTAGTAAATTAAGAGGAATCTCGTGTATCATTACTTTTTCATGCGTTGATGGCTATACCCTTGAATAATAGTTTAAAAAGATATGGATAATTTGTGCTGGAAAAACAAACTAAAATAAAAATTCTATCGTTTATTGGAGAAGGTGGGAGCTCTTCATGGTCGACAATTATTTTAAATGTTTCGGAGGTCAACACTATTTAAAAATTCAACTCAATAACACAAATGCCCTGGTTTTTCATATTAGCCATATACCATTATTTTTATGTAACATATCATTCAATGTCATTTTAATTTAACACCACAGCTGGCGTTTGGTCACAGTTTCTGCGAGGCGGCCCCGTGTATGATTCCTGGCCAGAGCGAAAATGAAACTGAACATTGTATTCTAACACACGATTGGTTGATTGAGATTCCGGCCGTGTCAACAACTTGGTTCATTAGTCCCGTAAGATTAGTGAATTTTTTTCTCGGTAGGAGGCGCTGGATGGCGAAATCGAGCACCAACCTACCGTCGGCTAGCGGGGTTTTCCTCAACCAGGTATATCCCACCAGCAGGGCACCGTCCAACTGGGACAAGCTCTAGGCTCCTGATCGGTCTCCTGGCATGTATGGTAGTGTAGTGCATGTTGGTGTGAGTGTGTGTAAGGGGAGAGGATAGGACAAGGAAGAGATCGCATGCGGTGCGTTGCCCTTTCGTTAGGGTACTTCGGTTAATTTGGTGTTGATCGGAGAAACCACGGAAAACTACCGATCAGAGCAGCCGGTCGCTAGAGTTCTCTTCCAGAAAGCGACTGAATTCATTTTAGTTTTTTTCAACTCATTTCAGTTTCCACAGCCCTTTGATGAAAGAAAAAGCTCAGGCAGTTCTAGTAAGCTCGGGTCGGCGATGAGAATGTTTTATGCTCGACACGTGTTTCCCCAGGCGTGGATAATAAATGAAAGACTTAGATGAGACTGGGAACACTGCTAAAGCCAGGTAACAGCGGAGTTAATCCGACTCTAAAATTCCAAATAAAAGCATACATTTTAATTCAAATTTCCAATTAATTCAAGAATTTCTATTAAAACCCTTACGGCAACATAAAATATTAACATTTTTTTACTACTTTTCCGCCTCTGTACATTGCGTTTCAGAGTGTTCAATATTAAACAGATTATTAACATTTTGAACCGCTTCAAACAGAATTACAAACAGGATTATATTTAGTAATCAATACATACAATTATTTTGCTGAAAAGAAATATAAACGGCGAGTCATTTTATGTCCAAAAATGCACCAGAGTATTTCTCATATTATTAACAATAAATAATAACTCGTCGTAAGAAATTTTGCAAACTAAGTTTGGGGAGAAATTTATCGAATGTTTTATTTGCATGTTAAGAAAATCTGACGTACACAATTGTAACCGTCTCCTATATTATTTCAGTAATATCAATACTTTTTTCGTCTCTCACACCCAACCAATCTTTATGAATTATATCTTAAACAAACAAAATTTTACGGAGACGTGACGAATTGCAATTTGACTATAAAGATAAGAAGGATTTGTTGAAAAATCTTCACATGTGAAATGCCAGCCGCAACACTCGGCCGTTATCTCGTACTCGTATCGTCAAATAACTCATAACCGAAGAACCTTAGAACCTTAAAAACTAACAAAGGGTGGATTGATTGTTATCAATTACAAAAAAGGCAATAGAAAAAGTGAAGGAAGAGAAGAGTGGTCTTGAAAAAACATTTTACAGGCCTAATATGAAATTCGAAAAATAGGGAAGATGCCAGGATGTACGCCAGTAAAATATATCATTAAGCCCAAAATGTACGTTTCATTCAAACGCAAAAAATATAATTTCAAAAGTCCTCTAGCTGATAAAACAATAATGTAACAAAAACTTCCTCAATCTCAAAGTAGCTTTTTTTTAACTTACTCATTCCTGCTTCATCCTTCTACAAATCTGTTTTTTGCTTCAGCGACGTCCCAATGCTTTTTACTGCACTCTGCTCTCCATTTCCCTATTCTATGCACGAGCGCCGCGATAAGCTCTTTAATGTGAAGCTCTTATTTTATTTCGTGTGCAGAACCGACGAAACTCTACAATATTGAATAGGATTATAACTGACCTTAATAAACGCATTATTCTTCCAGAGAAAGAGTTAGTAATTTGCATGCTCAATTCAATGTGTGGTAAATGAGGAAATAATAATAATAATAATAATAATAATAATAATAATAAACTATACATACTCAGGAGTAGAAAATTCGGAACAGAACAACTTTCCGAAATTCGAGGTTTCCCGAGGTATGCTGTATGATCGAATAATTTAAATGAACGTTTGGCTCATTGTCGCTTCCCAACGATATTCCATTAATGGCAACAATTTCTCTGACAATGAATCACTGGCTACACTGTATCACATATCTTTACTCACAATATTCAATAAAGTCATCTTAAATTATGTAAGTGTAAGAAACCATATTTTGCAAGTGTTAGATTGATTACTGACCTTTGACGTCACTGACCTTTGACAAGATAATATATGATTGGTTAATAAAACTCTGTAAATCTATCAATTTTATCCTAGACTTATTGTGTTATGTACGGTTATTATGATGTAATTGAGTACCTGATTACTTACAGGATACACAGCTGCTAGCAAGTAGTAGAAACAAATGTTCAGATTAACAGAGGACTTTTTCAAGGAGATTCTCTTTCCCCTCTGCTTACATTAGTTTCCTACAGTAGTAATACCATAGCTTTACTATTAATTGCATTACTATTTAATATGGATATTAAATTGTGTGCTAGAAACAATGCTATTCTCTCTCAAATATCGTGGTAAATGTATTCAGAAATGACTTTCGTATGAAATTTGGGCTGAACTAACGTGCACAAGGCATTTCAGTGCGTTGTCGTAACAACAAACAGTATTCACCACCCGGTTCCTTGTGCCTGGCAAAAAAATACAATTAAGTCTTAATATCTAGGCATTAAGAAATAATTTGAAACCATTTCTTACATCCCAATGAAGAAGAGCTTTTGGAAGTACTATTACAGACGAATAAGACTGGTGCAGAACGCTCGAAACTTGCAATAAACCCAGAAATAGCTATTTTAGCTGTATTAGTAGCCGAGTAGAGCTTCGGGCAAGTGGACCGGACTGAGTAAGAAATTCAAACCATGAAATGGAGTAAGAGGAGACAAATGGAAACCTTCTGGCATAATGCAATACTTTGAATAGGAATGTACATTATCTGTAATCAAGATGACCTACTTATAAGGCTGTTTTTTGATTAGTGATTCCGAGCGCGTCAACTACTAAGGTTATTAGTCCATAAGTATGGTTCATGTTTTTCCTCGTGAGGTGGCGGTGATCTTGCCTCGCTAGATGATGAGATCCGTGGCCGACCTCTCGTCGGCTAGCGGGATTTTCCTCTACCAGGTATCTTCCACCAGTGGGGACAAGCTCTAAGCTCCTGGCCGGTCTCCCGGCACGTGTGTAGTGTAGTGCATGTGACTGTGTGTAAGCGAGGAGGAGGATATAACAAGGAAGAAGAAAGATCTCGCGTGATCCGTGGCTCGTTCGTTACGGTATTACTCCAGCATTCGCCTGGCATTGATCGGAGAAACCAAGGGAAACTACCTATCAGAGTCGGTAGACTTTTGCCGAAAGCCGCGAGACTGATGAGGGCAAAGCCGTCGATCGCCAGCTATCTGAATAAAAATACTGTGTTGACGAAGATGACCTCTTTTGTTTCTTCGCATAAGAACGTCAACGACACCGAATGAGAATTCCCACAATTCAAAGAATATTCTCAAGATTTTTCTCTAAAATATACCTAGTAGATTTACATCGTTTTAATTTACGGCTAGACTTTCAGTTCGATACATCACAATAGGTTTTAGCAAAGTCTTACATAATTTTAGCTTATTTTTAAGTCGCAGGGACCGCGAGCCCAAAAGTTCTTTTAATTCAAAGTAGGTTCTGTTTGCCATACTTATCCTGGCCTTAATTTCAACTGTCGAAGAGTTATCATGCGTCAGAAGGGTTCCAAGATAATTAAAAGCGTTTACGCCTTCAAAGGAGCATTCCCTTATTTCAGTTTATTTCATGTTAGTTTTCTTCTTGATTGAATTCATATATTTGGTTTTTCTACTATTGACACTTGCTCCAATCTCTTTTGCCGCATCAATCAAACTTGATGCCGCTTCCAGTTACTCCGTTATAGTTCTCCCCACAATCACTATATCATCTGCGAAGGCCAAGAGTTGTACCGATATCCTCCCGATCCCTAGTATTTGCCTGGTATTGATCAGAAAAACTACGGAAGCAACCGATAAAAGCAGCCGGTTTCTAGCTGATGTACCTGGTCTTGAGAATCCGCTACCGACGGGACTCCTACCCTACACCCTCTCAGCCAATGATGCTGCAGGTGAAGGGCTGTTGCCATTGAGCTAGTACAGTCGGCGCTGCAGAGACGTGGCAATGCTGACTGAGCTAAACTCAGATGGTCATCTGCACAATTGTGTAGGTTGCGAGTATACCCACATTTACACAATTGTGTAGGCAGGCTTTGAATGGAGCATGCTAGCGTGTTGCTGTGCTCGCAGGCGGTGGCCAAGACGTCGGCGAGGACTCCTTGGGGGGCGCTGGCGGCCTCGAGGAGTGGCTGTGGGCGAACGCGTCGCTGCGCTTCCAGGGCTACGGCCTCCCGTTCTTCGACGCCTGGGCGCAGTACTCTGCGCGCGCAGACGGCACAGCCACGCGCCTGCACGCGGTCTTCGCCCGCGGGCCCTCCGCCCACGCGCCGCCCTTCCAGGTACGCCTTCAGTCGCCCTTTTCTTCCTCATTATTTGAGTAACGGCGCCAGTAACAGCCACTTCAAGCTCAATATCAGGAAAATAAACTAGTGGGGCTAAACAGCACGTACGTTCTCGCCGGTGTTTTCGACCAAATTGAAGGGGCCGCAACATCAGCCAGATCGATTGGGAAATATCAGTTCCGCAGAAAATCGGCTGAACGGTTTGGTCGCTAGCGTTCTTCACAAACGGACGGACAGACAGACAGCCGTTTTGCTGTCATTCGAATTTTCGGTATTAAGGCTCCAAAAACATGGGTTCTGGTTACATCACACCTAAATGATTTTTTTTTCTAAATTTAGCAACTGAATTTATCCACTTTTTCATTACCAGTGCCTTGTAACACGAGTTTTTCTGCTGATAATTTGCCGTTTGTTCGCGCAGCATTACATAACTTTCACTCTACTCCGTAGCGAGAATGTAATTTGAAGGCTTCTCTCTTGCTTCAGATTCGCAAGACACAGAGTGTATACCTGGAGGAAACCGAATTTGTTTCGTCTTCTGGGAGCAACGAGGAATTTATTTCCGTTATTTTCCATTATGTCCGTTCCTTTATGTTTTATTATTTTAAATTAAAATGAATGTAATTCATTAAAAAAACATTTTCTCAAAATCCGCTCCAAATTTATTCTTCAATTTTATTTTCCACGAATAGAGGGACGCTTAGAAGAATGGTGCGGGTCTAATTTTCATCAAACTCTTTAAATGTTCAAGAATTGCAAATTTAGAAATAATGCGAAAAAATAGTTTAGTACCGCCAGTTTAATTGGTTGCACCTTTTTCGCAACACATCTCTCAGCTCTTTTGGGTATTGAGCATGTATGGAATAATCATCCGTTAAATCTTGTCGTTTGTCTTGTAACGTCGCAGTCAGTGAATGCCTTTTATTGCTTCGACCAGGGACTTGCGCTGCTAGTAACGGGGGTTCCCGGACGGTCACCCATCCGTGAAGAAGTAGTGTTTTGAGATGCTCAACTTCCGTGTCATCACGGAGCGTAGTTAAGCTGACATACAATTGATATACATTGAGTATACAATTTTCCTAACATTCATTCATTAGACGAAACATAAACTTAAAGATGTTGCTTCATCAATGACACAAAATGAAGAACCCATTCGAATATTTTTAGAACGCTATACACCAAAATGTCATTAATGTTATTGATGTTATTGACCATCTTCAACTCAGAATTATCTTCATATGGAATTCGTAGTACTGCCCTAGATTGGATAACCTCGTACCTTAAACGTCGATATAGAAGAGTAGAAATGCGGTATTGGCACGAAAGGCCATTATTTTCTTATCTTTCAAATTATTTGCCGATTCAACAAGGTTCGATCTTTGGTCCTATCCTCTTCCCATTGTACCTACACGATATGCCTTCGTCTATTAAAAATGAAAGAACAGCTCTGTTTGCGGATGACACGAATGTTCTTTGCAAAAAAAAAACAATAAATTGTACAATTTCAGAAGTTTCAAATTGGTTTTGTAATAACAAATTAATAGATAACGAAGGAAAAAGGTTTCAATGTTTTTTTTAAACGTCAATCGCATGCTGCATTAAAAATAAACAGTATGCAATTAGCTGACGGTAATTGCCTTAAGCAATTGCAATTACCTTAAGGTAACAAAATTTCTAGGTCTCAATTCAGTCAAACCTCAAATGGAATGTACATAAAAAGAATTAAACACTAAATTAAGCTCATTATGTTACGCATTCAGAAATCTTTCAAATTCTGTCAGCCTTCATGCAGCTCGTTGCGTGTATTTTGCAAATGTACATTCCCGCCTGTTTGATTGATTTGATTGATTTTTTCGTGTTTCCGGGTGCATCAACTGCTCTGGTCATTATTCCCGTTAGTTTAGTGCATGTTTTTTCCACGTGAGATGGCGGTGTTCTTCCCCAGCTGGATAGCGAGATCCAGCGCCGATCTACCGCCGGCTACCGGGGTTTCTCCCACCAGCTGGGCACCGTCCCAGCCGGGACAAGCTCGACGCTCCCGACCGGTCTCCCGGAATATATGGTAGTGTAGTGCACGTTAGTGTAAATGTGTGCGTAAGGGGAGAGGATTGGACAAGGAAGACGAAGGACAGATCGCGCGCGGTCCTTAACCCGTTTCTTAGGGTACTGCTCCGGTATTCGACTGGTGTTGATCGGAGAAACCACGGAAAACTGCCAATCAGAGCAGCCGGCCACTACAATTTTTCTCCAGACAGCGACTGAATTCGACCTAGCAAAAAAGCTAGTGTCAAAAATCCTGCTGCCGTCAGGAATCGAACCTAGGACCTCCCGGGCAGAGGCGCTGCAGTGACATCAGTTGACGCACTGAGCTACCGCTCCCTGTTCTTGCATCTTGTGTTAACCCATGCCACTCCTTACAAGACAGATGCCCTAACCCATAACGTAGCCAGCGTGACCGAGATGACCAGCGTGACCGGTAGGGTTCCTTCGTAGGATAGGCGAAGTACTTCAACAGCATCATCAAACTTGAAAAGAAAATGGGGATGGGCCAACGCGCTGCCTTCGACAGCCGAGGAGGGAGAGAGTCGTGACCCGCCTCCAAGTTGAATGGAAAAAGTCAAGCGGGACAGAACACTGTCCCGAAAACAGCGGCGCAGGGGACTAGAGAGCAGGGAGGAAGGGCGGTTCTTCATAAGGGCTGAGAGGTTTGATGTGTTCCCACCCAAAAACTGTGTGCATATATATATATATATATATATATATATATATATATATATATATATATATATATATATTATATCGGACAAATCGAGTGAGTTCAAATATAAATAACGAAATAATTTCCGGAGTTTTATTTACTAGGGGTGTTCCTTTCCCATTGGAACATGAGATCTGACGCTCCCAGCACCTAACAGTGACCGGGAGCGGTTGCTCAATGCATCAACTGATGTCACTGCAGTGCCTTTAGGTCAGCAGGATTTTCGACACTAGCTTTGCAACTCGGTCGAATTCATTTGCTGTATGGAGGAGAATTCTAGCAGCCAGCTGCTCTGATTGGTAGTTTACCATAGTTTCACCGATCAACACCAGGCTAATACCGCAGCAGTACCCTAACAAACGGGCCACGGAACGCGCGCCATAGTTCCTTCCTCTTCCTTGTTCTATCCTTACCCCTTACCCCTTATCCTTACCCCTTACCCCTTACACACACACACACACACACACACACACTTACACTAACATGCAATACACTACCACACATGCCGGGAGACCGGTCGGGGATTTAGATCTTGTCCCGGTTGCGGCGCTGCCCCACTGAATGGAGATACCTACTTAGAGAAAACCCCGCTAGTCGACGGTAGGTGGTCGCCGGATATCGCCATCCAGAGGGAGATCACAGCCATCTCCTGATAAAAGCATACATTACACTTACGGGATTAATGACCTCAGAAGTTGACGCGCCTGTAATCACTAACAATGAACCAATCTAGCAGTGCTTTTCTCTTCAGGTATCGCTTTGAGCAAGGCACCCCTACAGACGCGACGAGCCCTCAGATCCCGACTGAACTTTCGATGTTGTAGTGTAATGTACGCTTGTGTGCGAGTGAGTGTGTTAGAGGCGAGGAAAACGATGAGGAAGGAAAAATTGCGCGCGGTCCGTGGTTTTCTTTATTAGGTTTATGCTCCCGCATTCGCCTTGTATCCTAGAAAATATTGAAAACTACCGAACAGAGCGATCGGCCGCTTAAATTCCCCTCCAGGGACATTGAATTCGATCTACATCTAGCATCTATGTAACTAGTGTCCAAAATTTACCACTGTCTGGACTCGAACCCTAGGATTTCCCGATCAGAGATGCTTCGAAAGATTTGTTATTGCTGCTAAGCTATTGCAGCTGGTCAACAAAACATGGAAATTATCAAATCAAGGAATCCAAATCGGGGAAATTAGAAAGTAACACTGTGGTCAATTCTTCCATCGTGGAGAAAAATATGAATTCACAACTTTATTTCCGAGAACCCAGACATACGATTCACATACATAACAACGTGCATTCCGTTTCTGTGTACGCCAATATGTGTGGCGTAATATTGCATCCATGACTGACCATCGATCGAGTTCTCAGAGAACGTCTGCAAACGAGAACATTGTTATTTGGTTTTCTGCGAGGAAACAAGAACCGCCACGTGTCCAGAAATTGTTGCCCTACTGACCGACGGTTGTTTTTTTAATTGAGGACATTTTTATTCGCGATCTCATAATTATTTTAATAAACCGGACGATAATTTTTCAGCCTGGCAGTAGTGCAGATCAGTGGTTAACTTTTGAAAGACAGTATTACCCACACACGACTCAGTTTCCGTATCTATTGGGTTGCACGGGAAAGGCATGTAATACTAGGGACCAATATGGCGATTTTTTATAGAAAAGTATATTTTGAATTTCCGTGAAACAGAAAAAGTGTAATTTTCTTGTTCGTATACGTAGTAAACTATTTACTTTTCTTTGTAGTTTATTCAAAATACATGGGTGTTTTCGATACTGAAAAATGTTTCTTCCAACCTGTACTACACCGTCTACATTAAAGCTAGATATTTTTTAATGCAATCTCTTTAATATAATGTACTAAATACTTCTTTAATATAAGGTACTAAAACATTTTTGTACGTTTTTCAAATTACTGCAGTTATGGCGTACTTTTATGTTTAATGTGTTTGAATCTCCGCAACATCAAGAATTGACAATAGCATGAGAAGTAGAATGGTTTCAACATCCGGTTTAATAGTGTCGCGTATCGAAACTGATCGTATTTAAATCTCGGGTTCAATAAGTATTTTTATTTTTTTAAATACACTATTTGCAAGAATATAGTACAATACTATGTATTGAATGGGAGATAGCACTTTTTATTTAAACTTTTGAATTGAAAAAAATAAAGAATTGTTTAAACCTGTGAACCTTCTTTTACTTAGAAATGGCTGAAGTGTTTGTGGGATACAAATTGCAATATACAGCGTAACCATTATTATTAATACGAGAAAGAACATGCTGTTGTAGCTCTAAAAATCTTGTTCAATAATTAAATGATAAGATTTTAATATATGTAACCACTCCACAGACGAGCTCGTATTCCAGGTAATTTTAACAAATTGTTCGAGTAGATACATCTTTCCAATCTTCATATCCAATCTCCAATTTTGAACAATAATGTATTTTCCAACCAGGCCCCTTCTCAATGATAAAAACCCACAACATTCGTAAAACCAACCGGGAAAAATTATGGGTTTTGCAATTTGCTTCTTTCTATAGTAAAATGATGAGGAATTACAGTTTTCTCCCCAAGCAACTACTATTGAGAGTAAATATGTGGCTAGAGATACTTAAGTAACTATTTAACGAAATATATTTATTACTGTACCTCAAATTTTACTGGGAATCGTCGGAGCACAAGAAGTTATTAAATCTCAAAACATTTAAAAATATTTCCTAGGAAACAAATTTTAAATATTAAAAACTTCATATTTTCCCTCGTTCTTTTCCTTCGTCTAATTTCTACAGTGTCCGCGAACTCGACAGTTTTTCCCATTAACGGTTAATACAATTATTATCGCGTGTCTCACTGCAAACAACTTGGAGCGTCACTTTAATGCCGCTGCCCTGCCTGACTTATTTTCTGCATCCATAAAGTTCTAAAATTTCAGCTAATTATGACAGGAAAAGTAAAAAGTTCCTGATAAGATAATACGACGTGCTATATGAATTTCCATCTCGTGATATCGCTATCGACTCCCAGCCCCTTCGACTATTTAAGAGAAAATGTGATTCCGCTCCCTTCTATTACTCCAGACGCGTGGCTACCTCGTCGAAGTTTGCTCGATATCTTCTCGCCACTTCGTCTCGTTTTCCATTTCGCTGAAGCTCGCCTCGCTTCAAACAGGAGGTTCCATCATTTTCTTCATTTTCAGATGCAATGTCAGTAAATTTCAGTCCGAGCGGGATTTTAAACAACTTCTATGGTCATTTTATTAATATATTATATTATTATTATTATTATTATTATTATTATTATTATTATTATTATTATTATTATTATTATTATTATTATATATTATTATTATTATTATTATATATTATTATTATATTATATATATATATATATTATAATATTATATTATTATATATATTATAATATTATATTATTATATTTATTATTATTATTATTATCATTATTATCATTATCATTGTCTCCTCAAGTAATTCCACACATCTGAAAGAAGACATAAATTTATATTACCATGTGCCTCTATTATATCAACCACGAGGTATACTTTGGTGAAACGCATCAGCTAACATATTTCGCATTATAATTGCCCCCTTTTTTTTAGCAAAATGGAATTTATTCTTACTGGATGCAAAACGGATCGATCTGTTGATCACTTAAATATTTCTTCGAACACCACTCAACGATGAACATCTTACTCTAGCTGTTCTTGGAAACGAACCGATCGTTGTGAAAACAACCTTCTATCTGCACAATGATCATTTGCTCATTATTGATTGCTCTTCCAACATCGCCCAGAAAGCGATATAACGGAGTTTATTTTATTCATTTTTTAAGGTCGGTTTTTAACAACTCGGTGATACAGCGACCACTGTGATTATTTCAACTATAAGGGGAACTTTACGAAGAACACGCAAGGACAATACGAACACACACAAACATACATGCCCGGGGCGGGAAACGAACCCGCGGCATTTCCAACAGAGGCAGCTAAGACACATCAGCCTTAACGACATCGGCTATCCAGGACGGCGACAAATCATTCAGTTTAACAGCATTTGTTGAAGTGAATCATGTAAAGAAGCAGAGTCAATTTCTCCTCCACTCTCACTCCCGTAATGTGTGATCTGTCAGAATACTACAATAGAAGACCTATTTGGCAGCGAATGAAATGGCTTCGCTCAGATTAAAATACTTCTTCTGCAAAATGACAACTTTTCGGACGTGTCATAATTCTTGTTCACCGGTGATTAGTGCATATTAGTAATGGAGCGAAGATGTTTTAGCCATTTCAACACGCAATTACGCGAAGAAAAATATACTTGGGAATGGTGAAACAGTTCTTATGGATAATGACACTTTTTAAAAATTTATTTTCCTTGTGTATCAGCTCTTCGCGTCCAATAAAAATATTTGCAGCTCGGTACCTGTAACTTTCTGATGCTGCAAGCTGCTCATGAACGGCAATGGAATTCCTTCCATGAAAGCCACTATTGCAGCATACGTGGAATCACAGTCATTGGCATGCTCGAGTTTGAGGTGCGTCCGCAAGATTGTGTTTCACTCGAAAAAACACTCGCTATGCGCGAGACCGTCTTTATTTCTCTGGGTCTCTCTATTACTTTGAGGAATCTTCATTCTAGCAGCGGAGATACTAGAATTCCCTCCAGGAATGGCAGTTAAATAGTCCTCCCATACAAAATCAACAATATGAATTCCTCCACTTTATCATTCGCACTACTTCAATCTATGTTTAATGGGAGGGGGCCGTAGCCACCCCTTCGCATATTTTCGTCCGAAAATGTTCGCTCCTAACAACTGAAAAGCCTTATGGCTGATCGTTGTATAATCTACTCATTCTGTTAAATAAATTAAAAAAAAAGAATGGCAGTGATGCAAATTACACAGTATCACTCGCTCGGGCATGATTGCCAGTGTGATACATACCGGATTCATGACGCACTTGATTTACCATTTTGACCAACACAGAAGATGGATATTGGAGACGTGGTCGAGATCCACTATCTATAATAGTAAAATAGGCAGTGCAGGGAGAAAATCTTAATGCTCAAGAAAACCTGCGCAAGTTGTTCTCTCATGCCATGGAGATTTTAGTACTTTTATTGCAGCAACAAATACAAATAAGTAGTGTATAACGAGAGGAAAAGATGTAATTTTTCACAAACAATATTATTTGAAAAAACAATAACTCAGCGGACACATTTCGAGGATTTTAACCATCTTAGTGCATCTACAGAAAATTAACGGCAAAATGGAAATTAACTTTAAATAAACAATATTTACAAATCCAAAATTATAAAATTAATTATAATACGAATGAAATATAACTGAGGCGGCCAGTAAGAAAGCGAGCTAACCCACAAAATTCAAAATATCGATTATGAACGTATTCGATTACGAACACCTTGAATATGTCAATAATCCGATGCTTTGAATTTTGTGAAGTAGTTTCCTCTCTCACTGAATGCCTCAATTATTATTTACCGAAGTAACTTGGTAAACATGATTAGTAGTGAGAGCTCCTTCACCGGTGCCAAAATGTGTACTGTTCTGTGGGGGTAGGCGCCCTACAGGGAACTTTTATGAGACGGGTATGTTTCAAATTGGTTTGATCATTGAGACAGTAGTTTCTAGAATTTTAAGGTAATTTGAAAATTTCAAAAATTTTTAGAATATTTAATTTTGTGCCTATATTTTCCACGTACAGTATTTTAAAATTTGTGATCAAATGAATGTTTATTCTCAAGAAGATGAGAGACAAAAATGAAACGTTCTTATAATATCCATGATTGATTAATTGTTAGTGATTCCGGACGCGTCAACTACCAAGGTCATTAGTCCCGTAAGTGTAGCGCAGGTTTTTGCATGGGGAGGAGGCGATGATGCGACGTGCCGTGTGTTCCGCCACTAGGTAGCCAGATCCGACGCCGACGTACCGTCGACTAGCGGGGTTTTCCTCAACCGCGAATCTCCCAAGCACCGCACCAACCGGGACAAGTTCTAAGTCGCCGACCGGCGTCCCGGTTTGTGTGGAAGAGTAGTGCATGTTAGTGTAAATATTTCTGTGTAAGAGGTGAGGCTAGGAGAAGGAAGAGGAAGGAATATACGCGCGCGTTCCGTGGGCCGTTTGTTAGGGTTCTGCTCCGGCATTCGCCTGCTGCTGATCGGAGAAACCACGGAAAACTATCGATCAGAGCAGACAGCCGCTAGAATTCGCCTTCAGACAGCGACTGAATTCGACTTAGGTGAAATGTTAGTGTCGAAAACCCTGCCAACATCTACAGAAAATTAATGGCAAAATGGAAATTAACTTTATATATACAATATTTACAAATCCAAAATTATAAAATACGAATAATTAATTATAATACGAATGAAATATAACTGAGGGTCCTGCCGCCGTGGGGACTCGAACCTAGGACCTCCCGGTCAGGGGCACTGCAGTGACATCAGTTGATACACTGAGCCACCGCTCCCAGTTTGTTCTCTTCATGCCCGAGTGTGTTCCTTAATTATGCAAGAGAATGTCCTGCCAGTTGGACTCGTATAGGCTGAATTGTAGTCCTTACAATTTAGTTGATATAATCCACAGTTTCTTCTTCTGTATCTTGTAAGGGAATAGATTTTTAATTTTTTTTATAGATATTTAGATATTTAATTTTCGAGACACTGACCTATCCTTTGAGAAACAGAACCGAAAAATCATATATTAACATTTTTTTGTTATTGTCAGGTAAAATGTGGGAGATTTTTTTTCCATTAATAATTTATTTTCTTTTTGTTTGATAATTTTATCTATGATTTGAGGATTATAATCATTCTGAACAGCTATGTTTGACAGATTGTATTTTGTTAATTTCATCTGTATAGTCTGATTTTTCCATGGGAACTTTTAAAACGCGACGGATGCAAATAAGAAAAGATACAGGTAAGTAGAGCCAGAAAAGTAGAGACACAAATAAGTACAAACAATAATTTGTAGAGACACAAGTACATAGAGATGTTTCGTACCAAACGCAATACCGCTGGCCAGCAATGTTACTCAGGAAGTCTCAAGAACTGTGGTCCTCCGTAGAGGCCGATTTTTTGCCGATAAAAAGAAGTAAGAACAGATTTCCAGAGACAGGCGCAATATTGCGAAACGGCAATGCCGCGGGACAAGTCTCGAGATGTGTGTCGCGGTTTGTATGCCCGGGGAAGGCGGTACCCGCGACAGTGACATGAAGTTTTTCTTTTGGAGGCCGCACCTAATAATAGCAACAATGCTATTCGGTTTAACTGAATAGCAACCTATGAATTCAACGTTGAATGATTTACCAAGCAGTAGTCAACATATTTATGTACAGTGTGTTATATATGGGGGCGGATTTTGATGACCATAAAAGATCGCCAAAAAATATCAATAAAATGCTATTAAAATACTTTTTGAAATGCCCTAAAACCAAAGAAAAATGACCGAAAAAATCTTATCAAAACCAGTTCGGATAAGCAGCTCAAGCATTTGGATACGTTACTGATTTAATGGACCCTTTCTCCATTCGTTCGAGTGAACTCTATTCGCAAACTTTTGGTTTAGACTGCTCTTTGCCAGGAACTCTCCGTCTTTAGTTTTCCCGAAATCGGCAGAACCGGCAATAGCGCTGATATACGTCACAAGAATTACATACAACAGCTGTCAAAACAATTTCTGAGCGAACAAATAGAATAGGCTACTGAGTAATTCAGTCAATAACATTTGTTGCATCTCGTAAATATTATTTGAAGCAAGTAAAAAAAAATTAAAATTGATGAAATTATCAAAAAGTGCATTAAAAATACAGGAAAAGATAAAACATGACTTATTATTGGAAAGTCGACAAAACATGCAAAATAATGATCTATAAAAATGGGTGATTTTCTTTTGTTATAACATAAAATGCATTTTTATACTAAACGGAAATGTTCTCGAGTGAAAAAATGACATTTCATTGAAATCCGCCCCTACTTATATATATTCCGTGGCCTCCCAAAAGCCTCGGGAAGGAAGCGACGCTCTTCCTTGCCGCTGCAAGGGCGGGGGTTGTCATAGCAACTGATAAGCCGCAGAAAGGAAAGATCTTTGCGAACCACGCTCTTGAGGGATTTGTTCATTGGGATCTCTACCCCATTTGATGACAAGTTGAGTGCAAAAATCACAAGAAACACATTTTTCTTATAATGAACGCTGTACATTCGGCAACAAATCAGAAACCATAATCTCTTTTCAAAATATTATCCCTTACCGTAACGAATTGACTTCGACGAAAGCGGTGAATAAAAGTGAAAAACAAGTGGCGGGTAGGAAGGTAAGGTAATAAGTTTCGAGTTATTTTTAGTTTATAGAATTAATTAAAAATATTTTTCTATAAAGTGAATTGAAATTTTTATGTTGGACGCGTTCAAAGTCGGTTTGTGTTAATCAAGTGAGCCAAAGGACGGAGTCTCGTCAAGAACTGTATCACGCTAAGCGAAGCGTCAACGATACCTTAAATGTTGGGCAAAAAGTACTTTGGAATAAAATACGTTTGAAATCATGTGTTGGAGAGACTCAAAGAAAAAACATGTTTAAATAAATCATAACAAATAAATCACGTTAATAGCGTAAACCGAGCGCTGAACCTTCGTCACGAAATTGGACATGCCTAGTGAAGCGTCAACTTGCCCTTAAAGTTCGAGGTTATAAATATAACACCAGTCCGGGCGCGAGTCCGTGTTGCCGTTTGCCACGTTCTGGCCAAGTGCGCCGATTCTTTTGCGTTCATTACGATAAGGGAGAAGACCCCAATAAATTCTTGGTCTCGATTTCCACTTTATAATACTTACACTTTTCTGGTAAAAGAGGCAAAAATCTTAACCTATGATACAATAATCCTATCATAATATGTTAGCTATAAATTCTCTAATGCATTTCCTTTTAACACGTTTTAACTTCTTGAAACACTATCCAATGAAAATACACTAGTTGAAGAAAATCACCTAAATAACTTTTTCCATTAACGCACTTTAGAATTTCAAGATAGAGCCACACGTAGGCGAACACTCCCCTACTGAATTCACAGAAACTCAACTAAACTTCTTCAGTCTTTTCCCTCCGCGTCTGTCAGCGTTATTTTGTACTGTAACTGTTCGTTCCTACTCCCGAGTAACGCTTTCTCGCACGAAAACGACGCTTCATATTTGCCTTTCATTAGTGGCAGTTGTTCACGAGAAGCTGATTTTAGCGGGGCTCCCCAGCGCCCGCAGACTTCGCCGAGCAGCAACTTCGTGACTTATTTGTCCTATTTTGTAGGGGTTACATTACATCCACATTCTATACCCGACCACGTATTCGCTGTATTCTAGAAGATGGTACTAACCCAATCTGAAGGTAAAATATAAAAGAAATCTTATATCTGCAGTGCACGCAGATCCGGATGACGATTGAATATTGAAAGAAATTTCCAGAATACTCCCATATTCCCTTCAAGTTAGAATGTCGATTATTCGTACAAAATAGAATACCTAGTAAGACGGAGCCCTCTTTATCGAGAATTGTCGAGAATCTGGAGTCCCATGACATCCGTCTCAAGAGTTACTGGGCAGATTATCTCTCATCACTACCAAACATTTTTCTCCAATTGGGGAGCTATCCGAATTCAACCTGAAGTAAATACTGAGTTCTTTGAAATTTCCTGTTCTCAGAAGATTTCTTGAAGATTTCTTCCTCCCCAAAATCACACGGAATAAAATTGCTTTCTGATCTCAAACATTCTTATTGATTACATTTTATGAAGATTGATAATGCAATTAAATGCATGTTCCAATCTTCCGATCTTCTAAGTTTAAAAATAAAACTATTGTTAATTACTTAAAAATAAATATTTTCTAGATTTTCTTTGCAAAATTCATTGCGTACAGATCATAAAACGCGCGTTTTTGTATTTAAGTGATTGTGAATGAAATATTTTCCCAGGCTTTAGCAAATCTGAAGCTATTGTACCTAAACAGTCAAGTTCTCATGAATTGGAGCTTACAAAAGCTTCTTGCTCAGGTTCTTCATCCTCTTTCTCAGAAGAGCGTTCGATAGCTTAATAATGTCTTTTCAAAAATTAAATACGGACCGCTCGATCTGGGAGCTCTTTCATGTTGTACCACACACACTACCTACCTTCTCGTCAGGATATCGTTTCTCCTCAAGATCAGGCTGAAAACTGATCAGAAGTGACTCCATAAAAACGTTTTTTGGTATTTATAAATAAAAATAAATTCACTCATAATAGCATGGATCATATTTATCTGTGTTTCGACGTTCCAGTTTATATCAGTTTTCATTCTCCACACTTTGTATGATTATTAGGGCGCCGAAGATTATGACCTAAAAATGTCATACATCTGATAAGTGTAAAAATGTGATAAAGCATTTATGACCTAAAATATGAAAATATAACCATAAATATGACTTGAAAAACGTTTGGTTGCATTTTCGATACCTTCAAAAACTTTCGCCTGTTTAGATAACTATTATATTGGCAATGTACTTTTAAAATATAGTAAATTCACAATTCATCCCTTCTCCTTTGTCTAGCCGTGAAGGGAATTCTACTAGGTAAAGTTATTAAATAAATTTTATAGAAGCAGTTGACCTTGGCATAAAACCTGACAAAACTAATATAACTCTGGTGCTTCCAACGCTCTTTTTCTCCTATGTAGCTTACCTTCATAACTCACATACATATATATTTATAGGAAAGACAGGCAACACTTATATACAACAATTGTAAGAAATTTATTTATTTATTTATTTTACGTCAAAAAACAGTTAAAAAGTGCGCATGACGTGCTATGGGGAAAAGTGAATTTTGTGCACATTTTCAAAATTCTGTGATCCCTACACTAAGTCATATACTACTTAAATTTTGAATTTTGAAAGGGAGAAAAAAAACTCCCATGTAGTAAAATCTATTTTCAAAAATAAATAAGCAGTGTTGTTACAGGTTGTTTATACTCATTTATACAGTCCAAATGGTAAATAATGCATTATGTATCATTGGTAAAATTAATGTTACTTTTCTTGTGATGCTCAGTATAGTCTCTAATTGTATAGAAACAGTTATGCAGCAGAAACGATTTCACTTGGGATTTAAACTTTTCTATTGAATTTAATCGTTTAATGTCATCTGGCAAAGTGTTGTAAAATAATGTACATGTATTGTATGTGAATTTTTTGTAATGAGCTGTTGATACTGTCACCTGATGAATATGATTTCTACGTCGAGTGTTATAGTAATAGACTTCGGCATTTTCTGAAAAAATATTCCCGCCCTTGAGCAAGTCATTTTTTTACAAAAACCACTGATTCGTAAATAAAAAGTCACGGTAATGGTAGAATTCCTAGATTAATGAAGAGAGGCTTACATGAATCACGTGGGTGGGATTTGGTTATTATTCGTACAATTCGTTTTTGTAATCTAAAAGTCTGGGAGCTATAAGATGTATTTCCCAAGAATATTATGCCATATCTCAGGCGGGAATAAACATTCGCGAAGTATACACAACGAGCAGTATGACGGCTGACTGAATTTGCAAGAATTCTGAACGCGTAGCTTAATGAACTTAATTTTGTGTTCAATTCATTTAAATGGACGTTCCATTTAAGGTTTGACTGAATTGAGAGACCTAAAAATTTTGTTGCCTTAACATCAGTCAATGGACTGATGAATGAATTAGATAAAAATGAGAAGATATGAGATCTCTCTTTGAGTCTGCATGCAAGAATGCGAAAATGGAAACAAAAAGATAAAACATGACAAAAAATTCTAAACTTTATGCAAAAATATGACCATAGTATGACAAATTAACGGAAAATGACCCAAGAATTAAAAAAAGGAAAAATATGATAGTACAACACGTGCAAATTGCATAAATAGATATTTTAAATAAAATCAAGCTTATATTACTTTTTCCATGGAAATAACACAAAGAAAAAAAATCTCTTAAATATCCGGACCATTATCACTATAGACTTTTGTTCGTGTTTGTTGCTAGCTGTGGCAGAATTTGGGCCTTGTGTGTTAGTTGTTATTTTATCAGAAATAATATAAAATCAAATCGGTTGTTCGCTTGCCAATTCAGATACATTTTCTATTACTTTGGAATGAAGACTTATAGTTTTTAAATGTTTATATTATTTTTGGCACCTTAATTCAAAATTCGACTATGTATGGTAAAACGTTGGAGGTAGGGATTGTGGAAATCAAGACATATGAGCATGTTATACTTCTTACCTAGGCGAAACACACATTTTTGAACAAATACGCAATTGAAAACAAGCCGTACTCTCTACCCACTAGCAAGAGTGGTTTCGAGGACGAATCCAAAAATGTCTTTGCTGTAAACCTAAACACACGTAAAATTGGAAAAAATTACGAATCTGACTTATCTTATACATTTCGTGTTTAATTATTAATTTTATTATGTTACATAATTTTCCGATATCTGGTTATTGGAGGTCGTTAAGAAGGTGCTTTTTTACTTTAATTTGAATTTTTAAATTGTTAAAAACAAGAATAGTCAAACTAGCTTTGTGATTATTTTATTTTGGTCAATAAATTTGCTAAAAAAGAACAAGAGACGTTTTTATTGAAGTACGTAACTCTTTCGCAAATGAATTTCGGATTAACGTTTCAGTAATAACACAATTTAATGAAGTAAAGTCAGATTAATTAACATCGTTGATGAATGAAATACATCAAGCTGAAGTAGCTTACAATGATAGTATTACTAAGGATTTGCACGTTAATTGAATGCTGGATACTCGAATCAGATCACGAAAGCAAATGTTGTTTAGCGTAGTAGCACACTCGTAATATCTCATTCACTGAAATGGGAATATAACGCATATCCAAAAAATATTTTCAATATTTAAATAGCAGTGATACAACAAAGTGCGGTAAAATTTCTCGCATTATTTCTAATTTTTACAATTTTCGAACGTTCAGAGAGTTAAACAACATCATTGTTTAATGCTAATTGTTAATTGTAAACTGTGCGATTTTGAGGCAATCTACGCTCTATTCGAGAGGGAAACATTAAAGAAAAATGTGATGTGAAGCTGTTATTTTTACAACAGATTTCACACAGGAAAAAATATCTATGATTACATCTGTGGTTTTACGTGTTAATTGTTTGCAACTTTCGTAAATAAACACAGTTCACCGATAATTTGGGCTTAAGCCAATTCTTTGAGCATCCTTTGCTCTATAAAATGAGAAAAATTAAAAGAAAAAATAGCAACAGTTTATGAGAAATTAATTGTTTAAAAATTACAACATCTTACGCAAAATTACGGGAAAACTACTATAATTTCGAAAAATTATATACGACCTTATTTAATGATCTATCTTTGAATAACAGAGTTAATTCAGGGGAAAATCACTACCGTGATTATTGTAGTTGTGGAAAATCACTGTAAAAGTTTGAATATTTTGATAATTTCCAAACTTTCAGAGAGTTGAACGAAAATGAGACCTGCGCTATTTTTTGACCAGTATTTTGCTCTAACCAAAGAAAAAATATGAATTTAAAAAACTTTGATCCATTTTTGAGAAAATTTTTAAAATGTTAAAGGTTCATGTTAGAACCAAAATTTTCGTTACAAAGACTCAGTCTCGAGAACGGCCGAATCCATGGATGAAATTCACTTTTGGAGAAACTCGTCTGAACGGTTTAGGCGCAAACGTTGATCACAGACTGACGGAAGTATTGATATTCCTTATCAAGAACCCACTGTTCCTCTATGTAATCAAGACCTTGATCTAATATGACAGAATCTTCTTTTTATGGGTTCTTTTTTAATTAAACGCTTATTTACAATCGGTTCGTACATCCGAACAATAAGTAATTTTTTTACTAAATAAATAACAGTGGTTGAAGATGGGCTCTTGATGCCGGAAAATTGGATGGCGGCAAAACACCTCTCCGTCCCTCTGTGGCCAAAGCTAGCGCCTCAAACGTGCAGACGATTTTCTCCAAAATTGATATTCGTCGATTGATCGATTTTTCGATCGATTGATTATTTCGGGTTTTCGGGCGTTCAACTGCTATGGCCATTAGTCGCGTAAGCGTAGTGCATGTTCTTATCACGGGAGGTAGGGGTGATCTTCCTTATTGGTTTATGAGATCCGGCGCCCATGCCGATAGCTCTCTTGCTAGAGTCGAAAATCCAACCACAGTCTTGGACTGGAACTCTGGGACCTCCCGGTCTGTGGCACTGCAGTTGCATAAAGCCCGAGCCCTGAGCCGTGAGCCCCACTGCAGTAGCTCTCAGCCACTTAAGCCTGTTTCTTGTTCGATGTGGCCGAAGTCAAGACTTTGTGAGTTCGAAAAATATTTTGATTTTGGGGGGTACTTTACATGAAGTCACAACATTTTCTAAATTTAATCGTAAACGGCTCCACATTCTTGGATTATGTGGTTTTGGAATACAACAACAACGCTTAAAATATGGAGTCTGCCTCCTTTTAATTACCACCTCTCTTAATTGTCGACTCTGAATTATCAGAATATTTAGAAATAACGGCACATATACATTTTTAGAAAATATTAATGGTTTTTGCTTAATTTTGTGTGAAATATAGGCAGTTTTTAAACAGCTTTCTCAAAAAAAGCTACACATTTTTCTTTAAATATTCTCTTCGAATACATCAAAGGACGGTACGAATTTGATTTCCAGCGAACTCTATATTTTCGAAAATTGCGAAAAGTTAACATTTCAAAACAACAATTTTGATGATAGAGATATTTTTTCTTAAAGAAAACTGTTCTGAAGTGCAATTTAAGAAATTTAAAAAAATAATCTAAGAAAGAGAATATGGGCTTGGATCTAACCCATGCTCAATTGGTGAGGAATTCACACATCGCAAAAGTTTTTAACTGTATTCGACGTTAACAAATAAATAAATTCGACCATAACGAAAGTAATGACAAGCGCGTGCAATGCAAAGCAAATGAATGGTGGCTTCCCATTGGCGCAGGTGGCGGCGCGCGTGGACGGTCGTTGGGCGGATGTGCCCATGACGGACTTCCGGAAAGTGCTGGCGGCCGACCACAGCTCCTACGTGACGGCGCGCGTCGCCTATGCTTGGAGCCCGCAGCTTCCGCCCGAGAAGATCACTGTCGAGGTAAGTTTGCGCTCCCGCCTGCCGCGACCCGCAACTTCCTCTCCGTACAAGCGCCACGTGGGGCCCCAGGACTTGTCACGGTCAAGTGGAGGGGACGCCCGCCGAGGCGATCGGGCCCTCGGGGACAAAAGTTGCAGCGCGGCGCGTGAATTTAAGACTTGTAACACGCTTACGGTGCACTGGTGTAGTTTGCGGGATATTGAACAACGCTGACAGTTTCCGAGACGGAAGAAGTCTATCGTTGCGGATATGCGTGGAAGAGTTATGAACTTCTTTCTCGTCCTTCCTGGGGGAAATGTGTGGCAAATTTGTGCCTGGGTCGGTGATACAGCAGACACTTTCAGGTACTTTCTGCTATTGAACATAATGTTAAAACCGAAAAGTACCACATTTCGGTTACTGAATAAAATCTTACTATAAACATATATGATTTATTTAGTTAATCAAAAGTATTGAAACTCACACGTGCACAGAGTGTGCTCTGAAAAGCAACTACACTCAATTTATCATTATTTGAAAATTGTTTTGTCATTGAATTATCAGCTCTATCAATTACCTATCCATCCCTTCGACCAAAACTATCGTACACCCTTTCGACCAAATTTACACAGAACGTTTTGACAAACCATTCCGGAATTTTGGGCAATGTGCGCATGCGCAGTGTCGCTTTTTGGTGTTTCAAAAGTCCCCACGCGCATACGTTACCGCGCAAGTTGGGTCTTAGGGTCTCAGAGTTTTGCTGGTTTACCTAGAGAAAAACTGAAAAATGTCGCATAGTAACACGTACACAAGAGTACTCCACGAAGTGTTTCTTTAAAAAACCTAGGAGGGCATGGAGATGAACGTTTCGGGATGAATGACTTTTTGGCTGTTTGGGTGACGCCGCGCAGTGGGCCGAGTGACCTATGTGAGAGGCCGGCGTCACCCGGACAAACAAGACAATCAACCATCGACTCGAACCGCCGAAGCTTACGTGTACGTTCCCACAGCAAATAATTTACATATGTTATGGAAGTAAATATTCGCATTATACACTGGTCTGAATTCTAATTTCAAGTAGAATTCGCATAACAAAAAACGAGTCGCCGCTGGCTACTTGAATTGCGCTATGGGGTCGATTGCGCAGTAGCCGCCATCTAGAGTTTTTTTGTTATTTAAGGTCGCATTAACATCTAGGTCATTAGCGACCACTATTGGCATTAACGTTATGGTAACTATGAAGGTGAAATGAAATGATGACGAAGAGGGGTGAAAGAACGAACACAAATAATATAAGAATAGTAATAATATATAATAATAGTATATAATAAAAATCTATAATAATGTATAATGTATAATAATAATAATATTTATTCCCAACTTGTTTTACAGAGATAATGCACATTGTTTTCTTGGAATTACTAACCATCGACAACCAGTTGTGATGGTTAGCAATAATGAATTTATAATTTATTATCTGTCTACTTCTACACAGTATTTTCTATGTGTGGCGTGTTTTTTTACAATATTCTTATTTTTTAACATTTACAATATTTACAGGTTTTGTGAACATACAAACTAAAAAACCTAGCTTTAAATTATACAATAAGTGAAAATTTACAGAGATACAATAGGTATATTTACTTGGACAAAATATACAATTACATAAATGAATACAACCATGTCCGAGGCGGGACTGGAAGCGGGTCCGAGATCACTACGACACTACTGCCTTAAGCCTGTTTTACACGGTCATTTTTTCATCATTTCCCGTCGATACGGAACAGACTGGATGTAATTTGTACGAAAAAATGAAGCATGCTTCATTTTTCCGTACAGATTTCATCCAGTTTGACTACAGCGCCCCTGGTGTCTCTCTATGGAACTTTCTTCGATTGCGTGAGTTCTCCGGCAGGTAGTATATTTATCTGGTGCGTAGCGTGGGCACGTGTTGTTTGTGATATTGAGTCTTTGCGTTCAGTGATCCCTCTTGCAAATAAAACCACAATACCTCACACATCTTTCTACTCCTTACTCTGCGAATTCGTAACTATCTTATCATTCTTCCCGCTAATTTAATTTGTTTCTGTAAATCCGATGTTCAACTGTTAAACTTCCAGCGCTTTTTGCGGCGTTTGGAGGAAGTATTTTCATCACGATTACGTACAGACCAGAAATGACCGTGTAAAACGTTGGAATCACGTTCATCCAGTTTCGGTACGCATAGAACCGAACGTCCTTTTTGCATCCAGTTTCTGTACAGAAAAATGATGAAAAAATGATGAAAAAATGACGAAAAAATGACCGTGTAAAACAGGCTTTAGCGCTGTCGGCCACCGGGCCGACCGGCCTCCAGAGCGTTGCGTGTGTGCGCAGTGCCGCATGTCGCGCAGCGAGGCGCGCCTGCAGTACCTGCGGCGCCACCCGCTGGCCGGCGTGTGCCTGCAGGAGGAGGCCGCGGGCGCCCGCCTGCTGCCCGCCTGCCGCAACATCACGATGCGCGCGGGCTACCTCGACCAGTACCTCATCGACGCTCAGGTACCACGGCGCTAGCCTTCCTTCTCTGGGTACCGAGGGGCAAATGCCGGTTGATAGATCAATGTTGACAAGCAGTTTCCACCGGAAGCCACCGGAAAAGTAATCAATTTTTGCAAGTTTCAAAAAATTAGGGATTTCGACGAAAATTAGACTCGTGCCATTTTTTAAACGTTCGGATACAGTTTCAGAAAAATGTCATTTTTCAAAATTTTTATGTTGTTGAGGATTCGTGCAGATCGATCGGGGTATATCAATTTTGGAAAAACTCGTCTGAACGGTTTAGGAATTTGCGTTGCCCACAGACAAACTGACGGACAGACAGATGTTTTGCCATCAATTGATTTTTCCGCATAAGGACAGAAAACATTGATACTGACTACGTAATATATTAGAGAAAGTAATTTACTACATACTCCAACTGCAATTTAGGTGATAGCGGAGACCCCTAATTTCAGGGGGCCACTTATATCGAATGCTCGTTAATCATTTGTTCATGATAAGACATTTGTTTTTAACTGTGACTTAACTGTTTTCTGCTCTTTATTCTCATGATACAACGACTTTGGTGCCATTAATATCTAAATATAATTATGTGCACATACGATATTATTTACATTTATTTAATAATGTAATTTTTTAATAACAATTATATATTCAGAAGAGTAGTTGATGGCAGCTCTAGTCTAACAAATGCGGATCATGAAGATTATGCATTATCTGACCTTAGTGCACAAATTTTCGCCAAAATACCAAAACTTGTACATACACGTTAGACTTCACTCAATTTTGGTCATGTGATTGCTTTATGCTACGCAATGCAAAAACTCTATTTTTTGAAAGTGTCGATCACTATCGATTGCACCCCAGTAACGAGAATTTTGAGGTATCAAAATATCGAGGTCTAACTTATGATATAATTCTTATACACTTCGAATTACTAGGTATACCGGCGGTACACGCGGTGTATCGGAGAATTTCCTACTTGATAAGAGCCCTCATTTATAGCTGATTTACCCTTAAAAAAGATTTTATTACATTGGAGCGAATATTTTGTTAACAATGCTGGCAAACAACGCTTATTTTCTTTCCGTATTGAAAACCTAAGTAGTATATGGTTTAGATCACAGAATTTTGAAAACGTTCGCACCTCTCCCCATAGCACGTCACGCGCAGTTTTTGACTGTTTTGTTGACGTAAAATAAAATAAAAATAAAGAAACGAGAGCCCAATTCCGACCCGCATCGACTGACTGCTCCCCGCCGTGTTGCAGATCCCAGCGTCGCTGCGCGACGCGGCGCGGCGCGGGCTGGCGGCTGCGCGGGCGTTGGGCTGGCGCTTCGCGCAGCCCCTTGCTGCTGCGCGGACGCGTCGTCCGGGCCGGCGGCGGGCGTGCTGCGCGCGCGCGTGGCCTTCAAGTCGGGAGGGCTGCGCGCGGTGGACGCGCGCGCGGAGCTGGGCGGAGACGAAGGGGGCGTGGCCCTGAGTGGTGTGCCGGTGCCGTCGCTGCTGCGCCCGCTGCTGGTGGTGCACCCGCGCTACAACGCAGCGCGCCGCCTCGCGCGCAAGGTCTTCGTCGCGGAGAACAAGCGTGAGTACGCCTCGCTACCGTTTTATGTTTCTTCAATTTATGCTACAACTCGTAACAACTTTCTTCTATAGTCACTAGCGTCACAGGGAGCGGTGACTCAATGCATGAACTGATGCCGCTACTGTGCCTCTGGCCGGGAGGTCCTAGGTGTGATCCCGGATGTGAACAGATCAATTTCAGATTTTTCAAATGTTATCGGAGTTGTACTGAAAGAATTCTACAATATTAAAACCTAGTATTACGCTGTACAAAATTGCAGTACAGATAAACGTGTTTCCTGCCACTTTCTTAATGAGATTATATACATACTTTTAGTGCAAAGGAATATTTTGATGTCGTAATTTTCCCTTTTAAAGTTTTTTACTAGAAATATTGCCTTACTGATCATTTGAATATTCTGCTTACCTCTATATTGAAAAAACCGGGAGCGGTAGCTCAGTGCATCAACTGATGTCACCACAGCGCCTCTGACCGGGAGGTCCTAGGTTCGAGTCCCGACGGCGGCAGGGTTTTCGACACAATTTGGTAAGCTAGGTCGAATTCAGTCGCTGTCTGGAGGAGAATTCTAGCGGACGGCTGCTCTGATCGGTAGTTTGTGGCGATTCCCCCGAACACCAGGTGAATGCCGGAGCAGAACCCTAACAAACGGACCGCGCACGATCACTCCTTCCCTTTCCTTGTCCTAAACTCACCCTTCTCTTACACGTACATGCACTACACTACCATACATGCCCGCAGACCGGTCGGGGACTTAGAGCTTGTCCTGGCTGGGGTGGTAACCCGCTGGTGGGAGATACCTGGTTAGGGACACCCCACTATTCGACGGTCGGTCGGCCTCCGGGTCTCGTCATCCAGCGGGGGAAGATTACCCCCACTTCCCGATGAAAAAGACATTTACTACACTTATGGGTCTTATGACCTTTGCCGTAGCTGACGCACCCGGAATCACTAAGAATCCATCAAAAAGCCACTTGTGTCGAACGTGTAGTAATCCATCTTGAATTTAATCACTCATCCTCAGTCGTAGTCAGTCATTGTCTTTTATGCCTTCGGCCAGAGGCTCGGTGCCGTTGGATCCTGGCGATCCCAGACGGTCACCCATCGAGAAATGCGCGATATCACGAATTACTTAACCTAGGTGATTTCACGGAGCGTAGTTAAGTAAATCGACTACCGACACCGCCTCTTCCATTGGCTGAACGAGCGTAGATTTTACATATAAGATTGGAAAAATAAATGACTACCGGAGCCCCACAATTTCAGAATAAGAAATACTGAAGAACAATCGGTGCTGAAACTGACACTTTGGTCACGTATGGTGCTGACACTCTCTGCTTTGGTACTTTTTGCTTGCTCTTCAAGTCTTTCACTACTTTTTATGTATATTCCCCAACTGAGACCCTAAATAATGTATCCAAAAATACCGTACACTCCACATCCATACACTGCATTCATCAAACATTGAAATTACAAACTGTAAAAACTTTTTCACAAAGAGAAAGTAATGGTAGCATACATTTTTATTACGAATAAATATGATTGGAGTATATAGAATAGCAATATGATCTTGCCTTTCAACTTGATCTTGACTTTCAAGAATCAACTCGCGCAAATTCTGTGAATCTCGCTCTCCCGGACGCCCATGCATGTGACCTTGGTTTGTACCCCCAACTGTTTGGAAGCACTACCATTTATTCAGATTATATTGGATCTTATTCCTTATTACTAATTGACTTCCGCCGCCGAATGATTGGTGAATGAAAGAGCAGGGCGAAGGGGTGAAGATTGTATTTATTTCATCTATCAAATGGCATATTAATGTGGCATGAACACGCGTCGCGAAAGAATATTTTTCAACAGATTTAAAAACAGTTGTTCAATATATCCCTGTTTTCTTGTCTTTCTTCTTTTTCCTAACAAAATGTGAGCAAAAAAGTATATTGGTATAAATACCTGGGAAACGATACACAAGACAGATTCAAAGATAAGGTATTTAATTTTACGTATTAGTTTACCTCTTTTCATGGTGTTCTTAGAAAAGTCTTCGAAGATGTAGTCCCATCCAAATCTCAATGATGATTGGTTTCCATATGCGCTAAACAGCCACCGGGAGACGTGGCTCAGTGCATCCACTGATGTCGCTGCCGTGCTTCTGACCGGGAGGCCCTCTGTTTCTTGTCCCGACAGTGGCACAATTTTCGACACAAGCTTGTAAGCTAGGTCGAAATCAGTCATCTCGAGGAGAATTCTAAGGTCGGCTGCTCTGGTCAGTAGTTTTCCGTGGTTACTCCGATGAACACCAGGCGAATGCCGGAGCAGTGCCCTAACAAAACGGCCACGGACCGCGCGCGATCTTTCCTTCCTATTTCTTGTTCTATCCTCAACCCTTACACACACTTACACGTTGGGCGGAGCGGATGCACAACACTACCACACATGCCGGGAGTCCAGTGGGGACATTAGAGCTTGTCCCGACTAGGACGGTGTCCCGCTAGTAGGTGATACCTAGTTTGGAAAATTCCACTAGTCAACGGTAGATCGGCCTCTTATCTGGCCATCGAGATGGGAAGATCACCGCCACTTCCCGGTGAAAAAACAATTACGGGACTAATGACCTCAGAAGTTGACGCGCCCAAAATCACTAACAATCAAAACTAAACTGCCTCGCCAACACACTTCGTTTCGAAGAACGGCGAACCTAACCCCCCCCCCCCCCACGAGCTTCCCTCTCGCTCAACAATTTCCTCATTGGATAGCAAATTATTACGTAAAACTCGTCATCTAAGTAGTGCTTATCCTTGCTTCAAACATCTTATTGACTTATATAAGATAAGTACATTTCAAATGATTAAGAAAGAAATGCCACACAATATCACGTTTTGGGTTCCTCAACAACGATACTTCATCACATTATAATCGATACAAATATTGATATATTGATGGATATACAAATGTATTCATTATACACAGGTATATTGAATGAAAATGTGCACTAGTCACTGTTTGTTTTTTCAGTACCACTTATCTAACTCACTTGAAAAGTTTACAGAAAAAATACTGCACCGAGCCCTGCTGAGTGAATTAAAGCAAAATAATAATTCATCTATCCTCTTTTTCCCAAGCACATCTACTTCAATTTCGTTCCGAGCACGAACATGGTCGCACAGAAGCTGTAGTAATCGAAAAAGTGTTCGATACCTCCGCTTTCCCCGCCGGCAAGCTATAAAAATGCCACTGCTTTAATTCGAGATAAATATCCAATGAAAGCAAGGCCCCTGTCGCTCCACGCGGGAAAACGAGTTGACTTAGCGTTCCGCCTCGCGCGCGCGTCTCCGAGCAAAGTCAGTTGAAATGTCATCTGAAGAGGCGACCTCGCACGGTGGCCGCTATTAAACGGCGACACTCCGCGGAAATCGATTTGCTAAGAAGCCGCGAACCGAGTTGGGGCCGGGATGGAACGTACTTCGCCCCGCTTCGCTCGGGGGGGGGGGGCAGGGCGAAGTGGACGAGGCGGAGCAAGAGCGGGGTGGGCAGAGACCGAAGAGAGCCGAAGCGAGGCGGGGTTGGGCGGCACTTGTATGACGCGGAAGAGAGGTTGTGAGAGTGAAGAGGATGGGGAGGGGTTTTGGGTGGTCGCAGAGCGGAGTGAACCGGACAAGGAGGCACATCGGAGGTGAGATTTGGTGGAGGTAGGTGAGAGCAGCGAAGGCGCTGAGGGGATGAAAAGCGAGCGGGGAAGGTTGGGGAAGGGGACGATGAGGGGGAAGCGATGGAGTGGGGATGAAGCGAGAATGAAGGGAGCTAGCGTGAGGCATAGACATGATAAACGCTGGAGTGGCAAAATTCCGATAAGGCCGGGCGGGCTTTACAGGGGGGAGGGCTTGATCGAAAGGGGTGGAGCGAGGCGGAGCGAGGAGAAACATGGAACTGGCGCTGGGCGG
Organism: Teleogryllus oceanicus; assembly: GCA_964035755.1. Lineage (NCBI taxonomy): Eukaryota > Metazoa > Arthropoda > Insecta > Orthoptera > Gryllidae > Teleogryllus > Teleogryllus oceanicus. The sequence continues at coordinate 335,340,496 of CAXIVR010000001.1, read as the reverse complement.
AACGTGACAAACCGGGGAGGTGCTGGGAGGAACGATGCCGACGGAACTGGGTGGAGCAAATCGGGGTGGAGCAAAGCGGGGCGGAGCGGGCACGGGGGGAGCGGGGGGGGCTAGCGGGGCGTATCATAGCGTAGCGGAGTGGATCGTAGCGGGGCGACGTAGCGGGGCGGAGCGGGTCGTATCGTTGCGGGGGGGACCTAGCGGGGCGTACCGCAGCAAGGCGGAGCGTAGGGGGGCCGAGCGGAGCCGAGAGTAGCGGGGCGGAGCGTAGTGGGGCGGGGCAGAGAGCAGCGGGATGGAGCGTAGCGGGACAGGGGGCGGAGCGGGGCGGGGCGTAGCATAGCGGATCGTAGCGGGGTGGAGCGTAGCGGAGAGGGAAGCGGGCGGGCGAATCGAGGTGGGGCGGGCGATGCGGGAGAGCGACGAGGAGCGAAAACAAATGGCGAAGTTGCGTGGGGCGGGGCGGGGAGGAGCGGGGGGGGCATGTGGGTGGAGTGGAAAACCGCGGCGGTTCATTGTGTCCCGGGGGGGGGGGGGGGGCGAACGGGGAGTAGAAGCGAGGTGAAGGCGCGAGGCGCGAGGTGCGAGCCGCCGTCGCCGTGGCAACGCTATTGCGACTCCTGCCTCGAGTGCATGTCCATCTGCTGCGACTAAGCCACGCGCAGCGGCGCGACGCACCCACGCACCGACTCTCTTCGCAGATCGCGAACGCGCCTTAAAGGATTTCGCGCCGAAGGTTTCGCAACGCTTTTGTCTTCTTAATGAAAATTGTTCTCCAATTACTCGAAAGACGTACTGTCTTTGAAGTGTTGAGAACAAAAGTGCGAAACATTACCCACCGCTGCAGAGCAAAATGTATTGCTGATCAATATTTCGTGTTTTCGTGTCATTAAATTAAAAGACAACCGTGTGTGCTGTAATTATAAAACCAACGCTGTTCTCATTATTCCCTTTAAACATTGTCTTTTTCTTTCACCTGTTGCTTTTGTTCTATTGAATTTTCGAATTGAATTCAAGAATCAAACTACTGAAGATCAAATTCAAAATGTGACATTAAATTTAATTTAATTTGATGATTTGGATTTTATTTTTGATTAGGTATAATATGTTTTGTATTGATCATGATTCTCGCTGCCGAAGCCTACGATATCAATGTTTTGTAATTTTCTATTTCCCAATTAAAAAATGAAAAACTTGGCTATTGCAATGTATTACAGTTCACACACTATTGTTCACGTGATTTTTAATCACGTTTTACCCCATGCTCTGCACAAATTTTAACAGAATACATTCTCGCGAGTATAGATTTTATGCTATGTCCTGGTTTGGACATGGTTGTCAAGTATTCTATTGTTAAAACCTCTAGTCAAGTATTCTATTGTTAAATTCTCTCTGAAGTTTGGGCATGCAAATTCTGACAGTATCTTGTAGAAATTTGAATTACTTGTAGGAGATAACATTTAAGTAACAATTTCGGCCGATATTTCGCAATCGATGCGGCAGAATATGCAGCATTTAATACTTGAGGGTTTCGTGGAGCTTCTGTTCAGGGATGCTTGAGTCAGAATAAGCGCATAAAATCATCATAAACGCGCGTCTATATGCGACAGGCATACGCACATTCGCATTGTACAATGCCTATATTCTTCATAAAAGTGCAAGTAATAATTTGACAGAGTTTTATCGCCATCGGGCAAACGGCATGGAAACTCATAAAATACGAACAAACAAATAAACATTTATTTTTATATATGATGCTGAAGTAGTACTCTATACGAGGGTTGGGGCAGAAGTTAGGGCAACAATTTTTTTTATAATAAATGTTACGGGAACACGTAATTTTATTTGTCACGTGAAAGAAATGCCATACTAGTGTGTGATTAACAACAAATGGTGCTTTTGGTTTTTCTTTTAGCACAGAGGGAAATATGAAATCAGATGTCTGAGTACCGCCGTGCAAGATGAACGTAAACCTTTAGACACAAGTTTCTACATCACGACAGCCGTTCTCCGTGGAAGAAATGGCCTAGAATACCAAAGAAAATTGGTGGAAGCTGTTGGGAATAATGCTCTTCCATACCGGCGAGTCGCAAGATAGCAAGGAGAGTTCACGCGAGAACGCATAGCAACCTGTGATCAGCAACGTAAGGGACGACCTGCAAGTTTGCAGACCGATGTGGCACTTGCGCTCAATGGAGCACTTGCTGGAGGTAGGCAGATGATGGACACTACGCTTTTAGAGTCAACGAGCAAAAGTGCTATGGATAACCGCACACACGTATGCCCATTGTATTGAATGAAGGAGATATTTAGATTCTAAATATCGGGACAAGTGAACTCGCTCTCTTTCAATTTAGCATCTGATAGGATGGGAAACTTGTTAAGTAGGTATTTGAAGTAGATATTTGTTAGGCATTGCCTAGACAAACTGCTTCATTATGTCCAGGTTCACGAACCGGGAGTGGAAGCTCAGTGCATCAACTGATGTTGCTGCAGCGCCTCTGACCAGGAGGTCCTAGGTTCGAGTCCTGATGGCAGGATTTTCAACACTAGCTTTTCAGCTATGTCGAATTCAGTCGCTGTCTGGAGGAGAATTATAGCGGCCGGCTGTTCTGATCGGTAGTTTTCCGTCGTTTCTCCGATCAACAATGTTGCCTCTGACCGGGAGGCCCTAGGTTCGAGTTCTGATGGCAGGATTTTCGACACTGGCTTTTCAGCTAGGTCGAATTCAGTCGCTGTCTGGAGGAGAATTATAGCGGCCGGCTGGTCTGATCGGTAGTTTTCCGTGGTTTCTCCGATCAACAACAGGCGGATGCCGGAGCAGTACCCTACCAAACGGGCCACGGACCGCGCGCGATCTGTCCTTCCTCTTCCTTGTCCTATCCTCTTCCCTTATACACACACACACACACCACTATATGCACCACACTACCACTAATTCCGGGAGGCCGGCCGGGAGCTTAGAGCTTGTCCCGGCTGGGGCGGTGCCCCGCTGATGGGAGAGTTCTGGTTAGGGGGAAACCCCACTAGCCGACGGTAGGTCGGCGACGGATCTCGCCATCCAGCGGGGAAACTAAAAAATAAGTATTCGTCCGGTTTGGATGAATTCCCGGATTCTTTGTTAAAGACTTAAAGATTGTACACGCGTTAACTCACATATTTAATGCATCTTTATGAACTGGAACGTTTCCAGATATTTTCAAAACAGCTAAAATTAAGCCGCTCTTCAAAAAAGGCAAAAAAATGAAATTCAAAATTATCGGCCCATTTCTCTTCTATCAGTTTTTTCAAAAATATTAGAGAGACTTCTTTACGTACGAATGGAAACCTTTCTCACTAAACACGACGCGCTTTCAGATTGTCAACATGGATTTAGAAAATCAAAATCAACGGAAACAGCTATATTTTCTTTTCTTAAAGATGTCGCCTCATCATTGGATCAAAACGAGGCACCTATTGGATTATCATGACATTTTACTTTCAAAATTACCTTCATATGGAATCCGTGGTATTGCTCTAGATTGGTTATTTTCGTACCTTAAACAACGATCTCAGAGAGCTGAAATATCTTACTGGAATGATGGAACATTACGTACGCACCTTTCCGGCTCTTTGCCCGTTGCATGTGGAGTTCCTCATGGATCGATTTTAGGCCCTATTCTGTTCCTACTTTACGTAAACGATATGCCCTCGACGATTCGAAACGGAAGAACGGTTCTCTTTGCGGCTGATACGAACATTCTTTGCAATAAAGAAACCGTAAATAGTTCAATATCAGATGTTTCAAATTGGTTCCGAAATAAAAAATTAATAGTAAACGAAAGGAAAACGGTTTTAATGCAGTTTTCCATTTCAAATAAACAATTCTGTGCTCCATTGAAAATGAACAGTGTACCATTGACTGATGATAAGGCAACAAAATGTTTAGGCCTCTCAATTCAGTCAAACCTTAAATGGAACGTCCATTTAAATGAATTGAACACAAAATTAAGTTCATTATGCTACGCGTTCAGAATTCTTGCAAATTCAGTCAGCCTTCATACTGCTCGTTGTGTATACTTCGCGAATGTTCATTCCCGCCTGAGATATGGCATAATATTCTGGGGAAATACATCTTATAGCTCCCAGACTTTTAGATTACAAAAACGAATTGTACGAATAATAACCAAATCCCACCCACGTGATTCATGTAAGCCTTCCTTCATTCATCTAGGAATTTTACCACTACCGTGTCTTTTTATTTACGAATCAGTGGTTTTTGTCAAAAATGACTTGTTTATGGGCGGGAATATATTTTCAGAAAAGTCTATTACTATAACACTCGGCGTAGAAATCATATTCATCAGGTGACAGTATCAACAGCTCATTACAAAAAATTCACATACAATACATGTACATTATTTTACAACACTTTGTCAGATGACATTAAACGATTAAATTCAATAGAAAAGTTTAAATCCCAAGTGAAATCGTTTCTGCTGCATAACTGTTTCTATACAATTAGAGACTATACTGAGCATCACAAGAAAAGTAACATTAATTTTAACAATGATATATAATGCTTTATTTACCATTTGGACTGTATAAATGAGTATAAACAACCTGTAACAACTACTGTACTACAGCTTCCGGGTCATTGACCCCCATCTCGATCAGGTTTTTCGTCCAGTTTTCCTGATCCATTAAGCAAATGCTGAGATGGCCCCTTGTTTTGCTTCTGGACATAAATGTAACTTCATTTTCTGTGCACGTCTTCTAGAATTCAGTGGGAAATACAATTATTTAAATTATCGTTTCCATGTTGTCGCGGCAGGAAGTATTATTCCGAAGAACAACATGATAAGAGCAGAAATTTATTGCTTATTTATCCTTGAAAATAGATTTTATCACATGGGAGTTTTTTTTCTCCCTTTCAAAAATTCAAAATTTAAGTAGTATATGACTTAGTGTAGGGATCACAGAATTTTGAAAATATGCACACAATTCACTTTTCCCCATAGCACGTCATACGCAGTTTTTAACTGTTTTTTGACGTAAAATAAATAAATAAATAAACATGAAAGATCACTGCGCATATCCCGAGAAAGAACATGCATTACACCAATGGGACTAGTGACCAAAGCAGTTGGCGTGCTCGGAAACACGAAATCACATAATAACATTCATTCTTTGAATGTTAAAGTAGTGGTTTCATGAGGTTGGTTATGTCCTATTATATGCAGAGGTTATATTCCTTATACAAGAAGTTATACCCTTGACGTATTATCAATCCAAGTTTGTTTGTAGTCTCTTTTTAGAAATATGTACAATAATGTTATATATACCCCATAAAGATATCTAATGTGATGTTATTGTACCTCACTATTGCATTTCCTTTAATGTAAGATGTTATGTATTTCATTCTTTGTATGTTTGTCAATTACAGCCTGAAGATGAAATCGATGTGATTTCGAAACGTTGTGCCATATGAAATAAATTGTCCTTGTATTATTCGTTGTCTATGATTTGATTGAAGCCTGTTTACATCAAATGAGTTTACTTCCTCCATTCTACGTGTATTACTCCGTATACGTATACAAAAAAGTCGAACCCATAACAAAGTTTAATTGCTAATTAAAATTACTCCTTCCACATAACTGTCTTCATACATTTGAGACAGTACAGAGTATCAAGTAGGAATATAAAGTTATAATAATATTAATGCACTCAGTATATTTTTGTATTATTCTAAAGGAATGAACGCACCTTTAATGGATTATTGGCAATTAGTTCAACATTCCGTCCATGTTTTCCGTTCAATTTCCTTTCATCCATTGAGAAAATGCCTCGCTTTGCTACTGATCATTAAATGAATCTTTGGTCTCTCGTTAATATTACATTGAACTATTACTGTTTTCTAGATAAATATTAAGTAACTGTCTTTCTTGGATAATCTGTACCTGTAATATGACATTATTCTTGGAAGGAGCACAGCTTCCTAGAAGCAGAGTAATTAATTCTAGAAACCGTTATTTGATGGCTCTTTATATCCCGTATGCAATATGTGAATAACGATTTCAAATTAAATTTTCCTTCAATTCTCGGAGATCAAATCACGGACCCTTACATCTCAAGTAGAACTTTCAACGGGGATGTGCATTGGATGTTCTTAGTAAACACATTTACTAACTCTTCTAGAAAATGCGTCTCTCTCTCTGCGATTTTCAAGCACAAAGGAGCTTCGCCTCATTTCATCGAAATATATAACGACATCTGCATGAGAAGTGCCCAGGAAGACGCACACAACTCATCTCTCACGATCCCAATACCGACCTGGCAACTTCCTGGACTTCCATCCCTTCAATTTCTGCTTCACAAACATATAACGTTGCTGGCGTTTTCTAGGAAGTCGGAAGTAATCGTGGCGTATTTAAGTTTACCCGCAAATAGAGGCGTTCACGAAGCCGCTACTGCGACGTGTGGGAGGGAGCTGTCCTTTGGTAGAGATGTTCGATGCTGTCTTCGATGCTGTCCGTTGCGCGTTGGAGACACAGCGACCGTCAGACGAAGGAGAAAAGGAATGACGGGTGGGAAACAGGCGCGCGATGGCCTCACGGCTCAGGACATAAGAGTGGAGAGGTGTTGCAGCTGAAGTGACTCGTCCTGTGTAGAAATACGGCAGTCGGGAGAAGTTGCCTTACGGTGATGCGTCCCAGAATGGCGAATGTTTCGCAAGAGAGAAACTGAATTTCTGTAAGGCACAGACTTTCTATAAGGCATTGCATTTCTGTAAGGAACTGTAAGGCACTTCTTGAAAACTTGAAGTATAGAATTGTATGATCTGTGACCAGAAATATGATGGCCCTGGATCTGTATCATCTCTGTCAGCCCTATCTACGTTCTATCTACGTTCCAACGATGAAAGTATACATGTAACTGAATCATATTGTAAAACTTGTCAAAACCTGATCTTGCTGATTCAAACCCCTTGTGAGATGTTAATGAAAGGACATAACATGAAAAGTCGAAGGAAAATATCGTGAACTTGCAGTGAATTGTTCAGCGTTGAATTGTGTTAGGGAAGACTAGATTTAACAGACATTATTGTTTAACAAATTGTAAAATCCGGGTTTGACCGAAAAAGAGCACAAAAGAGCGTTTTAAGGAACCAGACCCTTCATCGAGTTATGTTCGGTTTGGAATCATAAGGTTACGCTTTTTTCTTACGTTTTCTGAATTACCATTCGTTTTTCAATATAGATTGACTGATTTTTCTTGTTTCCAGGCCCGTCAACTGCTCTGGTCATTAGTACCGTTAGTGTAGTGCATGTTTTTTCTCGGGAGATGGCGGTGATCTTCCCCCGCTGGATGGCGAGATCCGGCACCGACCTACCGCCGGCTAGTGGGGTTTCCCCCTAACCAGGACTCTCCCACCGCCCTAGCCGGGACAAGCTCTAAGCTCCCGACCGGTCTCCCGGGATATTGATAGTGTAGTCCATGTTAGTGTAAGAGGAGAGGATAGGACAAGTAATGAGAAAGACAGATCGCAAGCGGTCCGTGGCCCGTTTGGTAGGGTACTGCTCCGGCATTCGCCTGGTGTTGATCGTAGAAAACCACGGAAAACTACCGACCAGAAGCAGCCGACCGCTAGAATTCTTTTCCAGACAGCGATTGAATTCGACCTAGCTGAAAAGCTAGTGTCGAAAATCCTGCCGCCGTCAGGACTCGAACCTAGGACCTCCCGGTCAGAGGCACTGCAGTGACATTAGTTGATGCACTGAGCTACCGCTCCCGGTTTTTTCAATATAGAGATAAGCAGAATATTTAAATGATCAGAAACGCAATATTTCTAGTAAAAAAACAAATATTCCTTTGCACTAATAGTATGCATATAATCTCATTAAGAACGTGGCAGGAAACACGTTTATCTGTATTGCAATTTTGTACAGCGTTTAATACTAGGTTTTAATATTGTAGAATTCTTTCATTCTTTCAACTCCGATAATATTCGAAAAATCTGAAATTGATCTGTTCACACCCGGGATTGGAAAACATTGTCATTTTAGCTAGGGAATTATTGCAACGAGATCTGTTTCATTTTCTTCGCTTGCATTGAAAAAATATCAAGACTAACGAATGACCAACGAATCACCTCCAGAGGGAGCTTCTTTTTTCGTTTCTTTATTGTTTTTGGAAGAGTTCTCAGCTGTTGTCCCATCTGTAAATCTCTAGCGGTGTTCTTCATTACATATTATATTTTCGAGAACCGATAACACAATTCCTCATATAGATCTTATCATTTTCACACATAAATGCATGGTCAATCAATCAAATATCAATGTCTTTACAACATTAGCAATAGTTATTTGCTCACTCTAAATGCGCAGCCATCTTTGGTACTTTTGAATGTCGTATATTTTATTACAATCTTCAGTACTAACTAGGTTTTTTGGCCCATATCTGGGATAAATGAATTGATGGGTTGTAATGTATGATGATGATGATGATGATGATACAAATATAATTGTTATGAACAACAACGGTGGAATGAGATGTATGTTACATGATACCAAGAAAAAACTTGTCGAGAACCCGCTTTTGTCCATCACAATTCCACACGACATGATCGTATGGAATCGTGACTTGAATCTCCGCACTCGGAGGTGGAAGGCGGGCAGCTTCACCATTACACCACGCGCAGTCTATTCAAATCGATAGCTTATTAGCATTCAGCGATCTCTCCTTCCGCATCCCCGCTGTCGGGTGATGGACTGATAGTGCTTTCTGCCCTCTTCGGACCACACCGTGCGCTTCAACGCGAGCGCGCTGCCCGGCGGCGGCCCCGCGGCCAGCCCCCTCACCTCGCCACCAACCATCAGAGCCCGCCCCGCCGCGCCGTTTGCCCGTCGAGACTCCGCACGTGCAAATACGTCTTTGTGCGGGCGCACCCCTCTTTGCCCGGCCGCGCGTGCCCTTTCGGCTTTGAGCCCTTTGCGGCGGGCGACAGGGCCGGCGGGATCGCCGGCACGGGGGAGGGGAAAGGGAGAGGGGGCGGAATTGTGTGGGAAGAGGGGCCGACGGGCAGTTGGAATACAAGATCGGAACAAAAGGTGGAGTACCAAAGTACAAGATAAATACAATGGGGACAAGAGGTACAAAAGGAAGAAGGGAGATGAGGGGGGCGATGCATATAAACGGGACAGATGACAATGAGTAGTTATTTCCCTTCTAGTTCAATGAATATTTCCAACTCTCAGCTCAATGAATCGCTTCCATGTTTAGCCGTCGTGCAGATACTCAGTTTAATTGTTTGTAGGAATATTATGGTTACTTCAAATGAAAAATAGGTGAACAAATTACGATTAATCATAAACGAAAAAATAAGACATATACATCACAATTTTAATCACACTTAAGGGAAGGATGCGCAATAAAATTAATTAATCTTAATATAGAAATGTTTCAGCATTCAAAAAAGTCTCTCTTCTATGCGCGACGCATTTGAAAAGTAGTGTTAATTTTTAAAAGTGTCTTTTTAGCCAGTTCTAATCCTACATATTGTAAACGTGTTACCTGCATTTATCCGTTGCTCGCGTTGAATCTTCTTTTGGTTGACCATTCGTGGCAAGTGAGATCACATTTGCCGTGTCATCTTGTTCTACTTGGAAGAAATTAACATTTCTCCCCTTTTAAAACACTACAAGAAAATTAGCGAAAGTGTTTTGGGGGACAACAATCTAAAACGCCATTTTTGAGGATTCAAGTCGACAAGATCATCTAGCATTTTTTTCATTATCTTTCTAGGCTATTATTGGAAAATTCTAGAATGAAAATTCTAGTTTTGAGGGAGTTTCAAGAGACTTGAAATCAAATTACAAGTAATCAAACGCTGTGAATTCAATATCAGCATTCCAGCATATTCTGATTCGTAACGAGTGACTTTCCGATTTATTGATTTATATACTTACGCGATTTAGTTATTTAATGTTGAAAAACCGTTAAAACTGTGCTTGGTTTCTTGAGCTCAGGGATGTTTGATCTAATATATATATATATATATATATATATATATATATATATATATACATACACACACCTGTCTATCTATCTATCTATCTATCTATCTATATATCTATCTATCTATCTCTATTTTCATGAAACAATGTAGGCCAGAGAATGAATGGGGATGCTGCAGTTATTTGTATTGCGATATTTCTATGATACACGTGAATAGAACAAATAAAAAATAGCATGAAAATACCTTACGAAGACGCCGCGCTAAGCAATGGGAGCATTACGACTCATTTACGAAGCATCGAATTCTCGTGGGATCCTCTATTATATATCCTTTTTTATACTATCATGGGATTCCTAATTACACTATACAAACATTACAGCTGAGGCGTTTGTACAGAAGTAATACCAACTTACATTTCTTGTTTCAGAAGAAAATTCAATTTGACCGTATCATCTACTGAAATTAGTTGTGCAAGCTATAACCAAAAAGTGAATTTTAATGTCATTTGTTGTTTATTATTGAACTTTATTTCAATATAGAGAGAGTAATGCAAGGAACATTCTGAAAAATGAGATGGGAGAGAGTTACTACTTATCACACATAAAATCAATAATTCTTATTTCAACCTAAAAGTCAATTTCCATCATCTATATCTGAAGTGCCTCAACTGTGAAAAATGAAATAAAATTGAATGTGTATTTTTACAATTGCGTCTTCCGTCGTTCTGTAATCTTCGGACCGTGCAAAAATCTCATATGTTTTTCCTATATCGCTCACGCACCATGAATTCCAACGTCAGTTGCGAATGTAAGTTCGCGGAAGTTATACCGATGGTCAAATACATTGAAATGCCATAGAAAGAAAGATAACAAAAATAATACGCAATTCTTTAGATGCCTGGAGAACAGCAATGCAGCAGCCGACCTTCAACTGAAATCATTTGTTTCTTCCTTTATTTTCTTGGGTAGTTATTAACTTAATTCTCCCCGTAGGGCCTGACAGACAGGGAGAGGCATCGGCCGTCATATTTAATCCTGTACGCCTGCCAGTTGCCATGGTCACCGTTGTATTGATTAATGAGTGCCGCATTGTTCGTCTCAACGCAAGGTTTCGTATAGCCGTTAAAATGAGCTGGTGTTACGGCGACAGCGGTGATGTAGGCGGAAGTGATGGTGGTAGTAGTAATAATGATGGTGAAAGGCTGGTGTTATAAGAGAGGCGGAGGTTGCGTGCTGCTGAGATAGTGGTGCGGGGGTGGTGTGAGATCGAAATGGGATGGCGACGCAGGCAGAAATGATGGTGGAAACGGAGACTGCTTCAACATTCCCAATGGTGTCAATATTGACATCGATTACACTATACCCATGTCCATGACTGCGGGAGAAGAAAAATCGCGTTTATCTAGTTGAATGATGTCTTTAGATGGCAGTTCAAGCGAGGAACTCCTCCCATTAAATGCGGCTGTATTGGAAACGTGTTTCTACAATAGCCACAGACGCCCTACGAGATATGCAGCATTATTACAAGAGACGAGTAAACTCTACGAGATCCTCCTCCGAGCGACTTTGTATCGGTTAAAAATGTAAGTAGTTTGACAATCGATGTAAGTCAATTTCCTCGTAGCTACGAACTCAAAAAATTATATTTTTTTAAACATCGATACATACTTTACCTGTCAATTATATTCAAAAGTAGAAAAGATGCGAGGAATGAATTCCGGAATTCCTTCCTCCCCTTCCGTAGCCAACCACCTCTGGTTAGTACATCGTTAGAAGCGGTACGTGTTAACGTTATGAGCAAAGCCGACCTTTGTAATCCTTTTCTGTTGCAGCGACGTGCACGGTGGACGTGGACGCCGTTAACACCTTCGACAACACCACGTACCCCCTGCACGTGGGCGCCTGCTGGCGGGTGGCGCTGCGGACGGTGGCATCTGCGGACCCGCGAGCTCCCCAGGTCCCCCACGTCACCGTCCTATTGCGCGAGCCACGCGCCGGCCACAGAGTGAGCATTCACAATACTTTGGATTTATATAATTCTTCTTTCTTTCTTTCTTTCTTTCTTTCTTTCTTTCTTTCTTTCTTTCTTTCTTTCTTTCTTTCTTTCTTTCTTTCTTTCTTTCTTTCTTTCTTTCTTTCTTTCTTTCTTTCTTTCTTTCTTTCTTTCTTTCTTTCTTTCTTTCTTTCTTTCTTTCTTTCTTTCTTTCTTTCTTTCTTTCTTTCTTTCTTTCTTTCTTTCTTTCTTTCTTTCTTTCTTTCTTTCTTTCTTTCTTTCTTTCTTTCTTTCTTTCTTTCTTTCTTTCTTTCTTTCTTTCTTTCTTTCTTTCTTTCTTTCTTTCTTTCTTTCTTTCTTTCTTTCTTTCTTTCTTTCTTTCTTTCTTTCTTTCTTTCTTTCTTTCTTTCTTTCTTTCTTTCTTTCTTTCTTTCTTTCTTTTCTTTCTTTCTTTCTTTCTTTCTTTCTTTCTTTCTTTCTTTCTTTCTTTCTTTCTTATTTATTTATTTATTTATTTATTTATTTATTTATTTATTTATTTATTTATTTATTTATTTATTTATTTATTTATTTATTTATTTATTTATTTATTTATTTATTTATTTATTTATTTATTTATTTATTTATTTATTTATTTATTTATTTATTTATTTATTTATTTATTTATTTATTTATTTATTTATTTATTTATTTATTTATTTATTTATTTATTTATTTATTTATTTATTTATTTATTTATTTATTTATTGTTTATGTATTTATTATTAAATCAGAGTTAAAAGCTGTGTCTGATGTAATGTAGTGGAGAAGTGCAAACTGTGCACATTTGCTTAAGCTCTAAAATCCCTTCCGCAGCTCTTACATAACGAGGCACCTCCAGAAACGAAGTTTCCCAAGTTCGTAAAAAACATTTTCATGTACAAACTTCACTTTTTTCACATAATCACCACTACTATTGAAGCATTTGTCATAGCTTGGGTCAACATCTGTATCCCTGTGAGGTAGAAGTCTGCCGCCTAAGACAGATGCCAGTATACACAGCCACTAGCACCAGTAATTTCTTTCAACGACTTCAACAGTATGTTTGTTTCTTTATGGACTGAGTTGTATTCATCATAACTTCAATCAGAATCATTTTCGTATTTTTTAATTATTGCACGTGCATTTCTTTTGAGGCCCAACTCAAGAGTTCAACGCCAAATTTGGCAATCAGTATCCACATTTGGACCGACTGTACTCTTTCATTTTGTTTCAATTCCTCTTTATCAGAAACAATGTAATTAAAATATGATATTTTACAATGAAACTAGGAGAACTGCGACCCAAATTAATTCACTTTCCCCTAGGTAACTACATTCAGTATTCAATTCATGGTAATTTTATTCGCCAGAACTGATTATAGCGGCACGACCTACAGATGCTTTTCTATTTATTCCTTTCACATAGAGAATGTCAGTTCTCCAACACCTCCAGACAGTAACTGATCAAGCCGAGGGGATATCGTTTAAGGGAAGTTCTTCTCCATATGTCACATACAGTTTCTAGTGTTTTGACGAAAATAAATCAAAGCGAATAAAATGACAAAATGTAGCTGCAATAGCGGTTACGTAAATAGTTTTATCAATGGAGCCTCTGGGCAGTAGCCTAGAGAAATGTTCATACAACACTGAGTCTAGTAATTATACGCAGCGGGTATTCTATTAACATGTGTTTTTGGCATTGATACAATGAATTCGTTTCGCCGCAGGAATGTGCTGTTTTATGTGCTGCTTTCTGCATGCAGATTTACTTGTAAAATTAAGCGAATAAAAGTGAATGTCATAAAACAGAAAAGTGTTTCAAATTAACGGAACTAAATGATCATTGCAGTGCTCACCAATTTCATCCCTATTTGTCATTTGAATTTTTGCAGCACCCTGACAACCAGACCGATAATTGGTAGAAATTCACGGACTAATTACATAATTGTGGCAACTAATTATAATTGTTTATGACACTGATAGATAGATCTTTAGACGTAATTTGACTACGAGTTAACGTTAAAAGCTAAATTATTTTAACATTTAAGACTTAATGTAGAAAATATTCGGTGTGGACATAAAAGCAATTACATTGATAGTCAGAATTGACTAATGATTGAAATGGTTGTATTTGTTTCACATATTGAAATAGAATTTTGAGTCGAAGTAGCACCTAAAATGACAATATATTTCAACGAAAATTTTAAATACCTTTAACGAAACTCAAAAAGTACATCACTTCTGTGGCTCTGGTGTTAGTTATCCCAACGAAATATAACAAATGGAGCTGGAACAGCACACATTTTCTCGCATTATTTAGAACTTCCCAATTTTTGAAAATTCAGAAAGACCAACGAAAATGAGACCTGTGCCTTTTAAGCGTTCTTTATTCTACCCGGAGAAGAAAAAATAAAGAAAAGCGTCGGAGCCGTACGTGACAAAATAGTTTTTCAAGCAAACATTACGCGAAAATGAATAGTTTAAAAATATCACATGATCTTATTTAAAGATCTAATTTTAGAACAAATTTTGTTTAAGGAATAACTTATAAATTACTACTTGTACAATGTTATTTTTTGCAATTTTTCAAAAATAGGGAGAGTTTAGCGAAAATGGTGCCAGTAACAATTTTTTTAACGTCAGTGGCTACATATTGAAAAAATTGTTTTCGAAATTTCAGAGAGTTTGACTAAAATGAGACTTGCTTGATTTTTATACGTCCTTTACGTCATTCGACAACAAAGTTTTATAAAAAAAATGGAGCCATTATTGAGAAAATCTGAAAATGTTGAGGCTTTAAATGAAGTACTCCCCAGAATAAAAATATCCGTTTCAAACTCGCAGGAACATTAGTTCGTTCACATTGATCGGGAATATCAATCGTGGAGAAAACCATCCCAACGATTAGCTTCGATCTCAGAGCAATAGACAGACGGACGGACAAACGGAGATATAGACACAGCCATTTCCGTCAGTCGATTTTTAGGTATCAAAACTTGATTTCTGACTACATAACGTGTTACTGTATGTAATTTACCACAATAATATTTATGGCGAAAGTATCGTAGAGGGCTCAACCAATGTTAATATTTTTTTAAAGGTCAGGCACAACTTAAGATCTCATCCTAAGACATTGATTGATGGCTATAAATTTGCTGTTACTCGGAGTATTCTGGATTTTTCGGGTAACAACTAGCAAGGGCTTCGATCTGGAAATAATCGAGAAATCTAAAAAAGTTGCAAGAGATACTTCGGAAAGAGGGAAAGAAACTAAAACTTCCCACGGAGCTCATTGCAGCCTGATTTATTCGTAATCTCAACAGTTTATTAACCGCTCACTCAATCTATTCTTTCAACGTGTTTTGTATTCTGAGTAAAATGCTTTTCACGGCGAGTTTTTATTAGATATTTGTAATTTGAATAGAGTACCAGAAGAGTGAGAAAACCATTTTGTGGCAACACTGCGCCCTACATAGGCCAACAGGCTCAACTTATTAAGTTTTATTCATTATTTCGAGTGCCGGGTGCCACTGGGGCACCACGTCAGGTCGTTCTTTAAAACATCATCGACCCCAATGGAAACCCCTGCTTTGGAGTAATGGGCCATCCTGCTTGATGCCATCCAAAAAGGTGGGTGGGTCGGACCCCTTTATTTCCAGCCGAATTCATCCTTCTTCGCGTTAAAGCAGGAAACAAATTCTGCCATGAAATGCCATGAACCCAAGAAAGTATGGCTTAGGTGTGCTTTCCCGAATTCTTCACACAAATTTGCAGCATGATACAACTCAATCATTCATCCTTTTGAACCCATTTGACAGACTTCAGTCGTCAGGTGGCACAGAATAAATGTCACAAACTTGTAGAGCATGTACAGTAGTCGAAAATGATCAGTATTTGACAATATACCTGAGGTGGGAAATTTCATAAAACTAAATTACACATACGGAATTTGCACCTGATTTTTATACGTACAATCGTATGATAGTGTTTAGCAGGTGATCAAAATAACTTTTACGAACTGTGTGTACTTAATGTGATCAGACTAACACCACTGTACAATGAGTTGCCTAACCATCAATGGCAAATATCACGTTGTTACGTAAAATTCTTTACTACATGTTCATTGGCACAATGTGATCATTTTGCGCCTTTGTACATGCCCTAGAAGTTTGTAACATTCATCTTCACATCTTGACATTCCGTATTTGCATCAACGTCTGAAAGGCTTGGTCTTTCGACATTCAACGTAAAATTACGTAGTGAAACACGTTCCTTTCACCTCTGCGGGTCTCCGTTTGTAGACGTTATGAAATTTTCCCTCCTGCGACGGTATACCGTGTGGAGACGGAGGGTCTCCTCACCGGCGCTCGGAGCTGGCTCCCAAACTCCTGCTGTGGCGAGCGTCCACGCGCACAACCACTTTCCCTTCATCCGCTCTGAATTGAATAATTTATTTCCGAAGAATCATATCTCCATTTCCGTTCGTTATTTAGATTTACACATAAATACATTGTGAAGACACTTCTACATCAAGCTTCCAAATACTGTGTAAAAAATACTGCCAAATACTGTGTAAAAAATACTGCCAAATACTGGGTTTCTCCTAGGTTAAAAAGTTTTCAACCATTTACTGTTGAATCGTGTCTTGAAACGAGTTTGAATGTCAATACTTTTTCTACCTGAAAAATTGTTTGATGGAGATGCGACACTTTCGAAATAAGTAGTCCAATTGTCGCGGGCGTCGTGAGCCCAATTGTTTAACTACTCTCCACAACTGAAGTCACAGCAATTCGAGACACGGCGAATTTCCGAACCCCGGTTACTAACGGCGCCGAGCCCCTTACCGAAGGGATAAAAGTTATTGACTGACCGCGACGTTACGAGACAAACGACAAAATAACTAAAAGGATTGTTCTAATGTGTAACGCTCAATTCACAAAAAAGGGCTTGCGTAAGGTGTAAAGGTGTTGCGTAAAAGATGCAACGAAAAAGAAGAAACAATATTGCTTGAAAGCGTTCTGTTGAAAGCGTCGGACCGGGAGCGGTAGCTCAGTGCATCAACTGATGTCACTGCAGCGCCTCTGACCGGGAGGTCCTAGGTTCGAGTCCTGACGGCGGCAGAATTTTCGGCACTAGCTTTTCAGCTAGGTCGAATTCAGTCGCTGTCTGGAGAAGAATTCTAGCGGCCGGCTGCTCTGATCGGTAGTTTTCCGTGGTTTCTCCGACCAACACCAGGCGAATGCCGGAGCAGTACCCCATCAAACGGGCCACGGACCGCGCGCGATCTGTCCATCCCATTCCTTGTCCTATCCTCTCCTCTTACACACACACACTTACACTAACATGCACTACACTACCACATATCCCGGTAGACCGGTCGGGAGCTTAGAGCTTGTCCCGGCTGGGGCGGTACCCCGCTGGTGGGAGAGTTCTGGCTAGGGGAAAACCCCACTAGCCGACGTTAGGTCGGCGCCGGATCTCGCCCTCCAGCGGGGGAAGATCACCGCCATCTCCCGAGAAAAAACATGCAGTACAATAACGGGACTAATAACCAGAGCAGTTGACGTGCCCGGAAACATGAATCAATCAATCAACTGAGAGCGTGGGGTGTGTCCGCAGGAAGTGCAGATCGTGGTGGACGACCGCGTGGTGCTGATGCGCTCGTCGCCGTCCGGCCCCGGCGCCGGCGAAGGGGCCGCGGCGCCGGCCGAGCTGCTGGTGAACGGCCACCGGCTGCCGCTGCCGCTCTTCTCGCTGGACAACTGGGTGCGCGCGCACGCGCTGGGCGGCGGCGGGCTGCTGCTGGACCTGCCGCGGGCGGGCGTGCGCGCGCTGCTGGACGGGCGGCGGCTGGCGCTGGTGGCCGGCAGCGGGCTGCGCGCGCGCGTGCGCGGCCTGTGCGGCACGCTGGCCGGCCGTCCTCGCGAGGACTTCACCGCGCCCGAGGGCTGCGTCCTCCGAGCCGGGACGCCTTCGTGCGCGCGTGGACGCTGCCGGGGCCCGCGTGCCCGCGGCGGCGCGCGACGCCTGGGAGCCGTGCGTGGAGCCGCGGGCGGCGCCCGTGCGTCTGGCACCGCACGCCACGCGCGCTGTCCTCGCGCCGCTCTCCGCCTCGGCCTCCCTCAGCGTGTCCGACTCCGACTACGACTCCGCCGCCGCCGCCCCGCTCGAAGCCATCCGCCTGCCCATCCCGGACGACGAGGCGCGATCCGCGTCGCGGGAGACGCGCCTCGAACCGCGGACGCCGCTCTCGACCCCGCTGCCCGTCCCGCCGGACTTCCAGTGCTCCCGAGGAGGGCCCGAATCCCAGTGCTCGCCCTACTGCAGCCCCGCGCGCCTGCTGCGCAAGACGGTCCCGTTCGTGTGCGCGCCCTTCAGCAAGGTCACTACCTACTGGGCGCACAAGGTGATGCAGGGAGAGGACGTGGACTTCAGCCAACGCGAGCCCAACCGCTGGATCGTCCTGTCCTTGCCCACGAGATGCGTGTAAATCAAAAAAACATACAGTGCACTCTGCTTAATGCCACACTGCAATCATTAAAATCATCGTTTGTCTGGAAGAAAATGGGATATTTATTCCTTGGAAATTATATAACATGACTATTTTAAATTTTAACAAGCTATATAAAACGACTATTTTAAATTTTCGAATAGTTGAATTCATGCATTTCGATTCCTAGATTATGCAACTGCAAAAATTTAATTAAGTAACAAGAATTCGAAAAAATCAGAACTGTTGCATTCTCAAATGGTTTCATGAGTATACTGTCTGTAAGATTATAATGGACTCTTCAACAAGACTTCAAGAAATCTTCATTGTAAAACAAAATGTAATAATAGTAGGATGTCTGCCGTATTTCCAGGAACAACGCAGTAAAATTTGGTAGTCATATCGACAAAAGCAAATACTCGTTAATGAAAACGATATACCAATTTGTGTAAATTGTACGTAAGTAAAGGTTCTTTTCGTTTCGTTTGCGCTCGAAGTAAGAGTCCACTGTGTACGTATTAATAAGTGAATAGTGTACATTTTCTTATCCAAAACATTTATAAACGATTGTATCTCATTGGAAATAATAAAATGCAGAAATTGCAAAATAATGTTTAAATACAGAATTAGTATTAATAATTAAGAAACAAGTTACGTGTTTGACGTGAACGACTCAGATTCATATACCACTCTTTCCTTCGTGTTTTCCTGTTTTAAAACAAAATTTTCAGTAGCACCTCTCTCTAAGTTATGAGACTCTCGAAAAACGTTACCTTTACGTTAATAAGATCATCATTGCAAGAGAGTGGAGGGCAGGGATCTTGAAAGAACCTTTGAATGGACCAAATAGAAACAAAAATATTAAGTAGTAGATTTTGCACTAGTGTAGGTATAGGAATGTCTCAGAATACAATGTTACAAAACTTTAAAGGCATGCAGAGGGATCTAAGACTACATTTTGCCAATGGTCGTATGCCGAGGGATTTCGTGTAACGAAGTCACCTATGTGATATTTTCTTTATTAGGCAATTTTTCCTCTCCTAGTGTTCGGGAAGTCACATTCGGACGCAAAGAAATTTCGTCTGTCTGTCGACAATTGGTGCTTAACTATGAGATCCTAAATTCAAATTTGTAACTTCCTTAAATGAAATTATCCCTTGTATGTTGATTGGCAAAATGTGCTTATCTTCAACCCACCTGAATCGGAAATAGACATTTTTTAATTACAACAGTCGGAGGAACAGACAAGTATACTTTTGTACAAATGCTGAAACTCTTCGCATAAATTGCACAAGTTACGAATAAGCTACTATCTAAACACTATTAAGCGCGCTATGTTAACGGCTAACATATTTCAAACAAACGTCTTATTTCTAAACTAAATAGCACGACTTGCTAGAGTTAATATTCTTCTGAGATGACTCTTTTGAAGAATTTCCAATTCTCCGACGGAGGGAATAACTATTTCTATACATTTGTGTACAAATAGAGATTACAAGATACCATAAATGTTACAAACGTCTAGGACATACAAGATAATCACTTTTGACAATGGACATGAGGTGAGAAATGTCAAGCAAGCAGGTTACACATGTGATATTTGCCCCTCTGCGTCCGAACGTGACCCGCCAAACACCCCGTGCATGATGCATTCTCAACGTATCACGGGCGAGTATCACAAGTGTTACTTTGTTTTTTGAAAATTCTCACCATATGGTCATGGACAAAATGTGATAATTTTCCCCCTCCCAAGTTCTAGTAGTTTGTAGCATTTATTCTAAGATAAATGCACATTAAGATTGGATACATACTTTTAATTTATGTATAAAAGCAAAATTACTCACAAATAAAATATACCGTGAAAGATCAAATTTAGTTAAAGTCCTTATTGATATTTATCTTCGTATTGCACACTACCAAAACTCAATTTAATAAACTAAATTAAGCGTACAAATGTGTAGCATATTTCTGAATTGAACCTTATAAATTACATTTCAAACTTAAAGTCTATATTTTTAACCAATTAGAGATCAATGCAAAATACACATATTTTAATTAGCGATAATTTGTTTGGAACAAAAAAAATGAAAACTTTGTTAAATATTTGCAAAGTAAAATTAGTCTCGATAGGAATATAATAAAAATACAAAATATCATACTAAATGCAAAGGAAGAATCTTGATAAATGTATCAGGAATTAAATAACCTGCTAATAATGATGATAACAGAAGGCTTGTGTGACATGCGCTACAACAAAAGGTATACTTTTTTTAAAATCCATTTTATAACTTCGATGAGGCAGTTGCGTTTTATTTAACTAGCAATTCACACAGAAGTGAAATATTTGTTTCCATGTGAAATTCAACCGAATAAACAGAATTACCTGCAGTCATCAAAGTTCGCTTTGAATATATTACATCACGTTCGCTATTATTTGCATGCTTTTGACAAATATATTACTCGAATGCGAACTAATAACTTTTCAATTTGCTGTCCTTTTATCAGATTTATATTTTCAATGGAGGAATCATTCAGATTCAATTTTATAGAATTTAAAAGAAGAAATCGAAGTGTTTCGGAAATTCGTTAAGAAAAATACGGAAAAATGTTTTCGTCCACAGTTGAGAATATGGAATATACGAGACGGAATTGTACAGTTGAGACTACAGTGCAGACTACAGTTGAGACTACAGAGCAGACTACAGAGCAGACTACAGAGCACACTACAGAGCAGACTACAGTTGAGAATACAGTTGAGTATATGGAATATACGAATATACGATCCGTACAGTAGAACCTCGCTGATCCGAACCCCGCAAATCCCAAATTTCGTATAATCCGAACAAAATTCGGTATGGAGGAATCCTAAACAAAATAAATAAAATTTTCGTTTCTAGTGTAAAAGAAGGATTTTCTAATTACTCTAGAACTGAACAACTAATACTTATTGAAACACAAGTTGTTGAAATGAAACGTTTATTACACTTGTAACTACGGTGTATGGCACATGTTTATGCAGCAATAATTTTTACTTAAGGAAACTAATGTTCGGAATATGGAGTTCTACTGTACAAATCAAAACAATGCAAATGTACCAGAATAAATGTTACATACTCTCTGCGCATGGATAGGAGTAAAATATGATAACTTTTTTACAACGAACATGTAGTGGACAACTACATTTAACAGAGTTATATATATATACACACACATATATATATATATATATATATATATATATATATATTTGCTCTATATTTTTAGACAATGCTACATGAACAAGTTTTGGTTTGACATGAAATATCTATGACTATATCACAACGTGACCCGCGAAACTGCTACGTTCATTGACACAAAATAATCATTTTAGACCCCTTCACATGCCCAAGAAAATTGTAGTATTTATTCTGAGATATCTGTATAAATAATGCCCCATAGTATTGCTAATTATGTCCCATAACAAGAAGCAATGGATTATTAAAATGAGTTTATATCATATGGAACAAATTCGAGCAATATTGAACTTTATCATGGTTGGCAAACGGAGAATAACTTTAAAAGCAGATGCCATTAAATTTTCAAGAAAGATTTCATACAAATTGTTGCTTCACTACTACTGCAACTATTATTTAAGCGCATAATACTTATTACCTCCAAAATAACGTATGCTTTTAAATACACATGACCACATTTCTTGTCCACTGATGGTATTAATAGATGAATGGATGTTGAATAATTTCTTTCTTGAGGAAGATTATTTTTTTAAGTTGCCTGTATTATCACAAAGAAATTTCACAACATTTCTGCTGCCTCTACAGAAAATAAAACCTTCAATCTTGTCCGTGGCGAGTGGTGAGAATCGAAACCACAATAAAGAAGAATACTCCATCTTCCTTAAATTATACCTCGAGCCATCATCGATGGTTTCATTTAACATATGTAAATCTGCTGAGAAGTTGGAATAAGGATTCGTATTGTTTCGTAGTATTTATCACGGTTGTTATTTTCCAAGGTTGGGTTTTTTCGCCCGTCATAATAAACGTTCAAAAATGACGGGGGTAAAGTTTGAGTGCAAATAAACAATATTGTCCCACAGAGTATTTTTAATTTTTATTATTTGCTCTAGAAAAAATGAATAGATATCCGGTATGTACATTAAATTATCCACCTTCACTTTCAATTCATTTGTGGGTTTTCGCCCGCAAATAGTATATTTTTTAATGATAGGTGCGTAATGCATGTGGAAATTCATTTATTTTTCATCGTTTGCACTAAATAGTTTCATCAAATATTTCGTTGTTTATCAATACTGCTGAGACGAGTGAACGTGCAAACTAAATTGTTGTACTGAATTTATATAAATATTTTGTTTCCGTAGAATCCTGTGGTAAGTGCAATAGTGTTGAACAAGTCTATATTTGTACTAAATAATTTATTTAGCTTACGAAATAAAAAATGCATTTAAAGACAAAATACGCAATTTGCGAGATGTGTATAGCTACATTATTACTGCTACATTATTAAACTGAATTTTGTGGGCATAAGAAATTTATTCTCTGCAACTACTAATTAGGCGGTACTCGGTCAAAACTCATTTGTTTAAAATAATGCACAGAAAGTTAAAGAATGTTGGAAGAACTAGAATCCTTGATGTTAAAGATCTTCAATCTACGTGCGACTATTTTACTCAATGTAGACATACATACTTTTATTTCATTAATTAACTTTCTACCTCATGGCATAGATCATAATTCTGCTTAGTTGATTTATAAATAACGTACTGCTAGTTCAGCTTTCATGCTACTTTTAATGTTTGCTTACCACAGTACAGAAAGTATAAAAAAATCGCAACTTTTGAAGAGAGTTTTTCTCTTTCGATTTTAGTTCAAATCGTTTTTGAAACATTCTGTCTTTGAAAAGAAAAATGGTTTAATTTCTTTTGTTATTATTTGCGAACCTTAGTATAATCTGAATGAAAATTCAGTAAAAATGTTAAAGAATAAAATTCGATACTCTAACTATACTATAAATTTTAATTTAACTATATTCTCCAGTATACTATTTTAATAGATGCACACATGCTCTTAGTGAAGTAACGTGTTTATTGCGCGTAGTCGTTAATTGGTATCTCCCAATGGTGAAGATACGCCGGGATGGTCAGCCTGAATTTAACACCACCCTTCCAACACATGTGCGCGGCGGGTTAGCCGAAGCATAACAGGCTGTACGAATCCAATGGTTCAAAACTAAAAGAGACTTAAGACAATGCTCGTAATGATGTTGAATACAATGTCACAACATGAAGTCGATACACACATTCAAATGCCAATTAATGTTGACAATATTTTTCTGCTGAAAAATTTCAATTCAAATCCAGCAAAACACATTCAGACTATATTTCGTATAAAAACAAGAAAGTTGTTTTATATTAATAATAATATAAAATAATAATTTCTATTATTATTGTAATTTAAAATATAATAAATAAAAATATTGAGTTTTATCTACATTTCATCGTTCATATGGAAGGATATTATAATTTTTATTACAAAGGATTTTCAAGACAAAGAAGGTTAATTTTATGTTGAATTTACAACAGGTACGTCTACATTGGATTGTGCACTAATCATTAGTCATCAATTGACAGAATATATTAATGCACTTGGAAAAGAGACATTTTGTATTCATTGATTCAGTTATTGAGTATGATAATTATTTAAAATTAATTTAACAAATTAAAAAAAAAACAAAATATAATAAAATTAGTAAGTATAAATTAATAAGAAAAGAGGAACTTAAGGAGCAGAAACATGTAAATTGAATAAAATTTAAAGTAAAACGATTAGCAATGGAAATTATTTTTTTGAGAATTGCAGCAGATATTTCAAATTAGAAAAAAACGCCGTTTCCCGGCGTACCATTACATGCCTTTCTCTTCTTACGAAGTTCCTTCGTAATGGGAGAAAGTAAAAAATAAGGAATGAGGTTATACCACTGAAGGCCAATTAAAAAACATAAATTTTGGATCCTTTTTATTTTATGAAATATACACAATTGGAATGGAGGTGAATGAAGGTAGGCAGGCTACCCAAAAAATTTTTAGGATGGTTTCCACGTGGAAGACAAAAATAAAGATACACCCAGACATTCATGAAAGGAAGAAATAAGCAAAATTTTAAAGAAGATAAATTACATGATACGAACTGTGAAAATAGATTTAATTCGAAGAATCTCATTAAAATTCATCAAAATAATTGATTTTGAAAGAAATTTGATTTTGCAGGAAAATGCATCCACTGCGCATTCCATCCTGTAAAGAAATAAAATAAATTATACTAATGCAGTACTTAACTTTTACATTGAATAATTCTACAATACTGAATGTACCCGTAAGTACTTCAGAAAGTGAGGCATGGCCTACGAATGAAATGTTGACAAGTTCTTTTCGACATTTTGAAACGAATACGCCTACGATACTTTCGTACGGCTTATGAACCCGAGCGCCGATCACTCCGGCGCATACCAGCCCGAGGAAAACCACAAGACGGTCGAAATGTCGGCATTACAGTCTACGACGCGGCGTCACCCTGGCTACCTAGAGCACTCACAAACCTGGCCGCGGAAGCCCACGACATCAATAACAACAATACGATATTTGCAATCGGAATGAATGTATGATGTATATTAAAATCCAAACGTAGCAAACTTATACATAAGTATCCCTAGGAATCCCGACAACACCGCTAATGTGCAAAATGCTCCATTCGGTTCATGTATCACGAATCGAATTCTTCTTAACTAAGCTGCAAAACGTATAATATTCTGTTTTCAATTCAGAAGAAACGTCGTTCCAAATTATTCGGCGTATTCATTTTTGTGTATTTGCGGGGTGATCATCTTGATAAATTTGTCAATGAGACGTGCATAGTAATTCCTGGATTAATCACCGAAGAATTTTATTCAAGAACTGATAAGGCACAGTTACCACACTGTACCGCTTCAAGCACTAGAGGATATCTTACCGGAATACTTTCGTTTCTAGTTGAGCATGACTTGGGGACAGTTCTAAAAACATCTTTGTCAATTTTATCAAGAGGGGGAATCCTGCATTCGCGCCTCGGTAGTTATGCATTACCCGTATTACTTTTGCTTCGGTGGTGAGGGAGATCTTAGCCAAAAGTGATGGATTTCCATAGAAATACAAAGGCATTGCATAAATTGCTACAGTGAGGAAATAAAACCTTAGATCTCACGTTATTCTTACATTTCGTAAAACAAATTGTGTGATGCTCAGTCAATATTGTACAAAATGAAAAATGTATGTATTTCGCATTTTAATCGATTATGCGATTTCGCCCAGTAGCTAACCGTGTTCCTTATGCTTAGGCCTAGATTAATTCCCAAATTGAGGGGGGTATGAGAGACAAGTGGCAAACATAATCTATTCCTTTCACTGTAACTAGCAAACTCTGCCAACTTGAGCTTTTCGTCGTCACACAGCTACAGAAACTGGAACGATTTTAAACGAAAGCTATTTCTGCCTCAACCAGGAATCGAAACAGGAATCGCACTACAGGAAGCTAATACGCTGCCCATGAGCCATCCAATGACTGACTTGGAAGATGTTTTGCAATGAAAAGAAATGAAGTATTTGGCACAAAATCGTATAGTAATACCCGAGAATACCATTTCAATTTCAATATAGATCGATTTAAAGGAACGATTAACTCTGTGAGGTTTGACTCGCCTACGAACATATGGACCAATCAACGGATTTCGAGATTCAAAGAACAAAAGAATCTCTTTGAAGTGTGACATATAGTTACTCTCTTTTTCGGCATTTCCCATTCTAGAGTTCACCGTTTTCGACTCCACAGAACTCAATTTTTCAGAGTGGTCTGTTCATATCTTTTTTGAGACTTTCGTGTAGAGTTGAGTGCGGTTTCAAATATTTTACAGAGAATGGGTTGCAGATATAATTGACCAACCCCTCCTTTTTCGTGCATTCACACAAAATTACGGGAAAAGTACTCACTTTTTCGAAATATTGTAAATAAGCTTATTTCAAAATCTACCATTAAGAAATATATTTTATTAAGGAAAAAAATCTTTATCTTCATAATTGCAGTTGTAGGAAGACTCCGAAAATGTTTTTTACAATTTTCGAAAAATCAGGTTTCAATGAAAATGAGATAGTGCCATTCTCTTAAAACGTTCTTCCCACTATCCAACAACAAAATTTAATTAAAAGCGATGGAGCCTTTTTTTTAATTTGGAAAATGTCCCAGTGGATTCTTGTAAAGTACGCCATAAAATTAAAATATCGGTTTCAAATTCAAGGAACAACGACAACAGCTAGATCAATTGGGGAATATCGATTTTGGAGAAAATCGGCTGAACGGTTTACCAGCTAACATTGTTTACAGACAGATGGACAGAAGAATGGACTGACATTTGCCGTCATTCAATTTTTCGGTATTAATGGCCCACAAAATATGGGTTCTGGCTTGACCACGTGTTAAAGGCTTGTTTTCTAAATTTAGCAACTGGATTTATCCACTTTTTCGTTAGCAGGGCTCTGTAATAAGAATTTTCTGCCGAAAATTCCTATTTTTTTCGCGCAGTAATACATAACATTCTCTCTTCTCCGTAGCAATAAAGTAAAAATGAAGAAAATTAACAAAATGTTAATTAAATCAAGAATTCAACGTCAATTGATTTAATTAAAATCATTATTCGTTACAAACAATATTGATTTACTTCTTGCTTTTTATGTGATTAAAACACAGTATGTTGTCACTCCATTTCTTATTGTGTTTTCCAGAATTTTGTGTATCAGGTATCTGAAATTAGGGCTGTTGTAAAGTCACGTTTTTCGTTTCTTAATTGAGCTATAAAAAAAATTGTTTTTCAAACCCTGTTACATCGATATTTAACGGTTATGATTTTTTAGACTGACGACATTAAATTGCTTCTTCGAGCCGATGCTGACTAACTATCAAATAATGAAAACCATGATAAATTCTAAAGACAAAAATAATAAAAAATACAAGTAATGTGGCAGAATGGGTGAACATTGTTTGCGAGTGCGCCTTAAGGTCATTTATTCCGAAACTGCAGTTAACCTTATAAATCGGGAGGTGGCGGTAATCAAAATTAAAGGTGAAGTTCACAACTATTATTAACTACTTCCGTGTAGTTACATTTTTATATTATAATGAAAGGAATTCTTTATTTAATATAAGGGAAAAT
Source organism: Teleogryllus oceanicus (assembly GCA_964035755.1). Taxonomy (NCBI): domain Eukaryota; kingdom Metazoa; phylum Arthropoda; class Insecta; order Orthoptera; family Gryllidae; genus Teleogryllus; species Teleogryllus oceanicus. The sequence continues at coordinate 335,312,745 of CAXIVR010000001.1, read as the reverse complement.
AGAGTAATATAAAATGAATAGTAAACAAATTTGAATAAGGAAACATATATTTGAAAATGCATATGCAGATACTATTAGAGTATTTCTGTCGAAGTATCTTACACTGATTTGCATGTAATTACTTCGTATTAAAATAATAAATAATATAAATATTATCTCAGACAGCAGAATCAGTTTTGTTTCATGCTAAATGAATTTTACTAGAGAAGTAATAAAACGAAGTTTCATGCGTTGAAAAAGCGTTAAAAACTGCAACGACAGAGGCGACGTCAACAAGACTGCTCTTTTTTTGTAAGGAAGTAAAAAGATGTATTCTGCGAAACGTTTGGAAAATTGTATTCGTAATTTTGTTTTGACATGAATCTCGCTCACGCCTATGATCTTCCCTTGCACAAAGATCTTTCTTCGAGTAATTTCATTTAAGATACTTTGTTAATTTATATTGTTAACTGAATAGATAATTCAATGTTCTAAATGATAATCTATTGAAGAAATCTTCTATTGCAAAGAATACATTATTTTATATCTAAAAACTCTTTTGAATGAACCTTTTCATACTTCGGCTACTTACTACTTCCCCTAATAACGTTAACCAGTTATGAATTCATATTTCTGTATTCCTGAAATTCGTTCTCGTTAAATCTAACAGTACTAATACGCGACATATTCCGCTCTCCAAATTCTGACTATAATAAATATTCCCCTCGAGTGAAGGTTGTCGGGGCGTTCCTTTCATTTCTTGCACTTTAATTAAACTCAGCTCAATTAAACGTAATTTAATTCAGTTTAGAGTCATTCTGTTCTACGTTCACCGATTACTCCTTGCGCCGAATGTAAAAGACAAAAGGGAATGACAAACAATGAACAATCAACGTGGAGCGTTTCCATTCCTGTTCTCACTTCCTATTTAGCAGTTGCTTCTGTGGACGCCATCACTCCTGTTCTTCGTATACAGGGAATATCGGGCTACTTCCACGGACACAAGGTCGCGGATTCGGCCCTTCGATTTTATTCACTTTCACTCACTTCAATTCAATTCAATCCCCTGCGGTTCCATTAAGTAGGCCGCCTCACACTGGTTCAATCGCGCCTAAAACCCAGTCATAATTGCAAATGCGAGCGGATTTGCGTAGAAATGGGAATCAATGGACTTTTGGGGTCGCAGAATTTGAATATCATAAATAAATTTCAAAATTTAAAATGACGAATCCACTCATTTAAAACAAATAAAAGTGCATATATATATATGGGATTCTGGAGATCACTGATTTCGAATATCATAATGAAATTTTAAAATTAAAAATGGCGGTTTTGAATTGGCAGGAATTGGATTGGAATTAGGTGCAGCTATGTGCAGCTAAATGTGTGCTATTCTGATTAAGAGCAGTGTACTTGAAAAATAAAAATATATTCCACAATACACGTGACTAATATCGTTACGCTCAATACGTTAGAATTCAGCCGTATTTTACATTAAATTATTTGAAATATTTTAAAAAAAGTATACTTAACTTACAGTTAAAAGGTGTTGTATTCGTAAATACAAATAGAATCCACAAAAAATTTAAACGCTTTTTTTTATTTCACAAATATTGTTGACAAGAATCAATGATTCGAGTGTTCCGAGCAACGGTAAGTTCACGAGACTGTGAAGAAGACAAAACTGATTGAAATAACTTTCTGGAGCTGAAGTAGTGTGCTACACTGTCTTGCGCACGAGATTTGCGAAGTCAGAACTCCGATCGCGCACTTTGAATTTTGTCATTATGGCCAGGTTTTTGGCCCGACTCAACGAGTGTGCGCCGCCTCAACCCCGTCAACGCAATCCCCAGCGCTGCAACAGGTCCCGATCCCCCAAGGCGACCACCCGATCACTGCCACCACCGCCACCGCAAACCCTTCTGCTGCCCCGCCCCTTCATCACCACCAGTATCGCTGACTCTGTACTTTGACTGGTACCTCTCCATCTCCTCCACAACTTTTCCTCCTCTCTCGCATCATCATCATCATTTCCCATAGCCTCTTCCTCATATCCACCTCTCCTCTCCATCTCTATTTCTGCCCCTCCTCCTTCTCAACCCCACCTTCTCCATTTCTCTCATCGTCCACCATCCCTCCCATCGTCCTCCATCTACCCTTCTCCATCTCTCCCATCTCGTCCGTCATTTCATCACCTCCTGCCCATCTCCTCCATACCTCCACGACTCCGCCGTTCCTCCGCCCCCGCCGCCGCCGCCGCCGCCGCCACCTCGGGGGCGACGTCCGCCTCGCCGGCGCGTCGCGGCCGCAGCACGTGGCTCGCCAGCCCCACGCGCGGCCCCGCCCCTCGCTCCAGCGGTCGCCCGCTCCAGCCGGCGCGCGCCCGCCGCCGCCTCCAGACGCGGCCGGCCGCGCGCCCACCTCTCTTCCGGCGAGCGCGCTCTGCACGCGTCCGCCCGCGTCGCGTCGCGTCGCGTCGCGTCGCGTCGCGCCGCCGGCCGCGCGTGTTGTGGCAGCCCTGGGCTCTCTCGCGCGTTTCGCGTCGTCGGCTCGGCCCTGTGCCTCCGCCGCCGCCGCCTCCTGCGCCGCTCGGTTTGCTACGGGGCTGGCGGGCCGCCAGGCCGGGCGCAGCCTCAGCGCTGGGATTCTTCTCTAGGCCCCAGCCCTGCCGCCGCCGCCGCCACCGCCGCCACCGCCGCCGCCCAGAGTCGCCGCCGCCGCCGCCGCCGCCAGCGACGACGCTGCCCTGCGCCCCCGCCCCCGTCGCCCCCAGCCGCCCCCCGAGGACGCCGGCGTCAGTGACAGTGAACGCTGTGTTAGTGTTTTAGTGATCGCCTGCGACTCGGATAGCCTGCCGACAGCGTTCAACGGTCCACCAGCTGCAGCCGGGATGACATTACGGGCTGTGAGGTAAGTGGCCTCGCCGCCGACGGACAAGCGCCTCGTCACCGACACCCGACTCATCGTGAACCCGACCCAAGTGCTCGGAGCCCGTGGCCCCCTCACGCGTTACAAATCAGACTTGAAAGTTACAGGAATAGAGCATTTGGAAGGGAAATAATTATTTTGTTAACGATTTGTTTACCCGGATCTTTCCACGACACCCCCTTAACCGTACACTTAATGTTTTCGGCATTATTAATAACGTGCATAAAAAATAAAGCAATCGCGCCATCATGACGCTCTACGACGCTGACGGCAAACGCCGGAACTAACACGTGAATTTTATATATTTAATTTCTCGGTACCCATTAGACGCATCGAGTTGCAGTTTTCACCATTGAATAGGTCTATTAAAGACAAATTCAAAAGGTTCTGGATGTTTTTCGTCTGTGACTCTTAGTTTTGCCAGAAAATGAGCGTTGCACTTTTCGTTACAGTTCTACCACTTCATATGTCGCCATTCTCTACCGCGAGAAAATAAGTTGATGTTGAGAAACGCGATTCGTGGCGGGAGCGGGGGCTGGTGGACGGGTCGCCCTGAGGTTTTCCACGCCGTCCCGCCGCCGCCGCCGGCGTAGCGACCTGGCCGGGCGCCCTTCCCGCCTCTTTTGTTCGCCGGCCTAAAACAAGCGCACGAAAAATAGCCTGGGCTCGGGAGGCCCGGCGACCGACCGACCGACCGCATGACAAGTGCCCCGCGCGCCGCGTCCGAGCACGTCGCGTGGCGTCGCGAAGCGTCGCGAGGCGTCGCGAGGTGTCGCGAGGCGTCGCCAGGCGTCGTGTGGCGTCGTGTGGCGTCGCGTGGCGGAACGGCGGCTTCCCATGTGGCGGGTGCCGCGCGTGCTCGCGCTACGAAACGCTCGTCAGCTTTCCAGCCTCTTGAACGGGAGAACCCTGTGATACCCCGCTTAGTTCACCACAAATTCCACATGGATCAACCGAGTGTGAACCCGGTTCCAACGTTGGAAAGCGAGTAGTATAATTCTAAATGATCTTGGCTGTCCAGGTGACGCCGCGTCGAAGACTGTGTTGCCGACGTTTCGACCATCTTATCGTGGTCTTCCTCAGGGCCGAGTAATATAATTGTTTCACTAAGGACCGTCCCCGATCTAAAAGACAGTGAAAGAAGACAAATGATGGTTGTAAAAAAGTGAAATGAGAATGAATAAAGCGGGAGTATCCACTGAGAATAATTTGTACACACAAGTTTTTTAACTTGAAAAACGTAGGTGTTCGAATCTAATTAGCACAGACGAATGCGTTTAGGAACTTAAGTTTGAGAGTTCGAAAACTGCGCATGATATGGTGTGTCCAAGTGCTCAGCCCACTCACCTTATAACCTCTGGGCATCAGGGTTCAAATCCTAGCCAATCAATATGAAAAATGTGGTGTGCAACGAGAGTGTGCCGTACGTTTTCTCGGGATTATGTTTACCTGACCTTCTAATCTCCCCTTGCTTCGTTATTATTCATATATCAACAATATGTAAACTCGTTCATTAGACCATTTATGTCAGATTTGAGTAAAAATGCTAGATTCTCGGGCTAATTTTTTATAGTGAAGAAAAACAAAGATTTATATTTTTACAAAGTTCTAGAATAATCGATTGGCCTCCGTTGCTTCTGTAATACTGGGGAAATTTATTAAGAGAAATAGTCATTGATAATGAATCATTCATTGCAAGTATATATTGTGGGATAACATATTGCAGAGTGACAAATAATCTTCTTAAAAAACGTTAAGCTAGATATGATTCAGGCTAATCGGTTTTTAACTTCGTTTATTCTTCATTTACTCTTTCACTCATTGATCTCGCTTGATGAATCTCAACAACGCACGGTATTCGACCAAACCATGTTACTTCGGCACTGAAGGAAAACTTAACATATCTGGTTTATTAAATGTGTTCATATATAATTATTTTGAATGATTCACTCCTCCAAATCATCTCAGTCAAAATTGAAGAATGACGAGAACATTGCAATAAATTGATGAACTCCATTAATCTCGCCACTCTCTCACACTTCCTATACATTAATATTTCCTATTACTTGAATAATTTCGGCTGCATGCTTCCGGCTTAATTTTGAGTCCGGTTATCGCCTTACAGTAATCAATGAAACTATTTTCCAATCAGAAGTGATATCATAGGATGCTAATGTATTGTACTTGCGAAATTCAACATATTAAGCATAGGAAGATAACACAAGTATGAAACAGAAAGCTCGATAACCAGGTAACGACGCGGGAATTAATGGGTGATATAATTTTAAAGCTTGCGTCCCAGGTAGAGAAATATCGGTTTGCTTTAGCACACTCCAAGTCCCTCGATTTTCCGGCAACCGCTGTGCTTCAGAGGCTTTCATTGAACGTCATTCAGTGGTCCATTGAGATATCATCCTATCTGATACAACGTTTTTAGCTAGCAAATATTGCGCAAATTTCTCTACTTTTTTCCCTCCGTGCATTCAATCGATTTTTAACTCCCGCTTTCGCCACCGGGAGGTGCCCCCAAGGCAGTTCAAGAAATTAATGTCCATGCGGGTGCAACTTTCTCAGCTACGGAATATGGAGTGTGATTAAGGAGAGAATTGTAGAGCTTAATTTTCCTGGTTTACGTCCAAAAAAACTTTTCCTCCCGCAAATGAGATCGAATGCAGAAACGAGGGAGCTAATATCATCGACCAAACTCCAACTGTTGTAAAGGTGGCACGGTTGCCACTGGCAACCTGACCTCCGCGTACACCATTTTCCTTTTCTTCCTCCTCCTCGGGTATCTGTTTTCCTCCACCTTTTTCCACCGGATTAGGTGGCTCAGGACATCAGTTGTAGATATCACTGTAGTGCCGCTGACTGGGAGGTCCTTGGGTTCGAGTACCGACAGTGGCAGGATTTTGACACTATCTACATAGCTAGGTCGAATTCAGCAGCTGTGTGGAGGAGACTTCTAACGGCCGTCTGCTCTGATCCGTAATTTACCGGGATTTCTCCGACCACTACTAGGCAAATGCCGGAACTTTGAAAAATGAGCACGGACCGCGCACGAACTTTCCTTCCTCTTCCATGTCCTATCCTCACTCCTTACCTACTCACACACACACACACACACACACACACACACACACACTATTTACTTACATAGGCCTCACTCCCACGCATGTCGGGAATCCAGTTAGAGATTGTTTCAGCTAAGGCGGTGCCCTTCTGGTGGGGGATACTTGGTTGGAGAAAACCCTGCAAGTCGACGTTTTAGACCGGATATCGCTTTCGGTGGAAGATCACAGAAATCGCCAGTAGTAAAACATATACCACACTTACGAGACGTATAACCGTTGCTGTCCTGTAACTTTGACAGACCAGGAATCACTAATCAATCCACTCATCTTTTTCCTCTTTTAGGCTGTATTTCATATCTGTGGCTACACATCTCTTTCGCTAAGCGTCTTAAACCCTCTTCAGCATTCTATTCCATATCACACATAACGACAGAGCTCAATGGAGAATATTTATTATTATTATTATTATTATTATTATTATTATTATTATTATATTGCTACGGAACCTCGAACATAATGATTTTATTGTGACACGACGTGTGCAGTGGGAGACGGTAAATAGAGATAGCACCGGTTTCTTTCCTGTAATACGGAACCAGCTCACTTGCATGAAGTTAGTAGTTCAATATGAAAGTTTTTTCCCCTTTAATCAAACGAACATCGGTACGTTAAAGCGTTACCTGCCTAAAAGGTTTTCCGACTCGTGCGATAAGCTGTTTTAAGAGCTGAGGTGAAGTGTGTCCATAGAAATATGGAAGGCGATATACCAGGAATGGAGTATCGCAGGCCCATGGGAGGCCCAAAATTTAGAACGATACTTCGGCAGCCGTCTGGAACTGATCGGAGTAATCCACATAAAATGACTGATCAGAGCAGGCGGCTCCATAATGTCTTCCCTTGGTAGTCTATCAATTTCTAACCATCTCTAGAGCAGAGAATGAACAAAATTCCAATGTTTCAAAAAAACACACAAGCGTCCATAACACATACCAACATACAACTCACAAACACTGCTTTTCACTAATGATTTATTTATTTTACGTCAAAAAAAAAACAGTTAAAACTGCGTATGACGTGCTACGGGGAAAAGTAAATCGTGTGAACATTTTCAAAATTCTGTGATTCCTACACTAAGTCATATACTACTTAAATTTGAAAAAAAAATTGATTGTCCTGCATCTCCTCGATCTACCTCGGTCACAAAATAAGTTTCTGAAAGATACACATGTTATAAAATACAAAGCTGCTTCCAGTCGATATAACACTATTCTCATGGATACCATGCTGCACCACAAACAAGAAAAGAAAATGATTTACAACCTTTACTAGTTTCATCTCTCTCACACGGAAATAATCTTAATTCAGTTCTAGTTCTTACGTTGGAAAAATATCTCAAAAAGTTGCATACAAACTTTACTGACAATATTATCATCTTACCTGCACCGGCACCTTTAAGCACCCTTCTTCCGCTCGTTAGGAAATCAAGAGTTTTGGGTAGAGATGTAGACGAGGCGAGGGAGGTAACGTGTCTAACTTAGCGACTAGCATGCTTGTTAAGTTTGAGCCACCTCACCTCACGGGGTGCGGTGGCTCAGGACATCAATGTATGTCACTAATGTCTCTCACCAGAAGGTCCCGACGGTGTCAGCATTTTCGACACTAGCTAGCTAGGTCAAATTCACGAAATCATCATTCCTGAGAAATGCGCCACGAACCGCACGCGTTCATTCCTTCCTAACCCTTGACCTATCCTAATCCCTTACTTAAACACACACTTAAATCACACGATCACAAATGTTACATTTGTACGAACACACATGTCAGGAGACCAGTTGCATGCTTAGAGCTTGTTGCGGCTGCGAGGAGAGTGCGCATGCCGCCACCCCCGCGAAGAGATACCTGAATGAATGGGGAAACTCCGCAAGCCAATATATATATATATATATATATATATATATATATATATATATATATACACACACACACATCTGTGCCGATTTTTCTCCATCTGGTGGAGAAAGAAAATTGCCACCAACAATTACGGGACTAATGAGCATACCACTTGGAAATACGAAATAATTAATCAGACCGGACATCACAGCAGGCTGTGCTAAATAGATCGGTGACCCTACGCGTCTCAGGATTGAAATCCTTGCTAATGTGTTACTTGTGTACAAATTATTCCCAGTGGGTTCACCCCTTTCATTCATTTTCATTTCATCATTTTTTTGGCAATGCTCGCATTTTTGTCAGTCTCTTGTAGGTCAGAAGTAACCCGTAGTGTAACGATTAGTTTCATCGCCTCCAACTAGAGAGATCGGGTTTCAAATTTCGGTTCATCCATGTGGAAATGTGATGCAATTACTGGTTTTCTTAGGGTTCTCCCGTTTCATCTGCTTCTTACTCTCCCGTTGCATTCGTATCATACCTTTAGACTCAACGCCTCAATCAATCTCATTCATTCATTTCAATATGTGACCATAAGGCTTGTGCAGTAGTATCCTAATAAGTAATACTCTCTTACTTTCATCACATTGTTCTTTTAATGAGTTCGAGATATCGGTCATGGATTCTCCTAATACATAGAAAGTCCTTTAATACTCTTCTTATTTCGCCAGTTATAAAAAAGGGTCTAATATCGTTTGAGCTCCGAGAACGAACATTAGTAGTGTACTGTTTACAAGTAAGGACTGCCATTAAATTCAATTCGTGATGAATTGCGATCCTACTGGCGGTAAAATCGAGTGCACAAAGATGGCAATAAATTTTTACTCATGTTTAATAGTTTTTTCCGTGGACTTAGTGGACTTTTACGTGGACTCAGAAAATGCCGATGTCTATTACTATAACACTCGACGTAGAAATTATATTCATCAGGTGACAGTATCAACAGCTCATTACAAAAAATTCACATACAATTCATGTACATTATTTTACAACACTTTGCCAGATGACATTAAACGATTAAATTCAATAGAAAAGTTTAAATCCCAAATGAAATCGTTTCTACTGCATAACTGTTTCTATACAATTAGAGACTATACTGAGCATCACAAGAAAAGTAACACTAATTTTAACAATGATACATAATGCATTATTTACCGTTTGGACTGTATAAATGAGTATAAACAACCTGTAACAACTATTGTACTACAGCTTCCGGGTCAATGACCCCCATCTCGATCAGGTTTTTTGTCTAGTTTCCCTGATCCATTGAGCAAATGCTGAGATGGCCTCTTGTTTTGCTTCTGGACATAAATGTAACTTCATTTTCTGTGCATATCTTCTAGAATTCAGTGGGAAATACAATTATTCAAATTATCGTTTCCATGTTGTCGCGGCAGAAAGTAATAAGAGCCAAAATTTATTGCTTATTTATCTTTGAAAATAGATTTATTAATTGGGAGATTTTTTGTTTTTTTTCTCCCTTTCAAAAATTCAAAATTTATTGCTTTTTTATCCTTGAAAATAGATTTTATTACATGGGTTTTTTTGTTTTTTCTCCCTTTCAAAATTCAAAATTTAAGTAGTATATGACTTAGTGTAGGGATCACAGAATTTTGAAAATGTGCACACAATTCACTTTTCCCCATAGCACGTCATAGGCAGTTTTTATCACGTAAAATAAATAAATAAATAAATAAATAGACTTTCTTATATATGCGAGGGCGAACCAAACAACGACCTTAATTATTTTTATGTCATTATAAGAGATTGAAAGGAAATTTTGAGTGTATATTTTTAGTACACTTCATAATGTGCAACGATTTACTCCATCACTTTAGAGATGCGTGGATGTCTTTTAAAAAATATCTTTTAATTTCGGGTATAGACACTCATGCACATGATTTTCAATCCCTCTATCGGCTTGAAAATTTGGAGTGAATATGATTAATGACTAACTCTATTTACATACCACTTATAATTCTTGTTCACATAGTTCCATAATCAGAAAAGAGAGGAAGTGGGGATTTTTCCTCTGATACCGCTCGTGAGGCGTCCGTAACAGAAGTTACATCGTCTTTCATGTTTCTACTGCACACGTACAGTTGCAGTGCGGTAATTTGGGCGATTGACATTTTGGGCAATCATTCTGGAAAGAAATTCAACGGGTGTTATGACTTCCCTACTTCAAAAATAATTTAAATATTTCTTCAGACATTTTTTCAGTCTTGATGTTATAATGAAATCAAAACGCTATTAATGCAATCTTCCACGGATCAATTAATCTCGTTATTGTTTTCCAAGATAAAGATATTAGAGCTTGTAATTCGTACATTGGAAATTGATGTATTTTGCGTGTTAAGATATCAAAACATAGATAGAACTCTTTGCATAGTTTTCCTCCGGAGTGTAACTTCAACGCAACTAAATAATTAAAGGTTGAAACATTTTACAAATAATCTCACTACTGGTATATGAATAGAGAAGATTCAGGTTTAATGCCCTTTAATTGCGAATGTGTCGTAACGATGTGGTATATGCCTTTATGAATGTATGAGGTTTACCTGTACGGTAAGTACTTGGCCATAAGGAAGACGTAAGTTACTGTTGAACTGTTTTCATGTGAGGAATATCACAGGCTATTGCTCTTTGCAGAAGTCCGTTTGAACTTATCTTCTGTTAATAACGTTTAGATTTTGGAGTGAACATCGGCGTAAGTAACAAAGGGGATTCTCAGATATCGAGCATTAAGAATACAAACTTCGGCTCATTGATTAGTTCTCAAGGTACATGGCCTGGCCAGAGAAAAGTGTTACGCGCTTATTTTTACAACTCGATGCCCTTATAATTAGAAATTCACCGGAAATCGTCGACATTCTCAACATGCGATGCGAGAGTTCCGCGATCCTGCGACGAAACAACCCGTTTCATTAACGTCTTAATCATATTAATAGCTTACAGAGTACAAAATTTTAGCGATGTGGATTATAATCAATTTTATTTCATTCCGACTCTTTGATTAAATATGTCATAAATATTCACAATACAAACTACACAATGTAAATGTTTACAACTGAAGCTTGAAAATAACAGATAAAAGTAACATATTATCTAATCTGAAGAATAATCGATATGCGGAAACACGAGTCACACTGCATCTTCACTTTCTGCAAAACGACAGAACTTAGGAAAGAACCTTAAGATCAAGCATTACCATATTATAAGCTAGAAGTGTGTGTGGACAATGGATAACATAGTAATTTGAACATAGGACCTGGAGATGTCTACAGAGTATAGTTAATGATATAATATGTACTTTTACAAACTACCGCGACGCGCAGTTAATGCACATTCACAAAAATATATTAATTCATAAAAATGTATAATATAATCCACGTTCAAAATAAACCTTAATCTAGGCATGAATTAAATCAAATTCATAAAAATGTATAATATAATCCAAGTTCAAATTAAACCTTAATAAAATCTGGGATAAATGAGGTATCAAACCACAATAAAGACTGAATAATTTTACTTCACATAAAATTATTCAGTCTTTATTGTGGTTTGATACCTCATTTATCCCAGATTTTATCATGGAATACCACAAAATCTCCGCTGCCACCACAGAATTTAAACCTTAATCTTAAAATTAATCGCCCAGGCGCGCCACCGCCCCTACGGCCGAGCTAGTCGGCGGACCTTCAGCCCGGAGGGGGAATAAAACGATCTCCTTCGCGGGCGACCAACAATTTGAGCTGTCCCGGTGAAGAGTTTTTTAGTGAGAAAGTGGTTTGTGATTCTAAGTGACGACAACGCTACGGTACAACGAACGTATCGTCTGGACACTGTTCATCTCGCTTGTTCCTAGTACATCTCCTGGGTATTGGGTTAACTGAGCTTGTTCGTAGTTTACTCTCTGTGTATTACATCGGTAAATAAAACATTTTATAAAATTGGCTTTCTGTTGTCCCAACACTAATCATCGAAATCCCTTAAGGTGCGTAGCAGACTTCTGCCACTCTACAACGAACATTTTTTTGCTATTTCACAGTAACTGGAATTCCAATCCAGAATTTCGAAGCCCCCACCAAAAACACGCATTCTCATCATCTCCCTCTGCCTGTCCACCTTCACGAAAACTTATTAAAATTATAATACAGCCCAGGGCCGCCTCTTCAGATAAAGCCATTCGCAATAGCACGCGTTCCCTGCATATTTATGCAGCGTCCGACGCGCTCGCCAGCGCTTCGACGAAGTTTAATTATTCCCGGAGAGGTCCGCCGACGAAATTTCGTCGTCCGGGCCTCGTCGCCGGGTCGCGTCGGCCGGCGCCGCCGCGCTGCGAGTCCGTACAGCAGACCGGTCACTCACTAAAGGAACGGAGTGCTTTTGTTCGGGGGCTGCTAACAAAGCGCGAATTATTGTGGGCGACCGCCGGCGAGGCGAGGGTGGCGGTGGCGTAAGCGATGGCGGAGACGGCGCGAGGATGGGGACGTGGCGAGGACGGAGGAATGAGTCGAGATGGGCGAGGTGAGGACGGGGGAAGCGTGGGCGGGGTCGGGAGTGGAGACGGAGGCGGGGAGGAGGCGGAGGCGGAGAGAAGGCAAGGGCGGGAGCACTGGAGATGGTGAAGGCGGGGCTAGGGGAGAATGGGGAGGAGGTGGGGGCGGAACGGGGAGAAGGCAAGAGCATTGACGTGAGACGTAGTGGTTCAAGATAAATGAAAAGCGAAAATAATTCAATAATTCGGACTACACGCTATTTGAATACATTTACATGGTGTACCTATACATGCATTCAGAACATTTCAGTTCGAATGTAAAATAAAAATTTTAAAATGTAAAATGCCAGATTGAGGCGCCACGGCCAACAATAGCTGTTTTTATTATTTTTGCTCTACTCGCCAAATTATATACATCAGTTATAATATTACAATAGTGTTATAATTTGAATTCACTCAAAGTAACATGTGAAATAATATCGTGCATTAAGATTAGCGTCTATTTAACAAAGAAATAATCGGCTTCTCAAAACACTTGTCTACAACGTTGCCTGAGGTTCGTGACCGGGGAAAATGCGGAGTCAGAAAATGAGTTTTAATGACTTGACAAAAAAGGCTTTTATGTTTAAAGCCTCTTAGGACGCCGGAAAGGTTGATAAAGAAATGGCGCACGTTTATATGTGCGATCGCGAACTGCTTTATTCCCGCCACCCCCTCCATTCACAGTCCCCGACGTTTCTTCTGCCGGGCCACACTGCTACCATGGCTCATTCGCAGTGCAAACATAAACATTAGCATGGCGTCAAAGTTAGGACTACGTCTATAAGCTCATTCACAATGTGTTCGCATAAGCTGAACACGTAAGACGTTAACTTAATAGCTTGGAAGATTCAAGCTTCTGTGCTTATGCTTATGTCAAAAATAAGAAATGAACGAATCACAGTACATTAACTCAAAATTTGGTATCGAAACGAGTCGAAAGACGAACAAACGCAATCCACAGCAAGAGTCTCCCTTCCCAGTCGTGAACACAGTTATCTCGAAATCGATTCTTACACCCAATCAATAGTAAACTAGAATGTCTCACAGCCAATACAAATTCTTATTTTTCTTACGCTTATGTTCGACATAGTGTATCACTTATGTTAATGTTTACGTCCATGTGTTATGCTTATGTTTTTTGGGGTTATTTAAGGTCACATCAACATATAGGTTATTAGCTAGCACTAATGGAGTTAACGTTATGGTAACTGTGAAAATGAAACAATATGGTGATGATAAGGGGTGAAAGGACGAAAAAAATACAACCATGCCAGAGGTGGATTGGAACCCTCGACCATTCGGTTCGCGATCACTATGACACTACTGCCTTAGCGTAGGCTACTCATGTTTGTGCTTGCATTGTGCATGGGTCTTAACTCTCATCGCCCGGCAATCGTCATGACTTCCTGCGTGCTGGCGACGCCCCGTCAGGCACCGCTTCCACGGTCCGTGGTCCCTCCTCACTCTCCGATCTATCTATTCCCCTCCATCACCCCCGCCCTAACTACCTCGCCACCTTACCACCCACACCTCGTCCGCGGCTTCCACTTGCCCAAAGCCCGCGCCACCTCCACGGCCCCTGAGACCAACAGATTGCCGCATCCTTGCGGCGGCCCAATTGCGTGGTTGCCTTGGCGTGCCCAGGGCCAGCGCTCGTCTGTGGACAATCGCCGAGGTCCACTGCTTGTCGAGTCAATCCACCGGAAAGAGAGACGGGATGCGATCAGGAGGGTCTAGTAAAAGGCAAGTGGCACTCGGGTAACTGTAATGGACCACTGCGAGCAGTCAAGCTCGAATGCTTGCATTCCTGTGTCCCTGGTAGCACCTTGTCACACCGCGGCAACACGCTTCTCTGACGCGCGGCCATTCCCCCTGCATCGTCACTCTGTGGCAGCCCTTCCACCTGCCACCACCTGATACGCCGTCTCGCTGTACGCTGGCTCCGTATTCCTTCGAATGCAGTCACTGTCTGGAGGAGAATTCTAGCGGCTGGCTGCTCTGATCGGTAGTTTTCCGTGGTTTCTCCGATCAACACCAGGCGAATGCCGAACAGTACCCTAACAAACGGGCCACGGACCGCGCGCGATCTGTCCTTCCTCTTCCTCGTCCTATCCTCTCCCCCTTAAACACACACTTACACTAACATGCACTACACTACCATATATTCCGGTAGACCGGTCGGGAGCTTAGAGCTTGTCCCCGCTAGGGCGGTGCCCCGTTGGTGGGAGAGTCCTGGTTAGGGGGAAACCCCGCTAGCCGACGGTAGGTCGGCGCCGGATCTCGCCATCCAACGGAAGAAGATCACCGCCGTCTACCGAGAAAAAACATGCACTACACTAACAGGACTAATGACCAAAGCAGTTGACGCGCCCGGAAACACGAAAACATCAATCGATCAAAAACTTGTCCGAATGCTGTACATCAGTTGGCATTCGGACATTGCCTGAACGTTTCTTTCGTTTTCCACACTCCCACCGAACTGCGCTCTCTTGCTGTTTGCGCGTCTTATTGCCTCCACACACCACTTATTTATTTAACGTCGTCTGAAAAACCCCGTACGTGCGTTAGGGAGTGAGGAAAAGTACTGACTGCCGGGACTAGTGACGACCAGTGAAGCAAAGGGACGCCACATCATTTCCTCAGTACATTAAGAGACACTCAACGAAAAATTCGTTCGAGATGGAGGGCACATACCGGGAAGAACTTACTTTTTAAATGTTTACAGGGTACATATAATTATGCAGCATAAAATTACTAATTCGTTATTATGATTATAAATGAAACATTCTTTTAATTCGTCATAAGTTTCAAAACTTCAACAGGTTCCACATTAAATTATACAATTATACACAATGACAATAACTATATATAAATATATATATATATATATATATATATATATATATATATATATATATATATAATTATATCTTGTAAATTATTGATAAGCTATGAAAACAAGGAACCATGACAAGACTGACGCCCCGTCCCAATTTAATATACAATACATTCGCCAGTGTCAATGCAGATATTCCAAGCCCGCTAACTTCGTTACTTCAATCCCCTTGCATATTCCAGTACTCTCCGCGACCTCGCGTCCTCACGTCCACGCCCGGCCGGACGAGCGCCAGTCCGTGGTCGCGGCAACAGCTTCCGGCCCCGTCTACTCCCTCCCCCACCCGCCGACCGGATGTCCTCCCTCGCCGGGAACCATCCACAACGCAGGGAGCACGTTTGTTTTCAATCGCGTCTTCCATTGCAGTGCTCCAAGCGATCATTGCAATCGCAATATGCGACTAAAAATTACAAAAACACGGATTATAAAACAAAATGATTGTAAAATGAGAATTTCAATGCGTACGTAATGTTTGAACTACATTTTCTTGCTTAAATTTAAAATTAAATTTTAAAATCACTAAACGATTTTCAATGTATCGATAAGTAGTTTGAAATTTGTCTAGCGATCATGTTCGTGATTTCTGCATAAACAACTGCACACATCGCGTCTGTATTTACACAATGTTCGAAGAGAAATCAACAATGTTGAAAACATGGGACTCTCGAACCGAATTATTTTGGTGGTGATTTGAATAAAACAATTTATTTTTTAATAAATTTATTCGATTTTTGATAACTATAAATCTCTAGTTTAGTTGCAATAACTCGAAGCAGTACTTTCAAGGGGCAAAACCGCGCGACGTTCTTTCTTT
Source organism: Teleogryllus oceanicus (assembly GCA_964035755.1). NCBI lineage: Eukaryota > Metazoa > Arthropoda > Insecta > Orthoptera > Gryllidae > Teleogryllus > Teleogryllus oceanicus. The sequence goes on along the minus strand of CAXIVR010000001.1, from coordinate 335,296,567 downwards.
CCCATTCTGTTCCCTTTACCCACTCTCAAAAACTGAGAGTTGCCAAGCCGTGGTGGTCAAGATATGGTTGGGCAGTAGCGTCATACGAGGAGACATTGATGAAAAATAAAATGCAGAGAGAAAAGGAGGAAGCAAGGAAATAGAAGAGCAAAAAGGAGAAGAAGTAAAAGGGACAAGAATGAAAAAGGAGGAATATAGTTGAGTGACTTTCGGAAGCTCTGGCGAGTTGTCGAGGTCCACTCCGCCCGCCCGCTCGGCTCCGCCCGCCCCCGCTCCGCCCCGCCCCCCTGCCGCCCCCTCCGCCCCCCGCTCGCCCTGCCCTGCCTCCGCCCGCCCGCCCGCTCCGCCCGCTCCGCCCGCTCCCCTCCGCTCCGCCCCCCGCCCGCCCCGCTCCGCCCCGCTCCGCCCCTCCGCCCCTCCGCCCGCTCCGCCCCCTCGCCCGCTCCCCCCGCCCGCCGCCCGCTCCGCCCCTCCCCGCCCCGCTCCGCCGCCCCGCTCCGCCCCGCTCCCGCCCCTCCCCCCTCCGCCCGCTCCCCCCTCCGCCCCGCTCCCCGCCCCGCTCCGCCCGCTCCCGCTCCGCCCCCCCGACCCCCCGCTCCGTCCGCCCCCTCCGCCCCGCCCGCCCCCTCCGCCCCGCCCGCCCCGCTCCGCCCTGTCGAGCCCGATTTCCGGGTTTCACGCGCTCCCTCGGCGGCCGCAGCTCGCAACCCCGGCAGGGCGCTGCACCCCCTGCAGCCCCCTTCCGCCGCCAGCGCTTTATTAAAACATATACGTCCCCGCGCGCCCACCGGCACCGCGCAACTTGCCCGGGCGGCCGACTACGATGCGTTCCCAAGTTAGCGCGCGCTTATTACAAAAACAGCCCAACTCGCACTCGATTAATACTGCTGTACGTCTGTTTGGAGCGAATGTAATGGGGCCTGTGTCAACGTAATAGGGACCTGTGACTTCTCTAGACGCGCGATGGAAATTCTAATGAATAACGAGCTTTTAGTGAAAGTATAAAATGTCACTGGACATGTGTGAGAAGGGACTAATTTTTTATGACTGTGGATTATGGACGTGTACATTTTTGGTAACAGGCCTGCTGCGGAATTGCGTTTCATACTATCTGTTGTTGTCGTAATCCACAAAATCTCTCCAGATAGTTCACAACCCAACACAAGCCCTGCATTGTTTAGTCACCTTTCTGTGCTATCCTCTGGAAAGCCATTATTTTACAATATTTTATAATGATTATTAATAAAATCTTATAAAGTCTTTTAGTAATGCATATCACATAATACATCAAATATTAAGCGTGTGGTACCTGCATTTTAATTTCCAGCGAACATTTTAAACACTTTTACCCCAAACTTCATTTTTGGAGTTGCATGTGTATTGCGGCTCATACACGCTGCAGCCCTACAGACGGATTAGATGCAAGTTTTCGATTTTTAACTAACATGCTGTTTCAGCTAATAGATATAAGTATATAGCTAATAGATAGAAGTATTTGATTAGAGCGTAATGGTTATATGAACTGTACGCCATACAAATTACATACAAGGAATGACAAACTTTTAAGGTTACAATATTTGTACATCAAAAGCACAATTCACAAGATGTTTTGAAAAACATCCATGACGCTTACGTACTGCTCTTCTGCGCCCCTCTTGCTACCTTTGCTACCTAAATGCAACCTTTGCAGATCACAGCGAAACCGCCTTTTATGACAGCAGCGTTGTGCATAATGCTCATTGTGACAACAATAGGGAAAACTAAAATATTTAATAATGCAGCTATTTCACTGTCATTTAGTATTTTATAAAAAATATGTAAACGATATTCTGTATGAATTTCTATTAAAATTAACGCATGAAACTATTTGAAATGATAAAATATGTTTTATTTCTGTTTGGGAATGAAACCACTTTTGGATATCATTGAAATCCTTTTGAAAACAGGTCATTTTGATTACGTTCAACATATATTAAACTTTTGTTACATGGGGTGAATACATGTGTGGATTATTAAAATTTGCCGTTACAGGACGATTCATTACTTAAACCGGCATAAATGAATTTTAGAATATGAGTCCAAATTAGAAAATAATATTCCATTGTAAAAATTAATATTCTGGCAACTGCTAAAATAATAAACTATGAAGATTTTCTTGTAAAATATCTTCTGTAAAGACTTTAAGACGTCGTTTATAAAATATTGGCATACAGAAATTTTTTTGGGTCTGTAGCAGTAACAGTGTAATGAACGACGGAACTCAATTATGTGTAATTCAAACATTGATATTAAATTGCAATATTTTATATTCATTTTACATTCATATACATGTGTTGAACATGATGTTCTCGACTCTTTATATTCCCATGAAAAATGTTACAGCATGGCATTTAATTTATTCCCATCTGCATATGCTAATATATCTTCACATATGTATATGGAAATGTGTGCATTATAATGGATTTTTCTTTTTATAATATATTATAACATTGTGTTCTCAACTCAATGAATTCGTTAAATTAAATTTTCATTATTTTTAATTTTTCTGGAAAGAAAATTACATAATTTAAACGTGAGACAGATGGTACTACGTGACATAAAAATGTTCTTAAGAAAGATATACTTGAGGTTTGCAAAATTTCGCCACCTTTCACGCAATATAGAATATACATTCCAGTTTTGGGAATATTATCATTTTAAACCATTCTGACCCGAAAATCATTGCAAACTAATAAAGAATAAAAACTTGTATGTTGTAATTTGTAACTGTGAATACCGTGCAGTACTGAGATTTCGAATCAAATTATTATTCAATATGCAAACCTTCCTTCCCTTTGAACGTCTATTCTTCTTTTACATATCAACACAATATGTTTCTCATTTTTGAAGCTTAATCTCTCAGAAATTAATCTAAGTTCAGTTTTATGATGATGATGTTGAAGATGAGTACCACTTCGTCAACAAGAAACAAAAGAATTTTGAATGGGATAGCAAAAAATAAAATGCATCACTTACCATAATTTAATATATCAATATGGAGAAGACGGCAATATTATGAAGAAAATTAATTTCATTAATCAGGTGTTTCCACGTCTTTGCAAACGATTTCCAATAAAACGTTGATCTTGAGACTATTCACGAAAGAAACTACTTCATTGCCGGGAAATTGCAGCAATTAGCTCCAGAGAATCGAGAGAGAATGCAAAGAAATTCAATTCAACAAAGATTGCCAATTAATGAGAATTTTTCATTTCAAAATGAAAGTAGTCCTTAGAAAGTAAATAAAATGTTCGTCTATTGGATTCGTCTGGTCAAGTATCATCATGTTATGGTGATGATGATGAAGTATTGTTATAAAAAACACGGACACATTAAATCAATTAATATTTCTAGAGAGAGAGAGAGATAGAAATACCTGCATTGTACATTTGTGAAAATTCAAAAGTAATAATATTGATAACCAAACATAAATCACGATAACTTTTTGTATCCGAATCGTACTTGAAATTTCATTTTAGAATAAATTTAATCATAGATTCCTTAATTTTATTTCAGTGTGTTTAATGAGTACCATTAGATATGAGACTAGTTGAAAAATATTATTATGAACACAATATTCTGACACAATAATTAATTAGGGGAAATTTTAGTAGTACCAAATAGAAATAAATATTCCATTTAGCTTCCTTCCAATTTAGTGAAAACAATTTCTTGGAAATTACATCATTTTAGCTTTTATAACATACATATTGACTCTAAAACAACCCTAGCTTGCAAATCAGCATATTATTTCAAGTTCTAAACAACACAATTATTCAATAACAGGAGAAATGAGGAACCGCATCTTAACAAACCTTAAGAAAGAACCACATGGCTCGCGGAGTATTATAAAATGAGGTCATAAATCAGAATTCATTTTTACGAGTTGGGTAAGTGTCTCAGACACTGAACTAATAAGGAAATCGTATTCATTTGTTGCGTGATCTTCATCCTTTCACTGTTGTAACTAAGCATTTCAGGATAGAAGCATTTTGAGTCGGGTACCTTCGATTTTGGACTTTCATATCCTCTTAGGGCACCATTTTGTCTGTATATTTGTTTAATAATTGTGAAATTTGCATTCAAATTCAAAATTAATGAAAAACGTGGAAACTGTGGAAGCGCCTAAATACATATTTAACACATTCATACGGAGTGAAAATATTAAACCAAGTTTACACAGATCGCTCATTAAATGCAATGCAGTACCTGTAACACCGTCATTCCTTCTTTATTTCTGTCGTTCCAAGAATCATCATATGCATTTTTAACTATTTGAGCGCGAAAGAGGAAGTAAAAATTAATAAATCTGGATACAGTAACTTCAAATTCTTAACTATTCGAAAAAGAGCAAATCTTAATCTCCGGACACTTTTCTGGGAAAAAACATATTTTTAGTTATGAGAGTATTGCATAAAATGAGAGCTAGTAGACTGCAGCAGCAGAAAAGGTGCTAAACAAAACCTCGAAATGGTTTTCCAAAAAGTACCACACCCACTACTGAAGAACTAGAAATAAAATCCTCCCGTGTAACACTGCAATAAATGAAAAATTTTAACGAAATGTTTTCATGAATACTTCAATAACGTACTACAGTATTGTATAGTAACATATATGTATGTATGTATGTGTATATATATATATATATATATATATATATATATATATATATATATATATATATATACACACACACACACAAAAGTTCTTTACACAGCAAAAATTTAAACAAAGTTAACAATAGAAACAAATACAAAAATGTCGATGTTATGTGAACAAAGTTGCCATTCAGTAAGTTCACACATGAAGAGCATATATGTAATTGCGTGCGGCTTATTCCTTGTAACCTTGGTGTTACGGGAGATCAGCTGCGCCGTAAGCGGTGACACAATGATATAAGAATTCAGTGGGTAATTGCAGTACCAGAATAGGGAGAATAATACTAAGTATTTGCTTTTTTCAGTCAAACTAGAAACTTTTTTAAAAAAATTTCCCCTTGTTCCTGGGTATCAGACAAAATCGGTGATACCTCCCATACAGCCGCAGGCGGTTTATTTTTCCGTCATTTTAGGCATATATTCAAAATTAGTAGTATAGATTAGATAGTCACAATAACTCACATCTACATTTTGCCGTTCGCAATTAGATTCGTGTAATCAGTGGTATCACATTACATTTGGCTACCAAAAGCGAAATATTAAGGATAAGATTCATCATAGTTAATATGTGATGGAAAGTTTCCCTGGTATCCAGGAAAACAGTTGGGAGCAGCAATTTTCTCGTGATGTACTACGCAGCACTGCCGGATTCGCCCGAAACCTTAATCAAAGACAACGCTTGTTCTTGAAGGACGACTTTGAAATATTTTTAGACCTCTCCCACGTAATCAAACGATAGAACAATTGAATTCCTAAACACAAAACCATGCTTTGGAGAGCAAAGATATTCTATTCCCCTAACAGTCCCCTTACCGTCTGCGCCAAGAAAGCTGATATGTACCATGAAAATTAAAACATTTCTATTAATTTATTTACGATAGAATTACAATAAAACCAATAACGTATACAGTGCATTCCTTCACTTAATCTCTCATGGAATGGAATGGAGTGGAGTAATTCGAATAATCAACGTCTACCACAAATCAACCAATGATATTGAGTAAAGTATCGACAGAAAAGGGATTTAATGAAAAGTTAACAGGAATTTATTATTATTATTATTATTATTATTATTATTATTATTATTTGTTTAATAGTTACTTGAATTTGAGTTGAATTATTGTTTGTTTGTTTGATTTTTACTTGAAGACCATGGACCACGCGCGATCTTTCCTTCCTCTTCCTTGTCGTATCCTCGCCCCTGACACAGACACTTACACTAACATGCACTACACTACCATGCATGCCGGGAGACAGGTCGGGGACTTAAAACTTGTTCCGGCTATGGTAGTACCCCGCTGGTGGGAGATAATAAGATAGTTAAAAATCCCGCTAGTCGACGGTAGGTCGGCGCCGGATCACGCAATTCAGTGAGGGAAGATCTCCGCCACCTCTTGATGAAAAAGAACATGCACTTGCGGGACTAATGATCTCATTAGTTGATGCGCCCAGAACCACTAACGATCGATCAGAAAAAATAAAGCTGGAGGTAGTCCGTGGGCATGGATCAGAGTTAGTTACTTAGTAAGTTAATGCCTTATTTTACGTGGCGAGACTCGGGCCATTAGGCGCGCTCTTCCGTCTAACCATGCAAATTTCGCTATTCTCCTTTCAACACCTAGCGGAGAAAGAATGTATTATTTTGGGCGACGAAATAGGCGGATCTCAATTTTGCCTCGAGGCTTCTTTTTAGGCTTGAGGAACGTTTACATGCAGTAAATCTACTACATGGGACAGCCAGCTTTACTTCCCCTCCGGAGACAGCCGTTCGAAGGATTTTTCGCCCTTTAAAACCCACGGCTTCGATCGGGTTTCAACCTGCAAACTCGGGTACAACAGTCCGGTACTCTGACCGTTATACCACCGAATCCGCTTGCACATTTGCAGAGCTTGCACACTTGCACGGGAATAGAGCGTCCGTTCCCGATATCGCCATTGCCATTGTCCACATCTACAACTTGGCACAAATGGTTTCTGTCATTACTAGGTAAGGACGGAGGATGACATCATGAAGGGTTTAAGGGTATGACATGAAAGACTAGGAAAACTCCCCATCTTATAATCACATCTAAAAGCATCCATAACATACGCGGGATCCGAACCCACAAGTTTCAACGCGTGCTTGGACCACCTATCTCACGGTTCACGAATAATCCCAATGATATCATTCCCAATAATGTTTTCCATAATACAAACGCCCCATCTAATAAGTTATAACATCTATTGAAAATTGACGTTCCGCTGTGGATGTGGAATTCATACTCAATATTTACAGCGGTGGATCATATGTGTTCCAAATAGTGATGAACATAATCACAGACAACGTATCACAATAGCGAGCAATTTCTGTTCAATTCCTCGCCAGTGACTTGTTAACATCAAAGGCGCTTTGATGTCCTGGACACCCACAGACCAGAACGTCGCAAGACCGCGACTGCTTTCCACAAAGGTTCTTTGTTGCTCGTCAAAGGAATTGGCAGGCAGTGCTTGCGTGATATTTCCTCTAAAGATGCGTACTGGGAGCCAATCTGCGGGCACACTAGCCACTACATACGTGTGTGTGTGTGTGTGTGTGTGTGTGTGTGTGTGTGTGTGTGTGTGTGTGTGAGAGAGAGAGAGACAGACAGACAGACAGACAGACAGACAGACAGACAGACAGAGAGCTAGGACACATTTCGATGCGCATTTGAATTTCGTGTGTGGCCACTATGTTGGAGCTTTGCATTTACGACTGACCATAGATCTAAAGGAACATTTGTGACCCGCAGGTCTTAGACTTCCACTCCCGTCGGCGATGAGTTTAAACACCAGTTAGATAGCTAAAATAAATTAAGCCATCTGGGGAGGCCGCCCTCATTGATACTTTTCCGCGGTAGAAACTAATAATTTAAGAGTTTATTAATTAATTTATTTTTACTGATACTTTATAGCTTTTATTTGCCTTCGATATACACTGCTCGATACTCGATATACACTGCATAACTTATCTGGATCGCAAGTATCATGGTTACGAGGGAAATACAAAAACAGTTGAATGATGCTACACACTCTCTTAGGAAGGGGAATTATGAGAGGAAATTATGAAAGGGAATTATGGGAGGGATATATGAAAAGACAAGTCGAGTCATGTTAACATCTAGGTAATTAATTAAAGAAAGCTGAATCAATAAAATTAAGTAGAAAATAAAATCATGTATGTCCCACGGGCGTTAACTGGTTCTAAGGATCTCGGGCGAGAAAAAGCTCTCGGAACAAAAGCCGAGAACTCGATCATCAGATTTCTACCGCCGCTCGATCATTAGAACCCTCATAACGCCCTTGGTGCATAAGTAACAATTTTTATTTAACGTCAAAAACAGTATCTGACGCAGGGAAAACTACAATCTCTGCCCATTTGTGACCTCCTGAACACCTACCTCCATCATTTTCTTACACCTAGTTAAATGATTAACACAAGATAACAAAAATATGTTATTATCCATTCTTGCGAGAACTCTGTATCTATATGTATGTATAACTATAATTTAACTACGCCTGAGATTTCACATTACACTTCCAAGAACATATAACCTACACCACAGCATAAAACCTCAAATTTTGCTCTCATAGCGCATCAGCTGAAGTATTTTTTTCTACATCAAAGTTTCATAATATCTATTTAAATTTTGATCTTCAGATACCAGAGTAATTTACTAGTTTTTCCACTTTACCTCTAAGCGGATGGTTCAGCTGCGTTCAATTCAGATCTGTGTTGCCCCTTACCATTAGTGACTATGTCTCTTGCATCCCGACTATTTTTCCTTCCTCGTCGCTATCGCTTGCCTTCGCCTTCACTTTGCCCCGGTTTGTCCCTTACATTCGCCTTCGCTTTCCTTCCTTTCCTTCCCTTCCCATCAGCCTTCCCTTGACTTGGCCCTCGCCTCTGCCTTCCAGCTTGAACTCGCCCGTTGATCCGCCTGTGCTTTGACCGCGGCTCCCCGGCGCCCGCTGCCGCTCCGCCCAAACAAACCGCGCGCGCAGGCCGCCCGCCGCGGCGGAGTTGAGAGCTCAATTATTTGAACTCTGTTTTTACAGCCCGTGCGAGGCGTTATTTTCAGAGACACCTTGGGGGTCCGGCGCACGCTCGCCTCGCCTCGCCTCCCCCCACGCCACGCACAAGCACATGAGCACGCATTCACGTACGCACAAACACACGTGATCCGTGACAACTATTGTGCGTACTTTGCCGTACGCAGCAGGACGCGGCTGCCTTCTCCTTCGTGACTGACGCGGGGTTCACAACTATTTCATTCACCGCGGATGTCGGAACAATTCATCAAACAACGAGGCCGTACGCGATCTTCTTGTCTCATCCAATCCTTACTTCCATCCTCAGAGCGGGTCGATGAAATAATCCACAACCGAATTTCCGTAACTTTCATTATGAAAACCAGTAAGTGTCATTTCGTTATCTTCGCAGGATTTGGTATAATGTTCACTGATATTCACACGAAAATAGACGGTTTTCCACAATAGTCATGGACAGTTTTACAATTTTCATGTATTCTTTACATTTCCATATTCAGTTGGCTTCTTAATGCCGTGGGTCAAAGAAGGGAGATTTATTATGTAGGAAAGAGAAAGAATTGTAAAGCTCCAGCGTCGAAGAAAAATTCGTATTGTGGATTCCAGATATCAGAAAGTGGATATATCTTTTCCTTTTCGTAGCAAAATTTCTTCTTCTAATTCGTTGTGGAGTCAGAATTCAATGTGGGTCCTTGATACCGATAAATTGGTTTAAGGCGAAACGTCTGTCCCCGGTCAATGCTACCGCCTACACCGCCAAGATAATTTTCTACGAATTGATATTTCCAGATCAACGGGTCATTAGTCCCGTTAGTGTAGTGCATGTATTTTCTCAGGAAATGGCGGTGATCTCCCCCGCCGGATGGCGAGATTCGGTGCCGACCTACCGTCGGCTAGTGGGGTTTTCCCCCTAACCAAGACTATTCCACCAGCGGGGCACTGCCCCAGTCGGGACAAACTCTAAGTTCCCGACCGACGACCCGGAATATGTGGTAGTGTAGTGCATGTTAGTGTATGTGTGTGTGTAAGTGGAGAGGATAGGACAAGGAAGAGGAAGGACAGATCGCGCGCGGTCCGTGGCCCGTTTGGTAGGGTACTGCTCCGGCATTCGCCTGGTGTTGATCGGAGAAACCACCGAAAACTACTGATGAGAGCAACCGGCCGCTAGAATTCTCCTCCAGACAGCGACTGAATTCGACCTAGCTGAAAAGCTAGTGTCGAAAATCCTGCCGCCGTCAGGACTCGAACCTAGGACCTCCCGGTCAGAGGCGCTGCAGTAGCTACAGTTGATGCACTGAGCTACCGATTCCGGTGCCAGGTCATTCGGAATGGGCTGAATATCCTTTCTTAGTTTTGGTTATTTATTAAGCAGCTACTTGTCTGTCCGGGAGACGCCGCGTCCTAGACATAGGAGTCAACGTTTCAGCAGCAATTCTGCGACCTTCCTAAGGGCGAAATACAAACGTTGGTACCTTTGCCTAGGACGTGGCGACTCCCGGACAGCCAATTAGCTACTGACTCCGGCCACGAAGCGTACGCTCTCTTTTGGTTATTTATTGTTATCCTCAACTATCCCTATCAAGGAGAGAGGGTCCTCTTAACCTTACTCCAGAGGCTGAGATAAGATCTTGAATGTGATTTAGTCAAATCTAAAACCCTACCCATCCTCTTACCACCAGAAAGGGGTTACTGCCTTGATGTTGTCACTATTTTTTCACTTTTCATTAGAGAGAAGCGAAACATTTTCATTAAAAATTAATGCTTGGTTTATTTAGAATGAAGTGAAATAATTTCTTTAGGTTGAGCTAAGAAGATTTCGAGGAAATTCATGGAATGACGTGAGCGGATTTGAGGGGAAGGATACGCTGAGATTCAAATAGGAAAGAATCCTGGGACCCTTGCAGGATGGCGGAAATATGAAAACGGATTGAAAATATTTTTATTCAAATTATTGACTGCATCAAACTTTTTGTTATTAATTAATTATTTTTATTATTAATTAATAATAATAATAAATAAATGCTGGTATATTTTTTGAAAGGGAGTATTGCTACTCCAAGTAGTCTTATATAATTTTAAGTCGTTAGAAATAATTCTTTGTAATTTGATTTAAATATTAATAAGGATATAATACACGTTACACACAAATTATCAGCGGCAAAGTCTAAAACACCCATTTTCCATAAATATTTTTATACAGTGCGAATGCTGTACAATTTTTTAGGTTACATATATTTATTATCTCGTCTATAAACCATGACGTTTCGCGACCCAATTGGCCGCATCTTCACGTGTACTGAGACAAATAAAAGAGGCATTAAAACCACAGTCAGATATATTTAAAAGTATTCAGGCATAATAAAAAAATAAGAGTAAAATTAAGTGGATGAAGGAGATCAATGTATCCATTAGAATCTCAACTAACACATCGAACATCAAATGATAATTTTAATTGAAACAAATGATCTTTTTGATTGTTGTTAATAAGAGAACGTATGAAAAAATATGAAATTAGAAGACAATCATGTTTGGTCTCCTCTATTTAACAATTTGTACCATAAACGTTTCTGTGAAAAGTAACAAATAAACGAGATAAAAAATTTAAAAATCAAATAAATTGCATAATTTATCACAATGATAATGCTGCCCATCATCGGTATCATCATCACGTGCGCAGATATATTTTTCATCACTATACGTCACATAGCTTTTAATTTACTGATTTTTTAACTAAACCAAAATAAAGAAAATCAAATCCACATTTCCTGGAATGTAGTTGTTTTATCACTTCCAACATGTCCGTTTGTCAGTCATGTACGAACGTGTATGGACGCTCCATGTAAGTGCATGTGCACGAACGTGTGTGCGTGTGAGTTTGTACGGGTGTGTGAGTGTACGTGTACGTGCGTGGGTATGTATTCAAAATAAATAATGTTAGAACATTGTTAGCTTGACTCACTAACCTAATAGAACAAAATTAGGATATAGCAATTAATATTAGCTATATTATTTAATTAAAAAATATCTTTTCTGACTCCTGAATATCGACGTCTAGCGCATTACTTTATCTGCTCTAGTATATAATGACTCATGTCATTCTAATATATTTCTTTAAGTTGTCTCGGTTTGGTATTTTGGGAACCGTAATTTGCTTCTGTATAATTTGTACTTGCGTTCTTTTTATTGATCACTTCTTTTATTTCAACTGTTTTATATAATATTTCTACACAATATGTTAAACTTTATAAAATATTGAAAGTTTTCCCCCGGAAACCCCTGTTCCTTCTCGAACAACAAAAACAACAGTACAATTAGACTTTAGGTGAATAATTTTATTATTGTAGAAATATTATTCCTAATAGCAAAATTATTTCATACTAATAAATTGTTTAATTTTCGTTGAATCATCACAGTGATTAGTGTTCCAACATTTTACTAATCTCTTAGACTCGCATTTCCCCCTGACTTTGTAAATATTTAATGCGAATAGGAAAACACATATTGAATAGTACATGCGTAATAATCGTAATATACTATAATTAACTGCATTTCTCTCAAGTAAAGTCAAACAGAGGTCATTTTATTTATTTGAAAATGACGTGATTGAATATTTTTTCCTTTTGTTTTCTCAACTAAAGGCTTTTAACACACATGTTGACAACATAAGGAAAAAATACGTTGATGTTTTCCCAAGAAAATGCGTACTATAATTTGTTTTCGTAATACAGAAACGCCTAAAAATACACGTTGAGTCAGTAGCTCTGCCACTACATCTAGAATGTAATAGCAGGCGATAGGAAAGATAAATGTGCAGTTTGCCGAGCATCCTTCACTAGTTTCAACCAGCCGTCTAATTCGTATTCTACTTCTAAACAGAAAAGCCCGAGTGTCAAGTCCGGGGTCGGGAACTTACCAGCAGCAGCCGCCAAGAGATGACGCATAGTTCTTCTCGAGCGTTCAGACACACCTACGACAGAGAAGACGCAGTGACAGAGCGCACACAAATAATGAACACTAGCATGATGAAGGAGCGAGAAAGGAGGTGCAAACACCGTGGCCGACAAGGACATCCGAAAATAGTTCACTAGTTCAAATGCGCTAGTTCCAAAGGGAACTTCCCTTCTCGAAGATATCTCCGTATTTCAAAGATACGCTATGTTGATGTCATGTTAACTAATCACTTTCTTGATTTATTACGGCATATATCTACTATTAATAGCCTTGCCTCAACCTCCACTGAACTCTATGAATAGCAGTATTTGTCAATTACAGTAAATGTAGAACTTTTACACCATATTTTCTACACACCATTTAAAATTGATATCTAAGAAATAACGGCATACACAGAATAATTTTGTCATAGATTTATATCAACTGTCTGTCTCTATTTAAGTGTTAAGCCATAGGTCGCGTATCTCAGTCTATGCAGACTGTAAGGACGTTACGGATAAGTCAAATTTGTTCCTGAAACAATATTAGAGGAACTCAAACCCGACTACGAAATAACGGTCTTCCGTTCAAATCAACATTGTCGAAAAATACAAAAAACTACTATTTCAAAGTTTCACAGTGTCTTAGCAAAATGAAATAAGATGCTTTTAATCAACTCTCTGAGAAAACAAGGTTATTCCAGCGTCTGCTCTAAGTGTATGTTATCAACCTGCTAGTATTATATAGTCGGTTTACTAGTGAAACAGAATTAATATTTGTTCTTGAGTTTGGGTGAACTAAATCATCAATTTCTTACTCTGTGATTTTTCTTATTCATGTCTGAAGACAATGTCAAAATGATCATGAAACGTAGCATTTTATTTTGTTTTAAATAGAAAGTGCCTTGTTTATTGAAAATATTTTCTTTAATAAACTGGAAACAACTTATATCAATGTAAAAATGACTTCGATTTGAAGTCAAAGAACAGTGAAAAATTACAGGAAAGATCCATTTTTTGGTCTTGCGATTAACATTACATATGAAATTGTGTGTGAAAAGAAAACCGATTTAATCTCGTAACTAACGAAAAACATGAGAAAACAAATTTGACAGAATCATCTATAATTTGATATATCTGGAAACACGGTTTTTGAATTTTCGATTCTAGTGAGTTTCACTTACACATTTATGCTTTAAACATTATCTCTGTTTCCATGTTTCTACTTTACAACTGAATCGTTCAAAGAAAGTTTTTTTATTTCAGGTAGTGCAAGTTAAGCACATACATGTCAAATGTCACAATAGCAATATAAACAAACCAAAAAACTTCAAGATTCAACGCATGAATGTGATATACGTCGTATATGTTCAGGGTAAGAATAGCATTCAACGTGCAAGGCGTAAGTGCCATTGAATATTTCATTTTTGTAGGCGTATAGAAATAGTGTACTATTTTAAAATGTCGGCCTACCGTTTGCAAAATGAAACAAAATGAAAGGACATGCCATTGAGCATTTTGTGAGATTCTGTGAGAAAACGTCGTTATTTTAGCGTCTGTTATTGAAACGATTAACGAGATTTACGACGATTGGGCACAGATGGTCGACGAAAAGGCTGTGTAGCAGGGCCTAAATTATGCGTCGGAATACAAGGCGGCGGTTTGCTGCCGCAAGCAACCTGGCCCGTTTGCATGGCTCATGAAAGGAAGCTTATTCGCGTTAGAACAGAACATATTCACATGGTAATCACAATTATTGAGGGCTCCTTATTTCCTTTGAAAAATTGTGAAGATTATCTGTTTACACGTTTGCATGAAAATGTCTAAAGTTTATAGAAGTATTACTAGATACTTACATACACGTAGGTTAGTTTGTTAAAAAAATACCACCACAGGTCGAGGTGAGCGGACGTTCCAAGCGCGGAGATATGGGGGAACGGAAGGACATGCAAAGTGGGGGGGGGAAATAACGAGAGGGCAGAGCATTGCGGAAGGGCAGAGCAGATTGAAGTGGTCAAGGCGGGGCGGGTTGGTGGGGAGTGAAGATATCGGAGCGGGGCGAAGCGAAACCGACACGGAGGGGCGTAGCTGGCCATAGGGGGGTGGGGTGGAGCGAAGCTAACCCGGCGGGAGAGGGCGGGGCGGTGTTGGTTGTTAGTGATTCCGGACGCGTCAACTACTATGATAATGTACTACTATGGTCCCGTACGTGCAGTGCGTGTTTTGCAGTGCGTGTTTTGCAGTGCGTGCTCGCGGCATGGCGGTGATCTTGGTGAGATCCGACGCCGACCTACCGTCGACTAGCAGGGTTTCCCCAACCAGGTATCTCCCACCGGGAGGCACCGCTCCAGACAGCACAAGTTCTAAACTCCCGACCGGTCTGCGGGGTGGTGTTGGACATGGCAAGTACGGGGCGGGGCGGGGCGGCACGGTGCGAAGCGTGACGCAACAGGGCACACAACAGTGGCGGGGTTGGGGCGGGGAGGGGTTGGGCGGGGCGGGGTGGGGCGGGGGTGGGGCGGGGCGGGGTGGGGCGGGGCGGGGGCGGGGTGGGGTGGACGAGGCGTAGTGTGGCGAGGTGTGGTGGGGTGTGGTGGGGTGTGGCGGGGTGGGACGGGGAGGGAGCGGGGCGGCTAGCGGGCGGCGAACACGGGGTTTGGTGGCCGCGGGGCAGGTGCGCGGCAACGGGAGCGCCTCCGGCGCTGGTGGTTTTCGCTTTCAGCCTGATCGCCCGCGTCCAGCGGCCGCTCGCCCCTCGGCAATGGACCGGCCCGTGGCGCGCCGCCCCGACGCGACGGGAGGCCAGCGCGCCACAGCCGGAAGCGTGCGGAGCGTGGGAGGTGCGCTCGGCCCAATCGCAAGTCTCCGGGGACGAAATAACGAGGCCCAGACCCGGAACCAGTGGGGCATAAAATTTAATTTTTTTACTTTCTCGCTACGGAGCAAAGATTATTTTGTGTAAGGCTGCGCTTAAAAACGGCATATTTTCGTCGGAAAATCTTTATTGTCGGGCTTTGATAACGAAAAAGTGGATAAATCTAATTGCTAAATTAAGAAAAAATTTCTAACACGAGGTGAAGACATAATCAATGTTTTGTGGGTCCTTGATAGTAAAAAATTGACATTCTGCCTGTCTGCCTGTGAACAATGCTAGCGACTAAATAGTTCAGCCGATTTCCTCCAAAATTGATATTCCCCAATTAATTTTACATCAGAAAACACTGTTTATTTTTATTCTTTCTCGATATATAGTAAGAAAATAGTAAAAATCTAGTTGAACATTGAATGTCATTAACCATTAACACCAATTTATCATGTCATACTATTTATTTCATTTTCCCGTGCAAATCCATTCCTCTCCCCACATCACCCATCATTGGACTCGCCAATACCAAGGCGGAAAAAGCATTATCGATTTTGCCCACCCGGAATCGACGCGGAGCCAAGCGGTGGCCGCGTGTGCAGTAAGGAAGGGCGACGAGGGGGGGGGGCAGGAAGGAGCGGGGAAAGGGACGCAAAGGATGTGAGTTTCGTCACGCGGGGTGGGATTTGGCTCGTCGTCCAGCTCCACGCGGCCTTCGCTGTCTCCGACTACGCCTCTCAACTTCTCTTGCCTCTGGATGTTAAACGCCTTGCACGGGCCACGTTCAAATTTTTTTCAGGCCGACGTGTACCGCGTATGCACGTGCCGATTGTCCTGTGCTGCTAGTAAAGAAATTCTAATCCAGCAGTTTTCACTATTACACACGTATATTTGCGACCATTTATTGCATTAAAAATTACTACATTTCCTCGTTCGTGTTTCTATTTTTACCGTTTCTGTAAAAGATCAAGAAATATTTAATAATAGCCTAAGAAATATGAATTTTGGATATTTCAGAACGATTAAAATTCTTCTAACACAATATTACAATAACAGTTATTGTTCTGAAATTTTCAAAACGCATACTGAGTAGGCTAATTTTACAATTATATTGCCAGGCTGAATTTAGCTCACAGCAGCATTGACGTCACTCTGACCGGGAAGTCGTGGATATCGGGTCCCGACGCTGGCGGACTTTCCACAGTACAATTCCACTATTGTCGACTATTGTCTAAAATAGTATTGTGTATTGTTGACTATTCCACTGTTGTAGTTACACAGTTTAGTCGAGGTCAGCCGCTGTCTGGAGGTGAATTCTAGAAGCAGCTGTCCTAATCAGTAGTTTCCTGTTTTTTTCGATCCGTGCCAGGAGAGAGCCCGAGTAGTACCCTAAGCAAACAGGTCAAGGACGGCACGCCACCATTGTGAGGGAAAGGAACACCGCCATATACCTGGATAAAAATTCACCACTCTAACTGGACTAATAACTTCATCAGTTGACGAGACCAGAAACCAATCAGATAATCAGATCAGACCAAACTGATATTAGTAATTACATATTTTTTCTAGTTTTATGTGGTCTATGTATAGTATTGAATATCTATTTCCCTCTCCCCCTCATATACACACACATACCAGATTGAATTATAGTGTGTATTATATCAGATTGAATGGATCCAATCACAAATTAGGAGCTCATACGCAGTTTTAACTGTTTTTTGACGTAAAATAAAATAAAAAGGAGCTATTTTGAGAAGGAGGACACACCTCTGACGAAAACAGTTAAGGAGATTATTAAAAAAATTAGATTAATTATATTTAATTTTTTAAGAATTAAGATAAATATAAAATTTCATTCAATTTTAATGGAGCTGTTTTCCATAACAATGGATGTGGAGAGTTGAGGGTAGTATTGGCATTCACTGGATACCCATATTCACATTCTGCATTTCGAGTCAATGTCACATAGCGCATTTTGAATTCTGAATTTGCATTCCTCTTGGCCGCGCTCTCCTCCACGACGACAAACAGGATTGAGGCATTCCGAGTGGAGATCCCCAAGCGCCAACGAACCGTAGGTCTGCTGGCCTAATTGACCTCCCGCTACCGTCTCCTTACGGGAACCTCCACATCGGCGCTCGCGCTACCTGTCTTCGCCAGCGCCGCCTTCCCTGAGGTATCCGGACGCTCCGATTGATTGATTAGTGCTCTCGGACGCGTCAACTGCCAAGGTCTTCAGTCCTGTAAGTGAAATGCACGTTTTTTATCGCGGGAGGTACGGTGATTTTCCATCGCTGGACCGGTACCGGTTGCTCAGTTCATCAACTGATGTCACTGCAGCGCCTCTCACCGGGAGGTCCTAGGTTCGAGTGCTGACGGCGGCCGGATTTTCGACACTAGCTTTTCAGCTAGGTCGAATTCAATCGCTGTCTGGAGGAGAATTCTAGCGGCCGGCTGCTCTGATCGGTAGTTTTCCGTGGTTTCTCCGATCAACACCAGGCGAATGCCGGAGCAGTACCCTACCAAACGGGCCACGGACCGCGCCCGATCTGTCCTTCCTCTTTCTTGTCATATCCTCTCCTCTTACACACACACTTACACTTATATGCACTACACTACCACATATTCCGGGAGACCGGTCGGGAGCTTAGAGCTTGGCCCGGCTGGGGCGAGCAGGCAGGAAGGCGGGTGGAAAACGGGCGAGTGTATGAAAACGGAGTGGCCGCCAGTTGGCAGGACGGGTAGGTATATGGGTGTGTGTGCGGGCGGTAGGGAAGGAGGGAAAATGGAAAGAACTCTCCACGGTAATAAATAATTGTCCGTTTAGCCTCATAATTGTATAAGGGCCACACAGTAATGACGAGACGAGCGAGACGTGCTGCATGTAGCTCGCGCGCCGCGATGAGATCACCGTTGCCAAAAATGCTACTTATTCTTCCTAAAATATTTTCATTACTTGATATTGCTTTTATTTATTTATTTATTTATTTTACGTAAAAAACAGTTAAAAACTGCGTATGACGTGCTATGGGGAAAAGTGAATTGTGTGCACATTTTCAAAATTCTGTGATCCCTACACTAAGTCATATACTACTTAAATTTTAATTTTAAAGGAAAAAAAAAAAACCCTAAAATCTATTTTCAAAAATAAATAATGCTATTCACATTAACATTCGCACAATTTTATTTGCAATAACTTTTGTTTTCATAAAGTGAATATTAAACCACAACTAGCTAAGTAAACAATAATTTATATTTAAACTGTTTAAGTCTCCATACTGCCTAACCTTTGCTAATACCTTCAACTTTTCTTCATATCTTACCTTAAGAGCTATTGTAAACGGTAACAATATATTGAAAGAAATTTTAATGAATTAATTTCTGTCAAATTTGTATTCATGATACAAATCCCACTGTTTCAATTACTTCAATTATATAACATGAGTTAAAATATAAAAATTTACCAGCTCTGCACAGACCGTAATGTGTGATATTTTTCCTCAGAAAATCCGGAAAATTGGACGAATACCAAACACGAAAATTTTATTTATGTTGATAACTCTATTTAAAGTATCCACGTTTATGAGTATAGTAGAACTACTTTTCAGTTCAGACACAAACAAGAGATTATCGTGGGCGCTTGCTATAAGTATCTCCAGGAAGCTGGACCAAATCCAGATTGAATGTATGTCATTGGCCCTGAAGAGTTCGGACTCGTTAGGAGCAACTTTTAAGATTGAATTCCGAACACTGTGCGATGGTATAATTATGTCTTTTCAAACGCCTTTATTTAATTGAGTAATTTACGATGGCGTAACCTTCATAAGCAGTTCACTCACTCAAAAGTCAGTAAGTGTACTACTTCATCAAATTTATTTAGACAAATTCTCGACTTTCATGCGGAAATTTGATGTTGATAATGACGTTGAATAAATGAAACTCTTATTAATGAAATAAAAGTATTGCTGGATCCTTGAATTAATTAAACTGTCTTGTCTCAGTAGCAGTTTCATTAAATTACTATGCGTAAAAAATATTTGTAGTTTATTTTAACTACCAATATCTGTAGCATTATTTATGTTTAAAAGTATCACTCGTCATATCGTGGAGCCCTTAATTACTTATAAGTATTGCTGATCTGTGTACAAATAAATCTAATAATGATGAGTCTAATGAATCTAATAATTCCTTAATATCAAGTCAACTAGCAAAGTGAGGCCATAAAAGTTAGTTTGAATAAAATTGGGAAAACAATTTCCTGTGTTTATTATTAAACAAATAATATTTCCAAAATCGTATATTCATTACTTTTTAATTGAAGGATGTGTGTGTAGAATACAGAAGTGGTGTATATAACTCCCTTAGCCACTAAACTACATCGTTACAAAAAATGATATTACCCGAAAACTATCGAATATTATCTAGATAACATCAAAATGATACAACATAAATTGTGCTGATCTTTATTGAATTTAATGTCACGCCGTGAAGGCAAATATCTCACATATTTTTTAAAACAAATCATGGTCAACTAAAAATTACCAAAATTATTTCTACATATTTTAAAGAGACAAGAGGCCCATTTCATTAGTTTTAAGGAACATTATACACAAAAAATCGAAGATATTTGTTTGTTTTAACTCAGTAATAAACATTGATCAACGCTCATTAATACGGCAACGCCCGCTTTATTCATTTTATCATTTTTTGTTTTGTAGTTCCATATTTATGAAGCCTTGCGTTAGTATTATGCCCCTATGTAGATCTGAAAGTATCGCAAAAATCGAAGTAAAATAATTAAATATGTCGAAACCGTGTACACTAAATGTAAAACAAAATAAAGAAAGATAAAGTCACAGAAAAAGAACGTATGAACATATAGTTTTCCGCGTATGATGATCTTTGAAGCCTTTTCCAAAAATTGACTCTTTGACTGTTGGCAATGATCAGAAACATATCTCCATTTCTGCAAAGATAACACTATGCTTATTTCTGTTATACACTAGATATAAGTGGTTAGAGCATTACGAAAACTAAATACTTGAATAAATCATTCGAGGAAGACACGTTAATTTTAGAAAATTGACTCTGGCAAAACGTTAAAATAAATGAATTAGCATGATACAAATATTATTTCGCGTCAACAACTATTTCTACTAATCTATCAACAAAAAAGTAAGAAATGATGCAATATAGCTAGTTGTGCTATAGTTAGGATGTCACGGTCTGTTTTTCTGTAAAAAGTTCAGTTATCTCCTAAATTAATTTTTTTTCTTGATTTTTCCACAGAAGTTGTTGGAATATTGACTCAATAAGTATTTAAAAAAACGTTATGTTTTTTAAAATGTTGTTTGGAGGTATAATATACCTTAATTTAATGTTTGAAAATTTAATAATTTAATAAATTTAATAATAAAATTTGATTTAGTGCCATCTTCAGAGCATCTACTAATTCTCTGATGACAGACGGGAATATTTACCTCTATCTTGTTTGCCGTTACTAGGAAATCTGCTTTTGGAGTAAGTCCTTGTGCATGAGACTGAATACTAATAAATATCAGTTCTAGGAACGTGAGACTTCCATGAAACGATCTCCCACGACATGAAACCAGGACTAGTAGGAATGCAAAATATGCATACACCAAACTCTCGTCACCGTGTATTTAGAGAAACGTCAGTGCCCAACAAGGCCTTTGATCACACTTTCTAATTACAAGCAATGTCAACGTGTTATTCCCAGCAGAGGTGCGAACATATAGATCTACGCCATGTGGATTACAAGGATTAAGAGTAGCGTTGGGAGAGCGAAAGAGGAGATCGAATTATCAGCAAACCAGTTTGCTATCAAAAGGAAGCAATCTGCGCCATTTACATAGAACAATTTCCTTCCTAATGTTTTCCCCTTTTTGAATAATCCTTTTATCATTTCCCATCATAACTTCATCCTCCATTTTATGACCGCGTTATAAATTAACTGTAAGTTATAATTAGTTACAATATGAGTTATTACATATCAGAAATTTCTTGAAGGGAGATGTTCACCTCATTTCAAGAGCCACATTCCGGTATCTTTGTTGAAATGCCACAAACAATCAACCCGTGAAACTCTCAATCAAAGCTCTTTATCCAGTTTGGACATTGAAGGGAGAAACATGTAGTACAGAATTATCCAAGCATCTTCCAGGAATCTACAACTACGTTGTGGACAGTTTGGGGACTGACAACTGTGATTAAAAGACGTTGCGGATCAAAGGATCAAAGCAAAACTTGCCTTCGCAGTAATTGGTAACTAATTAGTTGCAAATCAGCTCTGTCGAAAAAGTAACATTACAATGAGCGCCAAATATAATGCACAACTGCTATCCATGAATGCTCACATTTATCGGATGATTAAAGTATTATTGATTTAATAAGACTTGTGCCCTCCAGAAATAACGTAAAGAATAACTCAAAATCATTTATTTGCAATTACAAAGTAGAAGTTTCTACTACCATCGTAGCTGGGACTGTTTTAAACAGATACATTGTTGCTTACTTCTGGCAAATTTTCAATAATAATTTTAATATTTTACTCTACGCCTAATTGCGCTTTAGAAATGAATAAAAATGCATTTTGTAGGGAATTGTAGGGACTTTCAGAAATACGCTTTGGATAAATCATTATTTTCACTTTGGAGATCTCATTCATTTCACTTTGGAGAATTTACTCACTGTTTGCACGATATTTGCGAAAACTCAAAAAGTGCACATTTAAATAATTCTCTACAAGGAAGGAAAGAATAGAAATATTTTTTATATAATTTTTAAATTTTATAAATAATACATTTTGTTTTGAAGGCTACGTGTACAAAATGCCATTAAGATTGAATTAATACTGTTGATTTGTGTAAAAAATAAAACTAACATTATTCTTTATATAAATGAAAGTTAAAAGGTAGCCGAAGTTATGAGAAAACTTCTTTCGAAGTTCCACCATTCCACAGATTATCAGACAGGAAATCGTAAAAACAATTGAATGGTTTCGTTGTATCATCTACATAAGCATATTAGATCACCAAACGGCAGCTATTTTGAAAGCACAGAAGACACTAATTCTATTTATACAGACGAAGATCCACTAATACGCATTTACTCAAACCACTAACTGAACTATCGTCGACACGCAACTGTTAAAATTTATTTTATTTTATGAAAAGGAGTTCATAATTTGGTCACGATTAGCTCTACTTAAGATATTAATCCAGCCCCGGCGAAAGCACACGAGTCATTTTTTACTTTATTCATCAGTAAAAACAGTAAAAAAATTATATGTAGGTGTGGAGGAGAAATATAATATTGAGTTTAGAATCTCCACCCTCTCGCTTGCTTTATATAGTCGAATAATGAATAAAATTATCAACGATCTTGCTTCCCTAAACTTGAAAACTAGAACAGTTCACTCTAGTGTAATAAATACTGTTTGGACAATCAGCAAAAAAACTAAATATTTAATTTTATAGTGTAGCTGGCAAAATATCGTCCCTCCTCCAACTCCGTGTAGTTTCAGTTTTCGTGATCTCTGTTTCTTTTCGTTGTAGGAACAACGAAAAGAAACAGAGCTCACGAAAACTGAAACTACACGTATGTCTAGAAGAAAAGCACGGGTCCATCACAGTATGCGCGGATGGATCAAGAGAAATAGAACAAAAACACTTGCATGAAAGTATCATAATACGAGAAGAGGTCCTGTTGTCGAACTGCTAGCGTCGCATAATTGGATATCCAAGGCGACGTTCGGGTCCGCAGCTCAACGGAAGGTCCCGCCGCTTCGCACAGCATCTGCCAGAGAGACCGATTTAGACAGAGATTCAGTCGGAGGGGATCGCAAGATCCATCTCGGGGAGGGACACTCCTGCCGACTGCAGCGAAAATGCTGCGAAGAAACGCAATAGATGAAATCGGGGCAATAAAATCATAACCCTAATCCATATGTATAATTGAAGCCTTAGATACAAAAAGAGATTGATTTACGCTGTTATTGCATAAACGTCATTTTGAGAATCCCGGGTTCTCCCTCTACACGGAGACATTTTTAATTGTCTACGTTGCTTCTAGAGGACAGGAGAATTGTTTACGTAGTGTCCGGTATTACGCTCTTCTTGCGTAGTACGCGGGGACTGTACTATCCGCAAGCGAAGGCGAGCGTGTGCTGTGCGTGTGTAGGGCAATGGAGGAAAAAGAAAAATGTTGGCGTCTCGTTCACGATCTCCGTGTGGATCTGAAGTATCTACTTCAGATTTTGATTGTATGAATGAGAGTGTACGGTCTAGTAACAAATAATGGAAGAAAAATATAATGACGGGAGCAGCACATTTGTTTTGTTTCCTATAAAGCGAGTCACCAAAACATTCAAAAGTAGTGTGTTTTTTCTTATTTAAATGACTCCAAAAGAAAATAAAGGAATATCCACCGGTTACTAAAATAGTATTATATTCATATTTATGTGCAGGGCAACATAAAAACAGTACACTCATGTTGTTCAGTCTGTGGTTGTCATAGGCATTGATAATCCTAAACATAGTAATATTTTTCCTGTTAGGGGGCATTCAATTAAACAATGAAAAAAAAGGGAAACTTTTAAAACAAGTAGAGATGATTGAAGTAGCTGAAAAATATTTTAAAATTGTATTAATAATTGTAATTAAAGATTGTAGAAAAACGCCAGAGCTATTTAAAGTAATTTGTGATACAAATATTGTAAAAAATTTAGCTCTAGAATTAAAGTCAAAGTTTCTGTGAGAACCTAAAAAGGAAGACTGCAAGTTCAGAATTCAATAATACGGTCGTTTGCTCTGCAGAAAAGGTGAAATAGGAGCATTCTTAAGTAAGAATTTCGTAAGCCTCAGTGCCCAGTGGTATATTCAGATTTTGTCATGTAATGAAAATGTTTGTGACACTTCAGAGTCTGATAGTGAATAAAAACAAAATTTGTTCATGAAAACACAATTACTATTTAATCTGAATACATATTATTCCACTCTTCTATATCGACATCATATCCAGAAGTTTCTTAATTGAAAAATGTATTTATGTAATGTATACCAACCCAAATGCAATAACATATGTATAACATTTTTTTTTCTTTTCGTACTAAACCAGCAACAGGTTTTAAATCGTTTATGATTTGGAATGTAACCTCTATGCATGTGAGATTTATAACGTACCACTGAAACACATGTAATATAAATACTATTTTTTGTGCAAAGACAAATAATATTCAAATTTCATTATTTCTTTAAAGCGTAAGTACACTTACGCTCTTATTGTTGCGGCTGTATAACCGCATTTGAAGAGCGCGCCAAGATGGCAGCGCTCAGCGGCGACTGAGGAAGTAGGCAGAGGCGGCGATGCGGAAAAGGCGCCGCCCGAGCTGAGAAGGGAGGCTGGCCGGAGAGCCAGGAGCGGTGCAGCGAGTCTGCGGCCCCGCCCGCTTTAAAAGCGAGCGCCGCCAGCCAGAGAGGCAGAACGCTAGTGACCGTGTATCGAGTGGAATTGAGTGAGGAGATTGTACCGTGTAGATTTCTTGGTTCGACATAGCTTGTTTTTGGTACATCTCCCGGAATTTTGGTTTCTTGATTTTCGCTTGTGACTTGGTATGCTCTTTTGGATTTTGGAATTCTGATCGATGTACTTTCTGCGGTTAACTGTAATAAATCTTTATTTGTGAAAAGCGTGCAATTATTCTCAACATAACACTTATTGCATCTAAGGCTTCAATTATATATTATCTAATATATAATATATAGCTATATATAATATATAGCTATATATAATATATAGCTATATATAATATGTAGCTATATATAATATGTAGCTATATATAATTATATATTATATATAACTATAATGGGGCTAAAATAAAAATATAGCTTTGAAATACAAATCGTCTCAGTTTGTATAGCTCTGTGGCGGTAGAAAGTGCAGGCAGGCCAAAAACAGTTCGATACGGTGGTGCGAAAGCGTCATGCTAATCACATACCGCCCTTATCCCCGGGCTCAGATCTGGGAATAGTGCTAGATGGAAAAAAGCCGGATTAATCTGGCCCTAGAATGCCAAATACATTAAATAAATGGAAGTTTTCTGTTGTTTCTACGATCAATACCAGGCGAATACTGAACAAACGGGTCACGGACAGCGTGCGATCTTTCCTTCGTCCACCTCACCTCCTGTATCCTCCCCTTCCCCCTCACCCCTCCTCATCCTCACTTCCCCTCTCTTTACACACACACACACACACACACATCACTCGGGAGTTTAGAGGTTGTGGCAAATGGGTAGATTCCTGCCCCACTGAAGGGAGGCTCCTGGAAAAACATATGTTTATTCTCATTTAAAATTGTATTTCAATTAAGACCTACACGTATGTTGTGAAAGAGAATTAGTGGGTAATACTAGTAAATACGGTAAGTAATTGAAGGATTGAAGCCAACGATGATGAATTTCATCCAAAATTGATTCCTGCGAGCCGACGTGTAGGTCGGTGCCTGATGCGATCTAGTGGGGAAGGAATCTCTGCAAGCACCTGATATAAAAACAATCGCCACAAAAACGGAACCGATGAACAATAATTTACGTGCCCGGAAACAATTCTTTTTATATAAAACGCCAAGAAAATATAATAATGTGAAACTATTATAATAATCATACATTTTCGTCTTAAAGTTGTTTAATTAATCGTAAACCTTCTTATAATTATGATACTTTTATTGAATGGCTTTCCCCTTAACATGCGCGAGTATGCAACCCGCAACACACAACGCTGTAACACAGTATATCACCATAACTTAGAAACGATGCGCCCAAGGCCCGTAAAGTCATGTTTTCGGACTAAAGGGTTTCGATATATGGTACTAATGCGCAATCTACTCAATGAGACATTTTTGGAGTGTAACCCCAGTCCGTAGCATGCGTGGACCGTTCGAAGTTGGGTTTCCCAACGAAGCTATTTTCAATTTAAAATAATTATTTGCCCCGAGCGGAATGTTCGCACGATCCCATCTGATAGAAACAATTTTCTAATTATTGGAAGCCAGAGGTGAAACAATATATTTTTGGCAAAGTGGCAAAATACAAAAAATTCTGTGCGTGTGGCGGCTAGAGTTCGAAATATGGCTAATGTTAGAAGTGGCCAGAAACTTCGTCCATTTGTCAAATGATTTTGATAAAACTGTATGAATGATGATGAACAGTTCATTATGGTCTTCATTCGACTTTATTGGTTTTAGCCGCACTGTGATGTCTAAAATATGTTCGCGTAGGAGGCGTGTTCGCGAGAAATATTTTGACGAAGCGCAATACGTTAGAAAGTGTGCGTTGCAAGATTGTTTTATGCTAATTGCGGACGCTGAAAGTCCAATCTTCGTCGCCCCTACTCGAAATTTACGACTTATACCGTGAAACTCGGAACTACCCGTCTTGTTTCGCGATAGCCTTAAAAACATATTACCAGCAGTCTAAACCTGTTCATCACATAATATATTTCGCGTCACCATAATGTACACCACCTAATATCCAAGCAACTTCGTAATAGTAAATGTTTGGCTTAAATTTGAAGTATATGTCAAAGCTGTCCATACTTCAGGTCTTATCCTCCCATTTGTATATTGGGAACCTGAATCGGGTAATTCACGAATTTATCGTATTCGGACATTACTCGTAAATTTTTTTGGTGCTTTCTATAAACATACTTGAAATTGTTACAGTATAAATGGAAGAAATATATCAATGAAAATGTTTGTATAGCGTTGGCATTTTTTTCTTTTTGAAAACTTCAAAGATTTTTACTTGGGATGAAATTAATCATTGTTGCCCTGAATTCTTCGATTACTTACCTATTTACTCGTATTACCCTCAATTTCTCTTTCACAAATGTGTGTAGGTATTTAAAAAATGTAATTTAAATGTGAGTAAACACATGTTTTAAAAGGAATTATAATTAATTAAATATTTATGCAATTATTTTTGTATGGTACATGTTGTTTAACCTTATTTTGAAGCTCTGCCCAAGCCGGACAAGTTCTATGCTCGCGTCAGATGTACCAACATGTGCGTCAGTGTAGTGAATGCAAATTTGTGTGTGTGTAAAGGAAGAGAAGGGCAAGAATGACGAAGTCACAGAGCGCAAGGTCTTGGCGTATTTCTTAAGATACTTCTCTGGCATTAGCATGGTATTAATCAGACCCTTCACTTCTAAACCCCCTCCACCCTCTAAATAATAAATGTAAACTTCCCCTAGTCAAGTTAATCAAATATGGAATTTTAAAAATAGTGAAGTGTTATACCGAGACCCGCATTTGCCTGAGAATGGCCAAGTAAATTCATTCTACGTAACATTATACCCATCAAAATCACCGATAGGCGAAAGTCGAACGGGAAGAAAATACATTTTAAAAAAGGTATTAATCGGAGATTTGTAAAAGTACCGATAAAAACTGCAAACTACCAACATTCTCCCCAAGATTAAATACGACCTAGCTATGAGAATAAACCACCAACACCAGGATTCGAACCTTAAGGCCTCTCGGTCAGCAAAGTAGCATAGACAATGTCATTGCTGTCACGGAGCAATCGTAGCCGGTGCTCTGGAATATCGACCAAACTGGCTATTCGCGGAATCGATCTTCTTCAAATTTTAATTCTTCCATTGTAATACCTGTTCCCGGTAATTTCCTGAAGCATTACTTGTAATCTGCAAAGCCGTTTGAGTTGTGTGTACAAACCGCCACTGCTAATAATATGCCATTATATTGCGATCTCTCATTCAATGCATCTGAGGGTCCTCCAGGTTCTCTCTATGGACGTATGTGCTTCAGAGGCATTCACAACTTCTCGGAATCGTGGATTCAGAATCAGATCCCCACGATCCGCATCCGATGCTCCGGCTCCCACGCGGCACGCCCCGACCCCCGGCTCCCTCCTCGTTAGCGCCACGGGCTCCTCCGCTTTCAATTATTATTCCACACACAGGCTGTCTTCCCCGAACACTCTCTTAGAGGTTCAGTTATTCTACTTGCCTGTCTGCGCCCGTCTAATCCCTCTCCCTCTCTTTCTGGAACAAACTTTCTGTAAAACGCTTTCAACACATGTTCCAGTGTTTCTTTTTTTTCGGGTTATCAAAAATTACCTTCGGGCATTACATACATTTGATGTCGGAAATCGGAAACACAAACGAACCTATAATTCTGATTGACAATACATGTAACCTAACGTCCCTCAGTGAACATATCTTCGAAACTGGTAACTCCGTTTTCTCAGAATTGCATATCCCAGCACTTAAAATAGTCCTGATATTTTACTGTCCTCAATCATTTTATTGTATGGAATATATTTTATCATATTAATATGAAACTTGTCAATTATGTATTTTATTGCTTTTATTCTGCTTTTAATCATCGAAGTTCTCACAGCAGAAGCCTCAATACGCAATTTTCTATAGTAACCATGCATGATTCCACTATATGAATAAATGTGAGTCCGTTTTAAGGTAAACGACATTTCGAGTGGAATGATGCGAAAAGCTGTGCCTGGCACAGTGGCTTTCCTGCACCGGCCGCTGAAGAAGGTGTCTAACGGAAAACCCAATCAACGAGGGACACGCTCATTGGCTTCGAGGAATCGTGGGATTAAGCTGGCCGGGCGACGCTGTTGGTCAATCCCTAACATCACAACCGACTCGTCCGGTCCCATTCCCCCTTTCCCCCTTCGCCTTCGCCGTCACCGCCGTATCCGCTTCTTCGTGGAATAACATACTTTCCGAGAAAATGGCAACCAAGTACGCCATTTCGGAGGGGCAATCACTGTTTCGATAAATAAATAATAATGAATAAAGTGAGAGTAAGGTACAATCAATTACATTTCGAGTGATATGATGTGGAAAGTAATGCTAAACATCTTGGAATCAACCAGTACAATGGAAATCCTCTCTTGATGCCTGTGGATTTCCCAGAGTGGGAAACACACTCCCACACACCAGCCGCGACGTCAAGCACCAAAACAATCTCAGCTTTTCCAGCAATCGTCAATACGACCCCTATCCCATCTCACCTGGGCAGAATACTGACTCATGGAAAACCTAATTAAGACGTGTGCTAATTGGATTGCGAAATATCGCAATTAAGCCAGTCGACTCACGCTGCAGACTAGCTTCCACCTCTGCCCTTTCCAAATCTGTCGCCTCAAACCCAATTTTCTGCAGATATGTATTAATGAGAGCTGTCCAGTCCTTTTCTAATGATATTACAACCGAGAAGGTGACGGCCACAAACAAAGGCCTCCTCCAACACGTCCCCGCCCCCGCGCTCGTCTGCCCCGCCGTTCCATGGAACCCGGGGATCGTCAATACAAAACTTGCATTGACATCCACGTCTTGGCGCAAAGCAGTTCGGGGCAGATTTCCACGGAGATAACTTTATTATCGATATTAGTATTCATCAATTTTTTAATGTAACGTCAACAAGATGGTGGATAACAATTCCTACAAAAAGTTTTAACGTATCAATTTTTTGAAAAATTCTTGAAGTATTTTTGTAAAATTGACACGGTTAACTGACGAAAAAATCCATTAAGAAACTAGGTGATACAGAAACACTCACTTTCTTGCATTATTTGTAACTTTTGCGATTTTCAAAAATGTACAGTGAATGAAAATGGTACTAATGTACTTTCTATAAGCGTCCATTGTTCTATTTGAAAATATAAAAGAAAAATATTGGGAGCCGTTTGTGCGAAGACATTTTCAATTGCCAATATTCCACACTCAATTACGCGATAACTACTCATATTTTCATAAACTAGCACATGATCCTATTCAAAGATGTCTTTGAATAACAGACTACATTAAATACTACATAAATTAAGCAGTTTCAATGTTTTTGAACTTTTGCAAAATTCAGGAAGTTTAACGAAAATGTGACCCGCACGATTTTTAAAATTTCCTTTCTTAATATTTCAGGAAAAAATAATTTGAAATCGTGGAGCCATTTTTAAAAAAAATGAAAATATTGTTAAAGCTTCATCTAACACGTCCAAAACATCTTATTAAATTTCGCAGGGGCTGTAATTAAACCCAATCGATTGAGAAAAACAAATTTCGAGAAAATCGGGAGAACGGTTTAAGAGCTCCTGTTGTCCACAGACGGTCGCAGAAACCGATGGTTAGACAGACACAGAAGGACAGACAGACTGGCGGACAGGCAGACGGAAGGACAGAATTAAATTCAGCCGCCTGCCACTCTGAGGAGCAGGACATCCGGCAGAAGCGGTGGCGGGGTGGAGGCGGAAACGAAGGGTGGGCGGGGCAGTCGCCGGGTTGGAGGCGGTTGGGGCGGAGGCGCGATCGGGATAGAAGGCTGAGGCGGGCAATTTTCGCACGATTTACACTGCTGGGTCTTCGAGAGTGATAATGAAATGAAGAAAGTAAAAGTAAGAGCCCAATGAATTCCATATTCTCATCCAAACCATAATTTCATGATTATCCAATCTCTTCCCATTCGTTTTAGAGAAATGTGTCGACGTTGCGTTATTAGAATCAGCCACTCTGCTGGCTAGTCTCTCTCCATTTTACAACAGAAGATCACTCCAGAAGGCGCATGTTCAGAAGAATGGCTTAGAATCTTGAAAATAGATTCAATGTTCCCCATTTGTGATGTCGTTGTAGGAAGGGGTGTCAGACGTCAATGGCAGAAGAAGGGGAGAATTCGGGCTAGGGAAGTTTCGCCAAACAACATAGACAAATATATCGTCGGCAAGGCCTATACAAAAATAATAAATTCACATAAGCACAAGAAATTTCAAGAATTTTATGTTTAAGTCATCATAATGAAAACTATGAATTTCTCCACCCGTCTAATAACACACACAAATCTATTGCGGGCAGTAATACAGAACTGCGACAATATCACGCTAATGCAGAACGCCCACTTCCTGCTCAACGTTTTCTGCAACACGCATAATCACTCTCCAGCAGACACGCGCTCACACGTCGACTTCTAGGAATCATGGAATTAGATCCAGTCGCCTGCAGAAGCAGCGCCAGCGGCGGGGAGGTTGCGGGGAAGGTTCTGTGACGGAGGGGTGGGGTAGGAGGCGTGGCGGTAGTAGGTTTTGTGGAGAGGGGTGTTGTGAGCCGGTGGTCTTGGCGCTGTGTTGTTGAGCGGGGAACAGCGTGGGGAACAGTGTGGTTAAGCGTGGCGGGGGATAGTAAACCGGTGGCGGGTGGCAGTTGCTAGACGAGAGGGTGGCAGGGCGAGGGCGGAACATGGCGGGGACGCAGAAGGTATGCGGCGGTGAGGAAGGGCATGCATGACGGTGAGACAGATGGGGATGCAGGCCGGGAGCACGGAGCGAGGGAAGAGAGGGAGGAAAGAAAGAGAGAGGGAGGAAAGAAAGAGAGAGGGAAGAGAAGTGAAGTATGAGAAGGGAGGGAAAAGAGGGAGGGGAGAAGGGATTGGGAGAGAGGGAACGGAGAGAGAGTACGGAGAGACAGAGAAAGGAGAGGGAGCGGGGAGAGGAAGGGGAGAAAAGGAAGGGAGGAAGAGACTAGAAGGAGTGGGAGTGGGGAGATGAAGGGGGCAGGAGAGGGAATGGGCGGGTGCGGTGGGTATGGACGGAGAGAGAGGGGGTGGAGAGAAGCCAGGAGCAGGGGCTGAACAAGGGCGGGGGTGCGAGCGGGAACTGGGCCTCCGGGGCCGCGCGACAATAAGACCTCCGCGTCCTTCCTCGTCTGCGGTTGCAGCGAGCCGCGCTCGCAGCGAACAACTCGGCGCAGCCAGCGACAGATTAACGACGTCGCGCCCCCAGAATAAACACTTGCCTGGGCCTTTGAAGCGCCCGCCGCGCCGCCTCGCCGACCGCCCGCCCTCGCCCCCGCCCTCGCCCTCGCCCTCGCCCTCGCCCTCGCCCTCGCCCTCGCCCTCGCCCTCGCCCTCGCCCTCGCCCTCGCCCTCGCCCTCGCCCTCGCCCTCGCCCTCGCCCTCGCCCTCGCCCTCGCCCTCGCCCTCGCCCTCGCCCTCGCCCTCGCCCTCGCCCTCGCCCTCGCCCTCGCCCTCGCCCGCGCCCTCGCCCGCGCCCGCGCCCCGCCCCGCCCGCGCCCTCGCCCGCGCCCGCGCCCCGCCCTCGCCCGCGCCCTCGCCCGCGCCCTCGTCCTCGCCCTCGCCCTCGCCCTCGCCCTCGCCCTCGCCCTCGCCCTCGCCCTCGCCCTCGCCCTCGCCCTCGCCCTCGCCCTCGCCCTCGCCCTCGCCCTCGCCCTCGCCCTCGCCCTCGCCCTCGCCCTCGCCCTCGCCCTCGCCCTCGCCCTCGCCCTCGCCCGCCCGCCCACGCCCGCGCCTCGTCCGGGCCCCAGCCCTCGCCCGCCACGCCTTGCTGATAAGAGGCGTCAGCACCCTGATAGCTCGTAGGTGGCGCGTCGGGCCGAGGCAGGCGGCGCGCCGCGAGGACGTGTGTGCTTGGCGCCTGTCGGGCCTTAGTGGGCAGGAAGCAGCTCGACGTTTTGCAATGGTACACACATCACAGACGATCTAGTTCTTTTTCATTGGAAACGCATTGCAGAAAACGATCTCTCAGAGAAAAAGGAACAAAAATTGTTTTATTATTACCCGAAAATGCATGGGGTCCTTGCTAGAGTATGGATATGCTCTTCGAAACAACGCACCCATCGTTCATGGTTACCCATTCCCGTAAATGAACTTGACATAAAATTCACGTGGTACTCCAAATGCCTGTAGGAAGTAATGTATTACTTAGGGTTGGTGCTTCTGGGTCGAAAATCCCGCAACCATCGAGACTCGAACCAAGGACTCCCGGTCAGAGGCACTGCAATGCCCTCAGTTGATGCTCTCAGCCACGTCTTCCGGCATGTTCAAAAATGCGATTCATCGCCACACAAAAAACGCGTTGGCAGTGAGGAGAGTGATAGTCATTTGTGGACGAAATAATGTCAAAACACCTGAATTGCCACCACGACAGACACCATTAGAGCGTGATTTTACGCGTCACATGGATTATTATTAGTATTAGTCATATAAAGGAATTGAGCATATGACGTGTACATTCCCTAACCAAATAAACGTGAGCAGTTAAACTGACTCCGATTCGCCTTTTAACTTGTCTCCCTTGCCGATTTATACGACTACTATACGGAACACTTCCGTGTTGCTGACATCATGGGTATTCTTTGTAGCCATGTCAAGAATAAACTATTCTCAATGAAAATTATCACGAAGGAAGTAGTGAAATGTCAGCAGTTATAGTGTCCACATGACTTCTTTTACATATATTTTATCCACTTCTGTCTAGTGGCGTAATGGCGATTAGTGCCATACTCATTTCTGAGCGTAGGCAATGGATGTGGCGTACGTCTCTACGCACACTCCTTTCCGAGGCAGGTTCCCTCAGTGGTGATTTACCTCCTGATCTCCACTTTGTAGATGTTGGTACAGGCGAACAAGATGGGCGAATGATGATGGGTGAATTAAATCTACAGTTGATTAGCTGATGCAAAAATTTACTGTTTCTCTGGAGCGACATTTACAATTTTTCAAATGTTGCTAACCACTCTTTGTTGGCGTTGTTATTCATCACTCAACTATGCGTTGTAGTGGGCTAAGGATTTTGTAGCTCATGAAAACGTGCACAGATTATACTTCTTCCTACCTCAAATAGTTTTTACAGATTTTTGACAAGAATAAATCAAATGCGTGATGAGAGATAGTTTAGATGCGATCAGCCGAGTGGCATGAAAATCCAGCACACCACAATCGCTTATAAACGTCTAAATTCTTGATATGAATATTAACTTTAACATTAGATGTAAGAAACACAACTTTAATTGCAAGGGACACCAATATTGTACTTCTTTACTTTACAGGTAACTAAGAATCAATAAATAAAAATGACTTTTAAAATCAGTAGAAATGCAAAAGTCATTAAAAAAATCATATAATGAAGTTGGACGTTACACTACTGTTCCTTCTCATAAGAGGAACCTGGTTATGCCTCTGATTCTGACAATTACATAATATGACCGTTGCATAATAAGAGTGTATTTAGGTTTGTGTGTTTTCTCCTATTTTTTATTCTCTTTTATTCGTGCGAAAGGGAAAACCAATGCCTGAAACCTAATGTTGTGCCCGTTTTAAACTTTTAATCAATAAAACTACTTGAAATCATTAATCAATTGTTGCTTAATCCCTTAAAACTCGAAGTATTATTACACTGATTAGAAATTGCAAAAAATTTTAACAGTGACAGAATACGGCTGGTGAAATTATTTACTATAAACAAATTTTTTAATTTACACATTGCTCTACTTACCAAGAATATTTTTGTTCAATGTTACAAATAGTATATAGTGCTGGAGTGAAACTCATTTATTAAATAATACTAATAATGAAACAGGCTAAAAATCGAGGTCAGTAGGCGCCTATAACCCCAGGGGCTCAGCTTGTCTAAATTCGCCTCCGTCCGTTTTTCTCTTCTCGTGCAAACAAATGACGCATTCGTGATCGACCTTGTCCATACTATACACATCTCACTCTCTCCGTGTTTAAAATTTTCGATGTGTTATACCAACGATGAAACAAACTCTATTTAAACTCGACATACGCGCGGAACATCGAGATCCTATTATATTGGACTGTATTATTGATGGAAGACATGAATTTAAAATCAATGGACGTTCAAATAATTTTAATTTGTTTATAATAGTAGAACCCATTAGACTTGTGAAATATTGACAGAAAATGTTTAATTTTATATTTGTTGGCAATAAGCAGAAACTAAAGATTAGGAATCGAACTATTTACTCTCCAAACAACAAACTTATGATAATTGTTTTGATTAAAAAGACAATGTGGATGAGGCACTCCCTGATATTTATGTACAGCAGTAATGTATTCGTCCCAGTGAATCACCTAACTCCACAATATTTTACTTCAAAAAGTTACATTTTCAGAAAGACGGAATATCTGAATGGGCGTGTTGAGGAACACGTGTCAAGTATTATAGATCAGGAAACGACACACTCCTAAATTTAGAATGCGTCCTTGAGTCGGCTCCTGGTGTTGGAAGGAAAACCCGAAAATTTCCAACAGACGCGATGGGTCTCGCAGTCAAAGGCGTTACCAGGAATTTTCGAAGTGTGTTTGTGTTGTGTGTATGTGTTTGTTTACGGCGGGGGAAGCTGTAATGTAGTGCTCGCTCAAATTGATGTTTACTTAATAATAATTTTTCTTTACGCTGAATCATTTTGAACTGTTTATTGTTTGTCATTGACAATGTATTTCATTAAAAATTGAATGACATTCGTAGCTATTAGTGGCGTAGAGAAACAAAACTTCTGATGTAGAGTACGTGGAAAATGGGGTCCAGGAGAAATAAAAATTATTTCTTCTAAATCAGCACACATGAATGCTGATGTTTATTTCTTCCTAGACACATGACGTCAGTTGTGTCGTAAGCAGTCGCACAGAAAATGAGAATTCAGTTGGTAAGTGCAGTGTGGGAATAGGTGGATTAACTCAATCAAAATATTTTTTCTCAAAATCGAGCAGTTTCATCGTCGTTTAATATCTCCGAGTTTCTGAATATCGAATGAAACCATTTGATACCTCTCTACAGGCAGTAATTTAGTAAAAACTATTTTTGAGAATGTGTCTTCGTCTACTGATGGGGGCTGAAGTTCCATGAGCACCCACCTTTGGGGTGCACCACTGCGCAGCACACAAACGCGTAGGGTTCGTATACGTTACGGGATTGATTCGTTTCCTTGAATTCCTCCATTCCTAAAAAAAACGGCCATCTGGAAACGTAGGACAGCAGGCTTTTAAAGTAGGAAAGATCCGACGAGCTTGCGGTAAATAGCGGGTCGAGAGTTTTCTGGTGCTATGCTCCGTATGCCATTCATGTATCTAAAGAACGTTTATGAAAAAAAAGTAGGCACGTGACTGCTCACAGTCGTTATATCCCACCATACAGCAGAAACATTCACACCTCTCTCACATGGGTTTTCGAAAGTCACCACAAACGATACCTCATCCATAGTAATAAGAGATGCCAGTTCACATCTCTAAACCAGGAGATCCTAGGTTCATGTTCCGATGGTGGCCATCTTCTGGAACCAGCAAGGTAGCTGGGACGGACGAAGCGATTGCCTTGACCGCTATCCGCTGTCAAAAACGTATTTGCTCGGACGTCAGTAAGTAGTTATGGCGAGACAGATTCAAATATATAGAAAGTTTCACTTCAAAAAATTCATAACATTTTTAAACTTCAAAATTTGTCAACCAAGTACGATGGAAGATGGGCGGTGGGAGAACCCGCAAGGCGGTCGCTCGCCTTGTGCCCGAGGGCGGTGGCTGTGGCGCCGCCCCGAACACGGAGGCGAACATGAAGGCGCCTGGAGAAACACCACGGGCGCGCCAACAGCTGGTCCGCAACACAAAGCAGACGCCCCGCCCGGCCCGCCCGCCCGCCTCCGCACCTATGCCGACGTCTCCGCGCCGCGCGCCCGCTCTCGCTACTTCCGCTTCTGGTCCACGCGCTCGCGCGCTTCCGCCTTCGCGAGGCGCAGCGTGCGCGTTTGCTTCCTTCCCCAGCCCTGCAAATAAAGCCCCTCACACTCCCTCGCAGGCTCTCCCTGTCTCTCGCTCTGCCCCTGTTCCTGTTTCACTTGTTTCTGTCTCTTGTTTCGCTCTCTCTATCTGTCTTTTAGTTTCCGTCTCTCTTGCTCTGTCTCTCAGTTTCCGTCTCTCTCGCTCTTCTCTGTTTCCGTCTCACTCGCTCTGTCTCTCAGTTTCCATGGCTCTCGCTTTCTCTGTTTCCGTCTCACTTGCTCTTTATCTGTTTCTTTCTTGCTCTGTCCTTATATCTGTTTCTCTCGTTCTGTTTGTTCCTACACAATTCTATGATATAATCACTGACCACAAGAAACAACGGATTATGGCAATTTACAAAAAAATATGAACAAAAGACCCACGTACCACCACTAAACACTACGATTGGGAAAACATATTCATTTGACAAAGTTTAAATTCTAGCAAAAACGTCATCAGAAACTTTCACCCCAAACGACACCCTTCTATTAGGAACACACAAGAACATACAAGTAATCAATTCACCCGTGAATACGTAACCACATAAAATCAGTTATATAACACCCCATTAAATATAATATCTCATCAAAAGATTACCTGACAAGAAAGCTCCTGGGTAGCATAGAATAAAGAGTATAATTGTTAAAAATTACCACCAGCTGGCAGAGCCTACAGCAGTAAATAATACATTCAACTCCATAGTAACGTAAGGTTACGTGCCCCGAAATTCAATTTCTCAACCAGTTCCCAAACAAAAAATAACCACACAAATGGAGAGAGCTACAGGTTAATACCTTTGGTACTCATTGTGTCCAATTCTGGAAAACCGATTCTAAGAAGACCCACAAAACACCTATCAAATATTAACATTCATCCAAACATCAATTCGATTTTATTCAACACAGATCATCTTCATATCAGTTTCTAAGAATAACAGCAGTAACTAATTGAATATCTGAGTATACACAGCCTTCTAATGTATCAATATACAACATACTTAGGTATAACACAGGCATATTTCACAGTATCTGGCATCAGGAATTACTTTACAAAAAATTCAAAATTCATGGTATGCCCAATTATTCAATTAAAGCTACACAAAGCTTCACAAGAAGTAGGCCATTTCAGTGTCAATAATTATAGTCATCAATCCAATCCTCGGACTATCCAAGCAGGTCTTCTACGCGAGTCACCATTATCATCAACATTTTTTTAATTGTTTTTTTTAAGGTCGCTTCAACATCTAAGGTCATTAGCGACCACTATTGGAGTTAACGTTATGATAACTATGAAGACGAAACGAAATGGTGATGATAAGGGGTGAAAGGACGAACACAATTACAACCATGCCCGAGGCGGGACTCGAACCCGCGACCCTTCAGTCCGAGATCACTACGACACTACTGCCTTAGCAATCTCGGCCACCGGGCCGGCTATCAACAACATTATTCAATCTTTATACAGCAAATTTACCCACCTTCTCAGAAATATACAGATCAATTCACAGATCATACAGCATTTTGCACATCAGGTACCGCACTTGACATTGTAATAAATAAAATGTTGCAACATTTAAACTAATAGAAAATTGGGCAAGTACATGGAAAATAAAATTAAATAAATACATTTCAATTTCCTCTGAAAACTATTACAACCACCTTCAATTAACAATAATTCTATTCCATGTTGCTCCAAAACAAATCTGTAAAATATGGAGGATTAATATCTAGAGTAGTATAATATATATTGTAAAATAGTAATAGTATATAGTAAAATATCTAGAGTAGAATAAACTGGAAATTGCACATACAGAATAATATTCAAGACAAAATAAAACTATTAATGTACACAAAGAGCATTATCTCACCTGACAACATAACACATTTCCCACGATATATAGCCAATACTTCAAGACCTCAATTAAAACCCCCATAAAATACCATATTGCCTATCTCACAATTTATTCACCACTCTTCCTTTCATAACTTTCCCACAATTTTATTGACTTGGCAAAAATCTTGCCTTTAAGATCGTAATCGAAAATATTCGTAGATACCCACTCCATTCGTTCGAGTAAATGCTTATCAATTTGGATAAATATTTTTTACAAATTTGGATCACTTGAGATACTCTATGAGTCCGCATGAGTACCATAGTTGGCTTCGCATTTTAAATGCAATTAACTCCAAAACATACGTTAAGTTGATTGAACTACTCTATGTGTACCCCACCGTAAGGATCCACTTAAGGAATACAGATTTTAAATGTTCACTATAAATTCCGCAGCCAAAGCATCGAATTTTCTTCGCCTACAAGGGATTGTAAAAGGCGGAGTTAAGTGTCAGGCAGGGTTTCTTGGGGGTATGAATTCCATC
The DNA here is from genome assembly GCA_964035755.1 of Teleogryllus oceanicus. NCBI lineage: Eukaryota > Metazoa > Arthropoda > Insecta > Orthoptera > Gryllidae > Teleogryllus > Teleogryllus oceanicus. Next base: position 335,257,011 of record CAXIVR010000001.1, on the reverse strand, counting down.
CCCAAAGCCTCAAATTTTCTTCGTCTATTGGTCGTTGTAGAAGGCGTAGCGAAATGCTGAGCAGGGTGCCATGTAGGGGAGTTGTGGACTAGTGGGGGCGTGCCATTTCACGCACCGTACTTCACGACCGTGCCACAGCGTATGCACAGGCCATAAAGTACTAAGTTGAAGTCTCCCAGAATCTCGAAAGACTCCCGTAATAAAGCGAAAAAATATTGAATTTATTTCGTTAAGAAAACTAACTAGCTTGAACTTTCATGTTTGCCACTTTTATCACAAATGAGAAACAATCATGAATCTATTCAGAGGAATAAGAAGGGAAACAAGAAAGGGAAGAGTCCATACGGCATCGCCTCCAGCTCTTTCTCCGCCTGCTCTCTCTGATTTTTCCCTCCCACCAGCAACGGAGCGGCGGCGACCAACTTCGTTGGCGTCTACTCGCGCAGCAAATGTTTTCTCCGTCCGCCCGGACGCCCTCACACCTTCTCAAACACTTTTATTAAGGGCAAAAACCTGATCGTTCGACACTAATTGGATCCCTAGACGCGGCGGCCAAGCCAGGCGAAGCCCTGGTTACCTTCTTCCGGGAAGGGCGGGGGCGGTTGTTACCTTTACCCTACAAACCTGCGCGCTCCGTCCCGAGCTCCCCTTGTCCACTGCCTGCTCGTCCCTCCCCTCTCACGCTGCCTTCTCTCCCTTGTCCACACTCCCTCAGCAACATCCTCCCACTGGCCTTCATCTTGGAATTCCTCTCGCCCCTTAGTCAACCATCCACGCCATAGCTCTTCTATCCCGCTCACTCACCTGATGCCCCCGCGGTACCCACTCCCATCTCCTTGCCTCGTTCCCCCATGTGCCTCGACCAGTTCCATCACCACGTCTCGCTTTGCACCCTTCATCCCCCAACCTTCCTCCCCCAACCCCCGCTCCCACACCCTGCGCTGTCCCTCTTCCTCCGCGTTCCCTCACCTCAATCGTGTAGTCTCGCCCCCATTCCGTTCCCTCACCCCGCAACTCCGCCGTGGTTCACACCAGGAGGCCGACAGGCACGTATCGTTTTACGCGAAACGCTCCGGGGATCGCGCGCCCCGCCAGGGCCCCGCCCCGCCCCGCCCCGCCACGCCCCGCCACGCCCCGCCACGCCCCGCCACGCCCCGCCACGCCCCGCCACGCCCCGCCACGCCCCGCCACGCCCCGCCACGCCCCGCCACGCCCCGCCACGCCCCGCCACGCCCCGCCCGCCCGCCACGCCCCGCCACGCCCCGCCACGCCCCGCCACGCCCCGCCACGCCCCGCCACGCCCCGCCACGCCCCGCCACGCCACGCCCCGCCACGCCCCCCCCCCCCCGGACGTCCGTCCACCACCCCCCACGCCCGCCCCCCCGGCTGGCCCGGCCTCCCCACCCCGGCTCCGGCCCGGCTCGCTCTGGCGCGGCCGGGCCCGACGGGGCGCTGCCGCCAGGGTCGATCATTAGCCCAGAATTAATTCGGCGACTCTAAAGGGAACTCGATTAGCGCGCGGTAAAAATAATAATCTCGTAACGGGCCCCGTGTTAATGCACAGGTCGTTCACGCATGCTGGCAAATCTCATCGGCCTGTTTTCACGCTGCTGAGTGCGATACCCCCATCTCTCGACCTGCTCCCTCCGCACAGTGGGAACGTCCGTGTAGGTGGACGAAAGTCCATACTGTCAGGGTGTTGCCAACATTATTTAAAAAGAAACTAAGTTCAATGTCCTTGATGTTTAACCTATAAAACGGATCCCCTGGTTAAAAGACATTGTCAAGTGTATCAAAAGTATCCCTTACTATAAGGAAATTGGAGAAATTTGTACGTTGATAATAGAAAATTTGTATCAGTATTTTTAATCAATAACAAGAGTCAACATTATTGAATAACAACAGGAATAATAATAATAATAATAATAATAATAATAATAATAATAATAATTTGTTTATGTTCTAATGCATCATATTTTAAAATGTTTGTACTCCCTCCTGAACAGGGCCATATTTTCAGTTTGGCTGAAATGTTGAGAATATTATGTTAAAAAAACTGCTGCTTTGTTGTTATATTTTGTCGGTGTTTTTCTCCTTAAATAATTGCAATTATGACTGCTTTGCAGAAATTAAGAACTTCATAGATTGAAAGCTATGATGAGGAATGATGTTTGAAGGTCTAGGGGACAAAAAAACAAAGAATACAATGATCCTACAAGCATGTCGACAACGTTAAAATCAGATTGACTAACTAACCAGTATTCAATCAGAAGTAACATTAGATAAAAGAAGAAGCACTTATAATCATGCTGGTATTTCAGATTGCCCATCGGAGCGTAGACGTACAATAAGAACACATTTCAATTGATGATCATAAACACAAGAGAAGAGTATCATACACGAATTGATATACAAAACCTTTCGTTTGTTAAATGAACGATCTGTGTTTATAACAGTGATTCTGAAGAACTGTTTCAAAATCTCTTCTAAAGAATATCGACGCCGCGTAAAAAAGGGACCATCACCCATATTTTCATTTTCAGGCAGACCCGTTTTAATTTTGGCGCAGTGATTTATTTTGTGTCCGCACACAAACAAATTACGTTGTATGTCGACTGTATTGTGAAATTTTTCTGCAATGTTTACTTATTAAAGTATAAAAATACAATTTTCTTAACACATTTATTCACTTAAATGAAAAGACGATGAACACTTTTCTACATAACGTCCAATACGTTGATAAAAGTAAACATTACTTTTATTAATTACATTTAGTCATTTATATTTTTTTTACAAAATCAATGCAATATATTAATTTTTTAAAAATATTTGTCCATGTGGATGTTAGAGTTGCCACTGTGCGGAATGCCTCCTGAAATTCGGGTGTTGCCGCGGGCGGCTTCACGTTGAAACACTTTTTTTGCGCTCTCCCAACCGAAAGTGGGATAAAAAGGATTACTGCCTCGTCGTATTGCGAGGAAAAGGGAGAACCTAGAGGGAGCCCCAAAAAAGCTTTCGACGTGAGAAAAAGTGTTTATCTGCTGGGGAGCACAGCTCAGAGTGAGTGTAAATGGCACGAATGATTATGTTGAACAATTTATAAAGAACCATGGCTATGTGCTAATTCTAATATTCTTCGAACTTATTACGAATTAAGAAAAAATAAATTACACAACAATTCTTCAGAAGAAGAATCAATTAGGGGCCACCACAAATTAGATGCCCAAAGCAGAAATCACTTGTGAAAACACGTTTCTTAGGGAAGTAGGTTAAGAGTTGTTAATTTATGACTGAATGGTTATGAATGTATGTAAAAAACTCTTCATATTGACACCAAACTTCGAAGGAGAAGACTTGGAATTGTGTTTTGCAAGAGCTGGTGAAGTGGGCGGCCTAGTTGTCGTACCCTGTCCCAGCACTTATTTGCGGACTACCGCTGCTGCCCCTTCTTGTTGAGTCTGCCGGTCGATAGGGGAAGACGCTCAGACGCGATCCGATCTTATCTAGTGCAATGTCAGTGACCCGCAGACCTACTCCAGCGGGCCACTGTGGGCAGACTGACTCATATTCTTGCATTTGAGCAGCCCTGTCCAGCATTATAAGCCCATATCCTCATTTGATAGCTTACGTCATAAAAAACATTCCTCTTGAATAAGAAACCTGCTGAATAAAGTCTCCCACAGACCGACGCGGCAGCCCCGCAGCCTACACGGATTGGCCGCAACGGAAGTTTCGCTTTACGTGTTGCTTTATGAGCACGTTCAGACCTGCGGATTGGCAGCGTTTAATCGACGGCGAAATTTGTAAGGCAGTCAGACGCGTTTCTTCCGTTACAGCTCGAGTTTCGTGGAAGTTCGCCCGTGTTCGGGAGTCTCCCTTCCTCTCTAGGACGAGCGACCTTGCCAACCGTCTCAAACGCTGACTCATAATTGACGCGCCGGTGTGAACGGTCCCGCGATTTCCGCGGCCGCGTCTAGCTCGAATCTTTCCGCGCCGCACTCGCTGCGGATCTACCGCACCGGTCTGGGAGCCTTAAGAAAGGGCCTAATGCACATCGCGAAGTTTCGCAGGAGTGTAATGTGTGTGGTAGCGGGTATCCTGTGCGCCCGCAGTTTCCCTCACATTCTAATCGCTAAATGTATATTTATCTTTAAATGTAATGCAAGTCTGGTTTGTGTGTGTGTGTGTGAGTGTTGGTGTGTAGGGGGAAATTCCCTATACTATAATTTAGCTCTTCATGTAGCAGTATCACACTTACAAAATTTTGGGTAGAATTTCTTCTAAATGAAAAAAAGTTTTTGTTTAGCATTTTATGCATAGGGTTTTTTTTGTTCGATTGATTATTTTGTTTAGGATGCGAAAACGGCTATATTCATTAATCCCGTCAGTGTAGTGCATGCTATATCTAAGGAGATAGTGGTGTTCTTGGTGAGTGAGAGCTGATTCCAATCTGCGACTTGGAGTGCCCGGGTTCGCCTCCAGGTATATCCACCAGCGAGGCTCCGTACAAGCTGTAAGCTTATCATTGGTCCTCAGACATGTGTGGTAGTGTAGTACTCGTAAATGTATGGGTATGTCAGGGGACAAGGATGAGAAAGGATAGATCGCGCACGGTTCGTGATCAGATTTTTAACATATAGCTCCGACATTTGCCTAGTATTACGGAAAATTCGGAACATTACCGATTAGAAGAGCCGCTCGCAGAATTCTCCTCTAGAGAGCCAATAAATTGAACTTTACTTTTGTCGAAAATCCACCACGGACGGGCTGGAATCCTAGGACCTCAGAGATACAACGTTGGAAATAGCGGACTCTTCAAGCCATCTCAACCAATGAGGATTTTTTGACCCATTAATATATAACATAAACATGTATCTGCATTTTGGAAACAAAGTGCCATCCCTTCGCGGATCTTACTTTTGTCAGCTTGCGGGAGGGGCTCCTGGCGGAGCAGCGCGCTTCGCTTCCGGGCCGACGCTTCCCAATGGCATCGCCCACGCCCCCGCTCCCGCCCCCAACCCCGCTTTCGCTCCCGCCCCCGCCGCTGCTCCAGAGGCTGAGCCCGCGACGTCTTGACAAAGCCGTGTTCAATGTAGCGCGCTTCGCCGCTAAACTGAGCACGCTTTGTGGGTGACGCGCGAGTCCCCGCACGGGGGCTCGTACGCGGCGCCGCGCCGTATTGTTCAGAGGGCGGTGGGGCGCGCGACGCGACGCCGCCCGCAGATAACGCCGCCCGCGATCTGCTGCCGTGTGCTGTACAAGGTGCTCGACAGCCCACTGTCTGAGATAGTCGGCGGGGCAAGGTGTAGCAAGGGTCTCCAAATCGGGCGCCTGTACCTTCATTGTTGTTGAGGCGACCCGTACCGTAGTCAAACATCAACTCGTGACGATAGTCCACATTCCACGCCCACCACGTCACGTCCCGCCCGCCCCGCCCCGCCCCGCCCCGCCCCGCCCCGCCCCGCCCCGCCCCGCCACGCCCCGCCCGCCCCGCCCCGCCCCGCCCCGCCCCGCCCCGCCCCGCCACGCCCGCCACGCCCCGCCACGCCCCGCCACGCCCCGCCACGCCCCGCCACGCCCCGCCACGCCCCGCCACGCCCCGCCCCGCCCCGCCACGCCCCGCCACGCCCCGCCCCGCCCCGCCCCGCCACGCCCCGCCACGCCCCGCCACGCCCCGCCACGCCACGACCGACGGGGCGCCGCCGCCAGGGTCAGGTGGGGCACGCGCCGCGACGCCGCCCGAAGATAACACCGCCCGCGATCTGCTGCCGTGTGCTGTACAAGGTGCTCGACTGCCCACTGTCTGAGATAGTCGGCGGGGCAAGGTGAAGCAAGTGTCTCCAAATCGGGCGCCTGTACCTTCATTGCTGTTGGGGCGACCCTTACCGTAGTGAAACATCAACTCGTGACGATATTCTATATTCGATACAAGCTGGTTGACATCTCGCTGCCTGAGATAGCTGATGATAGAAATATTGCCTGAGAATAAATGTTACCATCTTCTGTGGCATGTAGGGATCGAAGATGATCACATTTGGCGAGGGAACATGTAGTTAGAAATTTTTGATGTTACTTATGTGTCGTTGGTTTCTGATTGATAGGCAAATATCATTTAAGTAACTTCGTTAAAAGAAATTTTTCATCACACTTTCACTGACAAAAAGTGATCCATATATGCCTTCAGAGTTTGTAAGATTTATTCTGAGTCATGGTTACATTACATCCACTCTCTACTGACAGTAGATGTAAATAACATTTCTCTAACGTCTCTGTTAAGTATCCGCCGCGTCCCATTGAAATACCATTTCGTGACAAGATCAAGCCTTCTCTACAAGGCGCATCCATTGGTTTACAATTATCGGCACTGAAAAGACCAAGAAGGGTACCCGTGTTGCATATTCTCTGCAGTCCGTAACTGGGTTCATTTTGTAGAACTCGGTTCACATTACGGCATGTGTTACCGCAACATTGTATAACATGTTCCTAAACCAATTTACTGAAATTTGTTTGTTGATGGTTCGACAAGTAGCAGGAACCGTATTAATATCGGTTGACCTATACGTTTGGCAAACAAATCTACATTTTTATAGTCATAATTACAATTATTAAAACACATATGATTGCTACATTCCAAGAAGTATCTTGTATAAGAATAGCGTGGCAACGTTTCAGAGGTCGGGTTGTGCCTCCATCGTCATGCTTTTAACAATGTGTCGGCTAAAATAGGAAATTAAATAATTAAAAAAAATTAAAACAATTTAATTGAGATAAAATGGGTGTGTTTATCATTGTAACGAATTCAAATTACATTTAAGATTTTACATGAATACACACTTAACGTGGAATTGGATAAGAGGACATTATAACATTGACCTTAATTATTGGTATGTTAAAACATATTTTCTATAAATTAACAATTACAATCTTAATAAAACAAATCCACACTTTAAAAATATTCCATTTTTTAAAAATATTGCAACTTGAAAGTTCTATAGATCTGATATTACAATGTCTGAAATACTTTTGCGTACTCATAAAAATAATTTACCTAAGAATAATGCCAAAATTTAAACTGCCATAGCGTAGGAAATATGTAACCTCCCATACGCGCTCCTGCGTCACTGCACATCGACCAAAATTAGGATGGACTTAGGCAAGTAGGAGAGTTTAGAAAGCTTCGCAGGGGTTGAACTAACTCTTGTGAAGCAAGGAATGTCGTTTTGTCGGAAAAAAGTTCACAAGAGATTGGCCAAGAATGGAGCCTGGGAGTTACTTCGCTCTGAGCCATGAGCCCATTCGTTTCGCATTTTCTTCTCTGCTTTTGTTTAATGAATTAATGCTTTGTTGCACCCTATGTTTCTCATTAAACATATGTAAATAGCAAATTTTGCACTGTAACTGCACGAAACTATGTATTTTCTGAAAGTAAAAAGATGTATCTTTCAAAAGTCGAAAAAATAAAAGTATTTAGGTAAAAATGTCATTTTAATTATAATATATAAAAACTATATTATATAAAATATTTAAAAACTATAATATAAAAAATATAATATATAATAATATAAAAACCTGTAAAAATGTCATTTTAATTATTACCTTAAAGCAAGAGAACCCCCTTATAATACTTAAATAATTTACATGTAGCTTCATGAGAATAACAAGATTTTTTCACTTTTTCTTTACAAGGACCCGGCAATAAAAGTTAATATGTCAACATTTCTTCTGGAACATGATTACAATAATTTATCTTCTTACAAATTGCCGACGAGAAAGGAAAATGAGACAAAGCAAATCCAGATGCATTTCCTGGATACTTCAATATTGCAGAAGGCCCTGAATCCCGCGCTGCGCGAAAAGTTTGCTCTGATTATTTTCGTTGATTTCATTCGTGTAAATGTATCACATTGATTTAATCTGTTGCTAAGGGTAGGGTCCCTCACTGTGGACTCTAATACGCAGGTAAACCAACTTGAATATTCACAATGAGGTTCATTATATCCCTAGCCGATTAGCAGTTACTATTGAAACACTATGTACTCAAGTGCCATACAATATTGTGACTATAATTTCAACGTTAAACGACCTAAGAAGTGTCGTTCGTATGTAGCTATCCCATTTTTCTTGCACAATGGGTTCGGTTAAACGCAATATCTTTATGGTAGAGAACATTTATTGTTCGGTATGTCAAAATAACGAATTGAAATAAGAAAACCGATTTTTGGCAAATACAAATTACATGGAAATGTAAAAGGTCTTGGTTAAAAGTACGTTTTGTCTGTTCAATACGCTCAAGCACTTCAATTTTAATTCTTTATCACGTCTTCGCTCGCTTAACGCTGCAGTATTCGCTGTATGTGGCGCTATATTCGCGGCTGTATGCGTAATCCAAAATTACATTATATTTTTTTGTAAAAGTGTTCTAAACAAGTACTCTGTAATTGTCAAATGATTACTCGAATAGTACGTGAAAGTCATTGAACGTACACGTATGCCATTTAAGTGCACGTGTATTGTCTTCCGAATGAAGAATGGAGATAAACGACATCGGATAAAGCACAATTAACATATATTATCACGCTTTAAGCCCCTGATGCCAGATGAAGTGCCATTCAAGACATGAAGTCGATTGTTGGATGCAATAGTAAATCAGACTGTGCAGAAACACGAGAGGGCTACTCGAGTGTGATCAGGTGAGTTGTGTGCACCGATTTACTCGAAAAAAGGTCCTTTTAAAATTTTACAGAGAAAAAATACAGTATTAGACAGTATACAATTTTATATGCGCCATTTCAAATTTACATAATGATCGAATATCACAGACGGGTACACTTGCTGCACGTTATAATATACATGCAAGCAGCTCCTGTATTCCCATTCTTTTGTTCGCAAAACCATGAAGTTTCAATTACTACTACATGATATTTGACTTCCTCATACACCCGTGGCAATGCTCGCAACTTAGTATCAGCACCAGACGAGAAGCATAAATTTTTAAAGGAACGTCACAGCAATGTTTCAATGTACACATGTATATAATTGTGCTCCTTTATTCTTCTAGTACCCGGGTCCGATTTTTGTCACGTCGCCTTGGTAAAATGTCTCAACCGCTAGGAAAATTTTAAAAAAATTGGTGGTCCCAAAATAAGTTTTTGCATTAAAACTCAATGTATGCAGTTAATTTTAAATTTGAGAAATAAATTATTAAAAATATTTTAACATTTTTCATTTTCGCCTGTGTTTATACTACACGAATTATATAATTCATCTTTTCAAGGATTTCTTCATAACTGCGTTGTGGTTACTTCCGCTCTTTCTCCTTGTAACACTCACTCCCCGTTGCCACTCCAGCCCCCGTTCCCACTCTCTTCAACACCCCGTTTCCCACGTATCCACACCGCACAACCTCGTCACATACCTTCCACGCACACCTCGACCCCACCCCACCAATCCCCGCTCTCGCGGTCGCCACCCCCGCAAAGGGGTTCCTTAGCCGCCCATTGTTCCCGCCGAGCCCCCGCTCCAGGCGCAGCCGCCCACGCCGCGCCCACAAACTGCCAGCGGCCGCCCGCAGCGGCAGCGAGCGAGCGGGGGCGGGGTGGGGCGGGGGCGGCTCGCCGCGTGTGTTGTTTGGAAGGGTGTCAATGGCGGGCAGCTCTGGCCGGCCGCGCCTGACGCAAATGCTCCTCCGGCCTTTGACAGATTTGCACATTTTGCGAGCGCGCGGGCGGGGCCGTGGGGGGGGGGTGGACGAGCGGGGCGGCGGGGTGGGGGGGGGGGGACGGGGGGGAGGGGAGGGCGGGGCGGGGGGGTGGGGATAGAAGACGGAAGGAGTAGAGTGTGGGGACGGGGCACGGAAGAGGCGGGGGGTAGACTGTGGGGAGCGGAGCGGGAGGAAGTGGAGAAGGGAACGACTGGAGTAAGCGGCACGGTGGGGTGAAAGTTAATGGTTCCGCCGGGAGCTTACTCGGAGGGAAAGGAGGTGATGTGGAGGCCGAGGAGTCAGGGAGAAGGGGAGTAGAGGCGGTGAGAAGGCGGGGAAGAGGCGGGATGGAGTGGGGCGAAGAGTTGACAAGGAGTGGTAGGTGGGGTGAGGGGCGGCGTGGGGAGCAGGAAGGGAGGACAAGGGGAGGACTGGGTGCGGGGAGGGGTTTGGGTGGAGAGTGGCGGGGCGGGGCCCAAGCGACTCGAAGAACCGCCCACCGTCACTTAGCGGAGATATATTTGAGGTGTTTGCTTTCGTAGCACAAATTATGAGACGTCCCGGACGTCAGAATACGAATGAACTCATCCGTAAAGCATAAAGCCCTGTCAGCGGGACAGCAAGTGGCTCCAGGCCTAGAACCTTGGGGAAGTGCTCGTTTCGTTTGTGTAACTTCTCATCTTTACACCCGTTTATGCCTAAAAACAATGTTTCATGTTCAACAGACATATCTTGTTTTTACTGCTTCTCATATCGCCGATATTTATGCCCGTTCACAGATGCTGAATGTAATTAAAATGATGTCTACCAGCTTGGAAAATCATTCAGCCTAAAGAATAGTATTTTTCAGTTATGAATACCTTTCAAAAGTTTAAAATAAATACGGAAATAAAGCAAAAAAGATGCATTCAGGCGAAATGTCATCAAAAGAGGTTTTCAGACATAACATACGTAGTGTTTAAAAAAACAACTTCTGATCCAATAACTGCGCATGTGCACCAACCTAGCTCTCAAGAGGTAGAAAGCGTGCGCGTTTTCGGGAGTCGCGCGTTTATTTTCCTTGGGCCGGAACATTAACGCACGCACCACATGTGTCTGTCCTCAGGCCATGTGCTACCTCACATGAACCTCCGCCACGCGCCGTCTGTACTGCAGCTGGGAGGTCCACGCCACCGAGAACCCGGATGGTGACGCTGGCAGCTCAGTCCATGTACCGGAACATGGGGGTTCCCGAGAGATCCTCGAGATTAATGACTACACTGGATATTAAAGGGAAAAACACTGGATTTTAGATGCAAAAGCTGATGAACTCTTGGGTACATGATTGAAAACACGAAGATATATAGAAGAAAATATTAAATATGGCTAAATATTTATAACTACGGAAAAACACATCCTGTAAGCTCCCACATATTTAGATTATAAAAACAAATTGTACGAATAATACGTAAATCTCACCCACATGTTTTTTGTAGGCCTCTCTCCATTAATGTAGGAATTTTACCAGTACTTTGCCTCTGGATGTAAAAATCAGTGTTTTTTTTTACAAAAAAGATATATAAGAAGAAATAAAAGAGGTCATCTTCGTCAACATATCACTGATATGTTGACAAAATCCAAAATTCCCTTTAAACCTTTCGACGTAATAATTTTGGTTTTAAAAATTACTTACAACACATTTTACAGCACATTGCCAGATGACATCAAACGATTAATATCGATACAAAAATGTAAGTGAACAGTAAAAGCCATTCTGCAGCGTAGCGGTTTCTGTACCGAGCATCGAAAAGGAAACCAAAATTGATTTTAACAATGATAGGCATTTAATGTATTAATTACCTCTTTTGGCTGTATAATTTTAAACAACCTTTAACAAGAATTGTACCTCAATGTGTCAATGTCCCCATGTCGACCAGGTTTTTCGTCCAGTTTCCTTGATCTTTGAGCGAATGCTGAGTTCTTCTGTTTTGCCTATGGCTATAAATGTAATTTCATTATCTGTGCAAGTTTTTTAGAGTTCAGTGATAAATATAGTTACTTAAGTACTTGTTCCCGTAGCAGTAATGCCCTACTTATATTCCTTGCCGAAGGGTACGATTTGGGGAACAAAAATCTGGAGCTGATTAGCGTTTGCAAATAAGTTATTATTACCGAATATCTTGGTATCAATTTTCGCCAAAAATGCTTGTTCCCACGTGTATTCTAAAAAAGTATGAGATTGGGTTCTGATCCCATAACTCACGAAAACACAGAATACACTTTTCCCCAAAGTACGTTACTCACATTTTTATTTTTTTCATGTTAATTTTAAACAAGCAAATAAACGACTAAACGAGTACAATCTTTCTCGCACTATTTCTAAATGGGATATTTTCGAACATTCATAAAACTCAACGAAAAATTGAAGCCGAAATTAAGCAAAACGTGTCGTTTCTTCAAAGACATGACCTTCTTTCAAGAGCTGATCGTTTAGAACAGCGTTTAAGTGAAAGTCTTCTTTTTTAAACTTCATAATTTTGAAATGTTAATTTTTTGCAATTTTCGAAAATGCTGTGTTCGCCGGAAATAAGACCAGCGTCCATTTTTTACAATCATTTGATACATGTCAAGAGAAAATTTAACGACAAATTTGAAGTAGTTTTTTAGCAAAAAATGTTTCACCCTGCATTCTCTTTAGCAAACCACTAAAATTTCGGTTCTAACCGTTAGTAACTGGCGGTCGGAAACGACCCGTTGATACACGCAGATTACCCAATTACTGTGCAATTTAGGACGCAGTAAAAATAATGCAGAGTCGCTACCTTTGTAGTGAGACGTAAGTTGGCTAATTTTATTCTATATATATATATGAGCATATTATTTAAGAAAAGATTGGAATTTTTCAATAAAATTAAAAAAATCTAGTTGCCCATAAAACGTTTCTAGAATGAAAATATCAAATTATCATTAAAGTTTTTAAGTAAAGTCGACTAATAGTTTTTGAGATGTGCCCATTAATACCGTTTTTGTGTCAAAGAAAGTAAAACGTTTTAAGTTAAATACATTACTGTTAAGAAGATATTGTAAAATCTGCGGAAACCGTCAAAGAAATGGTTATTTTAGAGCTGTATGAAGTGTCCACTTTCCTATTTGCGGAATATTTATTTCCCATTAGCGCTTCTAGAACACGTCGAAGGGATTTTCAAACAATGTACAGAGGAAGCGAATGGAATTGTGCAAGTAGCTGCGTGTCTAGTAAATTAATTCTTAGCTTCATTAAAAGGGATGTTCTTGTGTTTACCATGTTTGTATTGCAGTACCCAGAAGAGAATTACCATTAAACATGTATTCACTCTAACGTGCTTCCAAGAGAATTAGCCAGCAGTTAGTTTGAAACGTGTAAAGAGTTGATTAAGTCGCTTGTCACCACCACTTAAGAGGGGTCTAGTCAGCAACCGTCCTGCATCGTTCAATTTAATAGTCCTCTGCCTCTACCAGGAAACTGGACATTCCAATAAGAATTTCATTCTGGGAATGATGGCTCACTTAAATTCAGGGAGGTAACCGCAGTTTCTCAGTGGACAGAAAAGTGAATTTGGACATGTAAATATTTAAAGTTCCGAGATTTGCTGCAAATTCGCAAGAGTTAAAACGCGTAGGCGGGGCTCCAGTTGGATGAAAATCTCTGCTGCAAGGGCTAGCGTTCTTCTCAATGGCCTCGACTTCGCCTGCGCGGTCCGTTTATTTGGTGTCCAGAAGCGGGGGCGGTTGCTACCGCCTGATAGCCTTGCCCCCCGCCCACGGTTCTCGCTGGCCACCCCGCCACTCCCGTCGCCACGCCCCGATTCCTCCCCTCCCACCGTCCCTACCGCCCCCGTCGCTCCCGCCCCTACCGTCACCGCCGCTTCGGCTGCATGTGAGATGGTTCATTTGCCCAGAAGTTACCAGGCGGCCCGCCCGGGGGCGCTCAGAATGGCGTAACTGCGTTACAACGGGGCTCGAGACGAGGCGGCGGGGCGGAGCCGAGGCGGCGTCGGCGGCCGACGGCAGAGAGCAGCCGGGGGCGGGGCGGGGGCGGGGCGGGCGGCTGCGAAAGGGCGAGGGGGGTCGAGTCGCAGAAGGCGCTGCTCCAACCGCCGCCGCGGGAGGTGGCCGGGCCCCCGAGCCCCGCCGGCCCCTTCCGCGCGAGTTCCGGAGTTGGGCGGGGCGGCGCAGCGGAAAGCAGAGCAGCGACGGCGACGGTGACGGAGGCGGAGGGGGTGAGGGCGGGACAGTGATAAGGCACCGATCCCAAGATAAACGCAGATTCATGACAGGGTGAGTGGTATTTGGGACGAGAGAACGTAACTTGCGTAGACCTACACAAACAAATTCTCTGAAGAAGTAGTGTATGGTCGGTTTAGAATGACAACGTTGTAATAAAAATATAAAAATTTCCATTGCATTACGAGATAGAACATGAAATTCAAGTAGATAGTCAGCCAATAGGACATTCATGACCTGCCAAAAAGATAACGAGTACGATACTGGGCAACCATTAAAAGAATTCAGCTCCTCTAAAATCTGTAATGTCAAAGATGTGAGCTGACAATCTGATTTAGACCCATTTCCAGTGGCAAAATTATGGAAATTAAAGAGCAAAAACCTGGTGACAAAGTTGGTGGGCGTCAGGCAGACAGGCGAGAAATGCAGCACTACTAGAATAAATGTGAATTACAAACTTAGCGAATGGGTCTTTAACCAAAAACAAAATAATTAAATTTAATATAATTAAAGTAGTACTTGAACTTCAATCTAATAGTTGCTTCTTCAGATAATTAAATACGTCTTTCCTCGAGTAAAATATGCATTTGTATTCTCGAAACTTCCGAGGAGAAAAACGTTAATCTCGTAAAATAGTAGTACAAAAGCAGATACTTTCTGGCATTATTTCTAACTTTTGCAATTTTCAAAAGTTCAGAGAGCTCATCAAAATGAGACCCGTGTCATTCTTTTAAGCCTTCCATGTCTATCCGTGAAGAAAATTGAAGAAACAATTTACAGAGGTTTTGAGATTTTTTTGTAATATGTATTTACTGCACACTGCATTCACTGCAGAAATTGGGGGAAAACTACTTACTTTAAAAATAAGTACGACCTTTTTGTACGATCTGATTTTTTAGAAAGATTTTATTTAATCTCTATCGTGAAAGTTGTAGTTTTGCAATGTTACCTTTCTGCAATTTTTGAACACTTATACACAGTCCCCCAGCGACATTTTTATCGTTATTTGATACGAGGCGAAAATTTTAGAATAAATTAAGAGTCGTTTAAAAAATTCTTTAATACTTACGCAAAAACTACTTATTTTTGAAAAATTGTATATGACTTTTTTCTGTCTTTCAACAAAACCTATTAAGGAAAAATATCTATTTTGTTATTGATGAAGACAATTTTCAAAAAAATAAGAGATTTCAACGAAAATATAGCTGCGCTATTCTTCAAACGTATTTTATACTACCTAATAAGAAAGTTTTATAAAACAATGGAATCATTTTTGAGAAAACTTCGAAAAAAAATTAATTTACAACATTGAAAAACAAGATTTATTCACTTTTTCAGAACTAAGGCTCAAAAATAAAAGGTTTTCTCTAGAAAATCGCCGATTTATTTGGCGGCATTACACTACACTCCCTGTGCGACGTAAGTAGGCAGTGAGGTGAAAAACTAGAAATAAATTTCTCTAAACATTAATAATATATCATAACAATATACAGCGCCACATAAGGATTTTTTTGGAACTTGTCGGAGTATTTGAGATAATCACGTGCAAAATGTTGGATGGAAACCGTATTTTGTGATAGTAATCGTACGTGACAAGTTATCTATAGTCGTCTTAACAGGGTAATCAGATGCAAATGGAATGGATTATCTTGTTATCATATACGCATTGTTCTCATTTATGAAGGGCTTGAGGCAGTAACAAAATGAGACACGTTTCGATCAAAATCGAGATATTAACATTTTTAAAAGCACCAGTCTTGCTAAGGGTGATGAGCCTATCTTCTTACTGCTCCAAGCTCTTGAGTGGTCCAAACTGCTAGAAAGGGAATTGTGACCTTTTGCATTATATGATTTGTACTTTGATTCATAAAATATCCGAGTTGTTTAAATGTTACATACTCATATGAAATTTCTTTAACAAATCTAAAATATTGAGATTTTAATCGCCACTTACAAACTTTAACACATTTTTACGTTTTAACTTCATTTAAATTTTCTTAGCGCGATTGTCAACTCCATAAATCATAGTTCAGTTCTACTTTTATAAAGTATAATGTTACGAAATTCAGTAATTGTACACTTTCTCAGAATGAAGTTCTGTATTAACACATATAAGTAGCTTTCGATTCAAATGAACTAAGGCTAAAATTGTATTAGTTTCCACAAAAAAAAAGATTTGTAATGTCTATAGTTACATCATGCTCTCAGAGCAATAGACCAGGCTTGGAGCTTCTATTCACTTCGACTTGGAACTTTCCTAACCGTTGCCGGTCTAGTGGAGGAGAACCGGCGGCCGGCGGAGGGAGCAAAGCTGGAACAAGAGCGAGAGGGGCAGGGGGGGGGGGGTGGGCGTGGGCGGGGCGGGAGCATCAGCGGGGGGAGGGGCACAGAGGGCGAAGGAGGGCGGGGGTCCTCGCATCGTCCCCACTCGCGCCCCAGTTGCCGGCGAGTCAATTAAGTCGGGCGGACATCTCTAAATCGGATCAGTCGCGCCTAATTAATTATTAACCCATTTAGTTGCACGTGTGGTGGACGTCGCACGGCGGGCCGAGGGGTGAGGGTGCTGTAGTTGGGCTCGCAATTTGGGGCCTTCTAATGATGCGGCGAGGCGCAGCGGCCCGGGTCCGCCTCGGACGGGCGCCGCAGGGGCCACGCCCCCTCGCCATCACCCCCCCTTCCGAACCTCTTCCCCAAGATCCACCCTTGACGCAGGGCGCAACCGCGCTTAACCTAACATCTTTGACCCCCGTGAATAGTCAACATTTTTTTGGAAATTAAGAGTGAAGAATGAGATGGAAGAGGAAATGAGGAATGAGAAATGAGGAATGTTGGAAATGTATTACTGAATTTCCCTTATTACTACTACTTAACAGTGGCAGTTTGTCAGGGGAAGAAAAGGGAAGAAAATCCTTCTCGCATTTCATTTATAAATTCATTTGGGATTATGGGTCGCCGTCCGACTGTGCCGGTTAGCTAACGTTGCCCCATCCCTGGTCCATATCTGGCCTTTCCTATGCAGGGGGGGGGGTTGAGAGCCTGTCGGAGTACATGTCGTATTCCCTTCACCAAACAAGCAAACTACGCTTGCCTTTCTCTTGAATGATATTACTACCTAAAATATCCGATTTGATTTTGAGGGAAATGTATAATTTTTTATTTGATATCTATAAAGAAATTCACTTTCATCGAAATACGCGTGCTTTTAAGGTTATTGTAATGTCTAAATTTTAACCCTTAATCAATGCCTAAAACTTCTAATATTTATTTCCTATTATTTACGTTGGTTTACAAGTAAATAACTGAGAGGATTGCGACTTCATCTTGGAGTATTCACTTCGTCTCTCTGGCCATGAGGAGCGACAAGAAGTCCCCAATTACTTGAATCCCAAAGTAACAACTTGAAACCATCCACTTTGGAGATTGCCAGAAACATTAGGAAACTTCTTACTTATAACGAATTGGCGAACAAGCTCACATGAGCAGTGTGTGAATGCACTTTTCTTGTGTGGTTATTTCTTGTCCATGAGGCTGGAGATTTTTCGTGAAGTGCTCCGTGCACATTATTGCGAGATCACACTCTTCCTCTACGTAATAATTACGTAAAATTATATTACAAAACAAAATTAATTATAAAACCCGATAGACAAATCGCACCCCTAATGCAACAGGAGCACAACACCAAAACCATTCATTTCGCAGGAGAGCATTTCGAAGTTTTTCGAGGACTTATAACAACAGGAATTGAATTCCAATTCAATTGATACTACTTGGTTATTTATGACACAAAAAAAAAGACATTGTTGCATGCCATGTAATGGAAAACGAGGAATCTGACAATGGATGTAGCTCAATTTTCAATTTTTCGGTGATGTGGCCCTCTTGGATTAGGAGTGCAATGTAAGTAACTGGATATTAAAAACAATAAGCCGACCACACCATCAAGTCTAATATTTACAATTAGCCATAATCAAAAGAATGAATAGCATCTCATGCCGGTTATTGCACATGTTAAGAACTAATTTCTTCCATTTTCCGTCCCATGAAATACATACATCAACGTTACTTGATTAAATACTTGCTCATCTTAATTATAAACTCGCAATCCTCTTAATAGAGCTAAACGGAGATCACGTATAATTTCGTCCGTGGTTGAGCCTTGCATCCTGCATCTACTCACTTCAACAGTTTCGAATGAAAAGACTGTGCACGACGTCACATTGTTGTTTGTAATGTATCCGATGCGTCAATTCCCAATTCTCAGAACAGTTCATTTGTTCTCCGGCTTATCGGGCTCAAAGCATTGCGAGAAGCTCTACATAGGGGCACTCGTCGTGCCTGTCTTGTGGCAATTGACTGTTAAAGCAGCAGTTAGGTCAGAGTAGCAGTTATGTTCCTATAGGCAGGGTATACTCAGATTTCCGAGTTCGCGGGCATTGCATACAAAACAATTACCGCGAGGTTTAATAGTATGGATTGTACAAAATGCTCCGGAGAGGCTGTACGTCACTAGATACCAGATCCATGACTGTCTTTTGGAGATGACTAGAAAAAAGTCAGTTGATACTTATTGCCACAAAAGCGATATTATTTATCATATTTTCAACTAAAGCAAAAAAAATGATATATGAAAACGAAATACATTGAGCCCATGAGGGAGACTTGTTAAATTATTTTACAGAACGACAGCAAACAACATAACATCTAACAGAAACAAGCAAAGAATTAAATATTGAAACATATTCCTGCCTCTTTACAAAAATGTTTGTTCGGTTGGAATTTAAAATAAAATAAAAATAAATATGAAATAAAGAAATAAGTAGTAAAGTATGTCAACAAATTTCAAAACTCTGTTATTTGATATAAAACATGAGGAAAGCATATATTCCCAAGAAACCGCCAATCTTCGCTATACTTCGGGGAGGCGCTCCTGCTTACAGGAGCGCCGGACAGCTTACAGCTTGGCAAATAGCTCGTGCGGCATGGTTTGCCATGGCTGCAGTGTAGTGGCAGCGATGGGTACGGATTCTGAACATCGCCAAAAATGAACTGTTTGAGACGTGTGTTTTTACATGTAACGAAATAAAATAAATATATAGTAACTAAAGAGGAGCGTGGAAGCTGATAATCCCTGAAAGAATTCTATACACCATCTGCGCTTAGGTGTTTTTGTGGTTTCCTCCGATAAATTCCTGGTGGATGTTTAATCAATGGCATTGGGAAATGGCCGCATACTAACGGGGAACCGGCGTCAGTGTGGTTTTGTTGCCACATTTTTGTTTAGGTAAGGAGTTGCTGTTTCACCTGTCAACAACAAGGTTTCGTGGATCAACGCTTATGGGATGTTTACAACACAAATTCCAACCCATCGTCGCAAAACTCAATCGTGGCGCTTCGTGGTGGCGCTTCATGGAAAATTTGGCAATTTCTTGCAGTCAGGTCTGACCGTAATCATCTGTAAATCTTATTTTAGCATCTGGCGATGCAGAGAAGAATTTTGCTGTTTCAGGAAAATTCCTATATATAACCAATACTGGCAATCAATCGTAAAGAACATGACAGCACATTCAGGCATTGCTTCATACAAGCACATCGGCAGAGGTAGCTCAGTGCATCAACTGATGTCACTGCAGCGCTTCTGTCCGGGAGGTCCTAGGTTCGAGTCGTGATGGCGGCAGGAGTTTCGACACTAGATTTTCAGCTATGTCGAATTCAGTCGCTGTCTGGAGGAGAATTGTAGCGACCGGCTGCTCTGATCGGTAGTTTTCCGTAGTTTCTTCGATCAACACCAGGCGAATGCCAAGGCAGTACCCTACCAAAATGGGCCACGGACCGCGCGCGATCTTTCCTTCCTCTTCCTTGTCCTATCCTCTCCACTTACACACACACTTACGCTAACATGCACTACACTACCACATATTCCAGGAGACCGGTCGGGAGCTTAGAGCTTGTCCCGACTGGGGCGCTGTCCCACTGGTGGGAGAGTCCTGGTTAGGGGGAACCCCACTAGCCGACGGTACGTCGGTGCCGAATCTCGCCATCCAGCGGGGGAAGATCACCGCCATCTCCCGAGAAAGAAACATGCAATACACTAACGGACTATGACCGAAGCAGTTGACGTGCCCGGAAAGACGAAAAAATCAACTAATGAAGCAATTCATACAAGCACCCAACAAGAATTTAAAAGAAAATAAATAATGTCTTTAAGAAATGGTAATACCTATTTGGAATAAATGTACAGTATGTAACATATACTAAAATGTAACATGTACTAAAATAGTTTGAACCATTAAAATATCTCATGTAAACTGTAATGGCTCTGCATTGTACAGAAATGTAAAAAAAATATGTAATGGAAAAAACTTGATATGGTAAACTTATACGACAGCCGCTAGCAACCTCGTTGTTGATGGGACTATAAAATTTAAAATAGAACAGTTGTGCTATCAGAGACACATAGTAAATATTCAACTAATTCAAAAATATCGTCTCCATCTATGTTCTCCGCGGAAGAGACTGCAATTTTACAGAAATGTTCAATATAGATGCCCTTGTCATACCTAAAAAACTGAACAATTTTAGCTAAGCGTATAGAAAATTGTTTTAACGCATTGCTAAATATATGTTTCCCTAGTTCTTAAACATAAAATACATTGAATTTTATTACAATTTATTTCGGAGTTTACCGTTGATCTCCCTCCATTGGTGTTCTCCACTTGTCGCAATGAACGCGCGGTCCGTGGTTCATTTGTTAGTGTAGTGCTCCGGCATTCGCCTGCTATTGATCGGAGAAAGCACAGTAAACTACCGAAAAAAGCAGCCGGCCCTTAGAATTCTCCTCGAGACAGCGACTGAATTCGACCGAGCTGAACAGCTAGTGTCAAAAATTCTGCTACCGTCAAGACTCAAACCTAGGATCTCCCGGTCAGAGGCGCTGCAATGCCATCAGTTGATGCACTGAGCCACCGCTCTCGGTGCGTGGTTTAAAATCGTGCGTAGTTTCTTAATAACGGCCTCTCGTAATATACTGTGTGTACGGAGCTTGTTTCAGCGGAGAGACATGATCAGAACGTTTTCAAGATCACAATTTTGTGCCCAAGAAGCAATGTATGAACATAACCATGAGATGGATAGATTGAGTGTGATGACTTTGTGGAAATGATCGAGTTGGAAGAGACATAAAGGACTCTTTTAATCTATTTTAGGAACAGAATGTTTGACAACAAAATCCACGGGCATAAAATGAGTAGAGCAGACAATGTTGTTTTATGTAACTAGCTGAGGCCGAATGCCGGAGTCTCATCCCAAACTTGCGATACGTATAGCGAAGTGTCAAATACGTTTTAAATATATTACGTCATTTCTCATATTGTAAAATGTCATTTCTTATGCGCTATCGTTCCCCGTGTTCTCGCTGTAGTGCGTCGATGTAGGGCACGATAAGGGATAAGAGCCAAAAGTGCAATTAGCATGACAGACGTTCATTGCCTCGGTGTCCTCGCAGACGTAACATAGATGCATGGGGAGGCCGAGATGCTCCGATACATCACTTGGACCGAGCACTTACGTGGCTTCTGCTCTGAGGGATTGCTATCTTAGATGCAACGGATTGTATCATCATGGCTGCACAAAGGAATATATTTTTAAGTGGTCAACGAAACTAATTCAACCAGCCATTTACTAAATCTTGAAAAAGCCCCCCTCTTGTGTTGTATATTGTGGACCCCGGATGACAAGGTTCTTCTGATTTTAAACAAATTTTACAGGAGAGCCTAGAGGACACAAGAATTCACATAAAAATTCGAATGAGACTATGACATTTTGTTCATAGAATGTTTTATACAAATGTGATTTGAAACCTCTTTTAATATGTAACAATCGAGTTCGGATAAGTGAAAACATAGCTTTTGCCCAAAATGACTGATATAAACTTGTTATATCATCCGCAATATATATGAGTGTTTTAGTTTTCAAAATGGAGTGTATATAAGAGAAATGAGTCTCGCGGCATACAAAAATGATCTTACTCATTATTTTGAAATAAAGGTAAAAATTATTTTTAAAAATGTGTCACAAATGTAATTTAAAGCGCAAATGAATTATATTTTACGCATTTACGACAAATTGTCATTAAAAGTATTACATCCACGCTATTATTTACATATGGCAATATTTTACCCACACTTTTAAATATTTTAGTAATGGAAATAACCTTATGACTTTGTATTCATTCTAACGTTAAACCATCATCCAGAACGAGGCACATCGGTAAAAGCCCTCTACCTTGTACAGTGCGTCTTTGGAACATATCTTTGGAGTTTGACAAATTGTCTCTCCGGCGATGGAGTCATCCCTTAGCCTGACGACGCGGGTCCTTCGTCGTTCTCACGCAAAAGTTCTCAATTTAAAATTTGTACAATATTTTGCGAGAGATTTGACTGTTAATTGCAACATGTACACCGTTTGTAAGGTGAATAAAGTAGGATTATTTTTTGGTTGATTGATAGGCAAGGTTTATATATCATGTCTGGATATCCTAATGCGGATCCAAAAAGTTTCTTGGAAGTTTTCTTCAAATTCTTTCAATGTTGGGAAATTGTTTGTGAAGTTGGAAAAGGAGGGTTTTAGGTATGGAAAAATTAGATGATCTAATTTTGATGCTGATAGTTTGGGGTGGGTAAGGATTGGGGTAATTCCTAGTTCGCGACGAAGATGGCTGTAGTAATGATTCGGCTGTTGGTGGTGCTGTAGTAATGATTCGGAGGAAACTATTTGAGAAGGTTTGGAGATTTTGTGAAGCGAAGCAGATTTGGCAGCTGCGTCTCAGGTTGGGCTAGCGCAGGTGATCATGGGTCTGATCATGCGTTCAGTAGGCTCAGTTCAGTAGGTTCAGTTCCGTTAAATATTTGAAAGGGAGACTTTCAGTTCAGTTGAGTAAAGGGGTTCTGTAAATATAAAGATTTTAACTAAGACCTGTTGTTCTTTTTATATCTCTGTTATAAATCATTTCATTATTTTTAAATAATTCTCCGAAATTTAAAAATATAAAATTATACGAAACAATGTTTTTACAAAATTACATTTAATGCTTAATTCTGGCAAAAATTGACACACAAAGGGAAAATACAAATGTTAAAGTCGCTATTTCAATATGCTATCTCAGTATGCCGCAATCAACGACAATTCTGTGTACAACACTTCATAATATTTTTATTCGCTGGAAGTGAACAGCGGCGTAAAACTAAAGATTAAGATGAAATGAATGGAACCGCGTAAACTTTCCACTGAGGAGACAAAAAGCAATGCGATATCCGGAACATACGGGACAACTCACTGAATCGTTAAAATCTTATGACAGCAAAACTAATTAGTCTCGTTCACAGATGTTGCAGAGGCAGCTTTTGCAAACCACGCCAGCAAAAGAATTTCTAGGTTATGTCAATATTTATCTCAGACGTTTGGTCGTAAATACTTACCCCTCCCCCATTATGGAACAAATATCTCGTTAACGCCGACATAAAATATACATAAAGGCTAATACTCCCCGGCATTAAGACTCCGAAACACGTTTCAACATCGTTTGAGGCTTCGGAACGCAACGACACGTAAATCATGAACTTTCGAAGTGTCTCTGGGATATGAGAAAATAAGTATATGAATAATGGATATGTAATAATTACCAGGCTTTCTTCTTTGAACTAGAAATTAGCTCATTACCGTATACATACGTTAATTCTTGAATCGGTTTCCCAATAAAGATTTAATATTGGGCGGGAATCCTTCTCCAATTCGGATATGCATTCATACAAAACGTACGTTGTACAGTCATTCATAATAATTCAGGGTCAACGCTATGTAATCACAAAGTGTGCAATTCATTCATTTTATTTTATAAACCTTTTCCACAATGTACTGGGATGATGTTACATCATTTTAAAATAAAAAGATTAATACTGCAGCATTATTTTCATACACAAGTAAACAATGATTTGACAACAAATCTGCATTGCGATCGATATGCCTGTAAGATTGTTCTTTTGTTGTTAGGGCCATAAATGTTTTCTTTTATATTCACATCTTCGGCTTTAAATCTTCAAGCTGTTCGCTCTTTTTATGTCAATAGTGAGTGTCGTAATTGACATGAAAATAATGAATTCATATGAATTACTCAGCATGCAAGACTTTCATATCGATCGTGCTTTTCGTCAATCTGCCAAACCGTAGGAGAAAATGCTGCTTTTACTTCTGTTTTGTACAGAAAGTTCGGCTCTGATCTTCCGCAGACGCTACATACAGCGTCAGTGTTTGTGAATTGCTTATTGACGTAAATTCTTTTTATTTTTAAAATTATTACGAAAGCATCTAACTGATTACTGAGATCTCTAGTGGGAGTATCCTCGCTCTCATGTAAGTAACACTTAGTACTAAGCTTGCTAGTTTGTAGTTTATATACAATGTTATAAAGCCCTTATTTCGCTATACAAGAAAATAAAATTTAAAAAAATGATCTAATGATTAAATATTAGCAAAATATGATATCGATTGGGGACTACTAAAAGTTTGCTTTCTTTAAAGGGTGAGTACTGACAAATTTGACAAATTTTAGGTAAGGGATCGATTCAAAAAGGTATGTTTATCGTCGTTTGAGTTTCCCATTACGAATTTAATACTGTAGCCGAAGCATTGTCAGAAAACTGCGGAAAGTTTCTTAACTCTGGCCACAACTGTTGTTTTTACTTTATGCGGTAGTCACTCCAATGTGCCCGCGCACCGTGGAAAGCTTTTTCTTAGTTGCACAAAAATAAACGCGTGAACACAAACGGTATTTAAATGGCACGGTAAGTTGAAGCCCTTAGAAACGTTTGGCAATAAATATTCCATAGTTTTTTAAGTCAGTTTGACCTGAAATAATTTACATGATTTAGCATTACACGGCTTCAAAATTATCAGTAACTGACCAATTGCATCATAAAATGATATTACACGCCTTAACTCAATCTAAAACTACCAGGTGAATTTTCTACTGAGGACACCCACGTTTCAGCATTTGTAGATATGGTATTTCCCCTCCTTATTGGCTCATTGTTGAAGTGCTATTTATATCTCGTCGCGGCGCTTCCATGAACAATCGCAAACCTTATCCGACCCTTTCACGCGCAAATTCACAACTTCGCTGGCCCCTTTTCGGTTGGTGAGATTCATCAGGAGTCTAGTTATGCGATTTTAAGTATCTGTGACACATTTGCTTTTCCAATTTCCAGAAACAGAGCCGATATTGACCACTGTAGCGAAAGTGGCGACTTTACCACAACACTACAGCGCTTTCAAAATGGGAATAAATTCGGCAAAAACTGCAGAATCAATCGTACGAACAGTTTAATTTAAGTTTATTTCATTTATTTCGTAAAAACAGTAAACAAACATGTGACGTACGGGGAAGAAGTATAATTTATCCACATTTTCTTAAGCTACAGAATCCCTACAATAACATTTTAGTGTACGTCGTTGAATAATGAATAAAAGTTCCAAAAAAGCTTGGTTAAAAACATTCGAAAACAAAAGGTTTTTGCTCCCTAGAAATATTCCAATAAAAATTATATACATCGGCAAACGAAATACAGGTTTTTTAATTTTATTGTATTGCTAAAAATATAGCAATCCACACACTCTATACCTAGCACGGCTAACAAAAGGGGAGCTCACAAAAACGTGCGCATCATGAAGCTACATTTCTGTCCAAGCAACCAAGAAGCCATCTCAGCATTTTCTCAATTGGTTTTGGGAAACTGGAGGAAAAACCGGACAGAGATTGGTTCGACCTTTGGGAGCAGAGCTTCGGCCATTGCGCTGTGGTGGCGGCGGTAGATCTGCTAGTGTGTGCTGTCTCGATGTGGAGTTAATTCGGTCGCCGAGGTGTCCGGCGCCCCACTGCGTCGTCATCGTAATCGTCGTCGTCCTCGTCGCCGCCGCCATCGCTGACGCTTGCAAAACTTGGCTTCCACTTCGCAGGACTGCGGTTCGCACCCGGGCGGTGTTCCCCGCTCCCCGCTCCCCGCTCCCCGCTCCCGGCTCCCCGCTCCCGGCTCCCCGCTCCCGGCTCCCCGCTCCCGGCTCCCCGCTCCCGGCTCCCCGCTCCCGGCTCCCCGCTCCCGGCTCCCCGCTCCCGGCTCCCCGCTCCCGGCTCCCCGCTTCGGCTCCTTCTCCTGGCTCCCCGCTCCCGGCTCCCCGCTCCCGGCTCCCGCTCCCGGCTCCCGCTCTCGCTCCCGCTCCCGCTCCGGCTCCCGCTCCGGCTCCCTCGCTCCCGCTCCCGCTCCCGCCCGGCTCCCGCTCCCGGCTCCCCGCTCCCGGCTCCGCTCCCGGCTCCCCGCTCACAGCTCCCCGCTCCTCGGCCCCCGTCGCCCGAGCTCCTTCCCTGCCCGAGTGCCACCTCTGGCACGAGCTGTTAGGTGATCGGTCGAGAGATTTAACCTCCCACTCCCGACATCGCTGCAGCACTGCAGGAATTAAAACAGCTCGTCCTTTCTCGCATAGAGCAAGTAATTTACAAAACACAGGAACAAAATTTATCCACATTTTCTCTACCGTACTCACAATACGAGCTTTGCTGTTGAGAAACCACCAATTTCTGCCGAAACATAACAATATTCTCTTTACTACCTAAGTATGTAGTAAGGCGAGAGAGAAGAATCTTTCTCCATATGTCTCTTATTACGGAGTTCGACTTTTTTTATATATAAAAAATTGTGAATGTGAAGGTAAATAAGTCTCCGCAACATTATTCCTTAGTGTAGTTGAAAATTCACAATGAACTCCAAACTTTCTTCTGTTATTCACTTTTGTATCTGTGGGGAAAATTCTTGCCTCATTTCTTGTACGGGATATCTCGGAAAAGAAATTTCAAATCGCATATATACCACACTCCATGCTCGGAGGTACAGCAATAAGTTTACACAAACTTGTCTTTTACGCGCAACGATATTAAAGGCAACTACAGTTCAAAAAGGAAGGCACGATCACATACGAAGTCACTGACCTACAAGTCTGAGATTTTCTCTTTGTTCATTCACAGTGTGGAAAACGATTGAATGCCTTTCATCAATTCTACCTTCAACCATCGTTAAATGTCAGCCACTGTTCTGTATATAGAGTAATTTAATTTCGCGGCATCAAACTAATTCCGGTAATTGATGAACACGATAATGTGTTCCGATTTACACGGATTAATCGGAATTTCCCGCGAATACTTCACAAACAGTAACAAAGGTCGACGAATTTTCGGAAATCAGTCGTGACGGGGATTCGATGCTATTTTCATTTCGGGGTCATACACGTGTCAACGTTTTTATTCTCGTGGTCCTTGATTGATTTAGTGTTAATTGCCTGTAAAATAAACAATGCGGAACATAGCAGTAAAGATCTTCTCGGCTGAATCCAATTTGTGAGCACGTGAAACCAATAAAAGAGGCCCGACAGTTTCGATGATCTTAAAATATTACGCGGGAAGTTTAGAGCCCAAGACGTTGAGCTCCACCAATAAAGATAGCGACGGGGAATACTATATTGGATATAACAGTAATCCGTTCCTATAACAGTATCACCAGGGGTGATGTCGGAACGGTCAGCTATCTCATTTCTGATCAGGAATTACTAGGATTGGATGTGGTGACCGGTGACCAGGATGTAAGAAGCACGTACGAAGGTTACCGCGAAAGTGATGCCAACTAAATTTTTACAAAACTGTGAACGAAACAAGACAATTTAAAATATACAATTGAAGGTCAAAATGAGTGCCAATGTTAAATGTACGCATTTTCTCACCATATGTATTATATCTTACCGGCTGTTAGCATATTTTACGAAAATACGCTTCAAACACCTAGTACAAACACCTAGCAAACAGCAAAGAACTCTTACCTAAACTGTAAAATCTATAATGTTTTTAACACAGGCGATACAGAAAATGTTTTAGTAGATATGGTTTTGTCTGTATTATAATATGATATTTACTTAATGACTTGGATTTTTTTAAAACAAAGACAGCGAGAAAATTAATTTATTTTATCTAATAGCTTTATTAACATGTAATTATATTATATTATAACATGTAATTATATTAATTATATTATATTATATAATAACATGTAAATCACATACGTATACACACGTTTCCAGAAAAGAAGCAAAATCCAGTTCAATCTTCATTACTAATTTTTTTTAAAAAATATAACTATTTGAGGCGTTATGAAAAGAGTAAAAATTGTACTAACCGGGCTATCTGTCAATACTTTGTTGAATTCGGAGTGCAGTATCGCAGGGCAAATTATGTGTTAAATTAGAACAGCATAACTATTTTTGTAGATTTTTAATGTTTTTATTTATTTGTTTTCAGGCGTACAGCATCTTTTACAATGAGTTTGAGTACATTTGATACAGAATTATAGAATTGAGTTTAATTTATAATTTATATATTTGATTTGGATTATTTACAGGAGTTGTATCTGTGAGGGTGGGTCGAAAAAGTGTCTGGGAAGTTTCCTGCGGATACGTGCTCTATTTGGAGTTTGTTTCCCTAATTGGAAGTGAAGGACTTGTGGGATTGAAGGGATTTTGTGGTAAAACTTGAGAGCGCTTTACTTGATGTTGATGGTAAAGAGGGGTATGCCGAGCTCGAGATGAAGTAGTTCATTGGGTATGAACCAGGGTGCATTGGTTATGGTCCTTAGGAATTTTGAAAGGCCTGGAGCTTATGGATATAAGATTTGGCTGCTGAGCCCCAAATTGGGCATGTGCATGTTAGCATAGGTCTTATCATAGCTTTGTAAAGATGGGTACCGGTTTGAATTTGGAGGGGAGAAGATCTGTAAGTTGTTTTGATTTATCTATAAACTTCAAGTATCTATAAATGCCGTATTAGTGGCGCTTTCCGGCAATGCGTCCTGAAAAAATGCTAGTTGCAAAGTGGTGTGCTCTGTGCACTGGGTGACCATTTATGTCACAAAACGCCCCGCGACAACTTGAGGGTTAAGTGGAGCGCTGCGAGCCCTTGTGCCGGCTCAGCGCCGTTCGGGGCTTATGCCTGTGCGCTTCTTGTCGCGTCCTCCCTCCAGACCAACTCGGGGCTCCACTGGACAGCAAAAACCTTGCACTCGAACGAGAGAAGTCCACTACGCCCTCGTGATTTACACAATTACAGCAACTTAATAGAACATCCCCTGCGCGCCGAGCCATACATCTTTGCGCGACGCGCTCCGCACAAGAACAGACTTTATTGTAGAGCGCGATGTGGAGCTACTGGCCGACGGAGATTTAGTTTGTAGTTCAAGGCCTTACAACTCCCATTGGTAAGATGCGACCGAGTCGACCCGGGCTGTCGAAATCACTAAGGCTACTGGATCTCGATCCGAGAGGTCACGGGTTCGAACCCCACATTCGCGTGCTTGTGTGTTGTAGAATGGTGGGATGTCACACGTCACTTTTCGAACCGATTTTTTGCCCGTCTGGGTAGCGCACGAGATTATGAGGGATTATGTGAACATTCATTCATTATTATTCATTATTATTATTATTATTATTATTATTATTATTATTATTATTATTATTATTATTATTATTATTATAAAACATTCCAAGCGCTATCATTCCTTGATTCTATGTGCTGTGGCACGGTGAGTAAGACATAACCTCCGTGTATCTCCAATAATCATTTATTCTTCCCTACCTGAGGGACATCCATTCCATAACCGCGTACCGCAGCCGAGATTGACCTTCACGGTGCTGTGGTAAACCCAAGAAGAAAAGGCCTGCTACATCAGAACACACTTACCCGCATCATTTCTAGAGTTTGAAAGTTTGGAAAATTCAGAATGTTCAAGTGAAATGAGACCTGCCCCATTTATTAACCGCACCCGGAAAATAATTCAATAAAAAGTAGGTACCGTTTTTCAGAAATTTTAAAAATATATTTTCATTAACTTCATGCAAAAATCACTTTAAAACTACTCTCTTTCTCTCTCTTTCAAATAATTGTACATATATTTTAAAGATGTTTTTAAGAACGGACTTAAAAAACTTTATCTTTAATATTGTATTTTTGCAATGTTATTAGTTGTCAAATTTAGAAAATACAGTTCTCCAAAAATTAGACTAGCCCTCTTTTTTTTACCACCATTTACTCAATTCGAAAAAAAATTGAAAGCAAAAATTTAGAGTCGTTTTTGAGTCAATGAGTCCTTAAAAATTGTCTGTACTTCAAGCAAAATCACGCAAAATCTATTCACATATTCAAAAAATTGTACATGTCCTTATTTCAAGATGTTTCTACAATCTATTAGGGAAAAAATCTCCATCTTCAATATTGTAGTTGTAGGAAGAGGCCGAGAAGTTAACTTTTGCAATTGTCGAAAAATCCGGAATTTCAATGAAAGTGAGATCTGCGCCATTCTTGTAAGCCTTTGTTACTGTATCCGAGGCCAAAGTTTAATAAAAATAATTCAGGGCATTTTTTAACAAAATTTGGAAAATGTTGTCCAAAGATAGGTGTTTCGCCGTTAATTAGTTTTCGGTATCATGTACTCAGAAAACACGGATTCCGACAAAACATTTATCACAAGTAATTTACTACATTAAATCTTCATTTATATAGATCAAGGTTATTCACTTTTTGGTCACCAGGCCAACAGACAAAAGGAGTTTGTCTGTTGAGAAATTGCCAATTTTTGTCGCTCACTCTCTTTACTACGTACGTAGTAAGCGAGAAAGTAAGCACCGACTGTCAAGTAGCGAGAGGCCGCTACCCGGCACGCACTTGGGAGTTAAGCAAAGAAATGACCCGAGCCCTCTTCCTGCAATTCGCGGCGCAAGAGACTAGCGATGCCTGAAATCGACAACGCTTGACGATCGAATATTTCGATAATTAGGAAATCCCGTTTTTGGTCCCGGACGGATATAGGAGACTTACAAATGGTGTTGAACAAAAAGTTTGTGGCGCCGCCTGAGATGTCGGACGACGACCCTGATCGGGTAGTTTCTGTGATTACTCTAAGCACTTTCAAACACGTGATAGAGAGGCGGTCATATAGGAGTACATGGCTTAGCTACTGACTTATAAGAGACACACGACGACACCAACATCGAAAGAGACAGTGGAATAACGGTGGTAATACTGGAATTACGGACTTTCTCTTTCTTCAATCATTTTAAGATATCACTGTTTAATGTATTGTATGTAGGTTGATTAACATAGTTTTCATAACAAGACGTAGGTGTGAAAATATTCGTAACCTCTTCAGAATATTTTACTGAGGTGATGAGACCGGGTGGTGAAGGGGAGGGGCAGGAGGAGGGGGAGAGCGAGGGGTGGGGTAAAGGGACGGGCGGCCCGCGCCGTCGGGTCCGCGGATAAGCCGCCGCGGCTAAGAATAGTCGTGTTTTATGTGATTGCCAACTTTCGAACTCTCGCCGCGCCTACCGCACGCCACCGGAGTGGGCTCTGCCCGCCGCGGGGGGGCAACCTCCGCGGACGGGCCACGCGGGCACGTGGACCCGGCGCCCCCCCGCGCGGATCGCGACCGCTCACGATCGCTCCCGATCCCTCATCATCGTTCTCGATCGCCCTCATCTGTTTTCCACCGCTCTCGATCGCTCACGATCCCTCATCGTCGCTTTCGATCGCCCTCATCTGCTTTCCACCGCTCTCGGTCCTCACGATTCCTCATCAACGCTTTCGATCACTCTCGTCTACTTTCCGCTCTCGATCGCTCACGATCCCTCATCGTCGCTTTCGATCGCCCTCATCTGCTTTCCACCGCTCTCGATCGCCCATCACCGGTCTTGATTGCCCTCATCTGCTTACGATCACTCTCGACCGCTTTCCATTGCTCACGATCACTCTCAACCGTTCATCATCGCTCCCGATCGAACTCATCTACTTTAGACCGCTCTCCACCTCCCATGATTGCTCTACTACCAAAAGAAACTCCCGGCTACCATACAAAACAGCTTCAATAATTTCTAATAGCATCTTACAGCCCCTCCTTTTATACGCGTGTCCAGTCTACATTAATGCAGCAAAAACTAACATGAACATATTACAAATTTTCCAAAACCAGTACCTAAGAATAATCACAAAAGTCCCATGGTACCTCTATAATCTCAACGGCAAACTCGACAAAAAACTATTGTATCCATAGAACTTATAGCCAGTCATGTGAATTACTTTGCAATAATATCCATTTCTCCATACCACAAATCACAACATTGAATGGAATCCATCTCGGCCAAAATCCTATACAAACAATTCGAATTCAAAACAAATTCCCATTTCAAGTATTTCTGAAAAACAAAATCACCAAAACTGTCACTTTATAGAGGTACCTCTTTGGCTTTCTCACCCCTGTATTCGATTAAAGCATAGTATAAGGAAACTGGTAATGCATGTGTTATGGTTATTACATTTAAATGAAACGAATAAGGAATTATAATACAATTATTTACCATTAAGTATTAATCAGTTAAAAATAAAGTCGATATGCAAAATCGTTTTTAATCGATTATCGTTCGTTAACTGATCAACCACATGTTTAATACAGAACAAAATTCTACAGCGTTGGTGCACTTACTCTACCGCCGTTCCCCAAAGTAGTTGGCAGGCGCACACAGCTGATGTTGTTCTGAGAGCACTCAAACATTCAAATGGAGACACCGGCTTCCTGTCGCACTTATATAGTGGACGTCGCGAGCAATAAATCTCCAATCCCTTCTGCGTCCGGTTCAGCCCTGTGACATTCTCAATGCCAAAAATTACCATTGACGTTTCAAAGAACAGTATATTTCTCAAGGTTTTCAGAAACTTTGAAGTCTGTGTTCATTCTCAATCCTTTTATTCACGTTTCAACTATGCGTTTAACGAAAGGGAGTTCACTTTATGAACGACTGCAACGAATAAATTTCCAATCGAATCGGATTAAACACACATCCTGAAATTAAGATACTCATTTCCGATAAATGGCTATCTAACAATGGTTGCCTAAAGAATATAACATAAGAATGTATGTAGGTGGACGTTTAAAGAATCAATAAATGTGCCCTGAATCCGCTATTCACAGTCACTAGTAGACAGAGAGAGAGAGAGAGAGAGAGAGAGAGAGAGAGAGAGAGAGAGAGAGAGAGAATTACAGTCTCTGATCCAATTTCTCAACAAGAATAAAAAACTACTAATTATTCCTACTAGAAACTGTTGCGATGTACTCGATGTTGCATGGTACATTCAAAACGGTTTTATCATTTCACAGGTTCCAGCAGTGCTGCAAAATATCACCCAGGGACGCACGTTGTTGACATTGAGTGAGAGAAAGTTTACGTGGTCAGACACGCTTTTGGAATACACTCCTATTGCTACATTATGCAAGAATAAATTTCAGAATACTTCGTTAAGAACTGATTACCA
Organism: Teleogryllus oceanicus; assembly: GCA_964035755.1. NCBI lineage: Eukaryota > Metazoa > Arthropoda > Insecta > Orthoptera > Gryllidae > Teleogryllus > Teleogryllus oceanicus. The sequence continues at coordinate 335,223,628 of CAXIVR010000001.1, read as the reverse complement.
TAATCATATTTCATTACATGAACTACATACATTTCCTGTATTAAACTGTTTTATTCACAGAATTATTACTAAACAAAAATGGTACGTTCATGTAAAGGCACCTTCGTAGTTTTTGCATCGTAATTTTTCCTCGTATCGCGATTTTTTTCCTGTTGGTGTGAGAGAGAAACAACTTGAAAACAACCAAATATTTCGGTGACACGGCCGTCCTTCAGATCCGAAAGCCCCACCTCATCGACGGGGAAGCAGAGAGGGTAGGAGTAAGAGGCAAGGAAAATAGAAAGCGTGGAAGACGGGAGAAGGAATGATGGGAAGGAAGTGTGGAGACGGACGGGGAGAGACTCGGCGTACTAAATTCAGCGTTCAGCGACGTACTAAATTCCTGAGCATAGTAGGTTTGCATGAGTCATACAACAAGGAGAATTGCAATTCAAAATTCTGGACGTATAATAGACACCATCTCACATACAAAATTCGAAACTTTGAGTACATCATCATTTTGCCCAAGTTTGCCAAACATTTATAAAATTTTTGCCCAAAGTATACAACGCCGGGAATTACAAATCAAGTTGGACTAGCACTAGCGCTAGGACAAAAGTGACTAGCACCCCAAAAAGCAAATTTCGATTTTTCATAAATTTCTTTAGCGTTTAAAATGTTATGCCTAAGTCATACAACGCAGGGAACTGGAAAAGAAAAATATGACCTACAAGTATGAAGTGCCTACACATGGGAAATTTGAAATTTTGATTACATCATTTCGCCCATCTCGGAAAATGTTGAAATTGTGCCTTCAGCAAAATATGACTTTTCTCTTGCCAAACGACACACATTTGTTAGTTTTTGACGTTAAAAATAAATAAAAAAACAAAATACCGTACAGGTAATTTCATGTAAAATCTGCTGAAAAAAATCATGGCACCTTCTGATTGATTTAAAAATTGTTTGACTTATTTCATACGATGTAAAAACAGCTAGAAGCACCGTATTTAGGGCTTATGTTTGGCCTTTGACCTTGTTTTTATATATACCCAAAATTAACAAAATATTTGAGCAAATTCTAATAACAAAAGAAAATGTTTCGCCTAATAGAACGTAATTCAGAGAAAATGTTTTGTGCATTGAAGCTCATATAATTTGCGTTGTATACCTATTTATTTACTCCTGAATTCAAATATGCATTCTTTCAAGGCTAAATTCCCAAAATACGCAATTTTGGATTTTCAAGTTTGGTGATCCTAAACTTTCTACAAACACTAAATTTTTTATACAAAAAAAAAAAGAAATTGAAAATTTCAAAAGTTATGGGTGTAAAATCTGAAATTTTGGTGCACATATTTTTCGCAAAGTGTAAGAATTTACATTTCTAGATAAAATTTTATATTTTATTAGTTGATGTAACAATATTTCTAATTACATATTTTTTATTTGTAAATATATATTATACACTATTATTTTGCCATTGGGAAGAATTTGTTGAAAAGCGTTTACATGATTTTTTTTCTTCAATTTGTAATTCCTATTCTCCAAGTACTTTTTCTTAACTGAACTCAAATTCATGATTTCTAAAGAATTATTGACTATTCATTATTTCTAATGCACTATTAAAAAATCAGAGATATAACTAAAAATCTGTCCTGTCCCGTTTCTAATTTGTACTTTGCTCCGTTCTAATAAAAACATTGTAGCTTTTTATTTATTTGTTTTTTTACTTATGTAAGGTCGCTTTCCAATTACTGAGGTGATTCTGTGACCACTGCAATTAATATTATTTTTCGTAACTTTGGGGTATCGGTAGCGACATACGAATACGGACACACAGAAATATTCATGCCCGGAGCGGGATTCGAATCCGCAACCCATCAAGCCAAGGCCCCTACCGCCCATCAGTCTTAACACCTTGGCTCTCCAGGCCGGCAATTAGGACTTTTTATACGGGATTAAGATCCAATTGAAATTCGAGAAGACGCGTCACTTCCCAAATTGATCTGGAAGTCCATTTGGTGAAAATCGTCTGAAGGTTTGGGCATCAGATTAATTCAATTCCAGCAGATGTCATACGCTTACTGTTGTTTAACATATCAAGTACATATCTGGCACCTTTGTTAGAATCGAAACTGCGACCACCAGATGTAAGTGTTGACTTTACCACCGTTCCCGGAGGCGATCTTCTCTCGTATTACTTGTAATTAATATTATTATTATTTTCTTATTTTTATTTTTTATTTTTTGCTTGCGAATGGGCCGTCTTGGACCACGCATACATGCACTTGCCCGGGCTCAGTATCTTTATCACGGTATAAGTCTTGCAAGAAATCAATCAGGGGGATCAACTATTATTATTATTATTATTATTATTATTATTATTATTATTATTATCATCATCATCATCATCATCATCAGTAGTAGTAGTAGTAGCTTAGTAGAAGTTGCAGCAACATTCTAAATCACACCGCACAAGGCAGACTCTCTTTTTAACAATCGTTTTACTGGCACATGTCCACTATAGCGTACTTTGGCGTAGCTGTGGTCCTTGAGTTCCACGGAGGGACCTCCGAAGCCGCGGGCGGTGCGTACGGGCGGGCTGGCGGCCGGCAGCGGGCGCTTGCCGCGAGGCGTCGCGATCTTCGGCCTCGATTCCTCGATTCCCTGATTCCCCGATTCCTTTCGGCCAGCGCGCCTCGGGCGCCTTCGAAGCGAGCGGTCAGCGCGGTGGGTGGGAGGTGGGCGGGGCGGGGAAGCGTCAAATAAATACGGCCAAGTTTATTTATATTTTTATTTATTTATGCGTCACAATTGGGCGCGCTGCCGAGCGGCTGCGTCAATACAAAACCATCCAGGTTATATTAAAACGGGCACAGGGAACCGTCAGCGCCGTCGCCGCCGCCGGGCTTTGCGTATCAGGAGCGTGTCCTCGTTGCGAAGATAGGGCATGAAGCGCAATGAGCATGGTGTGTGCGCGGGAAAACGGTTTTATTGAGTGTGTAGTCAGGATTTGGAAATTTGTTCGCGTCGCTCTAACGCGAGGAGTTACGAGCCAAGGAGCGTATACGTGGGAAATTAAAGAGAGAACTTCAACTATCAGGGTGTTAACGACGCAAGTTAGCAGTGACTAATTTTATGGTCTAAGGACGAAATAGTTACGAACGCGGTTATACCGATATAGAGAAAATAACGGACGTTTTAAAATGTGAAAACTGAAACGACGAGAGAGGCGTAAAATCGACCGAGGTAGCTAATTGTGCCATTCGTACATCGTTCACTATCGACTACAAACACAGGAAAAGTTGTTCATTCATCTAAATATTTAAAATTATAGACTTTTATGGTCTTTAATCTTCAGCAAACTGATTTGAAACTTAATCAATAAGAAGACCGAAATCGTATTGTTAATATTGTTTCCTTCAGGACAGAACTGTGTAAAAAATGTGACCAAAAAGAGACAAGGTAGATAAAAGTGTTTCAACTTTATGCGTATTAAGTATTCGTACAAGTGCCTTTATTATAATGCTTTAATATTAATTCTTGTATTTCTAACATTAGTATCACAATACAGAAGTTATGTCAGTATGTAAGTAGTACTGTATATTTCTTTTACTGATTATGACCATGGAATAATAAATTATCAATAAAATATGCCGGAAAATTAGTAAAGAACTAAGAAGAATTACCCTAAGGGCTCTATTTCTTGTATATAATAAATAATTCTTGTTTGTCGCTCTTTCAAATTCACAAAATGATATTAAAGTAACTATCCGTCATCCACGTAATTGCTGACAGATTACAGAAAGGAAAATCTAACAACAATTTGGAAGAAGTAGTTGTTCTTATTCAACATTTAAGTGCAGAAGGTGGATTTTACAAAGTCGACAAATACTTCCAAAAGGAGTGCTGCAAAACATTGGTCTAGGCTAAAAACTGATTTAAAATTGGCTATCGGGTCATCAATTGGTCAAACTTTCTGGTGTAGTCGCGAATATCATTGTACGACTGCCAGGCAAAAATCATTCGTTAATCAACGAGGTGAAACGTTGTAAAAAATGATAAGTCTGTTATATATAATTCTAAGGTAAAATTATATTCACTCTTGAAGGCGAGTTAACTATTTTTGAAGAAAACTATTAGAAAATGAATATAAAAAGGAAAAAGAAATGGAGGGAAAACATAATTCCTTCACGGCGATGTAGTTTGTGGCTGCTTGAGTGCAGCTGTGGTAGAATTTTCAGCATTATTAGATAAAACTACATGTGATGTGTAGAGAATAATCATTGTTACATCAAACCAAATATTTTCAATTATTGCACTTTTTTACTCTACAATAAAGTAATTTATCTACAGTTACGTGGGGACAATTTATGTTTGTAGATTATATACACTTAAAAGTGAAAGAAACCTACATTATGAATTTATAATAAGAATGAATATTAATAATTCTCATTAATTTAATATCATAAAAGTACTTATCGCTATATTAACATTATTTATATTTCTAGTTTCTCTTCTTGTAATTTACAGCAAACCCACCGCCTTTATTATATTTTTAAAGCCAAAAATATGTAAGAGCGGGTTCCGTAGTAAAAATGACAAACGATGTTATAAATATAGTTTCGTGCTTTGAAGACTATTTATATTCTATCTTGTCTTTGATCATCTCAGGATTCTTTGGCATGCCTGCATTTATGAATGAGTTTACACCTGCGATTGATTTAGTGTCTGTTTTATACGCGGCTTTTGATATAAACATACGTTCTAACTGGGGGTGACCTTGGAAAGGGAAGTGATCTTTCGGAATAAGGTGTTTGGGGTTAAACGGACCGGACCCGAAGAAAGCAGATCTAATGGGGGGTGAACAAGGCCGGATACATACCGCCAGTCTCCGTTTTTGGCAATTCACCAAAAATGGAACTTATTTACGTATTTTGACATAAAAAATAGATAAGCAGACATAGAAATGAAAGAGGCAATCGGCACTATATTACATAACCATGTATAATAATAATAATAATAATAATAATAATAATAATAATAGCAATAATAATAATAATATTTGATGTTATAAAAATTAACATTTTTGAAGGGAGGGAGAGATGGAGAGCGGAGCGGAACGGGGAGAGGGTGTGAGGCACAGGAAGGCGTTTTGAAAGGGGAAGAGAGCATCGGGGATATAGATAAGATAAAGACAAAATAACTCCCAATTCACGATAAGCAAAAAAATAATTCCTTTTCCACTCTAATAAATGATAGCTATAAATATCCAGTCGACGTCTGTTTTGATCAAATTCTTGATTGTTAGCAGCTTTACAATACAATTTATATGGAATTTGAATTTTCTTTCAATTTTTATTGTTTTTATTAATCAAGTATTGTATTGAAAAATAACAAGTACTTCCGTACTTCCGCAAGGTTATTGTGCGAGATCTTGATGCTCACACCTGATAATTGATTCGTACGCAAATTAAAATATATCATATTCCTTGTTTTTTTCATATTCCTGTACATCCAGAAAACAATATGCCTCTAGAATATTTTTATGAATTTAATAAAAAATCAGGAAAGTATCATGAATTATTTTAATTTACGTTCTGAAAAAATATTATATTACATGACGTGTATCCTCCATTTTGAAGCAATTCATCCTTTATTCGGACCTTCCCTTCGAAGTTGAGGCGAGAAGGCGATCTAGTTCGGCTGGACAGAAATTCATCGTTGGGGTGGGGGTGGATTTAGTTCTTAAAATCGCGGGAATTGGTAAACATCGAGGACCGACGTCTCTGATCGGATTTTTAAAGCTGGCTTGGAACTCATCCAGAAAAGTAGCTGAACCCAAATGTAGGTCACGACTTCTACATGGTCGACGCCTTAAGATATATACTTACAGCCTCGGAGGGAAAGATTTTGATTACACTGATTTCAGATAATAATAATTGCGCAAAAATTTTCTGCTGTATATAATGCCCGGGTTAATAAGTGTTCGTTGACCTATATCGACGTCTGCGCCCCCCTAAATAGTTTTATTCCTTACAAGATGTCATTGACCCTGCGTCTCAATTGCTTGAGTTTTTCGTGTTTCCGGGCGCGTCTATTGCTTTGGTCATTAATCCCGTTAGTGTAGTGCATGTCTTTTCTCGAGAGATGGCGGTGATCTTCCCCCGCTGGATGGCGACATCCGGCGCCGACCTACCGTCGGCTAGTGGGATTTCCCCCTAACCAGGGCTCTCCCACCAGCGGGGCATCGCCCCAGCCGGGACAAGCTGTAAGCTCCCGACCGGTCTCCCGGAATATGTGCAACCGATCAGAGCAACCGGCCGCTAGAATTCTCCTCCAGACAGCGACTGAATTCAATCTAGCTGAAAAGCTAGTGTCGAAAAACCTACCGCCGTCAGGACTCGAACCTAGGACCTCCCAGTCAGAGGCGCTGCAGTGACATCAGTTGATGCACTGAGCTACCGCCCCCGGTCCCTGCGCCTGAAGATGGGCGCAATACATAAATATTTATGTAGCATCCCGCAGGGGCAAACCCAAGGGGAGGGGCTAGCGGACACGGGACACTCTCAAGATACCACTAAAATAGAGATTGCTATTTTAAATTCGTTAATGAATTTCTTAATAACCCGTATTTTTTTTCGGTAGTTTATTAAGATTTATTTATGGACTTACACTTGTACGGACTTCTCTTCCCGGGTATTCTTCCCTTCATCAGATTTCGGATCCGCTCCTGATTTATCATGTCAAAACATGACATGATAAATCAGGAGCGTTTGTAATATGACATGATAAATCAGGAGTATTTGTGTTTGTAATACTGAATCTAGTGAAGAAAATATTCTTTTAATAATTATTCACAGGAAAAATTAAATATTGATTGATCGGTTCTTAGCGATTCTGGGCGTGTCTACTAGTAGGGCTATTAGTCCCGTAAGTGAGTGCATGTTTTCTCGGGACCTGGCCGTGGTCTTCTCTTGCTGGATGGCGAGATCCGACGCCAACCTACGGTCGACTAACGGGGGTGTCCGAACCAGGTATCTACCACCAGCAAGGCACCGCCTTATCCGGGACAAGCTGTAAGTTCCCGGCCGGTCTCCCGGCATGAGTGGTAGTGTAGTGCATATTAGTTTGTTTGTAAGGGGAGAGTATAGGACAAGAGTTAGGAAAGATCGGGCGCGGTCTGAGTCTCCGTTTGTTAGGGTATTGGTCCGGCGTTCGCTTGGCGTTGATCGCAGAAACGTCGAAAAACTATCGATCAAAGCAGCAGGCCGCTAGAATTCTCCTCCATACAGAAACCGAATTCGACCTAGCTGATAATCGTGAAGATTCGACCTAGCTGACAATGGTGAAAATCCTGCCACAGTCCGGGCTGGAACCTAAGATCTCTCGGTCAGAGGACCTGCAGTGATATCAGATGATTCCCTGAGCCACCTCCCTCAGCTAGGAAAAAATAATAAATCGGAAATGTAAATAAACGTTTCAAAGATCAAAGTGTTCTTCAACAATATGATTCGTTGGGCGAAATCTTGTCGGGATTGAAATAGTGATTGCCACTGTTCATATCTTCATATTGCGCATCGCACCGTGGAGCAGGTAAAATGAAATTCGGGAGGGACGTAAACATTTGTCCTCCGGAGCGCAGTTGCAGGCTGCGTAAACCGGGGCGGGGCGAAGGGGTTTGAACCTGTTCGACGCGGAGCTCCGGGAGTTGAGCGACGCCCCCGACTCTCGTGCGGAAATGAAATCTGTAATTACTTTTCTCCTGACCCGCTCGATGGCGAGCCCCAAGGTCGTGCATGGAGCGGAAAAGCTTTCATTCTAATCGAATCGGTATCGATTCTCTGTTCTCCTAGTGTTGATTGGGCGTCGCTGTGACCTTGGTTAGACGCTGGGCACAGGCCTGGTCGTCGCCGCGGACAGGGGCTGAGGTATCACCGTGTCTCCCATTCCTGTGCTTTCCAGCATACGCTCGATGGGATTTTCTGTGCAGGGGATGGGAGCAGAAGATCCATGCACCTCCTTAAATCGAACAATTGTTTTTTAATTTTATTCTATTTATTCAAAACGATAACTGCATTGATCCCATCCCATCCAAATATATAATTCCATTATGAATACACTTTTTTAAAACTCCGAAACTATGTATTATTTTAAGTTATGAATATATTGTTTGTGGTCTGCAATAGTGGCACAACTAAAAAAATTAGGTGTTGAGATAAACGAGTTTGAATACATGCTTGAAATACATCATTCCTGTATTCACACTTCTGCTTTTTGTTTGCAAAATACTGTACAGTAAGATAAGCTGCTGTTGCTTATGGAAGATAGACCAATCAGCAATTCTGGAGAGTCTATTTACTCAAAATTCGTGTTTTGAGTTGTGCCACTATTGCAGCCCATGAGCGCTTCAAAGAAATACTTTTTGGATCCTCCCTGAAATGCCGTTTTCACGCCTACACTGTACTGCTTTCACACGCCGCACTATTTGCTTTCTTGCGCAAAATAGCTTCTACTTTTGCCATTACCGTCTCAAGAGAAGAGGCCCTATATTTATAGTTTTCACTCTTCTTCCGTACCTTTTCTATTGATTATTTAATTTCCATTTCCCTTGCCAATTTACTTTCATTTTACCTCCGTAATTTATGATTGGTACTCCAATATCTTTCATGAATTCTTTTATTTACCATTTATTTGTCATTTATTTACCTTTCAACCTCGTCTCTTTGTTCGTGTCACTTGTATAAATATTTTTCTGACGTCCTCCTTTCAAACTTTCAGTCTCATTGCAGTTTACCTTTGTTATTTACACATACAAAATTATATTTAAAGTATATAGAATCAGGGAGTCACTTCGTGCTTTATATTAGCGATCAATAATTCATTTTCTATTTGGTCCTCAAGCATAAATACTAGAAGGTTTTTTGTTTGTTTGTTTGTAATTTTCCAATATCGTCGCAGTCGGTACGTCAACGGAACTTTGGGTCGATTTTCAAGACCCGACTATATTGAAGACTTGGGGGGGGGGGGCTTTACATTTGCAATCAGCGAATCCACTGCAACGGTGCCGGTCGGTCGGCGGCCTATGGTCTGAATGAAATGTCGTGTGAGATCGCAAGACTGCCCTTGATGCAGCACTGTTGTAATATGCATTCCAATCCACGAACTTTAGTTATTTGTCGTTTGTATCTGATTTTCTTCGGCAATACTTACAAATATTGTCAGAGCGATTTACTTTAACCATCACCTTCTGAAAACAACAGAAGAGAAATAGTGAAGAAAATGCTGTGCCGTCACAAAGCGTTTTTTCAGCAAAATGGTATAAAAACATTTTTACAGTTCCAAATTATTCAACTGTATAATTATTTTCCATGTGTTTTGATACTTTGTACTTCATTTTGTTCAAACGCCATCTTTTTGTAACAATTTTACTTTGTCCGAGTGTTTTTTTTTCGACTTATCATTGATCATTTTGAATCTTCACATTTTCCCACATATTCACAATTTTGTCTCATTTACTATCTCGTCCATTCAGCAGCATTCTGCAACTCTTCTCGACCTCTTTCTCTTTCATCGTCCTCTCGCCTTCTATGCGCCCCGTGGTTTTAGCTCCGAATTTCGCTCCGGCTTTGCGCCCTTCTCACTGCTGCTTCCGGCAGGCCAAGATTAATCGCATTGATAAATTGACGGAAATGACGCGAGTCACAAGTCCGCCGCGAATCGCTATCAACGGCGCCCTTCACTGCACTTCGTTTTGCCTTGGCCCTTGGCCTTATGACCCAGATAACAGGTATCGGCCACTGGAAAATGCCCACATGCCAAAAAAATAGCTGGATATTGTCGTTTAATATCGAAGCATTAATGTGAGCGATATCTCGAAATCAAAGCAAATGAATTATTTAGCTATCAATCACGTAAAAAGGTTTCAGTGACCTATTTTCCACAACAGTTCCAGAATAGTTGGATGAGACTAAGTCAGTATCTAAATGTAGTATATTCTGAAGGCCTAATGCCCTCATGGATCATTTCTTCGTATCACCAGCAGGTGGATGCGGCTGATGCACCAAAAACAACTGCCCACCGACTTTCCCTATATTTCCTTTCTTTCTGGATCCACTTTTACCCCACTTTAACATACTGATGTAATACTCCATTAATTCTACGAAGATGTAGTAAGGCCAAAGCTATAATTCCAATATAAGCTATGGAGGGATTAAACTATAATCCCCATAAAAAGTTAACACCTCGTAAATGAGGTGTTGCTTGTAAACACTTTCCTAATCAACAGATTTTGATGACGTACAGTGTTTATTACCGTCATGGAAAGTAGTCAAAACTTCTTATTCATACGATTCCTCGCGGAACAAAGAGGTTTAACTTTTAATTTTTCAAATTAAAAACGGTTCCTTCAATGCGTGCAAATTACGCTCGCGCGATAACATACGCTTCCAAAAACCCTCAAACTATACCAAAAGTAACTGGTCTTATCACTTTCACATCACCAGTAACGAGTTAAAAACAAAGAACCTCATCTTATAATTCCACCCCGAGAACTCCAAAGGCAAAGCTCTGGAAAGCGCAGTCGCGTTGTGGCGTTGTCATCCGCAGGCACCACCTGCTTTCCGACGCAACACTCCGGAGCCGGAGCCGGAGCCGGAGCCCTGCCTCCCTCTGCCTTGATCGACGCAAGAGAAGAGATCGCCCTAATCCGGCGCTCGAAAGAATAACGCGCGGAGGCGAGGCGCGACAGCGGACGGCGCGGGGTGGAGCGGGGGGGGATAGAGTGCTGCGGGGTTGAGCGGAGCAGGGCAAGCCGGAGCTAAGCAGGATGGGGCGGGGCGGAGCCCGAAGAAAAAAGACGTGGAGCGGGGGTTGGAGCGGGGTTGAATATACGACGGGGTGGAATATAAGGCGGACGCGACGTGTGTGACCAAGTGGGACGTGATGGAGAAGGGGCGGAGCGGGGCGGAGCGGGGCGGAGCGGGGCGGAGCGGGGGCGGAGCGGGGCGGAGCGGGGCGGAGCAGGGCGGAGCGGGGCGGAGCGGGCGGGCAGGGCGGAGCGGGGCGGAGCAGAGCGGGACGGGGCGGAGCGGGGCGGAGCGGGGCGGGCAGGGGCGGAGCAGGGGCGGGCAGGGCGGAGCGGGCGGAGCGGGGCGGAGCGGGGCGGAGCGGGGCGGAGCGGGGCGGAGCGGGGCGGAGCGGGCGGAGCGGGGCGGAGCGGGCGGAGCGGGGCGGAGCGGGGCGGAGCGGGGCGGAGCGGGGCGGAGCGGGGCGGAGCGGGGCGGAGCGGGGCGGAGCGGGCGGAGGGGCGAAGTGGAGTGAGATTTGGAGGTAGGGTGGGTGAGGATTCGTGTTGCGGGGGGTAACGTGCAGGAAGATGAGCGAGGTAGAACAGGACGGGGGCGGGACGTGGCGGGGAGAAGCTGAGTGGGCGTGGTCGCGGTGGAGCGGGGAGGGGTGGGTGAAGCAGGCCAGGGGCAAGCCGCAAACAAGAGCAAAAAGGAGGCCGCACGCCCGCGTAAGTGAGCAACCAATACGTCCAGAAGCAACCGCAAGCGCCGGAAGGAGGAGAGCCGGCTTATCCTGCTTAACGCGCCCTCCAGTTGTTCCCTCGGCCAACGCGCGCTCCGCTCCGCCACCCGCGCCGGCTGCGCCGCTCCGCTGTTGCATTGCACTTGCCGCTTCGCCGTTGCTGCCACCGCTACCACGCAACAACACTACCACTATCCCGCAGTCCCCCGCCACTACAGCATCTGCGGCTTCGTTGGTGTACAGCGGCTTCGGTGGTTTAACGATTTGTCTAGAATATTTACACCCAAGGTTTCGGATTAAAATCCGATAGAAGTAGTGGAACATATTTTGTACGCCTTCTTTGGGAAGTAAAGCCCGCTGTCCCATATTGTAGATTTACGGCATGTAAACTATCCTGAAGCCGGAAAGAAGACTCTCTCCAAAATGTTAATCGTCTATTATCGCCCGATAATATAATATACTAAATATAATAATACGCCTGATAACTTTTATCGTTTTTGTGTGGTGGAAAGAGCGTAGTGAAATCTCCATTATTAGGCGAGAGATCAGACCTGGTGGCCGGGGTCAGGAAAACTAGGGCATCTTTGGAAAGAATTGAATTTAACAACTGCAGTGCTAATCCGTTTTTTTACCAACACTACCGCAGTGAGAATCCTCTGCCGCAACCCAACTGCAAATACCACATTACTGTAGTGCTCATCCATAGCACATTGGCCCTATTTTTATCTGTTGCCATCCACATATATCGACACTTCTGCTCCCGCAGTGCCGCTACGCCTGTTGCATCTACTTCGCTTCCGTTACTGCTATCACGCTATTGCAGCGGTATCCTCTGCCCCAAGCCGCCGCCACGGTCCCTCTGCGGCGTACCCCCTGCTCATTTCCGGTCAGTGGCTATGATCGGGAGGTCCTGGAGTGCGAGTAAAGACGGTGGCAGGATTTTCGACACTAGTCAGGCAGCTAGATCGAATTCTCTCGCTGTCCGGAGCAGTACCCAAACAAATGGGCAGGACCAGGCGCGATCCTTCCTTTTCATTCTTTGTCCTATCCTCCCTCTTACACACATGCAGGGAGACCAGTAGAGAGCTTAGAGCTTGTCTCGACGGCAGTGGTGCCCCGCTAGTAAGATATTCCTGGTTGGGTAAAATCCCGCTAGCCCATAATAGGTCGGCGCTGGATCTCACCATCCAGCAGGACGTCACCGCCAGCTCCCGAGCAAAAGCTTGCGCTACACTTACGGGTCTAATGACCTTAGCCGTTGACCCGACCGGAATAATGTGTAATCAATCAATACTTTCCTTTTCCCTCTCCCCTACCATAATACAGTGGTGCAAAAGTGCTGACGCAAGCTGAAGTCAGTACCCCACTCCGCCACTCCTTCCACGCTACTGCAGCGCTGCCGCAATCCTCTACCTTACTGCCACCATTTATTGTGCCATACTATTGTAGCGCTAAAGATCTGTCGCAAGTCACTACCATTACTGCCACCACTCCTAACACGCTATTGCAGCGATAAAGCGCTAGCGAAACCGGCTGTTATTACCTCGCTGGTGCCCCGTTCCTTGCTTCTGCAATACTGAAGCATGTCGCATCGCGCTGTCATTAGTAACGCCATCCCCACCACCCTACTGCAGCGCTAAAGCGCTGTCACAACCCGCTGCCACTGCTCTGCTGCCAGTTCTGCTTCCACCATCAAATGTTTTCCCTTCTCCTTTGCGACCTCGTCGGATGCGATGGTTTCCGTCCCCATCCGCTTGTGTTCCCTGCCTGAACTGCCTTATTACTTCCCCTTCCATCCCTTTCAACCCGCTCGACGACCTTTCGAAGCGTTTACCTTTTTTCGCTGCCTTCTGCCACTGCTGCAGCCCCTCCCCCAGCATTCTCTCCACAGCCTCCCCGCTTATCGGCCGCTTCTTTCCGCACTCGCCTCTTGCCCCCGCCATCCCTGCGCTCCCCTTATACACACTACATCCACGCTACATCTTTCGCCGCCCGGCGCCTTCCACTTTTCGCAAGTTCCTTAGGGTGCGTTTATGTTGGAGCAGCGACAAACGATGAGAGCAGCGCTACGAGCGAAGCAACGAGAACGTCCACATGTAAACAGATGGAAGTGTTCATGTTGACAGCGCGCTGATCACGGGATCAGCGCTGCGACCCGCGATAAGAGCGAAGAAAACCCTTCGGTAGGTTTTCGCTGCTAGTATCGCGCTGTTCCGCAGTCTTCACAGCTGGCACACTTCAGTGTTTTGCATGTCGAATAACATGAATGCTGAGAAATTGATCACTTGTTTTATTGTTAGGAGTCAATTTTGGGACAAAAGGGACACAAATCGCCGCAATAGCTTCGTTTTAGACAAATTGTGTGCCGCAGAAATGAGTTCAACACGTAAGTTTTAGAGGTTAGGTTACATTCGTTTTTCACTGAACGACAAGTATACAAATAATTACGGGATAACTGCCATTTTTATTGTTATATTGTGTTGTGCAAAAATAATTGTTAACTTAGATAAAGGACATAATCATCTGCCAGTGATGTTTTATTCTGAATCATTTTTTTGTATTGCAAACCCTCAGAAGTTTTGTTCACTTTGTTTGCCATAATCACCCATTTCATCTGTTAATGAATTTGTAAATTGCATCCACACCTTGTAAAACTATAGAAAAGAATTTATTGTAGTTGTGAGATATTGACCCAGAATGATTGAGATGATTATTTCTTATGTGCTTGCTGCCCATGGCACACAATGTGGATGCAATTAATTTTTAAAAAAAAAAATTTTTAATTTTGTTAGTTTAATTAAAGATTGGGATGTTTTATCAGTGAATAAACTGAAGAACAATATGAATAAAATGAAATGCCAGAAACAGAATATTTTTTTTATTTTTAAACTAGAAAATTTATTGAAAAAGAATTATCTAAATTATTGCTTTTGATAGTACATGTATCTCATTTCCTAGAACAACATTTCGAAGGGATGAAAATTGAATATTTGAAATTAATTCAAAATTGAAGTGATTGAAATCAGCTAGTCCCAAGCCACAATTTGGCAAAATATTGAGATGTTACACTACAAAGCCATCAGCCTTCCGTTTTGTCATAGTTTAAGATTTAAGAAACAATTTTAAGTAAAACAAATATGCCATTTACCTTTATCACTTCCCTTATAATATATCCTTTGTACACTTGGATAATATTTCATGAAGAACTTTCAAAATTTTGGGAGAGAGTGATATGTTGTTCAGTCAACATGAACAGAGGACACCTAAAATATTAATCATATGGAAATGTTTTTAACACTAGATGGTTTATTGTACATGTAATCTTCAGACTTTACATTCACTTAAATTAAACACAGACAAACCACCACATATATGCTCTTTACAGACAATAGGAAACAAATACTGAGAATTCAATTAAGATTGGTAGAACTAACAGCAAAATTATTGTCTTAGACAATATTAAAATGAGAAGAATCCTTTCTTATTTTAAGACAATAACAATGAATTTGAAGATGTTTTAATTTTTCTTATTTACTCCATGATATATATTGCACAACAGATATTTTCTTATATTACAGAATAAACAACCATAAAAAATACTACTTCAAATTAACTATTATCTCCTTTTAAATACTGAAAATGTACCAATCTGAAAACTGTTTTATAAAATGAAACTTGACAGACTAATAAAATATTAGAAAGACTATGAATAATAGAAATTGGCAGAATGGGAGAGCACTGCACACATTTGAAATTTTCTGTACATAGTCACTTTTCTTCACACAATTTCACACTTGTCTTCACTGTTTTTATTTTTCATACAACCTGGCATAAAATACTGTTATGTTTGTGAGATTCACATAGACATATAGTACACAATACATTTCCTTTCCTCCTTAGAAGACACAATTCCATAATTTTTTCTTAAACATTCATTCACATACAACCAGATTTCTTTCAAGAGACTAGGCATCTTCTCTCTGTAAAGAAAAGGAAAGGCCATTGAGTTCCTCAAATGAAATCAATCACTAACCTCAATACTAAATGGTATACTATAATTATAACCCTGCTGGAAATATACATCTGTTTCTCTTTAACAGTCAATGTTAATATGTTTATATGTATGACACTTAATTTTCCATAAACACTAATGTGCATTAACATTCATTATTGTAGCCATGGCAGCTTACCTCTATAATCATCGCAACTTCAGGTAGGATATCACTTTAGACAATTTTTTTACGTGTCTGACTTTCTACAATTCTCATCACATTCATTGAAGAGTTTTTCGTCAAATGACGACGCATCGATGAAAACGCCAAGAAAAATATGAAATAACAATACATTTCCAAAACAAATCACTATTAAATTCGCTCGCAGTATAAAAACTTCGAAATACGTACGCTCTAGGACTAACTCTCTCGCGGGCTGCACACAGCTGCTTGCTGCATGTTGCAGACTGCGAAGTCACACATCTCTCTCACCAAGCATGCCAATATCCAGCCAAGAAAAATACTTAAGGTGTAATGCTTCCATTGCATAGGGGAATGATGTTGAGGTTGACTCCTACTGCGCTTCAACTAAACGGTAACCAAAAGTTCCTAAGCCAATTGAAGTAAATATGGCGGGTGATTTACATAAGGTTGGTATTGAATTGACAAGTTAGTTTCGCCGAATGTCCTGTAGATGTCTCTGGTGGATTCGGAGTGGCTCTGCTTCGCACTGCTCCGACATGAACACAGCAGCGCTGCGATTTCGCAACACCTACTCTCTCGTCGCTCTCATCGTTTATCGCTGCTCCAACATAAACGCAGCCTTAGGTAGCTTTACCGCGCTTTGCTTCTTCTCACCGGTAGCGGTAGCTCAGTGCATCAACTGATGTCACTGCAGCGCCTCTAACCGGGAGGTCCTAGGTTCGAGTGCTGACGGCGGCAGGATTTTCGACACTAGCTTTTCAGCTAGGTCGAATTCAGCTGCTGTCTGGAGGAGAATTCTAGCGGTCGGCTGCTCTGAACGGTAGTTTTCCGTGGTTTCTCCGATCAACACCAGGCGAACGCCGGAGCAGTACTCTAACAAACGGGCCACGGACAGCGCGCGATCTGTCCTTCCTCTACCTTGTCCTATCCTCTCCCCTTACACACATACTTACACTAACATGCACTACTCTACCACATATTCCGGGAGTCCGGTCGGGAGCTTAGAGCTTGTCCCGGCTGGGGCGGTGCCCCGCTAGTGGAAGAGTCCTGGTTGGGGGAAACCTCACTTGCCGATGGTAGGTCGGCGCCGGATCCCGCCATCCAGCGGGGAAAGATCACCGCTACCTCCCGAGAAAAACATGCACTACACTAACGGGACTAATGACCAATGCAGTTGACGCGCCCGGAAACACGAAAAAATCAATCAATCAATCAATCTTCTTCTTCAAGCATTAGAACTTTCGTTCCGTTGCGTCTCATTATTGGTCCATCCATTTTCTCTTGGGTCTTCCTATTCTCCTTTTTCCTGTTGGCTTGTATTTCAGATTCTGTTTTGGCGTTCGCGTGTTTTCCATTCTGTCTATGTAGTCACTCCATGTTTTCCTATATTCGTCAATTTTTTCATTTAGATTATAAATTCCTAGGTAGTTGCGTATCTCTTCATTACGAATCCTGTCTTTCCTTGTGACACCAATACAACCTCTTAAAAACTTCATTTCGGCAGTCTGAATCCTGCTTCTAATTTTTGTGTCCATAGTCCAAATTTCACATCGATATAGCCCACAAGGAACTGCTAAGGTTTTATAAAATTTCGTCAGTGTATCCTTCCTGACTTTACTTTTCAGTGTCCTCCTAATAGTTCCACACATTCTGTTAAATTTTTCAATTTTCTTATCAGCATCTATTTCTCCTCTGAAAGACAGATCACAACCTAGGAACTTGAATGAAGTTACTTGTTCGATGATTTGGTTGTTAACCACTAACTTGCATCTAACTGGATATTTCCCTTGGAATGCCATTGACTTAGGTTTTTGAACGGACATCTCTAAATTGTATTCTTTTACAATTATTTGAAGTTCATACAGATCTCTTTGTAGAGTGTCTTCATTACCAGATATGAAAACTTGATAATCCGCAAACAGAGGTCCCTTTACCGCGCTCTCTGGCATAATGTGCCACCCTTCGGCTTCCTCCGCAGACGTCCTTCGCGCGAATTTGCTGCTTTCCGCCGACCTTCCTGTCCTCCGTCACCCGTCGTGACCCACCGACGCTCTGGACGCCCTTCACGTTTCGGCGCCCTCTGCGACCCTCGTCGCCCCCCGTGTCACTTGTCACCCTCCATCGTCCTCCATCGCCCACCGTCGCCCTTTGTGACCTTTAGTCATTTTCTGTCTGCCTTTATTGCTCTCTGGTATAATGATTATAAACGTGAGAAATAATACGACAAAGTATTGATGGTATAGCACTCCTTGCCCTCTGTTGCGCTCTGCGGAATACTCAGTGAAACCATAAGAGAAAAATTTCCCTCAGTAATAAAAATAATTTTTACTGTCCCAAAAGAGTCCATTCTCTTTCTTTCATTGTTTTTCCGAGTTTTTTTATTTCCAATTACTATTTTCTCTATTTTTAATGTTAAGACACCTTCCTCCTCCTACTATCTCCCGTCGAGCCTAACGCTAGTAATCAGCACACAAGAAAACTGACTCAAAAACTGTCATTTTGCAGTAGACAGATGTTATCCTGAGCAATGCCGTTTATTTCGCGGCAATCTAGACAAAGCTTTTTATTCTTCTTTTAACTCTTTATGTTTCTTCTCTTATCTCAAAGATGGCCATTTTTCAGACGTCGCTTATCTTTTGCACCGATGACGTGTAGTCTCGATCCCAAGGTCGACCTTTTCCACGTGTCAAATCCCGCATAGTTATTCACACGTCAGGCCCCGATCCCGGTCGTTATCTTCGAACGCGTTGTTGCCGGCTCGTCGTTTTAGAGCATGCATTCGGTAGACGCAACATAAAAATTGGTTTCTCAATAAAGTGTCTCAATAAAGATGCGCCAATAATTCTTTTGTCTCATCATAAGATTTATTAAAGAAGCCACTCAGTTATGACAATACACAGAACGATCTAAACATCGGAAATAGGGAAACAATGAAACATAAATTATTTTTTACGTTTATTTCTTTACAATAGTTTCTGAATCAGCATTTTTAGGTAGTATATAGTTTCCTTTACAGATGGACAATTAAACAAACAACTCAACAAAACAGCAAACGTAGCTACGATTAATTGTTGTAGAAAAAGTATATAACAAAACTACTTCCATATTAATTTGTTTCGAAAGGCCTTATGAACTGCTGTCTTTTGTGATTTTCACTCGCACAGTTGCATTTACGGTTTTCATTTCTGCAAAAGCCAACCAGGTAAACACTTTCATTTACACCAGGTGCGTGAAACCACGCACGCACGAGCTATTTGCCCGCGTAGAGAGCGCGGCGCTCCTACGGGCACGGGTAACTTCCCCTGACTCCTTACTCGCTTCCCCTCCAAATACAGAAATGGGCGTACATACATGTACACGAGCTGAAGCGGCGCGAGGCGGTGAATAATGCATTCATACGAAAATAAGTTTGCCAGATCTTTTCTGTTAAATAAACGAGAACTGTATTATGTTTATATTCTGCACTATGTATTACAAGAAGTTGTAATACATAGTGCAGAATATAAACATAATACTGTTTGTTTCTTTGTTCTCCAATTAAAAACCTTGCTAAGTGCTAGGAATATGTTTAAATGACGAACAATTTCCTTGATTTTATTTTGTTTTATTAAATGTGTTGTGTTATTAAATCAATTTGATATGTATTCTATTTAGCAATAATGTGAAATAAATTAACAATTCTCAATAATTTAAATATTCTCACTTATGGACAGAAACCGCATTTAACTGACAAGTATATTTGTCTGTTAAAAATATTTAATCTGTCAATAATATTTAATTTTAATCTCAATTGATCAGTTCAAACATTACTGATGTATTTAATTTTGATGGATAACTTCTTTGCTTACGTAGAGGGAATGGCTTTTTAATATCTCTAAATTTTGGGCAACACCTGTCAACTGACTTCTCCAAAAGACTGACACGGGCTATGCCCAGGGACGTACCGCCATTCCGGATCATTGTACAACCCTTACTTTTAAATCTGGCGCCAATTTCTCTGGGCGCAGTGCCCGCGAACTCTAGTAAGTTTGTTACCTTGCCCGCGAACTTGACATGCGTGATGTACACTATTTTATGATGTATCAATTCAAGATTAAAAGTATATGTATATAATAATGCCAATGCAATTATTCTAAATATTCAAATTAAAGAAATAATTTTTAGGCTGCTGCCAGACAGTACCTAAGACGTGCAATAAATCATACTTTTACTTCACAATCATCCAATTCGTAGGTATATTAAGAAGAAATTTGCAGGACTTTCAAATCCGTTAAGCGGGCAGTGTACTTAGACTCGCACTTAAGATATTTTTACTTCTTGGGGAAAATTTGTTTAGCTTACGCAGAAACAGACTAAACAAGATGAAGCAACGATTTATTTTGACAGTAAACTGCTACTGTTGAGCGAAGCAAAAGAGGAAAACAAAGCAGAAAAATGTGAAGGTACGTCAGAAGCGAGCCACTCGTAGACACTCCGCGCCTCTTTAGGACGTGCCATCTGACAAAGGAGAAATGAAATCAGCCAAGTATGGCCGCCCTACTATTAAACATTTTTACTCCATAACAAAACGAGTTTGGCCGCTTCACAAGGGCTAGTCCAACTCCTGTGAAGTGTCCTAAACCCTACCCCTTTCCTAATTCCTTCCCAATTCTGGCTGCTGGGTAGTGACGCAGGGATGCGTGAAGTAAAAGGCGTGTACGAGGAGATGCTACCTGGCGGTCCTCTTTGACAACTGACTAGACGAGACGAGACACATAATAATACAGCGTCCTCTGGAATAGAGGCATAGATAATGGAGGATTACTCCGCGCTCAACGCTCGACCAGAGGCGAAGAGACGCGTTGCGTCGATAAGTTGAATTAAGGGCGCAACGAATTAAAAAAAAAGCCAAGCAGGTGACACGATTGGAAACTACGAGTGTTGGGACATGGCAACTGAAGAGCGCCTGTGACAGGGCGATCGCGGGTTCGACCTTGAGCGGGTCACAGAATTTCCTTGATGCCAAAGAGTAGTGGATTTGTGGGGTCCCTACTGCGATCGAAATGTTTTCTTCTCGTTCGACAGGCTTTGTCGTTCAAGTTAATTATACAGCGAATGTTCTTGGATGTCCAGGAGACGCCGCGTCCAAGGCACGGGTGTTGACGTTTCGGCCGCCATTCTGCGACTTTCCTCAAGCCGTTATGCCCTGAGTCATACTCCGGCCGCGGAAACCTACACTTTGAATTTTACAGTGCATAGCTTTTAGCTTTTGGGAATGACCATTCATAAGCAGCGGTTTTCATTACTCGGACGAACGTAAATATTGTGCTAAATTAAATGAAGCGAGGTTGAATACTCAGTTTTTAAATCGGTCGATAGTTATGGGAGATTACGGCGGTTTGAATCGGTCTTTGGGATACGTGGATTTGATACGTGGGCAATGGGCATGCAGCACTGCGATCTAGACCGAAGATTAAGAGCATTGGAAAGAGTGGAGGTTTTCATAAAAAAATTGAGGTATTCCTGTTTATGTGGTCGCTTAATGAAGGCACTTTTAATTCTCTGCCAATATGGATGTTTCAAATGAATGGGGGGGCATTGAAATATATTCTTCAAAATATATTTTGAATGGCTGTTAATTTTTGGAGATTGCTAGGGGCAGTACATCCCCAAAACTGGACATGTGTAAGTCATTTAAGTAATAAGAGACGGCACTCAATTTTCAATCAAGGAAGCGCATTAATTAGAGGGAACAATGTTTTAATTTTTGCAGACATTTTGTTGGCTACTGCATTAATGTCGGGTTTTCAATTTGATCTTTTGACTAGCAACACTCCAAAGTATTTTATCGGTGATGAGGTCCACGGTATATATGTAATGCAAATGTTTAATTCGGCAGTAATTTTGGGACGTCATAACGTGAAAAGGTTTGCTGGTTTTAACTGGTTTATTTTTATTCTCCCTTTTGGGGTCCAGTTAGCATACTCGTTTAGTGTGTTTTAAATATAGTCCTTGGCTATGGCAATGTCGCTTTGCTTTATGAAGAGGGCTATATCATATGCGAACAACGCTATCTTGAATTCACTTGAGGAAATTTTTGATTTCCATTTAAATTGTACGTTTATCACGGGGTGAAGTTTGAAGGTAGTTTGATGGCATTACCGTCATTACTGATGACTTAATGGCATTACCGTCATTACTGAAGACTCGGTTCATTCCTATTTTCAGGAGTCGGATGTTTGCTTTTTCTTCGGTCAGGCGCTTGTCCGGTTATCAGAGTTGACTCGATAGTGGATGAATTTGCGCTATATAATTATTGAAACATGAAAAACATAATTTATCAAATTGGGTTTTAACTAGCCTTGTTTACTTTTTACTTTCGTTTTGATATTTAGAATTCGAGTAATATGCCAATAGGGTCTCATATTATTTTTTGATTTAGTTACATTTCGAATGTTACTAAGATCGGATTAGCGTTTCGCGACGACGAGGTCCATTGTATGATGGCATTAATAGCTGCTTGGGAGGCTGCTTGGATTTATCAAGTTCATCGTCGATGTCGCGCGTTAACTTTTTGATGAATGGGAAAATTAGCATTTTTTGGGAGTGCCGTACCTAAGATATCCGGAATGACGTTTGGATTGAATTCATATCTTGTTGGTTCATTTGGAGATAGTATATTTTTGTTATTTGCGGTTGAAAAATCTGAGAGCTTCTGTTCTTCCCACGATGTCGAGTTACAACCCCTTGCTTTATTCTTACTATTGAATTTACCTGGTAATAATATCGGGTTGTTATCGATGAATATACGTCTGTACGAGTGCTCCGGAAAGGTTCTGTTAGGATGTTTATATCTTGCAATAATACCTAAAGTTTTACCATTAATTTCAATTTGTGCCCCGACAGATTCAAGGTTTCTTGAAAGGTATATGGAAACTTTCACAAGGAATTAAATGAGTTTCCGTGATGCAGGCAATATTAATGCTGTGATGTTTCAGGAAATATCGGAAAATATTTTCTTGTTTTTTAGGCAGTTGGTGCTCCAATTTAATGGCTTATTTACCTACACTCGCCATTATTTATTCTTGATGTAAATTGTTTCTACCGTACTTTGGATTTGTGCAACGATTACAGATACAACTGGGGAAACACTTGTTGTTGTAATATTTAACCGGTTAGAAGGTTATGCATTAAATATTATTTGCCTAGTTACACTTTGCTGCCGTGAAACGAAGGATGCGAAATGTTTACTGAATTACTGAATTGTGATTCAGTAATTCAGTTCTGGTTTTTGAGATTGATTGATTGATTCATTGATTTCTTCGTGTTTTCGGGCAGGTGAACTGCTTTGGTTAAACAGTCCCGTTAGTGATGTCTTTTCTCGGAAGATGGCGGTGATCTTCCCCCGCCGGATGGCGAGATCCGGCGCCGACCTACCGTCGGCTAGTGGGATTTCCCCCTAACCTGGACTCTCCCACCAACGGGGCACCGCCCCAGCCGAGACAAGTTCTAAGCTCCCGACCAGTCTCCCGGAATCTGTGGTAGTGTAGTGCATGTTAGTGTAAGTCTGTGTGTAAAGGGAGAGGACAGGACAAGGAAGAGGAACGAAAGATCGCGCGCGGTCCGTGGCCCGTTTGGTAGGTTACTGCTCCGGCATTCGCCTGGTGTTGATCGGAGAAACCACGGAAACTGCCGATCAGAGCAGCCGGCCGCGAGAATTCTCCTCCAGACAGCGACGGAATTCGATCTAGCTGAAAAGCTAGTGTCGCAAATCCTGCCGCCGTCAGGACTCAAGGACCTCCCGGTCAGAGGGCTGCAGTGACATTAGTTGATGCACTGTGCTACCGCTCTCAGTGCGGTATTGGAGAGATTGTAGATTGTAATATACAATTGTTATTTGATTTAATGTCAGTTGCTTTTTTCGATGTCTTATTTAATGATTAATTATATATTCATTATAATAGCTGCACTCTATAATTTGCAGCATGGTATTCATGGCACATTATGGTGAGGCGTCTATAGTCTTTTTGACATGCAAATGATTTTCCACGTATTTTACGCACAAGGCATAATAGCCATAGATTGATTGTAAACGGTAAATCTCTTACATTTTTTACACAATATTACTTTGGAAATTAACCTTTGTTGCACTTTGATTTCACTACGCTTAAATCTTTTTTAAGAATATATCTTTCTAGCTTCATTATTGTTTTCTAAATCTACTCCACACACATGATTGAGTTTTATCTCCTTATTATAAATACTAGAAACGTTTAACACTGATAAATTAAAATAAAACAGTTCATCTTCAATGTAGTTTTCTGTGTAGCTTGTAGGTATGTACTATATTAAGTCTGATATTAACTTATCATAATCATCGATTCGTGAAAAACAAAGGGAGGGGTTTACCCTTGCACTGGTTCTATTTCTCTGTGTTCTATGGGATAACTTTCAGTATTTTCTTACAATTTATATCTACGAGACTGGAATATTATAACTAATTTCACTACGCTCTTTATGGAAGGCTTTAGTCTTACTGTCCGATCTGCTATCGGCGTTAAGGTCCCTTACTTTTGGATTTTGCGAGATAGTAGAACCGTGAGTCTATAGGCCACTTTGTTGGTTTCCTTATGCAGTCACTATTGGTCCTGGTAGAAATATCAGAGGAGGCTGGTCATGAGGTTGTAGAGGCACTGCCGGCTGCAGTGTCTGCGGCTGATTTTGTCTTTGTTGAGCGAGTTGCATTTGAGTTTGCAACTGATGAAGTTGCAGTTGATAAGCTGCTGGTGTTGGAGTTGCTGTTGTAGATGAGCTTGCATGTTACTACCTGGCTGGGTGTACGCACGACCAATTTCACTGTCTACTTTCTTTCAAGTGTCCATGACACTTCTAATAAATTGTCCTGTTAAGGAGCCTGAGTTTACGGAATAACTCAGCACTTAACCTTTACATAATAACTCGGCACTTAACAAATGCAAGAAAGTCACCAAAACAATGTCTTTTATATAAACCTAGCCCGATACGAGTTCCGTGTCCGACGATCACCACCTAAATGCTTATCTTGATGTGCCACTACTGAGGCGAAGATAAGCGCTGGCGCGCAGCGGGACGTGCGTTCGCTGCCACTGCTGGGCCGAGACTGACCAAATTCTTCGGTTGTTTGCTGTGATTAGTACTTTCTGAGATCTTCCTGATAAATTCGAGGCAAATGCCAGTCAAGTCAGCTGTATAACGGACCACTGGACAGTGCTCGGGATCCTTCTTTCCTATTTTGTACACACACCCCTTCTGAAGAAAATGCGATGAACCCAATCACCCTTCATAATTTCCTTCATTTCTTCATTAATGTTGGAGAAACTCTGAATAGTGTGGGAGACACTGATGCGCAGCAACTGATTTATAATATCTGAAGACACTGTCTCTCAGGATAGATTACACAAAATAACAAATAATTAAAATAATATTTGTTCACAATCCCGTTGAATTTGTATTCTTATAAATAAATTTCTGTTATTTAAAACATTAAATTTTCATCCACCCTTTTTTATTTTTAATATTTTAAGTTATGGAGTAATACATTTTAATAAAAAAACATGACGTTAGGTGATGGCCTAGGGTAGGGGTCTCAGAATTGTGAAAACGTGCACAGAATTCACTTCTCCACATAGTACGTCACATTCAGTTTTTAACTGTTGTTGATAAATAAATGAAAAAGTGAGTTTTACTAAACACCGTTATTCATAGTATTTTGATATTGCACTGGCCAAATATCAAATGAAACCCTAAAAATTTGTATCCAAAAGCGTCAGAGTAACTTTTTTTTGTATGCTTGTTTGCCGACTATTGAATAATAGATTTGCTATTTTCGACACTTTCTAAATAATTCAAATGATACCCATTAAACATTCTTACATCATAATTTTATATTTTTTGTTAAGATGTAAAATGATTTTGTTTGTTGTTTTTATTAAATGTCACTAGTATGACAATGTACAAGCCAACAACACATGCAAGCAATACTGTTCACCGAAAAAAAAAACACCGTACCAAATAACGATTCGGTGTATTTCACTTAAAAATAGTAACCTCTACAGATATATTTTCCGTAACCAGTTCTGTTCGTCTTATAGTTTATGCTCAATACATTTTGTATGTATTTCTGGAACCTAAGTAATTTTCTGTTGGTTTAGTGTTTTTGTTTTGAGACTTGGTGGGGTATTTTGGAACAAATCTGAAAGTAGCAGCACTGTATTCAATAAAGTTAGTCCGCATCGCCCATGAACATAATTGGAAACAAATTGAACAGATTACTAATACGACCAGTTATCATCTTCTTAAAAAGTATCTGTATTTTCCGTGATATAGTTTCGAGACAATAAGTCAGGTTCAAGTGGTCTAGTCCAGAGTGGTTGAATAGAGTGAGAGAAGAAACGCCTGTTCTACGTTTGAAATTTGAATGTGTAATGGTTTATTCTTCGTTATCAAGATATCCGTTTTTTAAGATACTGCTCCGGCATTCGCGTGGCGTTGATGGGAGAAACCATGGAAAACTACGGATCAGAGTAGCAGACCGTTAAAATTCTCCTCCAGACAGCGAATGAATTGATCTAGCCATCTAGTGAGTGTCGAAAACCCTACCTCCTCGTCGGGGTTCGACCGGTTGGGAGCTTAGAGCTTGTCCCGGCTGGCCCGTACCCTGCTGATGGGAGAGTCCTGGTTAGAGGGAAATCCCACTAACCGACGGTAGGTTTGCGCCGGATCTCGCCATCCATCGGGGGAAGATCAACGCCATCTCCCGAGGAAAACATGCACAACACTTACAGGACTAATGACCAAAGAAGTTGACGCGCCCGGAAACACGAAAAAATCAATCAATCGTCGGGACTCGAACCTAGGATCTCCCAGTCAGAGGCAGAGGCAGAGGTCACTGCAATGAAATCAATTGATGACGTGAGACACTTCTCCCGGCAGAAGAAGAGGAGGAGGAGGAGGCTGAGTGGGGGGAGCGAGGCGTCCGCCACGCGACATGGCGCCCGCGTGGCCAGGTGAGAGCGGCCTGGGCTCGCGTTGGCCGCCTACCCGAGAGTGGAATCGCCCGTAGTTCGTTTACCTTGCGGCGGCGGCGATGGCGGCGGCGGCAATGGCGGCGGCGGCGGCAGACGCGTCCAAGAGCCGCCGCCTCCGCCGCCCGCAGCGCTGGTTTTTTTCCGGCGCAGAAGGCGGCTAATTCTCTGTTAAACTCCCGAACGTATGATAGCTCACTCAAAACAGAGCGCTGCAAATAGAGTGCAGCTATGTCCACGGGCCGCAGACAAAAATAGGTTAATGAGCGGGGGCCCCGCGGGGGCGCGGCGGAGGGGGGCTGCAGGGGCAACGGCGGGAGGGCGCGGGGCGGGGCGGGGAAACGAGGGGCCGAGTGATGGAACAAGGTGGGAAGCGAAAGCAGGAGAGCGGGGGAGGACGAGAATACGAGGAATGTGGGGGCGGAATAATGAGCTTCTACGGGCTCTAACGGGATGTTGACAACTGGATGGTATGTATTGATACTTAGATTTCCTGGTCAATTGTAAAATGAAGACAGAAATTTGCAAAGGCTTTACGTTTCAGAGTCCTAATTGCTTTTTATTGAAGAAACTTTATTAAATCTTTACCGATTCTTACACACGCAGTAATGTCATTATCTGGTAGTCAATATTTCTAATTATATAAATATATCGTTGCGTCTCGAAAACGAAATTATTTTCTGAATAAAAACTCACTTTTTTTACTTAAAGCTTCAAATGATTCATTAAACACTGAAGCTGTGAAAAGAGTAAACAATGTGACAAAATGTTGGATGAAAAATATGCCAACTTGGGAATATTAAAGAAAGCCAATGAAAAACAAAAATTACTTCGTGTCTTAGAGAGAAAGAAAAATAAAACAAGTTCTAAGTTTCATTTATCAAAAATTCTAGTTTATATTAAAAATGTCTTTCTTAAAACTCCCTCATTTGTAAAGATTTGTTACATACTATCCTTCAACAAATCCCACAAAATGCATCAAGGTGCGAAACATCGGAAAATCTCTCAGATAGAGACGGCGACGTATTGTGTATAATCTGATGCCATTTTCTTGGACTTTTGGAATTTTACGAAACAGCCCTAAAAAGTATGTTTGTGTTAAAATGTATCCCATTTTCAACTTAAACTTACGTGTTCCGTTTTCCCTACGATGGGACAAAGCAAGAATTGATAATCATCATTAAGAGGGAAATGGGATGTTTTTGCCTGAAACTAAAGTACACAAAACTCTCTTAGGAACGCCCCTTCGCCAGGTCAGAAGACCACGCGAAACAGAGCCTGGGCGGTCGAGGCGGCAATTGTCCCAGGGACACTTGTTCGAACTTCGCACATTTCTCACCCTCCCTCTCCCTCCCCCCTCCCCCTCCCTCCCCCCCTCTCTCTCTCTCTCCTTATCATTAGTCGCTAGGGCGAAAGGCGAAGCTATTTGGGATTGAATGACGTAAATGATTCCATGGAATACGTAGTGCTTTGCATTCTCCTACACGACACGTTCCAAAAGCCGTAACATCCGCCACAGATCGTATCATGCGGATTCGGTGGTACAACGGTCAGCGTGCCGGACTGTTGTACCCGAGTTTGCGGGTTCATATCCGATCGAAGCCGTGGATTTTAAGGGCGAAAAATCCCTCGTACGCCTTCCTTCGGATGGGAGGTAAAACCGGCTGTCCCATGCAGTAGATTTACTAAATGTAAACGATCCTCAAGCCTAAAAGAAACCTCTGAGCAAATTGAGATCAGCCAGTTTCGTCGCCCAAGATAATACCTCCTTTCTCCCCTAGGTGGTGAAAGGAGCGTAGCGAAATTTGCGTGGCTAGACGAAAGATCGGGCCTGATGGCCCGAGTCTCGCCACGTAAAATAAGGCATAAACTAAACTATCATCATTTGCTCTCGACCTTTACATCCCTTCCGTGGTGAGATTTAATTTTACTCCCGTATTATAAAATCCTTGTTGCCGCTGCTGACTGTAGTGTGTATGTCAGCTCGGATAATACAAGAGAGCGCATTGTAAATCTTGAGACGATAAAATGTCAAAAACATAACAGGAAAGCAGAAAGATTCGACGAAACGAAAGATCGCTGATTGAGAAACGATGAAATGAGAACACATGAAGTGTAAAGGTTCACTCATAGGAGAATAACGATTGAAAAAATAATTTGTTAAATTTAGCTAATGTTAAAAGATAAACAATATTGTATTTAGAATGCGTTTTCGAGAGAAGAGAAAGGTATAGAGTGCAGTGGTAATTAATTCTTATATTTACCTGTGTCTTTATTAAATAGATCAGCAGCATTTTATGATTCAGTGTCCATCATCATTATAGCAAGATTATAGTCCAACGACATAGCAGTAGATGCGCCCGGATACTAAATAATTCGTAGTTGATATACGACGCCTTTGCGCACTTTTTACCACTCGTCGGTATAACTCGCCACAGGATCTTCGTTAGCAACTACGTGGTAATATGATGATTGAACTGTTTTCTATCTCATGGTTGCTAGTTCTGCGAATGGAAAATGATGTAACTTATGACTGAAATGTTTCTTTAAGTTTTAAGTAAGTTTTGATCCATTTCTTTTGCTTAATTTTCTGATATATAATCACATTAATGATATTCACCATATTAAATATTTTGACATTTTGGATTTGTTAGATGATATAATTGATTACATGATCAAAGGTATTATTCTTGTTTTTAGACACCCCAATAATATAAGCCACGGCCTTACCGGCAATTTCAATTCTTCATCTCCTTTCCTTTCCTTTTTACCTTCTCGCCTTACGAATAGGTCGTAAGAAGAGAAAACTATGTAATCTTGCGCCAGAAAACGGCGACTTTTTTTCAATATTCCTTAATCATTTTACTCTATTTATGTCTTTTTATATACATTGTCCTTTTCATTCCATAGATATTATTGTGGATTTCTTCTTTGTTTCAGGTGAGACATTTGCCTTTTCATAAGTGTGCAAGATGTTGGTATCTTGACTAACAGTGAGTAAATTTACTTTTATTATTTATTTACGAAAAGAAAAAAATATTTTGTTGTCATTATCAGACAACTTTCTAAATTTCAATATCATTGAAATGACGCTGATTATCAGTAAGAATCTGTGAAACACGACTAACATTTTCCCTTCGTAAAACTTGGACAAACTGGAAATGCAGAACGGACGATCCCCTGTGTAAAAATTTGTAAGTCACTTCACTCATGAAATTCCATTCCAACATTTTCATTTAGGTAATTTCCAAGAAGCTCAACGAATGTACTGTGTTCGGCGCTATACTTACTGATGAATTTCTCATGAATTTCAGAGACACACTGCATGTGCCATAGAATTGGCAATTTCACCTTGATGTTACGTTATTCTAATTTTTTCCATGTCTATGTTGCCCTAAAATGACATCAATAATCACACTTCCTTTTGTGCATTAGCAAAATACTATTTTGACCTTAACCACACCATTGACTTCCCTTGATCCAATGGAAAAATATTGTGACGGCCCCTTATTCTGCTTCTGGGCTGTTGCGGAATGAGTAGGGCCGATGGTGCGTTTGTGCTTTCGGCGTCAATTCTATAAATTAAGTTCTGTTGTCCATATGTAAATGCGAATACATTTGCTATTACTCAAAAGCAAATTTTCTAGTTTTTAAATGGCGTGGGGTAGCGATATGAGGTCTGAAAAGAACGTGTGTACATTGTACTTCTCCTCCATATGACACGTCCAGTTTTCACTGTATTTTGTCAGTAAGTAAAAAAAGAACGTATCGTAAAATGAACTATAGGGATTCTAATGTCAAGAAAAGTTTCGCAGATTAAACGTCTCCCCCCATATCACATAATTTTACGTCTTTTTACAGTAAATAAATCAATCAACAGAAAGCCCTACATTTCTTTCACATTAAAATAATAAAAGGTCTAAGTTTTTTACACTAAATAAGGAAATGAATAGTACTTAAAGCGCTTCCGATCTTCAATGATTGTTGCAAAATCCCCACTGAAAGAGAAATAACATGAATATACTGATGTTAATTCAAGCATTTGTTCTGTGGGGCTATAGAACAAACTATACATTGGTCTACATCCGTGTACTAATGGTACGATAGAACTCTTTCCAAATAGTGGGGGAGGGTTACTTATGGCAAAAGTTAATTATTACTTTTATTTACTTGCACATGGCAATAGGTCATCAGTCCTTCGCCCGACTCTAAAAATGGAAGAAAGTGTTGAGTGAGGATAGAGCGCGATCCACGGCCCTAATTCATAGGTACTGACCTAGATTTGATAGGAGCAAACCAGGGAAAAGGTTGGTCAGAGTAGCGGCCTCTAGAATTTTCGTCATTCCTGCGACTGTCGGGACTCAAACCTAGGGCCTGTCGGTCTATGTCACAGTTGTGGATGTGTGGAGTATTTTTACATTCAACCGTTTGAAAGTTAAATCACAGCAAGTGAAATTATAGAGACGACATTGCCCGGTTCTACCACACTCGTATGCATGCCTCGAATGAAGACTGGCGCAACCTGAATCATTTGCATGGGAGTGCCAAACTCTCATCAGACGTGCGCCACCTGCTGTAATGGGGGGACGAAACCGATGCCGGGCGTCTGGAGCGGATGGAGAGGGGCAGGAAGGGCAGGAAAGATGAGAAGAGACAAGAACCAGGAGAGGAAGAAGAAATGCGATGATGGGCGTGGCAGAGAGAGGGTTCAAGACGGACCGGAGCGGAGCGAGGGGAATAAAACGGGGCGTAAAAGAGCGGGGACGTGCAGAGCGTGGCGGGACTAACCGTGGAGGGGGGCAGAGTCAGGTGGGACGGAGTGTGCCAGGGCACGGCGGGTCACGGTCGGAAGGGGTGGGGAGAAGCGATGAGTGGGAGGATGACGGGGTGAAGGGCGAGCAGGTCTGAAGCAGGGATGGAGTGGGGGCAGGTCGAGGCGCTGCACGGGTGGGCGGGGATGGGGAAAGATTCGGGCAGGGGATGGGGAAAGAGCCGGGGCGGGGCGGGGCGGGGCGAGGGCAGGGCGAGGGCGAGGCCGAGGGCGGGTGAGGGCGAGGCGAGGGCGGGGCGAGGGCGAGGGCGGGGCGAGGGCGGGGCGAGGGTGGGTGAGAACCGGTGGGGGGGGGCCGGGGCGGGAGGCCGGTAGCGGAGCGAGGGCCGGAGGCGGGGCAAGGGTGGGGCAAGGGCGGGTGTGGCGGGAGCGGGGCAAGGGTGGAGGCGCCGGAGGCGGGCGGGACGGGATTGGGGAGGTGAGAGAGCGGAAGCGGGGCGGGGCGGGGAGAAGTCGGGGCGGGGAGAGACGTTGAGTCAGCGCGCAGACGGGCGCCGCCGCCCGCCTCTTGCCAAGGTCTCCGCCCTCGTCCTCGCCGCACCGACTCTCCCGGAGACCGCGAGATTACATGGACGCCGCTCAGCCTGATAGCGGGTATAAATATCGCCGCGACACGACGACGCTATTCATGGGACGTATGTTGTTGTACAAATACGGTAGGGGTTGCCAACTTCCAAATACGAATACTTTGTTACTAAAAGATATCGAGTGGACAAAACTGGAATCTAGCCTATGTTTAACAAAATGTACTAGTATTTCGGACGAATTTCTATGATTTTACAGCACAAAGTTAACTGCATTTAAACACTTGAAACGCTCAATACTGACGCCAAAGTATCCATCCATATTTAAAATAGAAATTTCTACAGATTCAACACATGCATATTTTCTATACTTTACAAACTATTTAAAAATCGTTACCATTGCAACTGTATAATGACCAGAAAAGTACTGGTATTTGGAAAAATCGGTCTATCGGTTCCCTCTCTTGTACGGAGAAGGATCGTAATACAACAAAAGTCCTGTTAAAACAAACAAATGAAATTAATAAATAAATGTGTATAAAAAATTTTGTCTGCAGAAAATCAATCAGAAAAGTTGAAACTTTAACACGAGTTGGATAAGCATCAGTTGAAGACACAGATTGCAATGAACCTCTTGAGACTGATATTGCAAATTCTAAAAATGTATGTATGTAGTATAAGGCATTTTACGTAAGGATTAAACCGACCGTTGCCAGCTCGCGGTGTTCCCAGGCCTGGACACTGTTTTTATTTTTATCTACGCCTGGGGACATGGAAGACATGTGGCAAGCATATCTCCTATATTCCCATTTCTGTACCTAGCTTATTTGATCTGCCTGATCTTCCTTTCGTCACACAGCTGAAGAAACTGAGACGATTTTTATTAGAAAGTTAGTTTCATCATTGTCCCGGTCGGTAATCGAACCCGGAACCGCAACACTGAAGTCTAGCACGCTGTCCATCAGCTTATAGGCTTAATAATATAAATTAAAAACAAATTGTAGTTGCCAATAGGTAATGGTCATAGCTACAAATGTAAGATAAATATTCAAATAGGTTTTTTGTCCTGTATACAGTTCAACTTCCTGAAAAGGTAGGTCCGAACAAAAAATACAAAGGACTGACTTTTCGTAGTTCATAAAAAGGGTTTTTGTGTGCCATCGAAGTGATTTTCGATGCCATACCGGCAAAAAATTGAAAGGAAATAATGTTGTTCAAATGAAATTGTATGTATAAGTTTTACTTCTGAGTGGTGTTATGTATTTCTTCTCGTTTCGAAAAATGAATATTCAAAACATAAATGAAAATTTCATGTCCGACATAGATAAATAATTTTTCTGAATAGCCGTTATCACTAGAAAGCAAACTAAGTATTATCTTATTCAAATTTTAAAAAAAATATTCATCCCAACTTGTTATACAGTAACAAAGACACATCATGGAAATGTGAGGAACATATTTCCAGCGTAGTTTGCTTATAGATAAGGGAAGTGACAGGGAAGTGACAAATGAAAACATTATCATTAAATCGGAGAAATTAAATTTTAGTAGTACTGAAATGGAAGAAAATGAAAATAATTTCATAGTTTCGAAATGATAACTGGTCGAAACTATCAATGGTTCTAGTATTTAATGTTTGCAATTAAAAATGGCAGAAACAGGAAAACAATAAAATATTATTTGGGAAACAAATATTTTGTAAGAATACTGGCTTAACTAAGATGTCGTAAGAGGAGTGCATTGAAAGTTTTATATTTAATTATAATACACCCACTTTGTAAATCACCAGATTTTACAAACTGAAGACCATTCAAGCATTGCAATTTCCATACTTTTTTTCTAATATTTTGTAAATTAAATCTTGATTACTCTTTATTCAGGCGAGCGAAGAAGTTAGTAGTGTAAAGATAGGAAAAACGAGTAAAAATTGATTAAAAATGAGACACCAAATAGCTAATTTTGAGCCACTTACTTAATGGATCATTTTCTATTAGTAGTTTCATTCACTAAACTCCATTTGTGATACGTTTTCTCTACGACCAAGTGCTTTAGAAAACGCATGGCACGTTTTCTCAGCTATTGCAGAAATTTCATACCGCCTAACATTGTTAGCTAAAAATGAAACGCTGCAGAAAAACAGAACAACGCGAAACGCCATGAAATCTGTAAAAGAACGTAGACAAAATTAGCCCACCTCCTGTAGCACGAAAGGACCTCCGACCTCCCGCACGCCGCACAAGAAACACTGCCCGATTAAAACCCGAGAGCGAAAATTCTTGTGATTGTGAGAGCGTTCATTCCGCTCGAAATGGTCCCCGAACCGTCTGGCAGGCGAGATAAGTGGCACACAGTGGGTGGAATCTCCAAAACCATTATATATTTTGTTCCACGGGATTACTTTTCAATTCAGAAATAGAAACCTCAATTTTACTAAAGAAGTTTATCAGCTCTAGTGCAATAAATTTCATTGACCACTCGACTTTCTTATATAAAACAACAATGGTTAAACAAGGTACCTTCATGATAATTTTAACTAAACAGTTCCGACTGTTCTAGAAACTAAGGTCAATAACAGAAAATGGACTACCTGGAATGTTCTCGAAATCCAATAAATGATCGTAGACCACTTCCAATGTTCACAGGATTTTTTCCTGTTTTTTACAAAATTGCAACTTTTTCCGCAAGGAAATAGATATATGAGAACAAACAAATAATGCACCTCAACACATTCCAGAGTGGGTGAAAAAGGAATGATCGTATCTTTCTTCAACGTCATTTTCATCAATATTGAATTTTTTATTCATGTTTCACTCGACAGTCCATATCATTTCAATTTTATTAATAATCTGCTCGCCTTTCCGATTATTAAATTCAGCAGGTTTCTGTACAAATTTGAAG
Source organism: Teleogryllus oceanicus (assembly GCA_964035755.1). Taxonomy (NCBI): domain Eukaryota; kingdom Metazoa; phylum Arthropoda; class Insecta; order Orthoptera; family Gryllidae; genus Teleogryllus; species Teleogryllus oceanicus. Next base: position 335,188,623 of record CAXIVR010000001.1, on the reverse strand, counting down.
AAACTTATTGATTTATGTTTTCTGGTAGGAATTAAATAAATTAATAAAAATTTATAATGTTTATTGTAAAAATGTAAACCTTAATTCGGGCAGTAAAGCGAAAAACCTTTCCATTAAAGAACAAATTTAAATTATTTATGTCGCTGCTCCAAATCTTGGCTTAAGATTTGATCGAAACATAAATGGCGATTATCCGCCTCTGACAGTATTTTGTTATTTATTTGTATTCGATATAGAAAACTGAAAATTTCTGACGACGTTTGGGAAGGAGAAAAGCTACCATTTTCCAGGTGGCCTTAAGATATATGACTTCAAATATATGCTTTGCAAGATATAGCAGGGGTACATTGGATACATACATTGGATACAATTCGTACATTGGATATTCAACACTTTATTTGTAAAATTTCAATAAACCAAAATCATTTACTGGCGTTTAATTAGGATTCAATACAATCATGTAGAATGTGTTAACACCATGATAATTAAATATCAGAACATGCAATTATTTCAACTCACAGTGAGTTCACTTTACACACACTTTTCAAATAAGAGCATTCCGTGCAAGATTTATGTATATCATAGAATTTGTAGATTCAGAACTTATAGTGTACTTTTACCGATTTAATATTTTTTTCACTTCTTATTGCATACTCGCCAAACCACTAGTATTGAACTTTCAATACAATAAATTATCAACCTAAAATATATAAACAAAAAACCAATTGCCACTTCAAAGTTTTCCCGCATGATATAAAATAAACACGTGGAGCGTCGCGTAATTAAGAGCAAGGAGATAGCAGTCAGTTAAAGATTAGCGAAATTTAAGCGGTATTTCATTAGAAGTATTAAGCAGAAATGTGATTTAAATCAGGTCTTGATATGATCAAAATTTAAAAAAGGAATTTTCTTTTCGAAAGTCGTTTCTCCATAGGTCTAAAAAATTCGCTTCTGATCTTAGTCAAACACAAGTCGAATTATACAAAACCATAATTAAGAAAAATTAAAAAGGGCAAATTTAAAATGAAAGACGTATGGGAAATAGGTACCTAGAATAAGAATGTTCTAAGAATATTTTCCAAATATTTAGAACACTCGATAATTAAACAGGTTTGTTATGATCATAACAAAACAGCTTTTGTCCTTGCTGTAGGACGCATTGGCTGACAAACGCGATAGGAGTTTCATTATTGATTTTATCTGAAACGTATTATTTAAATTTTATCTACGACGTTTTCATTACTAGTTGTTTATTTCCATAATGATGGCCCATGAATGGCTTAGTGATGTAAACATGGAGCGAGCGGCACGAGGAGGGGCTTTGCCCCGCGGTTTGCGGCCTGCGGTGGCACTGCGCGCGTGTTCGCCGCGCGAGGGCAAACAGTTCCGAGAAGTCCGGGGCCGCGCGCGCCGGCTGGGAACGCGACAGCAAGAGACCAGCTCCCACGGTTCAAAATAAGCGCTCTCCTGGCTGCCCGTTGGCGCGCCCCGTACCCCGCCCCGCGCCAGGCCCTGTATCCCAGCCCCGCCCCCGCCCCGCCCCGCGTCCCGTCCCGCGTCCCGTCCCGCGTCCCGTCCCGCGTCCCGTCCCGCGTCCCGTCCCGCGTCCCGCCCCGCGTCCCGTCCCGCGTCCCCGCCCCGCGTCCCCGCCCCGCGTCCCGCCCCGCGTCCCGTCCCGCGTCCCGTCCCGCGTCCCGTCCCGCGTCCCGTCCCGCGTCCCGTCCCGCGTCCCGTCCCGCGTCCCGCCCCGCGTCCCCTCCCGCGTCCCGCCCCCACAGCCGCCCGCGGCCCTGCCCACCCCGCCCAGCGCCACGTCCCGCGTCCCCGCCCTGCCCCTACGCCCACGCCCGCGTCCCGCGTCCGCCCCACCCCGCCGTCGCACCGCCCCACGCCTGCGCCCGCGTCCTCGCCCGCGTCCCCCCCGCCCCGCCTCCGCCGCGCCCCGCGCCCCGTGCCGCATCCCCGCCCCGCCCCCACGCCTCGCGCCCCGCGCCCCACCCCGCGCCTCACATCCCGCTCCACGCGCCGCCGTTGCGACTTCCCCCAGGGTTGAACGCGCGCCAAATTGGCTGGTGCTAACTGATGAACGGTTGGCATCTGGGAGGTAAATATCCGTCAGTAATACACTCGTGCTCGCGCGGTGCGCACACGAAAATCATTTCGTTGCGTCTTGGCGGCAAGAATTCATCAAACGCGGGGGGCGAGACGGAACGATGGCGGGGAAGGGGGAAGGAGAGGAGGTTGGGCGGCCGACCGTGGATGAGTGGGTAGGTATTCAGGGGGAGTGAGGGGTGGGGTGTGTGGAGGGTGAGCACAGACGCGTAGGCGGGTGTGAGATTGTCGTGCTGGAAAATGGTGAGAGGTAGTGAACTACAATAACGGAGAGGCGGTAAGGGAATATGGGCGGGTGAGCGGGATAGCAATTAGAGGACGGTGGGGAAAGGTGATGTGGGAGGAGAGGGTGAGAGAATTGTTGACGGCGGGGGGCGGGTGGCACGAGGGCGAAGACAAGGGGCAAGGGAGGTACTGTGGAGGGGGTGGATTTAGCTTGGTTGAAGTGACACGCGAAGGGTGGATTTGAGTAGGAGGGTTGGAGGGAGATGGACATAGGTGGGGAACGAGATAGCAGGCGAGTAGCGAGGTCGATGGCAATAAGCAGGAAGCGAGGGAGGGCAGGATTGGTGAGGGCGGGTGGGAATTTGGAGGACTGTGAGCAAGTTGGCGTACGGGTCTGGAAGTAGGTTGATTTTGACTAATTTATTTATAATTGATGTTTCCGGCGTGTCAACTGCTGTGGACCTTAGTCCCGTTATGGTAGTAATTATGCCAGAAGGTGGCCCGGAGGAGGAAGTGTTCCTCCCATGCTCCACCCTCGCCGACAGGTCTCCCGACGTGTAGTAAAAGTACATATAAGTGCATGCGTGTGTGTGTAGGGCGAGAGGATAGGTCAAAGAAGAGGAAGGAATGATCGCGCGCCGTCCGTGGTCTATTTGCTAGGAGACTGCTCCAGCATTTGCCTGGTATTAATGAGAGAAAGCACGGAAAACTCCCAATCCAAGCAGCCGGACCCAACAATTTTCCTTTAGGCAACGGTTGAATTCGACCTAGCTATGTAGCTGGTGTCAAAAATCACAGCGACAGAGGCAATGCTGGGTCTGGACTAAACTCAGTCGGCGGGACGTGGGTGGTGAGAGCGGGGTGGGAAACTTTCCGCGTCGTTAGCAGGTAAAGGCGATAGTGATTCGAGTCGTTTCCACGTACATCGGCGCGTGACGAGGCACCGCGAACATTTTCATAGAACAGCGGGACAGCGCCTTTCTGCATGGGTTGCGGTTACACAGCGGATACGTTTTCGCGCTTCCTAATGAGCTCGTGGAAACGAACCGAAAATATGTTTGTGAACACGATAGGTACGATAATTTACACGGGACGTCCCGACTGTCAAGGATGTTCGTTGTGGAATACTAGGAGAGTTATTAAATCACGCGTGTGGGCTGTGATTACGCGCATGGTTAGAGGAAATGCAAGTGTAACCCTAGAAGACCATTAATTTTTGGCAAACTAGAATATCACTGGTTTTTGTTTCATTATATTGTGAGGCACCTTCATAAATTTCAGGCTGTTTCAACTGGTCATTATTTGTGTGTAGTTGCGTACATTTTATGCAATTCAGTCAAAACTTCATAAACCTGATGACGACAGCACTGAATGTTCTTTCATAAAATAACAGTTCTATGAGTTAGATGTAGTTATAGATTGAGTTTCACATGGAATCATTAATTTCGTTATATTTCCTAATTCAAGAAATGCATTTTCTCACAAGTAGATATTGTCAGTGTTTTCATTTATACTTAATAATTCAACCATCAAGGATGTGCAGAAAACATGAAACGGGAGTAAGAACAATGATGGAAATAAAAGTTTAAAAATATTCAATACATCAAGCTGTGCCATTGCAAATTGGTAGCGTCGGATTCAATTACGGCGTTATAATCTTCCAATATTATTAGTACACCTTAATGAACTACATATTTCGGTTTCCGTGGGTTTATTGCAATTTATATCGTGTACATGCTTCTTTTTGCGAGCAACACATAAATATTACCGCGGTCTGCGGCCTCTTCAGCTAAAAACAACTGACAATGTGGTTTCAAACAATATTGTTTCATGCTATTCGTAATTGAGCGATTTCATAACAGAGAACATTAAAAAATCAATGTCGATTTTCTGTGAGTACGAACTACTGCTATAAAGTTTCTGCAAATATAAACATGAAAATGTAAACACTGAACTCCAACGCTGTAATCTGATGTTACGCTTCGGCAGATCAACATAAGAGGGAAATGGTCAAGAAGAGGAAAGGAGACGTAAAGGCAGCGGCGGACTAGTCCATTTCGCGTGGGGGTCGGTGGAATGTCGTTCAGACGAATTTTTCCTACGGTGAATCATGAGTCATATTCGAAATACAAATCGAAAGCGTAGAAAAATAATAGAAATGTAGAATATATCATATTCAAAGCAGACAGACATGATTTGTTTATTTAATTATTTGCGTCATTAACTCCAACTGCGTGTTGTTAACTCCTACTGCGGGGAGAGCAAATCTACAAACCTCACTAAACAGGAAAACAAGGGACCATCCCGACATTCATTCTCAAGATAAAAAAACTGCATGAAGACATCACACATTGGGAAGAAAGTCCGAAAAGCTGGCCAAAAGTCAAATAAGGTGCCAATCGCGTACAAAACATTTTAACTAGTTTTTTTCTGGTGTCGCTGAAGTTTTATTTGCAATTATTTCAAAATTGGAATAAATAGAGACAATAATACATCAGAAAATTAATTTATAAACCATTCAGTCTCGTGTTTTTTTAAGAAAACAAAATCGTATATCTTGATGCTGCTTGCCACCTTTTCTCACATCTCGAATTCACACAAGGTAATGTCTGTTTTGAAAGATTCCTAATTCTGACGCGACAACCATTCTTTTTCGACAATTCAGTTTCGAGAAAAGTGAATTGTTCATTGAAATTGGAATTTAAGCATCTCAGTAGCAACAGAAATATTTCCTTCTGCGTATGTAATATTACTTCATCGTGTGATCCTGAAACAACAATCAGTGCACTTCACAACAATACCGTACTAAACCGTGCTGAAAACTCATTTCTTTTTATTTAATTTCAATTCACTTGCTAATACTTTTTTGACACGCCTGGAAAATGTAATTCTATATATTTTTGAGATTCTTATTTTATCTGTGTGATTATTTTACGCACTACCAAGAACAGCTTCCACTTTATTTATTGAACAATGACGATTTACATCTCAGTTAAACATGAAGTGTGTGTAGGTAAATAACTAGAACAGCTATATTACATTTTTAACAAAACCTCAACACACGGCAATAAAACACACTCTCTAAAACTGTAGACATGAACAACGACTTCACTACTGTGCGGGAGACTTAGTACTGTCAGCTAGCAAATACTCTTTCACGGCGTCGCAATAGGCAGGGCTCCATACCCAGGCCATTAACCCTCCTCCTCCACCCCGCAGCCCGGCACTTACGCCCTTTGGCCCGCCTGATCCACGTAGTCGTTTCGTGGCTTCCAAACAGCAAGACAGAAACGGCGCAACTTACATTCCATGTTTTATGTTAAAAAAATGTTCAATTCCATTTCATTCAATTTCTTGCATATATTCAAAAAATTACTGCAATATTTAATGATTTAACCCTCCACCTCCTTTTCCTTCTTTCCTTTTTTAAAATGTTAATTCTATATATAAAAATTATATATTTTATAGCCATGTGCTATTAGTAATCTATTAATCCTAATGTTTTTTTGTTTTGACTAGAGTTTTAATTTGTTTAAATTTCTCGTGTCTGGAAACTGAGGATGTTTGAAATTGTTACACCTACACCTTTGTTGAAAATACACTTGAAAAGAATATCCTTTTATGTGTAGTTATTCAATAAAATGTAATGGTTTTAAAAACATAATATGTAAGATACTTTTGTTTATATTATTTGCCCTGATGGACGTAAAAACCTTGGTTTTATGCTAGTAAAATGATGAAATTTTGAGTTCATTTTCAAAAACCAAAGTATTTGAAATAATAAATTAATATAATAAATTATTGTAATACAACTTTACTGATCATATTAATGCTTTGTACATTTTGCGAAGGTTATGGAAAAGTCGAAAACGCTCGTTTTCCGATGAACATCATATCTGTAGTTCTACAACTGTATTAGCAGATAGTATCAGGCAATTGTTACGGATTCGATTAATAAATTAAACACTGCAAAACTGCGGTAGAAGGCTGTAGTCTTAATTTGTATCCTCTTAGAACATAAAATTGTAATGTAAAAAAATAATAGATCTTTAAGAATAATATAAAACTTCCAGATATAATTATAGACTCTTAGAATAAAGTTAAGATGAGCGCCGCGTTTTGATACGTTAATGTAACTTCCACCGCACATCTGCTTTGAAATGTTTTTTATTGCCCCACAACTTTATTAGCAGATATTAGCAGCTAATTGTAATGAATATCACTAAAGAACATAATACTTGAAATTTTAAAATATGAAAGACCGTGCTAGTCTGTAAAAGTCTTAACTTTTATCATGTGAAATGAAAAAAACATTATAAAAATTCAACGCGAAATCGCAATTTTTTTAATATAAATTTCTCATGGCCAAAGCAAACAAATCAAATGACAATTACTCGCAATACAGATAACACCTACAAGAATAACATAAACTTTCCCAAATGTCGTTATATGATCACTGAGCGAAGTTATGCGTGATAGAGCGCGCGCTTGCAAACAGCCTTTGCGAGCACACCCAAGAGATGTGTATTTTATTTAACTTTGAACCAATGTCAAAACACAGTCAGTAAACGTACGTTTTCGAAATTCGGTATTCAATACATAGTTTTGTCCTCTTTTAAATTATATATGACACAAGTACATATGTATAAATTCATGTTTTGGACTTTGCCCAGCTTTTCGGGCTTTTTCCCTAATGTGTACCAGGGCGAAAAGAAACAGAATTCAATATTGTAGGAATATATATATATATATATATATATATATATATATATATATATATATATATATATATATATATGAGTGCCAGAGCGTGGAAATACATTAGTGGATAGAATACATTCAGAATAAGAATGGAAACGGGTGGATGAAAAGGTAAAATGTTCAAACAATGAGGGTGTAGGATACTTTTTTATTTCTTCAAGATTATAGATATTTTATTGTGGGTGAATAAAATACAACTACTTTCTTCAATTTTATAATAATAAAATAGTAATAATAATAATAATAATAATAATAATAATAATAATAATAATAACAAAAAACAACAATATCTAGTTTAATAAACCGAATAACTCAACGACTTACAATTATATTAAAAATTGAGTGTATGTGGGAGAAAATACGATTATGTTGGAATTTATTGACCTATAGCCTTTCATATTCCCTTAATAAAGATATAAGATCTTAAGAAAAAAGAATATAATTCAAGAGAGTAGTAGCTAGGGAGAGCTTGGGAATTCACTGGAGTTTGAAAAAAAACAACAACAAAAGATTGCCGTTCAATCCTGCGCGATAATTATTTCTTTTCAGAGTTAATCATATTTTGAGGAATAGTTTACGAGTATTACTTACAGCCTAAGATGTAAATATAAAAGAATCGCGATTATCCGTAGTGTATGGGACCGAGTCATTCTCGGATACAAAAACACTCGGATAATTTTAAGTTCATTTGGTAAAGGATAAAAGAAGGACCAAATGTAAAAGATATTTTAAAAATTCTATATAATGTAATGAACACGTTTATTGCAATCACAGAGACACAACTAAAAGTGAAAGAGGAAACGAAAAACGACGAACTCAAAGTTTGATGTTGAATAGTATGCTTATCGAATTCGTGAAAGTACATTCCTAGAATTGATGACGGCAGGGTAACACATACAGGTCGGCTGGCAAACTCTAATTTACATAGTCCGTTTTTCTATTTATTATGTTGATGCTTTTTCTAATCATTGATTTGTCTAACTCGCAGCCTTGTTTCATCGGGAGCTTGATAATCTCAAATCGATTGTAAATGTATCGTGATCTTTCATAATTCATTTGAGAAGAAATAGATTTAGAGAAAAATATTTTCACGATCGTTTGTCTGAAATTGTGACGTAAAAATCTCCTTTTGAATCTTCATATATAAATACAATGTTCACTGTCAAGCTACCAAAAATTACGACTTTGTAGGTATATTATATACCATATGTGCCCTATTTATAAAGGCACACTACAATAAACAATACGTAAATATAAGTTAAGATAGATAACTATTAGATCATTCTCAGTGATTTTAATTAATATTATCATTTCCTTATCGCCAGATAATAACAGGAACATTTACAGCCTCCAAACTCATGTATTGACTTTAATGGCGTTCGAGACAAAAAGAAACTCTAGATCACCGGTCTCAACTAAAAAACGCAAAGGGCGTTATTTTGCTGTTCGATTAACATTGACATAAACATAACCACTCATGTCTTAGAAACGACCGCGTGCCCATTGAAAGAAAGTACTTTTGAAGAACAGAGTTCTGTTGTCCGATGGTTGACTTTCGGTACGAGTTGATCCGGCAGAAATATTATTTTGAATTAATACGCTAGCCGTTGCATCAAACGTGCAAGTTTTTAAATGTGGGTGAAAACATTTATAGGCCGCAAAAGCGTCACCTACGAGCACCATCTGTGCGCCCGACAACAGTATCGACCTCGGTAATAGAATCATGTTGCTTCACATATCCGAGAACTCCGACGACTTAAAGTTGAACAAATTGCTAAAAAATGTGGAATAAATGTTTTCACAAAACTTTTCATCATTGAAAACGAACTCAACTACCGTAAGACTTGTACAAGGTGAGTTTCAATAGAGCTCACCATTCATCACAAAGCCGAGAGACTTTTGCACCAGTTCAAAAATTGCTTTAATCTCAAAGGTGACGGAGTATTGGACGGGATCTCAACCTTGATGAAACTTGGTTACATTATCTTGAACGGGAGTCCAAGCGCCAAAGCAGTAGTGAGGAAACATCTGCCCGTAAGAAATTCAAAACGCATTCATCCGCTTGTGAGTTCATGTTAACCCTTCAGAGGTCGGGTGGATTACTATTGTAATCCATTCTTATTCATTCACTGTTTACAGCAAGAGTTGTCCACGTTTATCATGGACTTTTCAGTACCTTTCGTAGGAGCTCCCAGTTTGAATAATGGCGAAATATGACTCAAGTGATAACTGCTGCACTAGCGATAAGCGCCGGAAAGAGTTTGGATTATAATAGTAGTCCGCGTGTCCGCTCGTGGTTCATTTTCTGCGAGAGTCAGTGGAGTCACCAAATGGCAACCTAGGACGTTGTTATCTCTGTGGACGTCATTGAAACAAGAGCACTCGATAGCAAGGCGTAAATTACGTGCAGTTGGTGTGCCCAAAACACATTAAAAAATCTGTGTGAGATGTTCATCTGGTGTTGACCTTGAAACACATTCATAATAGAGGCTACAGATGTTTAAAGAAAAAAAATTGTCAAATTTGCTTTATTTAATAATCGCAATGCAAATTATATCAGTGCACAAAATATTTAGAGCACAAGACATTTCAAAAAGCCACTAGAGAAGTCACTACAAAAAGGGCTTACCGTCACACACGTGGTGCGATAGTAATTGATGGATAACAGGGCACACACGCTAAATTTGTTTAGTGGGCGCCGAGCGTGCATCGTACATGCCATCCTGCTCCGGCATTGGGAACCCCAAGATTTGGGTGATCTGGATCAAAAGAATGCATTATATTAACTATCTATTTGAATAACACACAAAGATGAAATTCTGTCAACTGTAACCCGCCTAAGTGGCGGGAACATCTTTATTGACAAGTAGAAAAGTCTTAAGTATAATTTAAAATTACTATTTCACTTAACAATCGCCAGTCCAGGACTATTGTTTAACTTAAATGGAGATGGGCAAAAAAATAGTGGCAATGATCGTGTGGAGTCGGTGGGATTGCACGCTCGCGGGTCTTTACCAGTCAATTCCGGCTGGGAGTCGCGATGAAACACGGTGGAAGTGGCCTGGCAGGAAATATCTCGTACTCCCGTCGCATGCCCGGGCAATCAGCAGCCGTTCGTGACAATGGTCGAAGCGACGAATCACGGTGTCGTTGGGCCAGAAAAGGCCGTCAAACGACACATTTCTGCGGTCGTGCAGCCGGTAGAACGGACTATCCACCCTTTTAATTGCCTTTAGGGTGTCGGCTCGACTGGTTCATTCACATCACACGGAATTAATTCCGATTGAGTGAGTGAAGGGTAATCCGAATGCTTAGGTCCTTCGGTACTGGTCAGTCACACGCCAGCAGATAGTTCACTCCACCACAAATTGCCCAAGTCTCGTCTTATGAAGTCTTTGTCTATCATGCTCGTCCTATCCAGTCTGTCTCTTACTAGTTCCTCCTACCAAGTTTTCAGATCAAGTGTCCTCTATCAAGTCGTCAGATCAAATGTTCTCTCTCAAGTCCTCATCTCAAGTGTCTTTCCTAAATCCTCTATTGCTCCCTCGCTTTCTTTTCCCCTTTCCATTTCGAAAGTTCTGTGCTCTGTCACGTGCTTGATACTTTGTCTCTGATTAGTTCGATAAACAGGCTTCTGGAACGTTCCACTATTTTTTTCGTCGATTGGCTAGAGGAAATCCCTCCCCATAGCGACCTATTTTTCTATGTTTTTAATTGGTCGCCTTTTGTGCGACCGTAGGCAGTGGCATTCGTGCGAAGTGGAATAGCAGCTGCGCGCTGTCTGATGACTCCATCATGATTTTATGGTGTGCCCATAGAGATTAAGAGACGGACTACCACCGACGTCCCAAACGTGACTGTTCCGGTACTCAATCCGACGCTCGCCGGGGACAACGGATGAGGCGGGTTGGCGGGAGGGTACCTGCTGGTTTGAAGAAGCGGCTCGCGGAGGAAGCCATTCGGATCTGTCTTTTTGTCGATTTGTTCGTAAAATATTTTAATAAGATTTCTTAAAAAGTGGATTACAATTATAATCCACGCGACCACTCGTGTTCCAATTTTGAGCGCGACGAATGAAGGGTTAACCACTTCTTTAAGTGCACATGCTCCGATTTCCAACAAATGTGGGAGCAACCCACAATCAATAGCATATTGTACCCGGACAAGATTGAGAACGACGTTAAGCGTAAGTTGTCTTCGTGCGTCTGCAAAGCCCTTTGTGGGGGCGTAGGGTGGTGAGGAGCTGCCCGCGCCCAAGCCCACGTCGAATGCTCGGCCTGCACGTGCCCATGTGGGATCGCTTGAAGTTGCGCGCTGTGTGCCGAGGGTTTAATTTGGCGTGACAGAGCGGTCTGTCGCGCCATGCGGGAGTCGATGAGACTCTTTGCAATGCATTTTTGTGTAGCATTTCGTAGAATTTGTCATACGTCAATAAATGTAATAGTATTTTGTATATGTTCAGTTTTAGATACCATAACTCATCCATATCTGAACTAAAAAGGCGATTTGTTCGTAAAATATTTTAATAAGATTTCTTAAAAAGTGGATTACAATTATAATCCACGCGACCACTCGCGTTCCAATTTTGAGCGCGACGAATGAAGGGTTAACCACTTCTTTAAGTGCACATGCTCCGATTTCCAACAAATGTGGCAGCAACCCACAATCAATAGCATATTGTACCCGGACAAGATTGAGAACGACGTTAAGCGCAAATTCAACAGGAAATGTAGGGAATGGCAGAGGAAAGGCGTGCTGTTTCTTCAAAAATAAGGATCGACCTTACACAGTATAACTGATGCAATAAACAATCCTCCTTACAGAACTCTTACATTGCTTCTTCAGACTTTTACCTGTATGGACCGATAACTAGAGCTTTTCTTCGCAACAAGTTCCATGACAAAGGAGAGGTAAAGAAAAAATATAAAATTGTATTTGAGATCAAATAAAAATTCCTTGTTGAAGGATAAAAGGACTCGTAAGAACATCTTACGAGTTTTTATCCTTCAACAAGGAACTCGTTACCTTAATCTCATATACAATTGTATTAGGGACAAGTACAAAGGAGTCGGTAATGTTACACGGAAAAGTAGTGACAAATTTTATTGATTGGGCAAAACAGTTTGCTGTAGTTTTGCTGTAATTTGCCTGTTAGTTATTGAATGTCGTCTCGTAGATACATTCGCCAGTCTCTCCGGATCATCGCTTTGCAGTGGCTCGTAACTCCGGGTTTGAAATATTACTACATAATACCAACTCATTTCCCGGCTACCGTAGTTCGTGAATCCTTCAATGCTTTGTCTGAGATAAGGCCAGGCAATCCTGATTGCTCCTAGTTTGTGCTAGGCGTGTCCTAGTGCTCAATGGACCACTCTCACCGGGAATATTATACTCACACATTCCTTAGCAGGAAGGATAACAACGTTAAGGGTACTGAGAATGCACAATACATCACCACACAAAGTCCATTAAGTCGAAACCTAGAACCTGCCGATCGAGACTCTGCAATGCCAACAGCTGTTGGACTGAATCATGTCAGCCGATAATTAAGATTGCCTTAATTATACGCCGGCCGCAAGTATTCTTATCCAGACGGCGTTTGAACTCGACCTAGCCATGCAGCTAATACTGCCATAGTTGGAATTCAAACCCTAAGTCTTCCAATCAGCCCCAGCCTTCCGATCAGCCCGTGCCTTCCAATCAGAAGTACCGGACGATCATCAGTTGATGCCATTAGCCTTGTACTTAGACCTCAGGCGGTCTAAGTACAATGTCAAATGGGTCCATGTGGAAATTTAGGTGAACAAAGCATGTTTTCGGAAAGTTTTTTCAGAGTTCTGCCGCTTCCGGTCTTTCATTTCAACACTGATCTATCATAATTTCCATTATATCTTCGTAATCATTTTATCCATCCAATTATTCTATCCTAGGAGTATTGGCATCATAATGAGTCATAAGACGGCCCCAAAATGACAAAGTTCAATTCGACTTTTGCAGGAGAGCATTGTGAATGTTAAGGAATGTTTAATATTACATGAAATGCTATGCCATTTTGTTTATGTGAGATTTTTAACAAGAATCATTTGGAACGTTTTAAGACGTTATAGATTTGATAATATTTCAAACATGTCAAAACATCATTTCCGCCAAAATGCTAGAAACTCGTCTTTCTAAGTCCACGATATGGTGCTTGATCGAAATTTTTGGACCAGTTACAGCAGTTGTCAGATCGCTACTAACCCCTAACACGCAAGTGTTAAGTGAGCATCTGTCTCAAGGTAAACGAGCTGTTGTCAACAGACATGGTAGAGAGATAACCTGCGCACCCTTTCTAGAGCACAAATTCCTATCCCTTTCATTCACTACACATAGTTGAGTATAATATATAAAAATCAATGTTTGTTTGTTTGTATATTTGACGCGGCCGTACCTTTCATCAGATTACCATAAAATGTGTCAATTTATGGCATGTACTTGCGAAAAGAAAACAGACATTGTACAATGGGAATGTGCGTATATTTATCGCACATAGACTCGCGTTCATGATTTTAGGCTGGCTCAAACACCCCTGAACAGAAGCTCTACGCAACCAGCTGCACCCTCAAGGATTAAGCGCTTCTTCGCTACAAATTCTGCCCCAGTGATTGTGAAATATCGGCCGGAATTATGAGATAAAAATAAATTTATTTAAGCTGCATATGGGTATAACCCGGTGTCAACTAATTACATATATATAGTAATATTACTTAATACAAGTTATATAATATTAATGGTGGTAATAATAATAATAATAATAATAATAATAATAATAATAATAATAATAATAATAATAATAATAATAAAACACTAAGTTACTTTAAGAAAAAGAAACTTCTATAATCTAACTCCCCGCTTAATATCTACACAATTAAGATCACACTACACTGGCACTATGACCCTCAAACCACTTCCTCCTTTATTTCTCTGCTTTACAATGCATGACACCTCACTTGACGATATAACACTTTTGCATAACTATATAACCTACTATTCTCAATTAAGTATCTCATATTACTTAGTAATGCCCTAAATTAATTCCTGAAACTCTTGAACGCTTCGAGGAAAGGGTTCAAAGGTTTTTGCAGGCAATCTATTCTATTCTGTTATCGTTCGACGCGTGAAAGAAAATTTGCCTACATCCGTTTTCTGCTGTCTTAAATTTATTTTGTGTCTTCTGACGATGATTTCTTGAACGTTATCTCTGGCAAGTACATCAAATTTCTCCAAGACAGTGTCATAGTGAATGCAAGCACAAATTGAGGGAGGACGGTTTTACAATAGGATACTTGACAACCATGTTGAAATCAGGGTGTAGAAAAATAACCCTTACTCACGAGGAAGTCTTTCATCTATTCATATTTTTGCAGAGGGTAGCGGGAAACGTAATGAAGACTCACGTGACGAGTAGCATATAACGTCTAATACATTGCAATAGCAAAGCATTGCCAGATTCGGTTGTGAATAAAGGTATCAACAAGCGGGCTTGACAAAATTTGAAAAAAATATAACTGATCGCTTCTGAGTAATAAAAAAGCGTGTTTTAGTGGCAAAAGTCGATTCCTGACAAAAATAACACCCCCTTCATTACCCGCTTCTCTCGCAGTCAGCAAAAAGAGAGCTCAACAGAACGTGCGCACATTTATGACCAGAAGCAAAGCAAAGGGCTCTCACAGCATTCGCTCAATAGATCAAATGAAACTGGAACTAAAACCTTGATGGAAATGGGATCATTGAACTAGCATTTGAAGTGCTATACTTGTAAAGACGTATATAATGTTTACAGACTGATTTTAGAATTCAAGGAATAACGAATGCTGTATCACTGGTATAATAAACATCGTTTTCATTTTTGATGATCCTTATACTCTCTAATTATATAAAATTAGTTACGCTACCATTAGAAAATCATTCATTTCGAAAATACCCAGAGTGACCAACAACAATTAGTAAGATACTAATAAAAGGAAACGAGGGGTGTTTTAATTCAAATTTTAAAGAATATGGCGTTGGTGCCGCCGAAATTCATCGTCGTAGGAAAATGTTTATTGAAATACGCATTCTCACGTCATGATTACGGTGATGGTTTTTCTTGAAAAAATATTTAATTTCTTTTGGATTGGATTGGTATAGTTAGGACTGTGATGTAAGCACAACCTTAAAAAGCTCAAACTGTTATAACGAGTAAGAAGTTTGGTATCTCAAATAGAGTTGCAAGAATTCGTACGCCCTCTTGTTACAAAGTCATGGTGGGGTACTGCTCCGGCATTCGCCTGGTTCAGACCTTGGCCTTTTTTAATACAACATTCCCGTACCTGTTAGGCATCGTTCATTACTGATCTCACTGAAAAGTACCTTAACTGTCAGCTAGAAAAACTGTGACAGTTTCAGAATACAACACAGGCCTTCCCGTGAGTTGCCCTAAGTTCCTTAATATGATTTTTATTTCGAAAGCCTTTCGGCCCACTTCGTATGAATGGTTTGACAGGTGAGTGACGAAGATGAAAATGGTGATATGACAATATGATTCGAATGATGATTGAGCATTGATATAATGAGAGGAAGAGGAAAGAGGAGAACCACAACAAAATCATAAGCAAACTTTTCGTAAACCCTTTTGTCCAATACAACTCTATGTTGGTCCTCATAGACTACCTGGGATTTGATCCAGGTGCCTAGAGTTGCTAACTCAGTAGTCTGATCTCCACACCCCGCAGAGGGACAAGTCGAATACATATAAACGCCCTGATAGAATGCCGGGGACCAGAGACCGGTTGAGATATCTCAGAAACAGAATGACTATCGTCTGCTCAGCGCTCTGTCAAGAAGTCTTTGGATTCGAGTCCAAACAGTGAATTTTCTACACTAGCTCTATAGCTAGGTCCAATTCATCCACCGAATTCCAGCGATCGGTTGCTTTAATCGTCAATTTCTTCCATTAACAACAGGCGAATGCCGAAACATTACCGTAACAAACTGGCCACGGATCGCTCGTGATATTTCCTTCCTCTTCCTATCTTCTTCCCTTACTTATACATCTGCACGCACCACAACACTATATTTCCGGGAGTCCAGTCGGGAGCTCAGAGCTGATTTTAGGGAGATATCTGTAGGTTAAATCCCCCACAGGCCAACGTGTAAGTCGACTCTAGATCTCACCATCCATTGGAAGGAACACTGCCACCATCAAAGAGAAAACATTCACTACACTAGCGGGAATAATTCTACCAGGAATTGACGCATCCAAAAACATCCATCAGTCAATCAATTAAGGGCTAAGAGAACGCGCGCCAGCCAGAAGGCGGCGTGTGGCTAGGTGGCGAACACTGACTACGTCAGCTCTCACTACCACGGCGCTAACCGCCGCTTATTTCATTGGAATGTCACGCGTTGGAAAACGTCGTTCACCTTTCCTCATGCAGCGGCTAGCTCGGCGCCCTGCGCACCGCCGCCTCCCCCCTCCCCTGCGCAAGCAGCCTGGCTCTCAGCCTCGTCAGAGGCGGAAGGGTCGCGTTAAAGTGGCAGGAGCGTTGGAGCATGAAGGTGCGGATTGATTGATTGACTCATGTTTCCGGGCGCGACAACTGCTCTGGTCATTAGTCCCGTTAGTGTAGTGCATGATTTTTCTTGAGAGATGGCGGTGATCTTCCCCCGCTGCATGGCGAGATCCTGCACCGACCTACCGGCGGCTAGTGGGGTTTCCCTCTAACCAGGACTCTCCCACCAGCGGGGCATCGCCCCAGCCGGGACAAGCTCTAAGCTCCCGACCAGTCTCCCGGGATATGTGGTAGTGTAGTGCATGTTAATGTAAGTGTTTGTGTAATGGGAGAGGATAGGACAAGGAATGGCAAGGACAGATCGCGTGCGGTCCGTGGCCCGTTTGATAGGGTACTGCTCCGGCATTTGCCTGGTGTTGATCGCAGAAACCACGGAAAACTACCGATGAGAGCAGCCCGCCACTAGAATTCTCCTCCAGACAGCGACTGAATTCGACCTAGCTGAAAAGCTAGTGTCGAAAATCCTGCCGCCGTCAGGACTCGAACCTAGGACCTCCCGGGCAGAGGCGCTGGAAAGAAAGTAAGGAGAGCGTGGCGACAGTGGAAAATATATGTGGTGACGATGATGAGAGTGCAGGGAGAGGGCGGAGTGGAGGGGAAAGGCGGGAGTGGAAGAGGTATATGGTGATGGTTACGTGAAAGGGCGTGACGGGAGCGCGGATGGAATACGGCGGCGAGAAACCTGGCGTTGTGGAAGCTTGATGAAGGCGGAGAGGGAATGAGACGAGAATGAAGTGACAGCGTGTCGAGATTACTCGTATAAGAGAATATTACTGAAAATGTAACTTGATTGGAGCGCAACAAAGTATGTTGAAAGCTTTTCGGAAGAGATTTGAGAGCGTGGGGGTGTGCGATGACAGCATGCCAGGAAATGAGTGTCAGCGAGGCGGGATTTCGCGAAATTTGGGTTGAGCGTGGGTCGAGTGCATGGTGGGACTTACGTACATTTTAAAGAAAGGCGACTTCATTGCTTCATTGGCACGGAATGAAATGTCCCTACAATCACAATTGCGACTACGCACGACTGTCTCGCGGGAGCCTGTCCTAGGCTGTTGCGCAATCGGAAAGAGAGGGAGCGAGAGGGAGTGAGAGGGAGTGCGAAGGAGAGAGAGAAAGAGAGGGAGAGAAAGTGGGAGAGAGTGGGAGAAAGAGTAGGAGAGAGAATGAGACACAGAGTGAAAGTAAAAGAGAGTGGGAGAGAGGGAGAAAGGGAGTGGGAGAGAGGGGAGACAGAGAATGGGTGGCAGAGAATATGGGAGAGAATGGGGGAGCAAGGAGGAGAGAGCCGGCCCGGTGGGCCGAGATCGCTAAGGCAGTAGTGTCGTAGTGATCTCGTACCGAAGGGTCGCGGGTTCGAGTCCCGCCTCGGGCATGGTTGTATTTGTGTTCGTCCCTTCACCCCTTATCATCAATCACCATATCGTTTCATCCACATAGTTACCATACCGTTAACATCAATAGTGGTCGCTAATGACCTTAGATGTTGAAGCGACCTTAAATAAACCAATAAAAAATGGAGGAGAGAGAACGGGGGAGAGGGAGTGGGGTAGAGAGATAATGGGAGGGAGGCAGAGAGCGCAAGGCGAATTGGAGGCGCCGCTGGGTGTGACGGGGCGTGGTGGGAGAGGGGGTGTCGCGGCGCGATGGTCCGCTGAAGCTCCCCGGCCCGCAGCGGCGCTCACTTCACGCCGCCGCCACCGCCGCCACCGCCGTGGCCACCGCCATCGCCGCTGCTTCTGGCACAGGCTTCGGCGACTGGGCCCGACCCAGCGTGAGAGCTCATGCGATGTTTGACGTCTTACTATCTGCAGCCGAAACCAAGCAGGCTGTGCGGTGGGTAGAAAAGTCCGGAGTAAAAGTTTGGAGAGGCAAAATAAGTCCACCCGCCATCCACTGAACAAAAATATTGATTCATTATGAAACAACTTTCCGACTGCTCAGATTTTTATCTACCAGGATACACATTTTTTATTATATATCCCGTGAGGATATTTACTACGTTTAATTATATTAAAAGAGTTTTAATTGCATCGTCATTAAATCTCCACCCCTCGGTTTCCGTCATTCCAGCTGTTACATTAATATACAAATCAAATTCAACGTTTTAAACTCATAAATTGTATACTTCCATTTATAGACCAACACCTCTCAACGTTTTGAGTACCTCATGATCTGTAGTTTTCCGTGCTTTCTCCGATCAACACCAAGCGAATGCCGGAGAGTACCCTACCAAACGGGCCGCCCCAGACAGCGCGCAATTTTTCCTTCCTCTTCCTTGTTTTTCCTTGTCACTCCTCCCCTTACACACACACACACACACACACACACTTACACTAACAATCACTTCACTACCACATATACCGGGAGATCGGTCGGGAGCTTAGAGCTTGTACCGGCTGGTGGGAGAGTCCTTGTTAGGTGGCAACCCCACAAGCCGACGGCAGGTCGGCACCGGATCTCGCCATCCAGCGGGAGACGTTCACCGCCACCTCACGAAGAAACGTGCACCACACTTACGGGATTAATGACCAAAGTAGTTGGCACGCCCGGAAACACGAAAAAATCAATCAATCAATCAATCATTCAAAATGTAGCTCATGATGAAAACCTGCCTTACCGTTCAGTCATTCCACATGTATTTAGAGGGACTTAAACCCCGATCCAAGTGGTGAAGGCGAACGGTTTTATCCGTCCACCTTGAGTTGCCCCTCCCCCACGGCGCTAGCAGCGCCTCCTCCCGCCCTCGTCGCCGCCGCCACAGAGCGCCTTTGTGTGGCGCCGGCGGGACGCCACAGCGGCGCCGGCAGCGGCTTCCTGTATTCTGTTGTTTTAGGGATCTGCGGGATATTTATAGGAGGCTGGCAGAAGCTACGTCTGTCACCCGCCGCCCATTGTGTACCGCCCCGCCCCCTCCCCGCTCCCTCCCCGCCGGCGCCGACGACGTCGCCGCTCCCCGTCGCCGTCCGCCGCCCTTTACATCGCGGGCCCCGCCACTCTTTCTAATCGCTCGGTCGCTTTTCCCGACATGCAGGATGTTATGCTCTCCATGAGTCACACTTCCAAACTTCCACCTCTTGCCCCTCCATGTAGAATGTTGGGTGGACATTGGTTTTGATTGATTGTTTGATTTTTTCGTGTTTCCGGGCGCGTCAACTGCTTTGGTCATTAGTCCCGTTAGTGTAATCCATGTTTTCCCTCTGGAGATGGCGGTGATCTTCCCCGGCTGGTTGGCGAAATCCGGCGCCGACTTACCGTCGGCTAGTGAGCTTTCCCCCTAACCAGGACTCTCCCATAAGCGGGGCACCGCCCCAGCCAGGACAAGCTCGAAGCTCCCGACCGGTCTCCCGGGATGTGTGGTTGTGTAGTGCATGTCAGTGTAGGTGTGTGTGTGTAAGGGGACAGGATTGGCCAAGGAAAAGGAAGGACAGATCGTGCGCGGTCCGTGGCCCGTTTGTTAGGTACTGCTACGGCATTCGCCTGGTGTTCATCGGAGAAACCACGGAAAACTACCTATCAGAGAAGCCAGCCTCTAGAATATTCCTCCAGACAGCGACCGAATTCGTCCAAGCTGAAAAGCTAGTGTCAAAATCCTGCCGCCGTCAGGACTCGAACCTAGGACCTCCCGGTCAGAGGCGCTGCAGTTATGGACAGTGTGATGGCGGCAAGCATCGTTAGGATTCTTCCGTTTCCTCCACCTATCCTACCTTTGCTTCATCATCATGGAAATCATTTCATCGCGCATTTGACAAATCCAAATGATTGATGTAAAGGTAACAAATTGTTTGGATATCTCAATTCAGTCTAATTTCAAATGAACCGTCCATTTCAATGAAGTTAATTCAAAATTAAATTCATTACATGTTCAGAATGCTGTCTAATTCAGTCAGCCTTCATATGGCAGTTGTGTGTAGTTTGCGAATGTTCATTTCCGCCTGAGATATGGTATGATATTATCGGTAAATACATTTTTTAGCTCCGAGACTTTTAGATAACAAAAAAGAATTGTACGAATCCCACCCACGTGATTCTTATAAGCCTCTCTTTATTAATCTAGGAATTTTACCATTACCTTGTCTGTTGATTTACGAGTTTGTGGTTTTTGTCAAAAATGACTTAAAGGCGGGAATGTATTTTCAGAAAACGCCGATGTCTATAATTATAACACTCGATGTAGTTATCATATTCATCAGGTCATAGTATCAACAGCTACAAAAAATGGATTGAAATATGGCATATTAGTCAGGGACATATCCTATAGCTCCCATTCTAAGATTGCAGAAAAGAATTCTACGCACAATAAGCAAATCCCACCCATGTGATCCTTGTATGCATCTTGTTACTAGGCTAGGAAGCTACCATTGCTTGCTTCCTGTTTTATGAATCATTGGATTTTATAAAAAAAAGATTTCCTCAAGTACGGAATCATAGTTGAAGCCAATAAAGATTACTATGATGCCAAACTTTGTAATCGTATTCATCAGTTATCAGTACAGATCACTACAAATGTATTAGTTACACTGTATGTACAATATTGTATAACACTGACACATGACATGAAAATCGATACACAAATTTAAGTGACAAATAAAATCTTTTGTGTGGCTATACAATTAAAAGACTATAGTGACCCGTCATAAAGGAAAATTATATTCAATTTTTATACTGTATGTTATGAATTGGTTAATATTTGTACTGTACAATTTTAAAATACGTTATACCGGTAACAAGTTTTGTACCTAGCTTCTGGATCACAGACCTCCCTTCTCCATTAGGTTTTTCGTCCAGTTTCCTAGGGGAAACTGGACATTGAACAAATACTGAGACGCCACTTGTTTTGCTTCTTTCTAATGATTCTTCCTATTTATGTAGCTTCACTCCGTAAAGCAATTGCACTGATCTCTCCTTTGCTAGTTGTGATAGCAGTAGTCCCGGGGGGGGGGTTGCTATTTTGTTAGCAATACTATAAAATTATATCTGTACTTCCTTTGCCGACCACGACAAATATTACGTTAAAAGATTATGTTATTGTATATTATTTCATTACTTGCGCTAACTACAACGTATTTTTCAATCGTAAAAACTGTTTAAAATTATTCATTGTTCATTGTCAACTACTCTCGTGGTCATTGCATGCTGAATAATGCACTTCAGGGACATAATATTTGTGTTTTCCTGCCGATATGATTTTTACACAATTCAAATGTTTGGGGCAGTAACAAGATAGGCCACACTTCGACCAATATCGACATATTTACATTTACGAATAATTTCAATTCCTTGAATTCATGCGACGACATGGTGACTGACTGGGATCATGAAAACTGGCAACATACGGCAAATACGCCAAAAATATATTTGAAAGTCCAAAATCTATATATTTAGCGACATTGCTGTCTGCAATACAACACCGAGACTACATGAAGGGGAATTATGTAGTGATTTTTGTGAATTTAAGCAAAATCCCGAACTCATTAATGTAGAGAAGCAAAGATATTCACAGAACCGAAACGAATTGAATCAAGAAATACTAGTGACTATCTTCTGCTTGTATTTCATACAACCAACCGTTCTGCATGTTCTATTAATTCAGATAAATACTGCAAATATAATTTTAACAAAATATTTAACATTCTTCTTGCTCTTTTGTCATGAGCAGGGTACTCAGAGTAGAGATGAGCGCAAAGAGAGTACCAGAGGGCGCATAAAAGAACATATGTGAGGGAAAGAGAGAGAGAGAAAAAAGAGACAGAGAAAGAGAGGAGAGAAAGAGAGAGAGATAGAGAGAGAGAGACTACGTTGTACGTGTGACGGATTTACTTCGATTCCATTAAGTCTTTTTTAGCCCATGGAGTTTCACTCACCCAAAATATCTGTTTAGATTCTAATCAAAACAACAAATACGGATGTGCAATGTTCGCCCTGTACCTTCAGACCAGCGCCAGTACCTTCAGGTCACCACTACAGCCCATCTTTCATAGCAAGAAGCATCGCCACAAGATATTTTTCGGACAAAATAAGAGGGTTCTGTAGGCAAGTTCCTCTGACAAGAACTCGTCACCACTTGAAATCACAAACCGAAATAGTCGTCCATTAGTGTCCCACTTCATCACAGAGCTCGGAGTCCCCTCGCTCCACTTGGGACTATCATAATAATGACGGTAAATACACACTTCTCACTAATATTTGTTCTTCTGGCGAGAGAGCTAAAACTTTCTTATCCATTTACCTCTTCTCATCTTCACATGTTCTTAACTCCTTTACTAAAGAAAAGTGCAGATTATTTGAGGTGCACTTCAACACAATTGTGCCAAAATGGCATTTATTGTGGGGGTCCAGAGAGACTTGCAAATCGTTATTATTCCCATATTTATTTTTTAATCAAAACTAAAAGCATTAACTTTTTTGTTACAAAACTTGCGAATGAAAATATTAAACAAATCTATAAAGCTTCCGGTCATTTGAGAGTTGTCTATAGTTCCACTACAAACCCGAGCGTAGCAACTGAATTACCATACACAATGCGTCACTGCTTACAACAAGCTGATATCATGCATAAACAAGACTCCCAGGAAGAGACGCCATTTGTTAAATATGTGTTATTCACGAGTTACGTAGTGGCGCAACAATTTTTCCCTATTCTTAGAATGTAAAAAGGAGCACTGGCACTGGATGTATAGTTCACTTAATTATTCCAGTACTATTGTGGACAGTTTTGTTAAAATACTTAATTTATTACTGTGCTATACAAGATTATTTTAGTTGTCCTTGAGCAGTGTGCGTGCTACATTTTGGAAAACCATTTTGGTTAGATTTGTTTGCAGCATGTTTGCAGCTATAGACCATTAGTGATATACTTATTTAACTTCAGAGCTGCATTTAACATTGCAAAATGAATATAAATTTTGAAAACCACCAACGTATCACCTAGATATATTATGACTATAGGAGAAATAAAAATGCTCTGGACTTGAAAACAAATTTTACATTACTTACTCCTACATACTCATTTTCATATACTCTGTCATTGTAAAAATTGGTTCTTCAATCTTCTTCAAAAACAGGTTGATAAATATGGTAATGTCGAGAATGTATGCAGGTTTCGTGTCATTATGCGTGAAATTTAGTCGTTTTAAAACATTATTTTTCAATAACAGCTCTAATTTTCTCTTTAAAGTTTTATTAATAATAGTGATAAATCAACTTTAAAGCTCCATTTAGCATTGCAAAATGAATATGAATTTTGAAACACACTTATGTATCCCCTAGGTATATTAGGTATCCCCCAGGTATGTTTATTTATTTACTTATTTTTATTTTTTTCATCGGATACAGCAAAAGATGTTTAAAAAATGTTCCCACTTTCATTTTCGTTGAACTATGAATTTTCGAAAATTGCAAAAGTTACACCAAACAAGTATGTGCTGTTAGAGCATCACTACTTTCAAAAGCGAAAACGTGTGACAAAAGAATTAAACAAACGCCGCAAAGCAAAATGTTCAAGAGAGGCAAGGAAAAAAAACTTCAGAACATGGTACATCCACATTACCACTTAGGACGAGCTCTGCACGCGGCCTGTTGATACGCACTGCTTTGCACACGGGGAGAAAACTGGGGAGAATATAGAGAGGATATTAATAGAATGTTATTTACAAGTTTCCCGTTGTGCCACTACAGACAGAATTCTACTCGTTCAACGAAATATAATATAACCACATTTTGATGAAACATACACAGAGACACGGAAAGCGATGCTAAATCGACATGTTCAATTTTAAATCCCGGTTTTGCGCGGGTTGGCGCTTATTATGCCACATACATCCATTTGCTAACGCTTCCGAGATAGTAGGAATCTCCTTGTTCTGATCGGATGAGATGGGC
This sequence comes from Teleogryllus oceanicus, assembly GCA_964035755.1. NCBI lineage: Eukaryota > Metazoa > Arthropoda > Insecta > Orthoptera > Gryllidae > Teleogryllus > Teleogryllus oceanicus. The sequence goes on along the minus strand of CAXIVR010000001.1, from coordinate 335,164,054 downwards.
AAGAGCAACACCTGTTGCCACTGCAACGTCTCGAAAAAAGTCCTAGATTTGACTCCCGATGATGGCAAATTTTGCTTACTTGCTAAAGAGCTGGCTTGAATTCACCAGCTGCCAGTGAGGGGTAGAATTCGAACGGTTGCTCCGACCGTTAATTTTCCTCTCCATTCAATAGCAGACAAATGCAGGAGGCTCAGGATGTCAATTGATGTCACTGCAATGCCTCTGACCGGGAGGTCCTAGGTTCGAGTCCCGACGGTAGCAGGATTTTCGACACTAGCTTGTCACCTAGATCGAATTCAGTCGCTGTCTGGAGGAGAATTCTAGCGGACGGCTGCTCTGACTTTCCGTTGTTTTACCGATCAACGCCAGGCGAATGCTGAAGCGATTCCCTAACAAACGGTCCACGGACCGCATGCGATCTTTCCTTCACTTTCCTTCTCCTATCCTCTCATGCACACATACATGCACTTACATGTACACTTACATGCACTTCCACACATGCCGGAAGACCGTTCGGGAGCTTACACCTTGTCTCGGCTAGGGGGTGCTTCGCTGATAGGAGATAACTGGTTGAGGAAAACGCCGTTAGTCGACAGGTGAGTCGGCCCCGGATCACAACATCCAACGGAGGAAGATCACTGCCACCTGCCGTGGGGGAACATGCAAATTTTTGCTTACTAGCTAATGAGCTGCAAGTGAGGGCTACAATTGTAGTGACTGGTCTTACCATCGTCAGCACTTTTGATTAAGACTAACGATCTTAGCACTTGACGCGCCCGGAATCATCAATCAATCAACGAGACAAATGCCGAGCAGACCTTCTACGACCACTCATCTCTCCTTACACACAGACGCTTATACATACGTGCACTATACTATCACATGTGTCAGGAATTTTGAGCTTGGCTGGTGGAGATTCCTTGAGAGAGAAACCCCGCAATCCAAGTGAATCGGTGCTGGATCCCGCGTCCCATGGGAGAGGAACACCATCGCCCTCCGATGCACCACCTCCCCATGATTCGCACAAACGGAACTAACGACCATAGCGGATTGACTTGCCCGGAATCAAAATAATCAATCCTAGCTCTGATTTGCGAAGCGTTTCAGGTTCATTGCTGAATGCCTTCACTTTTGGTGTCGGAGGTTAGGATTCTAAGTGAGACCACGTGACGGTTAGTATGACAACCAGGACAATCGTTCTTAATGAGAGTTTTGACTGGATACTTCACGCGGGGACCAGATTGCAGGATATTTAGAGGGTTGTCTGCATTTATTATTCCTCTCACAAGACGTCTCTAACAACATGCATTATGTGATTTCCGTCAGAACGTCTAAGATATTCGATTTCGTTCCGGATGTTAATAGATAATAAATACTTTAAAGTATTTCCGAAATAAAAAAAAGAATCATAGGAGTATTAATGTCATGGAAATATGGTGTAAAATTAATAAATCTTAATTTAAGATTCTTAAGCACCCCTCCCCCAATATTAGCTCTCAAACGTTCACTGCTGTCAACGTGACGTTGCTCTCAGATTTCTCTCGCGAGAAGCTGGCAAACTTTCCAGCATCACTTTAAGCAGGCTTTAAGCACCCTAGTCCGCGGACTCTCTTTTACAGTGACCAGTGATATTGCCACGCGGATGTGCAGACGGCAACAGATGAAAGGCAGGAGTCGAAGCTATTATGCCACAGGGGTCTTTCGGATTGGTTGGGATGAGATTCAATCAGCGCGGTGACATTTCACTTCAAAGGCCTCACGTTTGAGTATGGTACACATTGCCGGCGTTGTAATGTCCTCTGTGCCCGATTACTCACGAGGGAAAGCTCATATTCAGGTTCGTGTGTAATGTCTAATCACCTGCAGCGCATATATTCGAAAATTCAGAGAATTCGACAAAAATTACACACGCGCCAAAATGTAAAGAAAAAATTGGGGCCATATTTGAAAATTTTTAAAAGTAAATTATATTAATTCGAAGCGTAAATTACGCGAAAATTACAACTTTTTAAAAACATTGTACATTATCTTATTGGAAGAGGCGATTTTATAGAACATATTTCTAACCAAACATCTCTTCCCTTACTTTTTGCTCTTTTGAAATATTTTTTTTTATTTTTGAAAATACAGAGTTTGTCGAGACTAGTACCACTTTTTTTACCGTCGTTTGAAACATAGGTGGAGAAAATTTAAAGAAAACATTTTCAGTACCTAGTTATTGAGAAAATAATTCTTTACAAATTGCCTATATTTAATTCGAAATTAGGAGAAAAATCCTTATATTTTCCAAAAAAGTACAAGATCGAATTTCAAGATCTATCTTTAAAGAACAGATTTTAAAGAAAAGATTAAGGGAAAAATCCCTATCTTCAATATTATAATTGCCGAAGGATGTCGAAAAAATTGAATTCTAGCGATTTTCAAAAATTCATATATTTGAACGAAAATAAGACGTACCATTCTTTTAAACGTCCTTCATCAAACGACAAAATTCAATTTTAAAAAATTGAGAAAAATTTGAAAATTTCGATTATGCTTCATGTAAAGTACCCAAAAAATCAAAATATTTTCAAACTTACTGGTATTCAAATTTCATCGAGGAAGATAAATGGAAGGAAAAAAAATCGGCTGGACTGTTTTGGCGTTGGCATTGACCACAAACAAACAGGTGGAGAGACGGACGGACGGACGGATGCACGGAGAAATATAGACGAACAGACGTTTTGCCGTCAATCGTTTTTCGGTATTTAGGATCCACAGCATATGGAACTCACTGCAGAACGTGTTGAAGGAAGTAATTAACTATATTTAGAAACAATTCATTCATCGTGGCCAGTTCTGTTATACGAAGTATCTACCTTATTGTTCAATTTATTAATCATTCCGGGCGTGTCAACGGTTGAGGTAGTTGGTGCCGTACGTGTAGTGCATGTTTTAGTGTAAGAGGTGGCAATGGTTTTCTTTTATTGGCTGGTGGATCATGCGCCGACCTATGTCGGCTTACGGGGATTTTCCCCAACCAGGTACTTCCAACCATCGTGGCACCGCCCCTTTCACAACAAGCTCTAAGTTTACGAGTTTCCTGTCAAATGTGGTAGTGTAGTGCATGTAAGTGTGTGTTGAAGTAAGGGGGAGGAAAGAAAAAGGAAGAAGAAGGAAGGATCGCGAGCGGTCCTTGGGACATTTGTAGGGGTACTGTTCTGGCATTCGCCTGGTGTTGATTGGAGAAACCACAGTAAACTATCCGTAAGGGCAGCCGGTCTGTAAAATTCACCTCCAGACAGCGGCTGAATTCCACCTTACTGACGAGCCAGTGACGAAAATTCTGCCATCGTTGGCACTCGAACCCTAAGACCTCCCAGTCAGAGGCTCTGCAGTGACAGTTAATACCCTAAGCCACCTTTACCGGTTTTGCACCGTTCTTGGGCCCATGATTACAATACTTTCTCTTCCAAGAAAGTAAGGGTTGAGAAACTTCGCTACTTCTTAGGGTGAAATGTGCGATGTCAGGCCCCACGCCCAGACCGATGTCAGACCCGGCCCCGGCAAGAACGCGTCTCCGATTTCGCCTTCCCGAGAAAGCGACTTGTTGAATGCGCTGCCCGTGTCCTCGTTCTCTCCTCCTCACTTCCTCTGCGGGTCGGGATTTGGGAGGAAGAGTATTTCGCGCACTTTCGCGCCCTTTCGCTTCCCCACGCGAGTTTTGAGGACGCGCTGCTTCGCTTCGATTTTGCATCGCTGCGCGACTCCGACGCACACGATTCATTGATTGATTTTTTCGTGTTTCCGGGTGCGTCAACTGCTTCGGTCATTAGTCCCGTTAGTGTAGTGCATGTTTTCTCTCGGGAGATGGCGGTGACCCACTCCGCAGACGAACTGCGACCTACGCCCCCGGGGCCCAATCTAAGCTCCGTGGGCCGCTTGGTGGGACTGCTCCGGCATCGCCTGGTGTTGATCGGAGAAACCACGGAAAACCACCGATCAGAGCAGCCGGCCGCTAGAATTCTCCTCCAGCAGCGACTGAATTCGAAAACCTAGCTGAAAAGCTAGTTCGAAAACCTCCGCCGTCAGGACTCGAACCTAAGACCTCCCGGTCAGAGGCGCTGCAGTGACATCAGTTGATGCACTGAGCTACCGCTACCGGTCCGACGCACACTTTAGAATCCTCTGCCTTCTGCGTCGTAGTAGTAATCAGTTTACTTGATGCTATGTCGACTTTTTGAAACAGTTCTATAGCCCATCCTCGACATAGATTGGAATGATGGTAATTTTACTTTCTCACCATACTGAATACTTAAGCTGTAAAGAGAAATTATTGCAATACTGCGCCAGATAGACGGCGATTTTTGAAAGAAAAACGTGTATTGTGGGGTGCTATATCGAAAAAGGTGGATCAATCGTGTTTCTAGAGCTAGTTTATTACTTCCTCTAACATGCTGTGTTGTCAGAATCCGTTGGATTGTGGATCCGTATTACCGAAAAATTGGTTTTTGACAAAGGGGAGAGAGAGAGAGAGAGAGAGAGAGAGAGAGAGAGAGAGAGAGAGAGAGAGAGAGAGAGAGAGAGAGAGAGAGATTTACTTTCTCGCCTTAGGAAGGAACTTTATAAGAATAGAAAGTTATATATTCATGCACCGGAAAACGGCGAATTTTCGCCAGAAAAACTCATATTTCTTTACGAAATCCGTACTCCAAAATTAGATACTTAAATAAAATAGTTTGCGGGTAATTCGGCAAGAAATGCAGAAAATTTAGTAAACAAGATTTTTTCCAAAAAGGCTCTCATTTTTTCTTTATTGGTTTATAATAGATAGAAGACCTAAAATTGTATTATATAGTATTTCACAAGTAAAAGTAACAAAAACAATCTTCGCCTCGGAATGCTTACCCTACGTCAGCAAATCGAAAACCAAGTGCGTTACTATCTGCAGCTTTGAGTTCTCAAATAAAGATCGGCACACCGTGACTTCCATTTTCAACACTGGTCATTTTTCGACACCATCGATTTTTCCTTCCCCATATTGAGACCATTCTCATCCTTAGCACCCGGAGGTGCCTGTTTCACTCTCTACAAAAGTCCCGCCCTCAATAATCCATACATTTTTTGGAAGTGCGTTGAGAATGCGGACATCAAGTCCAGGCTGGAAAGGGGCACCAGAATCATAGGAAGAAGAGCAAGAAGTAGAAAAAGAAATTCAGGCTACGCTACAATATAATATGACCATCTCTTGCTAAAAGTACTATTTCTCATCGTGGTGACCTCGTGATTTATTTATTTACTTATTTAACGTTCAAAAATAATTAAAAACTTTGAGCCATATGGGGGAGTGTGTGTCAATCTGCGCACATTTTCGTGAGCTCCGGAATCTGAAAGTTATCTCTTATATAATATTCAGTTGAATTACTCGTAGCAACGAGCGTTTTTGGCAAACTTTTATGATAATATTTGCCCTTGTTTAATATACTATTTACAACGCAAATCATATACAGGTTTTGGCTCTTTTTTGCCCTAACGTGCCCCATGTGAACAAATGGTTCGACAGAACATGGAGGGCGATTGTTTGAAAAACAGTTCACCCCACAAAACATCTCGCATAGCTCAAAAGCGCGTTCGGAGAGAGTGAAATCAGAACTATGAACTCCAGAGGCTGCGTCCGTGCAGCTTAGAAAGCAGATGAGGCCCCACCGTTGCTGGAGCACCATAGGAGGAAGAAAACAATCTCAGGTTAGCTTGCTACTAAAAACGCGGCCCCGCCTAAAATATTCGCCCGGCTCTTCCGCCGGTGCTGTGCATCCCTCGCGCCGTGCGCGCGTCGCGTCGCCTCCCACGCTGCCCCCCCCGCGCCGCCGCCCACGCTTGCTGCGCCCCCCCCCCCCCCCCCCAGCTCCACGACGCGCCGCGCCGCCCCGCCCCCCCGCTCCCTCCCGCATAATTTACTCCTCTCGCGTCGCGCGAACGGCCGGCCGGCGCCGCGCCCGCGCTTCCGGGGCCGGTTCCGGTTCCCCGGGGAGTGCATCAACTGATGTCACTGCAGCGCTTCTGTCAGGGAGGTCCTAGGGTCGAGTCCTGATGGCGACAGGATTTTCGACACTAGCTTTTCAGCTAGGTCGAATTCAGTCGCTGTCTGGAGGAGACTTCTAGCGGCCGGCTGCTCTGATTTCCGTGGTTTCTCCGGTCAACACCAGGCGAATGCCGGAGCAGTACCCTACCAAATGGACCGCGCGCGATCTGTCCTTCCTCTTCCTTGTCCTATCCTCTCCTCTTACACACACACACTAACATGCACAACGCTACCACATATTCCGGGAGATCGGTCAGGAGATTAGAGCTTGTCGCGACTGGGGCGGTGCCCCGTTGGTGGGAGAGTCCTGGTTAGGGGGAAACCCCACTAGCCGACGGTAGGTCGGTGCCGGATCTCGCCTTCCAGCGGGGGAAGATCACCGCCATCTCCCGAGAAAAAGCATGCACTACACTAACGGGACTAATGACCGAAACAGTTGACGCACCCGGAAACACAAAAAAATGTAAATCAAATCAGCAGATTGACTCCTCTCCGTTACGGTTGGGTCTTAAGGAGATAAGCAGTTATTTTTTAAAAATTAACAGTTCGAAACCGTGCCGCGTAATAATCAGGCTGCGATTTGTCGTGAGAAAAGCCAGAGATCATCGTCTTTATTAGTGAGCCTCCTGTACTTTATGGAAAAATGTTAATTTGTTCCTGCGACACAATATCTCGATACCACATTTTATGATATTCATACGCTGAAATATTCAAAACCCAGAATTCAAATAAAGGTATTAGGACGAAAAGACTTTCAAGTGTATTTTCAGCAATTATTGTTCAGATTGAGCTACGTAAGTAATGAGTATTCGCCCCCCGTTTAACGTCCCTTTCTTAAGGCATGCATGTCAATTCGTACCCTGACAATTACAGATATTTAGATGCCCCTATTATTGTCTATTATCGGTGAAAGTTCATTGTACTGCAATGTATTTCTTGAAAATGGAACTAGGTGTACTCTCCACTGGCTATTTTGTTAGATAACTCCACTGCAACCAATCATATCTTGACTAGCTGGAGTTAAATGATGATGCAAACTCGATTAATAGTATTTAATTAATATATTAGTAATTGTAGGGGAGTAAAGCACATGCGAGGTAGTGTGAATGTGACCCAACGATACAGAGAACTGAATAAACTGTAGAGAATCAAATACTTTGACATCATTCTTCCTTAACAGGCCAAACAGCCGCTATTCTTTAGTGATTCCTATCAGCTCATTTTCTTCCTTATATGTTGTCACAACTGCCGCTGCTCGAGTTAATTTTTAACTGTCAGCCTTAACTTAATGTTTATATTACTGATATGCCTTAATTTTACATTCAGACATTACATTATTTGCGGACGACACTGAAATATTTACCACTCATAGTTATGTTTTAGGTAGAGACAATGACTTAATCTCCTCATTTCTTGGTTCAATAATTGACAAATAAAAATATATCGTCAAAAATCTCAAGATAAATGTTTTTCTTAAAGCGGATTATTTCTACTTATCCCTTAATAGTAAATAATTATGCAGTTAAATGGGTTTCAAATGACACTCCTATTAAATATCTTGGACTCGAATAGACACTAAATTAACTTGAAAAAAAAACATCAATAGTCAATAACACACATAAAAATTTTAAAATTTTATCCATTCATAAAAAGAAAATAAAAATTATCAATAGACTTAGCATTAACAATATTTAAATATATTATATGACCTTAACTGAGCAACGCCAGCCCAATATGGAGTGATTCCGGTAAAAGCAACCTTCGAAAACTGAAAGTACTGCAAAACAAATTCTCAAGAGGTGTTTTAAAAACTCGATGGTATATCAGAAATAATCAAATTTTAAAAGAATTATCTATAGAACCTCTAAAAACTGGGATTCTAAAACTTTCTTCATATTTCTACACATAACTTTCATCTTGCCCAGCCACTCTTTCTTACACTCTAGGTAATTCAGTCAATCTTTTTCCACGAATCAAATGAAGATATTCTAAAAACCTACTACATCCTCCTTAATGAGCTATAAAACATGTTCAAACATCGTTAAATTCAATATGTATTTTGTACTCCAAATATTCTATGTACTTTTCTGAAGGATCCTTCCTGGGTATCCTTAGTAGTTAGTGTCCAACATTGTTTTCAAACATTGTACATGTATAATGCAATGTAGTTCAAAAATGATTATGTATACTATGCAACTTAAAAACCTTTGAAATACATAATACTGTCGAACAAGGATAATAAAAACTGTTAAAAAAACATTTTTTCGAAAATATGAGTAATTTTGCGTCATTTTGCGTGAAATGCGTGATTATTTTACCAATTCTCTTTTCCAGAAACTTTTCCAATTTCTTAAAAAAACAGCAATTTTTTTAATTTCTTTGTAGCAATTTGAAAAGCTTTTCCACGTATGTATGAAAGAACAATAAAAACTACTACTTACTACGTACTATTTCCGATTCACATTTTTATAATGCCAACAAATGTTCTAATTTCTGGGTGGTTTCTTAAACTATTAATACGCTGGCTCCTTTAAGTAACAAGAATGCATATGAATTAATCATGAACATTTTTAGAGACCAGAGTGTGTGCATAATGAACTTTATTATTTTGTTTCAGGTAAGTAATTGTTGTCGCAATGCCGCATATGCTGAATGTTATGCAGTAAGTCTGAACTAATAATAATAATAATAATAATAATAATAATAATAATAATAATAATAATAATAATAATAATAATAATAATAAACTAATAATAAACACAATTAATGAACTTACCATTGATTTTCAAGTCTTCTGACTTACGGATGTCAGAGATAAATAGCAGATGTGAGCGATGTGTCGTCGGACTTCCTGTACATACATTTAGCTAGCAAAAGGTACGAACTTATCTGATTATATATTTTTTTGTTTCTTACTTAAAATGCTCTCTTCGCTCTTAGTATTACTTTTGCGTCATGATTTGCCACATTTTGACAAAAACCTTCTTTAAGACAAAAATTAGATAACATATTTTATTGTACACTTTTTGCCTCTTGTTTCTCTTATTTCCGTCATATTTGGTTACCAAACATCTGGGATATTCAAGCGCGCAAGTTAATACGCGAGTAGCAAAGTGTATCGCCGTGGGTAGGGATCTACACCACAAAGAAACAGACACGAGTGAGTATTTACAATTTATTTACAATAAATTGTGTACAGGAACTAAAACCTCACTCTAAGGCGTTTGTCGGAGCTACCTGCCGCAGCCCCCTCTCCCAACACGCGCCTTGCGGCCGCGCCTACGAGTAGCCAACTCGGTCGATTCGCAACTGGGCACCTCATGTGCCTCGGCAGACCATCTGGCCTGAAGTATAAGGCATACTTCACCGTGTCCGAACCTCGAACACCTACTCGTGCCTTCAACACTTCCGCGCCAGACTTGGCCGGATAATTTTGCGGTGTTTGCCGCGAGGAAAACCAGAATCGTTACCCCCGAATGGTTGCACCTGCGACGCACCTTAATATAGGCCCGAGTCATATGACCTTCTACGTCATCTGCCCCCCACGCACTCGTCTTGATGTGAGTGCCACCGACGCCGCATTTTGTGCCCGGCGTCTGGGATTTCCGTGAGGGGTGGCCTTTGTTCGGGAGCCTATATTTGGCTCCCTCATCCCCATACCTTGCAACTCAGGAGCAGGCAGTCAACTCTATGACGCTACAGAAGTGTTAAAGAGGGAAAGCAAAAACATGTTCTACACTTCAGGAACTAATGACCTTAGCAGTTGATGCGCCCGCAATCAGTAGTAATCATTCCTTGCACCCTGAAGTTTCGCACAGAGTTCGAATGGATAATGCCGTGAGTGAGCGCTGGTGCCCTTCGCTCTTGCCGATACTGTCGCGTCGCCTCCGGAGCACCTGAGATTGCGGGCAGGCGGAGCTCGGCCTCGGCGGTAATAACTCTTTTCACGTCGCGCAGAGAAAGATGGGCGAACCGGAGGACGCACGGGTGCCATTCACTCAGGCGGCGACGAGATGGTAGAGCGGGCGCATCAGGCAATGCAGGCGACGAAGGATCTACGGCAAGGGCGGATGCTCCGCAAGGACTCTCATGGCGGAGTCCCCCGCAAAAATCAATCACGGGTGAAGTTGCAAATCCTGCAACTCTTACTAACTGAATCTTTAACCACATTAAATCCATTTGTTGAATTTGGGCATTCCACCACCGCACGTTTTGAGGATGAATTTAATTCTTTGCGTTAGTGATTAATCAATGTTTTCAGAACGGGCCAAACAGCGGACTCTCGCGTAGCCGTCGTCAGCGAGTGGGAGTAAGAGTAGGGGTATTGGGAGTTGGGTGAAGGGAGCGTGTTTCCAGTACGAATATGTATGCCACAGTCTGCGGCGGTTACCTAAGCTAAGATCATCGAACCTTTCATCCAATTCCAAACCATTACTTTTTTGTTTGTTGAAAATATTTTTAAATGCAGTTACAGGGAAGCAACCAACGCTACTGGTCGTATAAAATTAAACTGCTACTGGAACGCTCAGGTCTGGGAGACGTTTCTCCGGAAATGGTGGGAGATAGGGGAACACGTGACATAGAACGGTTAATTTCGGATAGACTTGCGGATATTAAAAGGCAAGAGATCCTGGCAGCAACGGCCGAAAAACGTTCGCTAGTTGCGCAAATTCACGCGAGTCCGTTATGGGGTTGCGAACGTTACGTAAACACACTGCAGAAGGACGCAAGAGGGGGATACGCTTGGTTCAGGGTCGGGGGGTGGATGCAACGTAGATTAAAGGACTCGAATGGTAATGGCATCTGTGTGCTTTGCGGTGATAGGGAAGACTGGATCCATATCCTTTTAATTTGCAGTGCGACCGAAACTTGGAGAGGAAAATGGATGGGAATGGAAATTACTACTTCCAACATAGGAACGTAACGCTCGCCCAAAACATTCTAGGGGATAAAAAAGCTAACTTCATGAAAGAATTAGGAACATTTCTCGAAAGGTTCGGACCACTAGAGAAACGGAAATTAAGGAGTGGGAAAACAGCAGTGGTTAGTACGAGCAGAGCCTAGACTGGAGAGAAATATGTAATAAATCAATAAACTAAAAAATTAAAATTAAATTAATTAAAATAAGTTAAATAAATTAAAAATAAATTAAATTAAAATAAAATAAAAGGAAACGGCTAAAATAAAGCACATTAGGGGGCGAAGGGAAGTGGGAATCGGAAATGTTAGGGCAGAGGCGTTGGTGCGGACGATTTTCTGTGGTGATGTTTGTTTTCAGGTGCGGTGGAGGCCAAACACTGGAAGGAGAATGCCTGACGCCCGCGCCAAATAAATAAATAGTCTAAAAACCGGATAGAGTAGCATGTACTCGGCTTCTGACGGCAGGTTTTTCCCCCTTCAGGGGTTTTTCCCTCAGCCGTACCTTATGGTCTCGTTTCCGCGGCTTTGAGGCGATGGAGAGACCATTTGGGGTGAATACCAGAAGGCGAAAGGTTAGAACTCGGTAGAATGTAGGTATTGTAATGGCTTAAAGGCCTTCGGCCTAGCCACATTGGATCAAGTTTCTAATTTGGCTGTAATAATTACCTATTAAATAAATAAATAAAATATTTTTAAAAGCTCTTTTCACGAATAAAAATATACTTTCCGCTATCTGTGTAAAATTTGTCTTGGAGAAAGGTTAAATGTCGTTGCTTGGAAATCAAACGTACACTGGGTGCTATGTGTTTGCCCTGGAAGAAATACTCTTAAGAAATACCCGTAAAATTTATGCGATTCGGACACACAATACCTCTTCTAATCCGCAATCTAACGTCTGTCACTGCTTTACGGCAGGAGCAGGCACAGTTTTAACCACTCCGGCCGTCGTATTTAGGTCGTACGACGTAAAAGTCGTTTTGTTGGATTGATTTGCGATCCCGGGCGCGACAAGTACTATGGTCATGACACCCGTAATTGTAGGGCATGCATTTATGGCGAGAGGAGGTGGTGATCTTCCTCCGCTAGCAAGATTCGGCGCCGACCTACGTCCGTTTGCGAGGATTTTCCCATCCAGGTATCTCCTACAGCGGGAACCTGCTCCAGCGTGGTAGTGTAGTGCATAATGTGTCTGTGGGTGTGAGTGTGTAAGGAGAGGGGGATAGAACAAAGAATAAGAAGGAAATATGGTGCACGGCCCGTGACCCTTAGGGTACTGCTCCGACATTCGCCTAGTATTGATCGGAGGAACCACGGAAATCTACGGTCGCTAGAACTCACCTCCAGACAGCGTCTGAATTCGACATAGCCAGAGAGCTCGTGTCGAAAATACGCCTCAGTCGGTACTCGAACCATAGGTCCTCTCCGTCCGAGTCGCTGCAGAGACAGCGACAATGCTGGCTCAGGTTTGGTGAGGTAGGGGGGAGGACTGTTAAGATGAAATTACACTGGAAAAAAGGGTCGTTTAGGATTGTAGGGATCGTTATTGTATTAACTCTTAAAATCCGTAGGAGACTGCAACAAAAGCACAATCAAGATGGAGGTTCTTATATCCAAGAAACATTACATGTTAAAATAGTTTATGTTAGAGTGACGGAACCATGGCTGGTATGCCCAATTAAGATTCTTTTAGAAGAGTTAAAGTATCACTAGAAATTTAAATTGAGGAGAATTGAATGAGAAATTTTGCATCCCGAGGTATATGTTTTACTAGGAATACAACTTATAAGTAAAAGATCTTCGTCAGAATGACGATATTGTATTTTATCTGTTCTTTGGACGCGCCCAGGCATTTCTAGTGCAGAGGAGAATGCAAACTGGCATTACTTCGTTTTATTTCTCATTTTTTACATCGATTTGACTGGAATTTCCGGATCTTGAAATTACTGGAAATTAAAGAGTCTGTGTTTCTCCCACACGAAAACACCTGTGAGAAATTTGCTTCAAAGTAAGCGGCGCGAAAATTCCCGCAAATGGATATGTCTTGTTACATTATTTCTGATGTAACAATTCAACAACAATTATTTCCATGAAAGAGAAAATATATGTAACTGTTTTCCAAACGATATTAAAATCTAAAAATGACAAATTCATGATTGAATATTAAGAGATATATGAACGAGATATATGATTATTTTATTGAATTAAAGCCCTGTGTGTTAGCTTATATGTAAATTCATTTATAAGACCATCTGTATTTCACACTACAGATGTCATGAGAGTTAAAAAATGAATATAATATCAATATACGTTAAACGTTTGCATATATTATCCTTTTTATTGATGTATACCTACAGAGATATTTATATTTATACAACGCTAAAGCACAGCGGTAAATGAAAACATAAATACGTACATCAAATCAACCACTAGACAAAGTATTTAAAATTCATTATTGTATTCTTACTACCAATCACTTCTAAATATAAAAGGCAAGTTGTTCTATCAGTAACGATTTTTTCCTCTGCTTCATCATCTGTGCTATTTTCCATTCATTTGGGCGACGTTGTCTTCCTCTGTTGACCAAAGTAGAAAGATATATAAATTGTGTTGAAAAGCAACATGCATATTACTAAATTTAATAGTATTACCTACATTCTCCTACTGAATTTCATCATCACAACACTTTATTTCAATATCTGATACATTTGCCGGTCATAAGCAACTCAAGAAATTGTGCCATAATCCAGATTTTAAGCCCAGTCATACCTACAATCGTACGACATTACACCCGATCAATTACAATCTCCATTTGTATATACGAGCTAATTTGAATGCCATTCTGTCCAAGAAAAATGTTTTGTATTCTTATGACACTGCGAGCACTTACCGAAAGATATTTCTGCAAAACGTGCGCTTCTCTACCATAAATTCTCTACTCTAATTATTTATATTCCTATTGAATGTTTGTAGATCACTTCAAAGGAAATAGTGTGCATAATAATGCACACTATTTTCTTTTAGTCATTGTGTGTATAATAATGCACACTATGTATATACCGATTACTCTCACCAGTTGACCGGAACTACATTCGAATTATGAATAATGTTTGTGTTACAAGTTGTTTTTTTTTCAATTCAATTTTTGACAAGATTCTATTGTACCTGTCCTTAATGGAGCATCGGAGCAGCTGTTCCGGTTGCTGTATCCTGACGAGTCCTGCGTTTCACAGAACATTCCTGCCGCCTTCCGTCTCGCCCCCCCCCCACTCCACCTCCCCCCCCGAACCATCTGTCCCACTTCGCTTTACGACTGCAAATTAACGTCGGCTCCTCTCGCGCGGCCATCGTACTGCTGCGTGGGACGTTAACTGCGTTGTCGTTAATTGAATGCGTGAAGTGGGTAGGTAGCCATCTGAGCTCTTGGAGCAAGCGGGAGTTGGGAGGGAGCGGGGATACGGAGGGTGGCAACGGAGTGGAAGCGGGAGCGCGGCGGGAGCGCGGCGGGAGCGGGGCGGGAGCGGGGCGGGAGCGGGGCGGGAGCAGGGCGGAGCAGGGGCAGGGAGCAGGGCGGGAGCGGGCGGGAGCAGGGCGGAGCAGGGGCAGGAGCAGGGCGGGAGCAGGGCGGGAGCAGGGCGGAGCAGGGCGGAGCAGGGCGGAGCAGGGCGGGAGCAGGGGCGGAGCAGGGCGGGAGCAGGGCGGGAGCAGGGCAGGAGGCAGGGCGGGAGCAGGGGCGGGGGCAGGGCGGAGCAGGGCGGAGCGGGGCGGGAGCAGGGTGGGAGCGAGGCGGGAGCGGGGTGGGTATGGAGAGGAAGCGGGGCGGGTATGGAGAGGGAGTGGGACGGCAGTCGAGCGGAAGGGGAGTGGGAGCGTTGGAAGTTACGGGTAGCACTGCACTTTCGTTATGAAACGGACGCTATGAGTATAAACGGAAGGGATGTTTTGATTCACTTGCAACAACTTGACAATCTGTTTACGAGCGAACGTAATACAGGATACACAAGGTCCGGTCTCTGCAGGCGACTCAAAGAAACATGCGTGAGAAATCGTAACAGCGGTTTCATAACAACTTTACGACATTGCATTCACAATCAGTGGATATAAGTGAAGGATATTTTTTTCTAATTTTTTAATATAAACTATTTCACAGCAGAAAATGTGTTCACACATAACACAAAACCATGAGGAATTGCAAATACATATTTTAATATTATTTTAATTTTGGGATTTTACATTGAATTCAAAGATAACCAGCTTTGTTACATAATTTACTGGATTTATAATTCATTTATTGGAGAAAGATTGCGGCAATCGAATTTCCGAAAAGCTAGGAAACTTGTGGGGACGACCATACTGAGAAACATCTGAGCATAAAACATCTTATGCATTTTAAAAACAAAATATACACGAATTACCTGCAGTTATCCGATATATACAGTTACATTATATATATATATATATATATATATATATATATATATATATATATATATATATATTACAGTTAGGAAGATGGAAACAAAATAAATTACAGATTGCCAGGTGACAAACGATTAAAATTGATACACATTTTAATGTCCAGTAAAATATTTTCTCCTGCGTAACACTATCTATACAATTATAGATTATACCAAGCATCAAACAACAGTACTTTTTGTACTGTTGATTTTAACTCTAGATTGATTTTAACTCTATTGATTTAGACTGTATAATTGTAAACGACTAAGGTAGACTGTAGGGAATATAATACCTCTGGCTTCTTCCCATTGGTCCCGATCCTCTGAGCGAATACTGAGATGGCACCTTGTTTTGCTTCTTGATTGATTGATTGATTGATTGATTGAATAATTCTATTACATTGTTAATGTAACTTTTATCCATCACGACGAACTGACGAACTGAGCATGAAAATACAGGCGATACTCGCAGTACGAGAATAGGGGCATAATAACACAAACCAATATTTGAATTGTTCAGTCAAAATAAAATTTCATTGCTTTTTGATTTTTCCGTAGTCCTGGGACAGGATCCTTGGGTATCTAAAGGAGCCATCGACGCCTATCAATAAGTCCGAGGCTACACAGATTTCTTTCAATTTCAACGCGCAGCGGTATGTCACTAGTGTCTAAGGAGCCTCCAAACAAGAAAGGCTTCGCCACATCGTCCCGATAACGACAGTTTGAGCGGCCATCCTTAGTAAAAGCCCAATCAACTCGAAATCGCATTCTGACAAGCCCCTCCCGCCCGAAAATGCAAGCCTATGCACCTGCGGATAGCTGGGTGTGCAGTGAGAGGCGGAGGGAAGCCCGAACCGACGTCAGCGATGGGTGGGGGTGGGGTGGGGGCGGAAAGCGTTGGGGGGAGACGAGGGAGGAGAAGGAACAGAGCGCGTCAGCGAAACGCGAAGTACGCGCGGCGAGCGAGGCAAAGGCGGAGGCGGAGTTCAATTGTATAAGCAAAAAACGGTGGTTGCTTGACATTTTGCGTCTCGTCATATTTGGTATCGTCACGTTGATATTATGGAATGTAGAGTAAATATGTTACTGGACTTTTGTGTCTTAGAACAAATGTTACAAACTTCCAGGGCTTGTAGAGAAAGTGATCACTTTTTGCCAATAAATAGTGGTCCCTTTTTGTCATAAATTTCATTAAACGAAGTTCTACATGCTACAGTTACCCCTCATGGCTAAGAACTCCCAATAAACCGATGTCCGTCGCGTATACGAAATAACTTTGACTTCATTAGAACTTGATCTACAGAACGCCGGTGCATTGAATATTGCCTAACAATTTGGGGGAATGTCACATTTTAACTTCGCACATCGTGTTCGCTGGCAATAAGTTACTATCTCCTCTACAAGCCCTTGAAGTTTGTAACATTGATTCTGAGATAATCCATGTGTAATTACATAGAGAAATGTGGCACATCTTATTAAGGACAGTGAATAACTATTAAGTTTATTAAAAAATAATTGATATTTCTTGAACATTTTATATTATTGGAGAACATACATTATGCGATAATTCAGGAGGAGAAGGAGAGGACGCGGACGACGTGAAACGTGGCGTGATAACTCGACTAGTTTCCCCTCATCAATTGAGGAAATGCTGAGACAGTCCCTTGCATTGCTTCTGGGAAGAAAACAGCGTCACTATCTGCACGTGTTTTTTGTGATAGTACGGAGTTCATTTATAGAAAAATTGATTGATTGATTGATTGATTGATTATTAGTGATTCCGGGCACGTCAATTACTAGAGTCATTATTCTAGTAAGTGTGGTTCATGTTTTTTTCTCGGGAGATGGCGGTGTTCTCCCACTGGATGGTGAGATCCGGTGCCGACCTACTGTCGGCTAACGGGGATTTTCGTAACCAGGTATCTCCCACCAGCGGGGCACAGCCCCAGCTGGGACAAGCTCTAAGATCCCGACCCCTTTCCCGGTATGTATGGTAGAGTATGTTAGTGTACTTGTGTGTGTAAGGGAGAGAGGATAGGACAAGGAAGAGGTGGGAAAGATCGCGCGCGCACCTTGGCCAGTTTGTTAGGGTACTGCTCCGAGATTCGTGGTTTGGTCAGAGAAGCCACGGAAATGAAAGCTACGTAATATTTCTGCTTCGACGTTTCTTATAATCTGATGGCAGAACGGAATTCACATACGTCACAATACATTTGTTCTTTAAAACGTCTGAAAGATTATTTGGAAATAATACAAAATATTCAGATAAGGTCTTTTTTAATGCAGTTATTTTAAAATCTAAATGGGTGATTTTCTAACTCCTGAACACTACACTTCCCAAATCAACCCCCAGGACGACACGTCACATCACTTCACATTCTTAATATTTTTTTCTCCACTCTAGAACAGAACTCTAGCAAGACAACTCAACACCATTACGAACAAGTCATTAATGAAAACACGATTGGATTATGTGTCAGTAATAACGCAAGGGATGAAACTAAAATCAAAAATTATTTCAATAAATAAAATATGAATTAATCATATATTCAATGATTATTAATTAATTTATTTTGAAACATTTCAACATCTAGAGGAAAGCGTTCAAAGACTGTCGCAGGCAACGTATTCTAGGCGGTTAATATACTGTTTGTATAGGAAAATTTTCCAACATCGATGCTCTGTGAACTCAAATGAATTCTATGTTTGTAAACCACTCTACTAAAGTACATCTCTCTGTGGAGTCGGCTATAAATATTTTCGAAAATACGGAACTGACTTATGATCGTGAGTAGAAGTATCACTAAATAATCGTTCTCCGTATTCTCCCAGTAGTGAGTCCGTCCCGGCAGTGATACCTTCGCGTGGATCACGAACAATTTTTTTTGTGGATATGAACCAAAATCCGTAGCTCGTTTCCCGATGCTAATAATTTATATTACATATGAGCAAATATTTCTTTTTAACAGTTTTACTCAAAATTGCTCATTGCTGGTTCATTCAATTTAAATCATTTAATAATAATAATAATAATAATAATAATAATAATAATAATAATAATAATAATAATAATAATAATAATAATAAATCATTCAATTTAAAATAGTAATAACGAACCTCAAAAGTGTTTTCTTTCCTCTCTCATAAAGGCCTGAATTTTTTTTAATTAATCAAGAAAACTTTTTGATAAACAATTTCAGTTTTTCGATACACACTTTCTCTCACTCCCTCTCCCACTCACTCACTCTCTCTCTCTCTCTCTCTCTCGTGAACTTTATCCCCTCTCTGTCTCTCCTCCCTTTTCCGTAAATGAGGAAACCCTCCTAATAATATCGTTAGGTAATGCTACCATGACGTTATCTTCGGACGTCATGCTCTGACGTGGAATGGTGATGTCACGTTACGATGCCCGTATTGAGACCAATATCCGCAGTAAACTTGGCCTGATAGATTCTCTAACAAGGGAGTGATGAGTAGTTGAACATTACTACTAATGTAAACTGAAATTGGGTAAACTAGATTGTATCCTGATTGCAGGAACTAGATACAATTCAACTCTACTGTAAACAATATTTGGAATTGTTATTGTGTATTTATTTGGGACACCTCGAAAGACCAGAGAGATTCCTAACTGCGGAACAAACTGAAGCAAACAATTTCAGCCGTGAAAAAATAAATTTCCAATATTATTATAAACACGAATAGAAAGATTATCGAAGATATACGCGAATATTTTAGCGCAGCACAAGTACAGTACACTTGAGAAAAGCGCAGGGCGACATGAGAGCAAGCGGACCCGTTAGTTATCGTGTCTCCTTGCCCTGATGGTCACCAATACGGTTAAAAAATCTTTAGCAATTACCGACAGCAGCTGTAAGCTAAACACTAGCAGTAAGAACGTACGGAGTGCGCAAACATCGCGACTAAGCCTGAGCTGTCAGGGGGATTGCCCTTTCACGTATAAATTATTCAAACTGGCACGCCAAAAAGGTACGTGAACATACGGACACAAAACTGTTACCGGGTGCATTTTCCCACAGTTCTCTACTTTGAACCTTTTTTCTTTTTCAAGTTTTGAGGAACGAGTCTTGCATACTTATAATTCAGATTTACTACAATGTCAGAATTTGTGATAGACTACCGGCATCGGACCACTGGAATTGTCACGTTCAACTCGCCTTTCACTAGACTAGTGCGGTAGCACCCGAGCACCGCCCCATTTTCCCCTCCCGATGGGCTGACTCGGCAAAACTGCGGGCACAACTGTTGTCACAGATCAACGTTATTGATAATGGATTACATGATAATGGAGCAATATCGGAATCAATAGAGAACGGGATACTCTTTGCAAACCCGTTCATTTTCCAATTCCCACACCGAATTATTTACATTTGCCCTGCTGAAGAGATGCAAAAGCGAGAGCGGAAAAGGTTGCAGTGGGACCGCAGCGAGTGTCTGCCAGCGCGGTGATATTGAACCACGAGCAGCCAAGCCAGAAAATGTGACAAGTGAACTTACGTACGCCAAACGGGCCGCGAGCGACTAATTCCACTGACGGCAAGAAGCCTGATACGTCCCCCACCGGCTTCGCCGCCAAGGCGGCACCCACGGGGCCAGTCCCCCGGGGGGAACGGTATCAGGTAATTACGCCTCCCTTCCTCGCCGCCCACCAACCAACCAACCCACCCACATCAACGTGCCGCCCCTTTCCCCCTGCCCGAACCTCCACCTCCCCCACCCCCTCACTGACCATTCCTTCCCACTAGCCGCCCACCCACCGAACTACCCCCTTACCTCTGACGGCACAATCCCCACCTTCCGCGCCAACTGTCATCGCCCACAGCCCCTCCCCCCCGCCTCCCTCCCCCCACCCCCCACCCACACAGCAACCCAGCTTCTCCCGCCAGCTGACATCTCCCCGTAGACCCCACCCCCTCCTCGTTTTTCCACCAACTCACGGCACCATCCCAGCCTCTCCCGCCAAGTGACATTTCCCCTGGCAACCCCAACCCCTCACTCGCCATTCCTTCGCACTACTCGCCCACCCACCGCCCCACCCACTTACACCTGACGGCACCATCCCCGCCTCCCGCGCCCCCTGGCATCACTTCCTGTCCCCCGGTTGCTTCATCCGCCGCCCTCCCGGTCGGCCCCCCATCTCCTCAGCAGCACCGCACGGCATCGCCGCGCCCCCTCCGCCGCTTCCGCATCTTCAAAGCGCCGCTGCGCGGAGGCGCCCTAAACAGCTCTTTAAAAGGCGGGAGGGCGTCGCGGGCGGGCGCGCTCGCATCAAAGGTGAGCCTCTCAATAAAAGCCGGAGGCGCGGCGGCAGAGCGGCGACGGGAACTGCACGGCGGCGGCGGACGAGAAAGAAGCGGCAGGAGAGGCGAGGGCGACGGTGATGGTGAGGGCGGCGGACGCACCGAGGACACCTCTGGGCTCGACACTCGAGGTGGTGGTGAGGGAAGGGTGGATGGCAAGAGCGGTGGGTAGGTAAAGTCAGTGTTGACGAGGGCGGCACGGGTGGCGAGGACGGACGGCACGCAGTGAGGCTAGAGGAGGATGAAGATGGCAAAAAGTCCAAAATCAAAATATACTTCAGAAGCTCTATTTCGTGTGAAGGGGATAGAAAAATATATCCATCGTTCCCCGATCAGGAAAGGAAGGAGGAATCGCTCTACTCCTGTGAGTGCAAGTTTGAACTTGCACAAGTGATGAGCGACGCACTTCTTCGCTTTCGCAGTAAGAAGGGAGATGTGATATTCGATGCAAATATTTTTGCTCTCTCGATTAGCAGATTCAGTCGCTGTCTTCAGGTGAATTCTAGCGGCCGGCTTCTCTGGTCGGTAGTTTTCCGTGGTTTCTCCGATATCCAGGCGAATGCCGGAGCAGTACCCTACCAAACGGGCCACGGACCGCGCGCGATCTGACCTTCATCTTCCTTGTCCTATCCTCTCCTCTTACACACACACACACTTACACTAACATGCACCACACTACCACATATTCCGGGAGACCGGTCGGGAGCTTAAAGCTTGTCCCGACTGGCGTGGCGTCCCACTGGTGGGAGTGTCCTGGTTAGGGGGAAACCCCATTAACCGACGGTAGGTCGGCTCCGGATTTCGCCATCCAGCGGTGGAAGAATACCATCTCCCGAGAAAAACACATGCACTACACTAACGGGACTAATAACCAAAGCAGTTGATGCGCCCGTAAACACGAAAAAATCAATCAATCAATCAATCGACTAGCAGAATCCTACGTGGTATGGATACGATACCTGGAGATATGTAGTTCAACTCTCTATTTCTAAAAACCATTTTTCTTGAGTAATAATGTAGTAAATCCAAGTAGAAACTTCACGTGTCACAATAAAATTCAATTTTTCAAACCATTAATCAAAGTTTGCCGATATTTGCTCCATTTTGCGTTAAGGTGCGTTTATGATGATTCACATCTAATTTTAATACCCTTACTACTTAGAATATTCATTTTTTTAATTTATCCGTCATGCTCTGGTATTACTAGCTCTTTATTAACAAGGAGGGTTCTGTATGAAGTTATTAAACACACTGTAAAGTAAAAATAACGGAAAAAAAGTGCAACCTGAAAAAAGAAGGAAGTGCTTTACAGGTTGTTAATTGCATCTGACTAACTGATTTCACAAATGAAATAGAGAAAAATTATCACAAAGGCATTGGAGGTAGAAGTTCCACCTACGTTAATGGCTTCAAGTACAAATTCACTTCTTGAAGAAGAGTAACATGATGATAGCTTTGACTTTAAGGTTATCTAAATAAATATTTGAATGTTAAACAATTAAGTAAGTCATTATTTAATTACAAAATTACAAAATGTGTTTTTATTCCTAAAAATTCCGAAACACGCTTAAAATAACTTTTTGTCAAATTTTTCCTTTTCGGGCCCACTGTGCGGCAGAGGAGGTGAAGGCAACGGTGGCGATGCGAACGTAGAGAACTACGCGGGGCCGGCCGCAGTAGCGGAGTAGGCAAGAAATACTGGGTGATTGCGACCTACGACAGGTGAACTGATTGACTGATGTTTTCGGGCACACTAACTGCAAAGGTCATTCGCCCCGTTAATGTAGAGAATATTTTATCCCAAGAGGGTGGCGGTGGTTCATTTCCCACTGCACTGTGAGATCTGGCACTGACCTACACGTTGGTTGTCGGCGTGAATTCCCATCCAGGTGTCTTCCTTAAGGCAACACCCCGAGAAGGGCCAAGCTCAGGCCGCCGGACACGTTTGGTACTGTAAAGCATATAAGTGTGTGTCAGGGAGGGGAGAGGAGAGGACTAGAAAGATGAAGTAAAGAATGTGCGCGGTTCGTGGCCCGTTTTTTAGGGATCTACTGAGGGTGCCCATCAGAGCAGTCCGCCGCTAGGATTCTCCTCGAGACAGGCTGAATTAATTGGACCTATCTAAATAGCTGTTATATAATGGCAATGCCGGTTCTCAGAGAAAGTGTGCCGGAGCGCCGGTGGACGGAGTGGGAAGGGTAGCGGCAAAGGCTTGGGGGGAGGGGCAGGCTCGACGGCGGGTTTCGGAGAGTCCCGACGGGTGAGGCGATGGAACGGGAGGGGGAGGGGGGGCGGATTCGCAGGCCGAACGTCGTTACGGCGGCTGCAGGAACGGCGACAACGCGAGTTTCTAATTACGCGATTTGATCACGGTGCTGGCTGCCGGGGGCTGCGTAGGCAGGGAGCGCGGGGGGCGGGGCGGCGGGGTGGCGCCAGAGCACGGGGCGAGGGATGAAGGTCTCTGCGAGCGGCGCTCTTCGATTTATCATTAACTCCACGACGCAGCGGCCCGCGCAGGGCGCTCCATGCACCGAGAGGTCGCATTCCGGAGGCTCGCGGGGGGAGGAGAGGCGAGAGCGGGGGCGGCGCGGCAGGGTGGGTTTGGGAAACGCTGTTTGCTTGAAGAGCGGCGTTTGGATCGAGAGCAGAACGGAGACCGGTTCGGGGGTTTCGGGAGAGGGCGTGTTTAGTTTGGGAGGCAAACTGTGGGCGAAGATGGGTTTGAAATGGGAGCGGGGGGTTAGGCAGGTGGAATTGGGCTTGGGAAATGGTCTTTAGGCAAAGAGGGAGGGGACGGATGGGCGAAGGTTTTGGGAAACCGAGACGCGTGGTACGTCTGCTTAGGAGTCGGAGGAAAGAGCGACGGAGGGCGGAATCTGAGGCGGGGAATCCGAGAAGAGAGCGGGTGGCGGGGTGAGGAACGTGAAGCGGGGGTGCGAGGAGGTCAGGAGGGTAGACGCGCCCGGGCGCCGAGGATGTGTATGAGGAAACTGGTGATGGAAAGGGAAAAATAAGGAAGGAGAGAGAGTTAATTTTGATAAGAAAATTAAAAAGAAAATAGTTGTAGATAAATTTGGAGAAGGAGGGTAATAAGATAAGATGGCGTAAAGAGGCGAGTTTGACAAGACAGTGCAATAGAGGCAAGGGAGTCATCATCCACGAACACGTGAGTGAGAGATGAGAATGATCATGAACAAGAACAGACATGGAATGCATAGATATGATGCGTGTACACGGAAAATATCGCCGAGTGTAGCAGACACTAGACTGAAATGCTTCGGTTTTATTGGAAGAGAAAGACACTACCCCTGAGGACACAAATTTTGCCAATTATCTCCGTCTGTCAAAATAAAACTTGTGGTACTTTATTGTGCTCCACGAAACAAAACACAACTTTAAATCACGCGATTATTGGAACGTTAATGAGGCATCTTTCAGGAAAAAGCTTAAACAATGTTATAAGAAGAAATGCATACCAAAGTAGAGAAAATACCGAAAAATTGTCGTGGAGTGTCAGATCCTTTGCTCCAGGGGAACCGATACGAACCAGACACGATACTCTCGATATGGGTATTTGGGGACTAGAAAACTGACCTGGAAACGATATTGAGGAACGTCAAGGATCTGAGATGATCTGAGGATCTGAGACGAAACGTGACAATGATATGCAAATTGACGATGAGGGCACAAGGGATAGAGCTAGAAAAACAAGGAACAGAGAAGAGGACAGTGACGTACTTCACCACGAAAAAAATATATGAAAACCAATAATTAAAGCAAGAAATCAGAGAACATGGCACAGAGAGAGGGACAATGCTAGCACTGAAGCGTGGGGATTGTGATGGGAGGAAATGATTTTTAGAAGGAAAGTATTTGGGACCAGCACCCGGAAACGTGAACAGCTGTCGTGGAATATAACATCCCATATTGCATGTGAGGATAAGGGAGCGAGGATTCGGAGTAACTGGAACTTGTAAGAGCAAGAAATGAGAAATTGGAGAGAATACAACTAAGAAACTGAAATCCAAACAAATGGCGAGGAGAGAATATATTACAGAGGGAGAAAGTCAGAGAGAGACAGAGAAAGAGAAAGAGAGAAAGAGAAAGAGAAAGAGAGAGAGAGGGAGAGAGAGAAAGAGAGGGAGATCCTTCATTTGGAAAAGATTTGAGAAGCAAGAAACCGAAGGAAAGACACGAAAACTAATTAGAGTTGCCCACCTCTGAAAAGTCGATCTTATGAAACGCAGCAGATAGAAAATACTCGCTTCGCATGGAACGTATTTAGGAATCATCCAAAACATTTTCGTGTCAGAACCAAGAGTATAACAGTAGCATCGAGCATGATCGGAGAAATCTAACGCGTACGGATCAAGGGTGGGGTATATTGGGGCGATTGAAAAGTGTAACAACATGAAACGCAAATCGCAGTAGGAGTCACGAGGCGTGGGTAGGTGTGGGGGAGCTAGAACGAGCAGAACTGGAAAGAACGAACGTTGAAAACAGAACGAAGGAGTCTCGGAAGCGAGATTTCTTGCAGTGGAAGTCAGGAATATGAATCAGGGTAAATGAAAATGACTCGCTGTCTTTGCGAAAGATCAGCAACGCCAACGCTCAGCCATCGGAAAACGGATGAGGGAGCGGGAGCGAACGCGCAGGCGGGCGCGCGAGGCACGGGCGGCACGGGCGCACGGGCGCACGGGCGGCACGGGCGGCACGTGCGGCAGGGCGCGAACCGGAGCCGGAGAGCACAAGCGAGGGGAATGCAGGAGGGATGGCGCCAGCGGGATGATGTAGGCGGGAGGGTTAGGAAGAGATGACGCCAGCGGGATGGCACAGGTGTCTGGGCGCGATTGATTGATTGATTGATTTTTTCGTGTTTCCGGGCGCGTCAACTGCTTTGGTCATTAGTCCCGATAGTATAGTGCATGTTTTTTCTCGGGACATGGCGGTGATCTTCCCCCGCTGGATGGCGCGATCCGACGCCGACCTACCGTCGGCTAGTGGGGTTTCTCCATAACCAAGACTCTCCCACCAGCGGGGCACCGCCCCAGCCGGGAGAAGCTCTAAACTCCCCACCGGTCTCCCAGAATTTGTGGTAGTGTAGTGCATGTTAGTGTAAGTGTGTGTGTAAAGGGAGAGGATAGGACAAGGAAGAGGAAGGAATGATCGCGCGCGGTCCGTGACCCGTTTGATAGGGTACTGCTCCGGCATTCGCCTGGTGTTGATCGGAGAAACCACGGAAAACTACCGATCAGAGCAGCCGGCTGCTAGAATTATCCTCCAGTCTCGGGCGCGAGCAGGAGCGGGAGGGCACAAGCGAGAGAGCATTGCCGGGAAGGCGTGCCGGCGGGAGGGCTCGGGCAGGAGGGTACAAGCGAGAGGACAGGGAAGGGCACAGGCGCAGGGGCGGAGGGAGGAACGCGGCCAGGAAGACAGGGGGGAGAACGCGGAAGGGATTTGGCGGCCGGGAAGGCACAGGCTGGAGGACGCGGAAGAGATGGCGCGGGTGGGAAGCACAGGGGGGGGGAGGAAAGATGGCCTGGAAGGCACAGGCGTGAGGGCGCGGAGGGGGCGCGGAGAGGATGGTGCGGCCTGGAAGGCACAGATGGGACGGCGTGGAAGGGATGGCGCGGGAGGGAAAGCACATGCGGGAGGGCGTGGAAGAGATGGGGCGGGTGGGAAGACACAGGCGGGACGGCGCGGAAGGGAGGACGCGGGGGGGAGGGCACAGGCGAGACGGCGCGCAGGGGATGGCGCGGGTGAGAAGACATAGACGGGAGGGCGAGGAAGGGATGGGCGGCCCGGAAGCACAGGCGAAGGGCGCGGAAAAGATGGTGCGGGTGGGAAGGCACGGGCGGGAGGGCGAGGAAGGAGCCGGCGGTGTGGCGGAGTGGGAGGACACGAGCGCGGTTTCGGCGGCAGAATCCCAGACAGTGGGATCGGCAGCGCGGAGGACGGAAATATTAAATCCGAGGGTATTGCGAGATTGTCGGCGGCGGAGCGTTCGACTCCCGCGGGAGCTGAAAGCGGAGCAAGTAGGGATTCCTTGGTCTATCCCCTCCTCGGAGCATCGCTGCGTGCACAAAATGGCTTCCCCGACGAACGGACCGAGGTGGAGGACTCCCGCTGGGGGCCCTTGCTTGACGTGGTGCACGCGGTCCCAGGAGGCCCTGGTGAGTAGGGATGTTCCAATACGTTAATCGATTTTTGGTTTCGAAACCAACAATCAAACGAACTATCAGTATTACCTTCGAGTTTTTTTTTCAGTACCAGGATCCCAAAACCCTCTCATGTAACATACTTATTGATGGATACTAAAATATGGAAACGAGCGTTGTTGGCAACTTTTGATAACAATTAATTTATTGCTCTCGAGTAATCAATGATTTGATGAAGTGATCACAAATGTTGACGCAGAGCAATACAAATGCGGATATAAATGTTCCCTGAAGGTTTGCAATTTATATTCCGATATGCAAATAATGCGAAACAAATGGCATTCAGATACGAAGCGACGTTGGTTATATAAAATAATAATAATAATAATAAAAATAATAAAAATAAAAATAATAATAATAATAATAATAATAATAATAATAATAATAATAATATTAATAATAATAATAATAATAATAGTAATGTAAAACTTCTTTTAATGTATGTTTTGGATCACATTAGCTATTCTAACATTTAATTTTTTACTTCAAATGTGTTTTATTTTTTACAGTCCAACTAATTAGACATCTATTCTAATATTTCTTTTAATGCCTGTTTTAGACTAGACCTCGGAATGGTGTCAACCATCCTGGTTTTTAGTTCGTAGTCAACGTTTCCCCAACGTATGTAATATCAATGTAAGGCCACGGCCTGATGATGGAGGTACACCTCACCTCCGAAACGTTGCCGAAAATTCTTGTAAACGATTTGTTTTTAATATGAAATAATAAATAAAATTTTATAATTTGACTGTCTATAAATAAATATTTGGAACTTTTCTAGTCAATCTTACTAAAGACAGCCTATTGCTATCTTCAATAATAATAATAATAATAATAATAATAATAATAATAACAATAGCCAATGCACATTGCCGTGGAAGAAAAATTAACCAAACAGTAGTCTAATTGTGTAAATTGTGTGCTTTTTATTTCTGGGATAATTTTTCTTTCTAAATAAATATATTAATTTCTTTTGTAAATAATAAACAATTTACATGTTTCGGGAGTGTTTCTATGCTTCTGCAATACACATTTTCCCCTAGAACGCATTTTTCCAAAACAACTTTTGCGTTCTTATTGCGACTCAGCCATTCAGAATATCCAAGTAGTTTATTAAACAAAACATGCTTAAAATTGTACCTCCAGGTGACGTCACACGAGTACTTAATGGTTCTACAACAGCACATACTTTCTCGGTTTATTTCTAAATTTGCAATTTTAAAAAAATCAGAGTTCAACGAAAATGAGACTCTCTTGAGAAAAAGAACTTTTATAATTTGCATTAATTTCAAGCCCAAACTACGGAAAAAATACTCATTGTTTTCAAAACAATGTATATCACTTTTTTAAAGAGATGATTTTTGGGACATACTTGTTCTAAGGCAAAAATCACCATCTTCAATTTTGTAGTTTTCAAATATTTTTTTGTATTTTTTGTAAATACTTAAATATACGGAGAGTTTGCCGAAAATGAGACTATCACCATATTGCCGTCCCATGTTATGAAGAGGAAATTTAATAAAAAAATTGGGGCCCTTTTAAATAAATAAATTTAGGATAAAATAAAAAATATAAAGAAAAAAATTACGATAAAATAAAAATTAAAAACTCATAATTGATAAATAAAACATGAACTTATTTCAAGATCAGTCTTCAAGGAAAATATTACATTAAAGAGAAAATGTCTGTCTTCAATATTATAGTTGAAAGAAGACGTTCAAAAATGTTCCGAAAATATGAAATTTCAACGAACCTATACCAATCTATTAAGCATCCTTTACTCTCAATTTTAAAGAAAATTGTCTGAAGGGTGTAGGCCAGAGAATTGACCACACACGCACGAACATAAGGAGAGACAGACGTTTTACTGATACCCAAATTTTGGTATTAAGGATCCACAAAATCTGGATTGTAGATACATTGTTAGAGGAAGTGATTTACTCTGTACTAACAGGATTTTATTTATTTAGTCAAATACAGTAAAAAACTGTATGTGACGTATGGGGGAGATTTATCTTCTACTTCCTTAGCAGAGCCCCACAATAATTGTTTTCCTGTCCAAAAATTCGCAGTTTTCCGGTGCACGATTACATTACTTTTTCTTCCTACGAAGTAAGTGCGAGAAATTAAAAAACATTATGATCAGATGCCGTTTGCGGTATCCACTCAAAATAATTAAGATGACACTGTCAAATTATATGGAGATCGTAGCATTGAAAAGCATAAAAACTTGCATTGAAAAGAAATTAAGAGGACAGTCCCATTTCCACTCCCGTGTTTCGAAATTATGTATTTTCCCCAAAAAGAATATCTTAATTTGATATTTAGATTCCGTTTTTACTTATGACCCTTCCACCGTTATTTATTCTTTGTTGTCCAAATAGTGCATCGTAAAAAAGTATCCATTTCACTGACAGACCACATGTAAGAACGACATTCTAGTAACAGATTGTTAAATAAGCAATTTAATTTCTTAAACTCAATGACAGAGGGTAAACTATTGTAGAATATAATTATGGATAATATATTTGTCATTGCTGTACTTTCATGCAGTTGATACGCCCTTAAATCTCGATCAATCATGTACTTTCGAATTCTGTTAAGTTTTATAGGTACCGACATCTGCGCCCTTTGAAGCGCCCGTCATTAGATAATAAAAATACATAGAATACTTAAGAATGTAGCAAAACTTTTGTACTTAAGTAAAAAATGTAGAATTCATTTCTTGAAAATGTACAAAAAAAAAAAAACAACCTCACGACACTTCAGAAAACTTTTCAGATATATCAACATAAGGAATAAAGGACATTTCAGATATATCAACATTGTTGTTATATCTGAAATGTCCTGTACTTACTTATTTTTACTTATTTATTGATAAAAAACATGTATTAGGTAGAAAAAAGAGATAATAGGAATTGAAAGAATTATATAAATTCTTCCACACGTTGAACCTCAGTCAACATGTTATTTATAAATACATATACAATAATTAATAGACGATGCATTTTGTAAATAGAGTATTTTTTTTTAAAAGTTCGCCTTCAGAATTCTAATGCTAAGACAAATATATCTTTACTGCCAATGGAAAAATCTTGATGGACGAACGCTAGTGGAAGGAGCGCGAATGTGATATAAATATTTCCTCAGATCTATATTATGAAACCCGCAAGATAAACAATAACATATGTTAAAAACATTGTTACAAAAACACTGACAGAGTGTCTCCCGTTTTCGTTTATTTTCCAACGCTGCAACTTTGGAAAGGAGTGATGTTCATCATGAAATTCAAAGAACGTGGCATTGATTCTGGCGGGTTAAAAAAGAAAACCCGAGTTCACGCCTACACACGAATGATTAATGGCAAGTCCTTTTGGGCGAAGATTGAATAATGCAGTGTAACATCTATTTGGAAGAGTTAATGGCTTGAATTTCTTCACGTCTCCCTCTATCTTCTTTCTACCGATTTATACATGGAGTGCAAGTTATGAGCAATGATGTATCATCGCTTACAAAATTTGTTGTACAAAATTCTATCTCGTAGAGACTAAAAAAGTACAAAACACATGGCGGTGTTCTGAACAAGATATTTCTTTTGAACAGAATAATTTCTAAACGTCTATTAGTACTGACCCTTTATGAAAACATTAAGCACAACCTTTGAATAATTTATTTAATGTAAAAGATAAACATGTCACCAGAAATGAAGAAGTAAAATACAGCAATGAAACTTAAAAACGTCTTAGTTTATTTAATTGGCAATTAATAGTATTTTTGTAATTTAGCGCAAGAAGAGAGCGGAAACACATGAACAGAGTTTCTAATATTAAATGAAAGGGATATCCTCACACACAACAAAAATTAATATTTCAAACTTATAAAAGTTTTTTAAAACAAACCCTCTTCTCAATGTCTTGGAAACACATTGTTTTATAATATATCGGGAATGTCTCTCTCTTTCTTTGACAAATGCTTTCTATGGCAGTTCTATGATACATTTACTATCCAAAAAGATGATGGGAATAAAAATCTACCTCCCGAATTCTCGCATAATGTATGTTCTCCAATAATATAAAATGTTCAAGAAATATCAATGATATTTGTTTAATAAACTTAATAGTTATTCACTGTCCTTAATAAGATGTGCCACATTTATCTATGTGCCACATTTATCTATGTGCCACATTTCTACATATTGATTATCTCAGAATCAATGTTACAAACTTCAAGGGCTTGTGGAAATAGTATAACTTTTTGCCAGCGAACACGTTGTGCGAAGTTAAAATGTGACATTTCCTCCAATTGCTAGGCAATACTCAATGCACCGGCGTTCTGTAGATCACGTTCTAATGAAGTTATAGTTATTTCGTTTACGCGATGAACATCGGTCTATTAGCAATCAGGGGCAACTGTAGCATGAAATTTATGACCGAAAAGTGACCACTATTTATTGGCAAAAAGTGATAACTTTCACTACAAGCCCTGGAGGTTTGTAACATTTGTTCTAAGACCCAAAAGTCCATTAACATATTTACTCTACATTCCATAATATCGACGTGACGAGACGCAAAATCTCACGCAGCCACCGTTTTCCGCTTATACAATTGAACTCCCCTTTTCCCGCAAAGTGATGTAAAAGAATATTCGTATCCTATACTACATTCAAAATATCTCAGTATAAATGTTACACATCCATTGCGTGTACGGAGGTCGAAGATCACTCTTTGAGAATCAAGAAGTAATGAGAAATATCATAAAATGAAATTCCACATGATAGCTCATCTTGCACGGGAGCTTGGAAAATACAAATCTCTTTTACAGGGTCATATCTTAGTTTTTCATCCACCTTTTAAATGTTTTAATGAATTTGCAAGAGTTAGACTTTCATCGCAAAAATACGCTAATTTTCCTATAAAAGTATTTTATCGTTAATATTTGCGAAAAAAATATCTACTCCCAACAATTCATATCGTTTAAATAAAATCACTTTAATTTCGTGTTTGTCGCTTTTATCATTAATGGAAAAAACGCCCCTGCCGACGCTCTATTGTCGGCAAACGAGAGCATGAATTTGCCTCGACAGGCCCGTTTAAAGCCGCTCGTCTATCGCTCATTATGCTCCGGTGCGCCACGTGCGAGCTTGGCCCGCGGCCAGCGACCGGCTCCGCCGACGCGGCTCTCGCGGGGACGGCGGCGGGGACGGCAGCGGGGTCGGCGGGGTGGGGTCGGCAGGATGGGGTCGGCGGGGTGGGGTCGGCAGGATAGGGTCGGCGGGGTGGGGTCGGCAGGATGGGGTCGGCGGGGTGGGGGCGGCAGGATGGGGTCGGCGGGGTGGGGTCGGCAGGATAGGGTCGGCGGGTGGGGTCGGCAGGGTGGGGGCGGCGGGGGGGGGTCGGCGGGTGGGGTCGGCGGGGTGGGGTCGGCAGGATAGGGTCGGCGAGGTGGGGTCGGCGGGGGCCGGTCGGGGGCGGCGGGGGCAGTGGGGGCGGCGGAGAGCCGTGGGGGCGGCGGCGGGGCGGTGGACCAGCGAGAATGGGGGTCACGAAGCGGCGGGCAGAGAGGCTGCCACGTAAACTACAATGGGGACGGGGACAGAGGCGGAGATGGCAATGGGGGCGGGGACAGAGGCGGAGATGACAACGGGTACGGAGATGGCGGCGGGAACGAGGGCGGGGATATAGTTGGGGACGGGAATGGGTATTTGGATGGGTACGGGGATGAGAGTGGGATGGGGACGAAAATGGTGACGGGGATGAGAGCGGGCTGAGGATGGAGGCGAGGCCGTGAACCTGGGCGAGAAATTGGGACGAGGGCAGGTGAGAAGGCGGGGTCTGCGATGGGGACCGAAAGGGGGCGAAAATGGAGACGGAGACCGAAAGCGGGCTGGTGCACGGGCGCGGATGGGCGGTTAGGGCGGAGGCAGCTGGGAAATTGCAAGAACATATTGCTTTTATCTCTTTACTTTAATTACTCGTTGAAATCGACGAAAAGTATACGATAATGCAAGTAATATTCCATAAAAGAAAAATAATATTATTGCATTGAGAATGTATACACAAAAATTCAATACAATAATTGCTTCATATATTCGAGAAAATATGGTGTAATATAGTAGTAGTAGTAATAATAATAATAATAATAATAATAATAATAATAATAATAATAATAATAATAATAATAATAATAATAATAATAATAATAATAATAATAATAATAATTACCTACATGTTTCACGTAAATGGACGTTGTCGTACATACACATAATCATACCTTTACATATGCGAATATCCCCGAACCCTTTAAATAACTATGTGTAGATGATTATTATTAATTATAAAACTATTCCTAATATATCCGAATTATAGTGCAATGCCATTTTTTCCCCTTCACTTCACTGCACTGCGGCATACATTTCTTTCTTCAGATACCTCATTATTGATACTGCTTAGTTCACCTCGAAAGGCAACCCAGCATCTTTCCTTTATAATGAAGGCGGGAGACTTAATACAGGAAATCTCCTATTCCGCGTCTTGCAACACGAAAGATGAAATGCGATGCCACTTGTCGGGGAGAGGGAAGGGCGCGACCCGTTCTTTTCTCGTAATTATCGGGTTTCTCCTTGCCGCTGCATCAAAGGGAAGTGTGCGCATTGTTATCCTGCGTGTCCCGATTGCAGAGCGTCGCCGGCCAAGAATCACGATATCACGCAAATGTAGGGCGAAAGGGACGGAGGCAGTCCGAGAGAGGGAGGGAGAGAGACAGAAAGACACAGAGTTGAGATTAAGGGAGAGCATGAGACACAGAGGCATTGCGAAACGGAGGGAGTGTGAAGCGGAGGCAGAGAGAGATTGAGAGAGAGTTAGGTGGCGGCGGAGAGAATGAGTCAGAGAAATAGTGAGGGAGTAAAACGAGATTCAGGAAGGACTGCGCCAAAAGGTTATCCGGATTTTGGGTGTTATGCACAGGAGTCTTATTTCTTTAGTAATACGGAGTTTACACAGACGATTAGCTTACGTTTTCGCGAGACCACGCCCACACATTCGAAAGATCCTTGGACTGAATGCGACGAAGGCGAAAACTCTAAATTTTCAGGCAATGTTTCTAGGACCCCGTGATATTTTTCTGATGAGCATGATATATTACTGGAGAAAATAAAACAAGACGGCTCTATCTAATGCTGTGAACGAATGTTTGTGATCAAAGGGAGCTTATATAATTTTGTTGAGAACACCGACAAGACAAACCGTAAAACAGTTTTATCATAACTGACGACACGTCTTGTCGCTGTACACATAAATGTGAACGATTTTCTAATGGAATACGTGAAAAATCTTGTGATCACGTTGAGAAGCAGAAATGCAGATACTTTTCCCTCCAAATGCAGAGGATTTGTATTGTTGTGCTATTGTTCTGCTCAATGTTCAGTAAAAGAGTGTAAAAATCTGCACACTAAATATTTGCATTAGAATTAAGTAAATTCAACATTGTGTTCTGCCAACGAGCGGACTATAGTATATACTTACGACTGTTTCCGATTATCTCACTAATGTCCTCACCCCCACATCCAGGGCCATCGCACCCGAATTTGAAAAGCCCTGCCATGCAACGTCTGTCGATCCGCCCGCTGTCCTCGTGCCGGCGACCCCTCCTCTTACCACCGCTTCCGTCCCTCATCCGTGTTTACGCAACATTTTGACACGCGTTTGCATTCATGAGATTGACATGCATGCGATCTATCAAAGCGACTTCGTTCATGAAACTGCGTGTTACATAACAGTTATGCAAGCTCGCTGATAATGTTGATTTGGGGTTTACGAAAGAATCGCCCGGCGAGGTTGGGATTCATGCGCCCGTTGTTCAGTGTCCGTCTAATCAGGGTTGTCGGAACTATGGGGTAGTCGGAGGTTAGCCCCTGTGGCGTCATGGAAAAAAACACACAGATATTTACAAGTATGTATAAGTTTATTTACATGTATGTACAATAACCAACTTCTGCTCCGAAACTACACCCTTGTAAGTATTTCCCTGTGGATACCCGACATAACTAGGGAGGCCCCGCCTTCTCTGACGCTACTCCCGCGCCACTACCGTGACCTCGTCACCCGTGCAATGGGCACGACACGCTCCAGCCTGGGCGTAAAATTTTGCGCATCGCGCGAGGTTTCCAGAATTAAACGCCCGTATGAGCTCGTCGGTTTGATTTTATAACAGCGTGCAGCCGTCACGTGACCGTCCTAGATGTGGGAGAGGGGCTCGCGTCTACCACGTGACCTTCCCGGTCAAGCTGGCGTCCCCTTTGTCTAAATGTATCCCAACGCCGGGGCGCCCAGCTATTCATGCCCGCAGTTATGCGATACTTCCGCTCCTCCTCCCACCCACGGCCGCCAACGTGACGCTACACCCCTTCTGCTTTATAATAGGACCCTCTTCGACTAGAAGCAAGCGTGCAGCAGTAAAATATTTTTACTAACAAATTGCCTAATACGGGTTCTCATAATGTAAGTACTTCCGAATCCTCAAATGAAGATTCGTAGTGTGTGAGGTTCTGGGTTCTACTCCGATGGGAGTACAATATTGAATACCGGCTAAATTGCAGAATCGAAGTCTACAATTGCCTGAAAGATAATCCTAAAGACCGGCGTTTCTAAAGTATGGTTTGCGTGTTTTCCTCTTCTATATTTCAAGTGGATCTCCTAATGAAGCCCTGAACCAAGGGCCAGCAACCTATTAGTTATTGTTGACAAATACATTTTCGATTTAAAATTTAGTGAACCACTAACATAGTTACGAGATTAAAATATTAAAGGAATTTTCTGCGTTTTTACATTGTTCAAAGTTAAATATTAGATATTTTAATGTTAATATATTATAGGTATTGAAATACACATTTTAATTTATTTTATTACTCATTGACTTTTATTAAAAAAGTTATACGAAAAGTTGTGGGACGTATGGTTCGTCTGGGAAATGAGTTTATATTATGGTACGTATACACGATGATGGTACGATCGGACATTGGGCGAAGACCAAAGCCAATAAAATAATATAAGACCATTTGAACGATATCCTTCCATGATATAATGTCTGTGTTCAACCCACTCATCCACACCGTTCTAGATCTATGTTTTGCAAATAACACTTGTTTTGCTTTTTATAAGAAATCAATTCGAAATGAAAAGTTCTTTTACTATTTTGGATTAAGTAACACAGATTGGACAAAAATTGTCTTCAATATTGCGTTAATGAGCTCATCGAATTTAAATACTATCTGAATATCTTCGCGGACGATTAAACGACAACACAGAGCACTAGTCGCCGACCACTGCCCAATACGTTTCGTACTAGCTACAGTGAAACCACCATTACGCGGAAAATGACATAGAAGGGGGTCTTCCGAAAATCGAAAACTCAAGGTAATCGGATTTTAATTTCAAATGGGTTAACTATAAGGGCTAAATATTAAAATTAATAATACAATATTATTACTTACCTCAGGTTACATGATCAAAACATGAAGGACGATGAAAGAGAAACGGTAAAAGAGACGAATACAAGTAGAGACCTTGACAACAGTTACGTGTGTGAAGGTGGAAGAGAAGGGAACGAATGCATGATAGTATTACTTTTATTTTGTCATTGAGACATATTATTTAGTTTTTTTCACAATTTTCAAATTGCCAAATTTTCCAGAATATTTAATTTCGATCCTTTCATTTCTAGATGTAATATTTGAAAATTTGTTCTAGGGTCAAAGAAGAAGTTGCGCTGAATATGTTGTACTGTATGTGTGAATAATAATTTACTTCTGTAACTGAAAATAATTTTATACGACCACAATTATTGAGGTTGCTGACATCATTTATTGCCAATATTAATTTTCACAAGATATAGGCAGAATCAACTAACATATTACTATGTAGAACATTTATGTTTGCTGTTGACCTCCGCTACAGAAAATCCCCCCCACCAATCGTACGCGAATGGCAACAGCGCAACGAACTCCAGCCGGTTCACCAGTCGCGCGTGCCTGTAAACGGAGCGGATAACATATGTTTGAAATATTCGAGTGTTTACAAACAGTGTGAACTGCAGTATGTTATCGCGTTCAATTTCGAAAACATCCCGTGCAGCTCGTGGCCCAGCGAACGTGGCTGGGGCCCTTCTCGTCGATTGGGGAATATAAGAGACAGAAAACAAAGACCGAGAAGCAGGGGTGAGGGAGGATGGACATCCAGAAGTGGGGCAGAAGGGGAAAAACCACGCGAGAATGACAGAGATAAAGAGGGGAGAACAGGCGAGAGAGAGAGAGAGGGGGGGGGGAAGGAGAGGGAGGGAGGGAGAGACATGTAACTATTTATAATTGTAAATAAATATGAGCAATCTAGATAGTTAATTTCCCCAAAATAACGATTTAAATTTGTGAGGAATTAATAGGTTTCTCCAGTTTAGCCAAAAATATATGATTTAGAATTCGCGGCAATTGTGATAACAAGCCATCTCCGTAACAAAAATCGATACACAATCAATAAGGTAAAAAAACTGTGGCGACAAAAGTTCCGTTCTGCTGGTCAATTAACGACAAAATGTAACCGCAATAAAACAACATTCGAGAGAAAAAAACAATTTCGAAAATATAATCAACGCGTCACGAAAACGTATTACAATGAAAATGAATCACACTTTGCCTTTCCCAAGGGGCAGGAAGATAGCAAGGGAAAATAATTGCTTTTCCTGGAAACACCTGCGAGAAGAGATGCAATTCTTGGTACAAGACATTGAAATTTTCGTCAGACAAGAACCGTAATTAGTATGTGACCCTTTGCGCGGATGTAGATTTCTCTTCGCGCGAAAAATGAAATAATTGGAAAGATTTCACAGTTAAATACGAAATTTAATTAAACTCATCGTTTGAAAGTTATAGAAATGATGAGTGGAAATCACGCTTTACATAAACAATTTGCACGTGCATCTCCAAATCAACCAACGGTGGTTCATGGGGCAATTTGTAGACGGATGGAGATATGACTCTAATATTGACATACTAAAATAC
This sequence comes from Teleogryllus oceanicus, assembly GCA_964035755.1. Lineage (NCBI taxonomy): Eukaryota > Metazoa > Arthropoda > Insecta > Orthoptera > Gryllidae > Teleogryllus > Teleogryllus oceanicus. Next base: position 335,126,030 of record CAXIVR010000001.1, on the reverse strand, counting down.
AACATGAAGCAGCCATAAATTAACCGCAACATCAAAGAATAAAACGATTTCAGGAAGATTGGTTTTAAGATAAAATTATCTTAAAGGAATATCTAGAATGTTAAAGAAATATCTTCCCTACAAGTAGATATTCTTTAACATTCTAGATATTCCTTTAAGATAATTTTCATAGCAATAGTAGAGACGAAAATACCAGCAGCAACAATTACAAAACTATTCTACATTAAGGCGAATCGTTGAAAAAGCCAGTACAATATTTGCATTCAAACTGCGTTGATCATACGCTGCAGTACGAGTCGAGATGCTAAAGAAGATTAATGAACGAGCGGTAAAAATGAGTGGGAATTCGCGTGAATGACGTTATTAGTCACGTCATTGCAGTGCATATTATATTCCGAGAGGTGATTGTATTTTTCTCCTGGAACGTGAGATACGGCGCTGACTATCACGACACCGAACATGATTTTTCCCTTCTAATACCTGCCCCGGCGGAGCTCCGCCCCGCCTGCACAAGCTCTGAGCTCTTGACTGGTCACCTGCCACGTGCGATAGGGTAATGAATGTAAGATTAAGAAATGAGAATTAAACTGACTGCTCCAACAATGAAGATTATTGCAAAGGGAACCCCGAAGGAGTTTTTAAACCAAGTGTTGCTCAAAAGGTAGGCAATTCTCTCTATCAACTGAGCTGTTTGTTAAATCTTCATTCCTTACTTCCACATTCATTACTAGGGGGCGGATTTTAATGAAATGTTATTTTTCTTTTCATTTTAGGACAATGTCGGTTAGTATAAAAATTCATTTTATCTTAAGACAAAAGGAAATGACCCATTTTTATAACTCATTATTTTTCATTTTTGTCGATTTCGACTTATAAGTCATTTTTACCCTTTTCTGTCATTTTAATGCATTTTTTGGTGATTTCATTGATTTTAATGTCATTTTTAATGGTACTTGCTTCAAACAATATTTACTAGATGCAACAAATGTTTTTCACAGCATTACTCTATAGCCTATTCGATTTGTTCGCTCAGAAATTGTTTTGACAGTGCTTGTGAGTTTGTAATTCTAGTGACGTGTATTAGCGCCATTGCCAGTTCGGCCGATTTCGGGAGAACTAAAGACCGAATTTTCTGGTCAAGAATAGTCCAAACCAAAAGTTCGAAATCTAAGTTCACTCGAAGGAATGGAACAAGTCTTACGACAGACTTAAGGAATACGGCACTAACGTATCCAACAGCTTGAGTTGTTCACCCAAACTAGTTTTGATAAGATTTTTACGTCATTTTTCTTTGGTTTTAGAGCATTTTTAAAGCATTTTAAGAGCATTTCATTGATTATTTCGGTGATGTTTTAGGTCATCAAAATCCGCCTCCTATTCGTTACATTTCCAGACATGTCGAGATTCCTGAACTGATGAAGTATCTCGCATGTCCATGTGTAGGTCGGTGCCGAATCTGATGTTCCAACTGAGAAGAGACACCGCCAGCTTCCGGAATGTGACATGCCATATATTTACAGGATTAATGATGCAAGTAGTAGACTCGTCCAGAATCACTACTCACTATGTCACTTACAAAAAACACATATTATTATTCTTCACATCTCTCACATGTGCAAATTTGATTGCCATTCGAATCTCCCGTGAATTTGCTTCCGTGCTCGTCCCGAATTCGAACGCACCTCTCGTTCCAAGGGGATCTATTAAATATGAACGCTAATATTCCAAGAGGCCAGGTTCCGTGCGCGCGGCGCGTCCTCGCTCAAAGAGGCCAGCGACGCGTGGCCGTCCTCACTCTGGGGAGGAGTGGCGCGTGAGCAGCCGCCGCCGCCTGCGGGCTTAGAGGACCTCGTCGGGAACCTCAGCGAGGGGCGCTTTGTCGCAGTCGAAATCGGTCCCGAGTGCTTCCATTACTGGTTCGCAAACTGATCCGGTTATTCGATCATTGGATGGCGCTCTATTGCTAAAATTCCTCGCTTTACGGCCGAGCGTCGTGGTTAGCCATAATTAATGGCGGACGCATTAGTCTTCCTCGTTATCAAATGGCGTGTCGTTTAGGAAGGACAGAAAACGCTGGAGGATGAGGGGAGAGTGGGATGCGAGGTTAGGGTAGGGAAGCGTACGGGAACGGGAGGGGGAGAGGCAAGTCAAAACGGTACACGGCGATTCGGACGTGAGGAAATGGGACGTTGCCAAAGTTTGGATACTTTTATTTTTGCCTATTTTGGGTTTCGAAACGGTTGTTTGGTAATATCGTGATTAAATTACGATACGTAATTACGGGATCGATACATTAAGTTTAATGTACGGCGTTTTAAGTATATGCTGAGCGGTATTTAAAATGAAAAAATATGTCAAATGCATAATGTTTATTTGAAAGCGTATTTTAAAATTTGTATCGACTTCAAGTGTTGGGAAGACGAAGCGATCAAAAAGTCTGAGAGGAGAGACATTAACTTTCACTGTAATAATAATAATTGGTTTTTAAATTACACTTGTAATATTTGCTGTATTACTTTGAAAGTAAATGCCGTGTATGCTTACTTTCAAAATCTCTGAACAAAGACCTGTATCAGTGAGTGGATATTGCAAAGCATGCATTTACTTTAAGAATGTCTTAATAAATCCTTTCAAAAGTCCAATAAATACTCAAAAATTTCGAAATGATTAAACATATTTGGAGTTCATACAGTCTGTTTGCATGCACAACTTTCTACTAATTTAGAAAGTGAAACGAATGCGAAACAATAATATAATCAACTCCAATCCGAATGCTAGGGTGAAGGGTTACGTCTACTTTAACGCAGTCGCCGAACCTCAAACCGTCATCAGCGGCTGGTAACAAGGGATGACAGATAGGAGAGAATTGAAACGAGAGCTCCAAGTCACGGTCTTTTTTCGCAACGTGTTCGAGAAACGACTGAAAGAAAATAGGAGGTGAGGGAGAGAAGGACAAGAAAAAGCTTTCAAGGCCCCAAGACGAGCTGAGCGGAACTTTGTTCGAAGAGGCGCGACACTCAATCGCCTTACAAGGCCTCTGACCTGAAATAGCAGCACCTCTTCCCCGCGCCGGGAGATGATGTGCTCGGGCCCATGAATGGTTTCCTCTCGGACAGGAGGCGGTGGAGGGGGATGGGTGGAAGGGAACTATGAAGTCAGAGGTGCGTATTGGTCAGTCATGTCCGTCAGTTGAAAGATGTAGACTGTCGGTAATTTGCCTCCCGGGGTGATACTTTTTTTTCCTGGTACTTACCTAGAGTTACGTTGAAGTACTCTGTTCCGTGTGCGGAACAGTCACCGAAGCTGTAGGCGGTGCACAAAGCGAAACAGTACTGGGATCAGTACGCAGAACAGGACGAAGAGCAGTATGAAGAAAAATGCCTCGAGCGGCACACAGAACAGTAACCGAAGGGCGGAAAATTGTATTAATGTGGCTAAAAATCAGTGATCCCTTGACCCTGACGATTTCGAGTTCGTAGGTAGTTGATTTCTCTCATGGGTAGTCTCCGCGTTTTCCCAGCTCATAGCAACCTCAATTCTGGAGCAGCACCTTATACAACGGGTCATTAACCCTGCACGACCCTTCCTTCCTCATCCAGTCTCCACACTCATTCTTAGAGATAAACGAGATAAAAACTTAATGCTAATCCTCATCTCCAAATGTCCGTCCACGATTGATCATGAAAAACATAACAGTGCAGGTATATCCGTGACGCAGACGATTACCAACCCCGAGGAGAATAAACTAAAAATAGGAAGAAAAAATATTCCCCACCAGACCGATACCGATTGCTAGATGAATCAATACGTCAAATATCAAAACTATGCAAATAATGTATTAGGGCTGCAAAACGCTAAGAGTATAGTTTAATTAGCTCAGGGAGATAGTGGAGTCAGAAAAGAGCTGCGCTTGCGGTTCGGAATATAAAAGTAGAAATGAATATGTGCATACTCCGATGTAGGGACAATCAAATAGTAAAAAATATTTTATTTTATTTATTTAAAGTCAAAAACAGTTAAAAACCGTGTGTGACTTGCTATGGTGAGAAGTGAATTCTGTGCAGGTTTTGAAAATTCTGTGATCTTTACCCTAAAACATGAAAGTTACTAGTAGAATTTTGAATAAAGAAAGAAAATTAGGGTTTTTGCAAGGCTTGTTAACAAAAGATTCGCTCCGATTTAATAAAATATATTTTTAAGGGTAAATCAGCAATAAATTTAATCTCTTATCTCTCATCATATCCTTCGTCAAAGAATAATACTTACTGCCATGACATGGAAAACGATAATTTGAATAAATATATTTGCCACTGAATTCTACAAAACGTGTACATATAATGAAGTGATATTTAGGTCTAGAAACAAAACAAGGAGCCATATCAGCATTTACGCAAAGAATCAGGGAAACTGGACGAAAAACTGATCGTCATGGGGTCATTGACCCAGAAGCTGTGGTACAGTATTTGTTATAGATTATTTATTATTATACAGTCCAGTAGGATATAGTTATTATTCGTAAATTCTTTTTTGTAATTTAAAAGTCTGGGAGCTATAAAATATATTTCTCCAGAATATGTCATATCTCAGGCGGGAATGAACATTCACGAAATATATACAAGGAGCAGTATGAAAGTTGACTGAATTTGAAAGACTTTTGAATGCATAGCATAATGAACTTAATTTCGTGTTCAATTCATTTAATGGGACGTTCCATTTGATGTTTGACTGAATTGAGAGAACTACAAATTTTGTTGCCTTAACATCAGTCAATGTTACACCGCTCATTTTCAATGGAATATAATTGTTTTTTGAATTGGAAAACTGCCTTAAAACCGTTTTCTTTTCATTTATTATTAATTTGTTATTACGAAACCAATTTGAAAATATGATATTATACTATTTACAGTTTCTTTATTGCAAAGAATATTCGTATCATCCGCAAAGAGAATTGTTCTTCCGTTTCGAATCTTCCAGAGTATATCGTTTACAAATAGAATAGGACCTGAAATCGATCCCTGAGGGACTCCACGTTGACAGAGTCAGAAACGTGTGTACATAATGTTCCACCATTTCAATAAAGTATTTCTACTCTCTGAAATGGATGTTTAAGGTACGAACATAACCAACCTATGGTAATACCATGGATTTCATATGAAGATAATTTTGAAAGTAAAATGTTCAATAACGTCCAAAGCTTTTGAAAAATCTAAAAAATATTCAATAGGTACTTCGTTTTGATCCAATGATGAAACTGTTTTAAGAAAAGAAAATATGGCTGTTTCAGTAGATTTGATTTTCTAAATCAATGTTGACAATCTGAAAGCGCGTCGTATTTTCTGAGAAAGGTTTCTATTCGTACAAAAAATATTTTTGAAAAAAAGGGACAGAAGAGAAATAGTCCGATGATTTTTATTTTTATTTTTGTTGCCTATTTTGAAGAGAGGTTTGATCTTAGCTGTTTGGAAATATCTGGAAAAGTTCCGGTGCATAACGATGCATTAAATGTGTGATTTAACGGGTGTATAATGGTAGGCGCACAGGGTTTTAATAAACAATTCGGAAATTCATCTAAACCGGCCGAATATTTATTTTTTAGTTTACCGATTATTTTGAGAATTTCATTGGAAGAAGTTTCGTAAACGAACGTCGTGTCTAAAATTTTAGGGAAAATATCTGATATTGAATTACGCGGCTAAAGACCCCTAGTGATATCAGCAGCAACTCTCAAAAAGTATTGGTAGAAGAGATTAGTCACTGTCTCTCTCGTTATATTTTAAAACAACATTCTCTACAAGGTTTCTTATGAAGCCTATGAAGAATAAGAAGGAATTCTGCTAATCCCACGGCGGAGTGGGGTTGGCAGCCGTGCTAGGAAGCGAACTGCGTGCTGCCAGAGGTCCTCTGCCCGTTGGCAGGCGAAGCGGCCGTTTCCCCGAAGCGTCGGCGACGCCTGACTTATTGGCGGGGACTTACTGGCGATTGTGCTCTCCGGCAGGGGTCGACAAACGGCTTTTGCTCAGGGGCAAATGCTAGCAATAGGAATCGTCTACTCTGCGTGGGTTCGTGTGCCCGAGTTTCGGGGCATGTGGTAAGCCATGGGACGCGTCTCGATCAACAAGAGGGGAACGGTCCATTTTTTCTGATCCTTCCAGAATATTCCAAAATAATTCTTGAAAATTTTTATTTTCGGAAATTTTCCATTATCTAAACTCTGGAAGAGGAAGCTCAGTACATCAACTGAAGTCACTGCACCGGGAGGTCCTATGTTCGAGTCCCGACGGGGCGGCACGATTTTCGACACTAGCTTGCCAGTCGAATTCAGTCGCTGTGTGGAGGAGACTTCTAGAGACCAGCTGCTCTAATTGGTAGTTTACCGTGGTTTCTCCGATCAACACCAGGCGAATGCCGAAGCCGTACCCTAAAAAACGTGCCACGGACCGCACGCGATCTCTCCTACCTCTTCCTTGTCCTATCCTCATTCCTTACACACACAATTACACTAACACACACCGCTTCCTCCCGATGAAAATCATGCACCACACAAGACTTAAGATCTCCGTAATTGAGGCGCACGGAATCACTAACAATCAATCAATCATTCAATTCAGTGTCTCAAATACCGTTTCAGGACATTAAAAAACTTTAACCCATTAACGTCCAAATTAATTTTGTACGCTTAGCTCTTGCCCGGTATCGTCGCGTCTGTATCTGCAGACTCATTGTTGAGGCTCTCTGATAAGTTCTTGCAACTTATAATATTCCATTGTTATGTTGCTAAATTATTCCACTAGAACCCTCCAATGCGCCATAAGTTCCTTACATTTCTTTACTCGCAAGTAGCAAAACCGTTAGATCTTGGATGCATATGCCCCCTTAACTTCGGTGTGAATGTACCACCGCATTACACTAGCCTGTCTCGGACTCATCTACAGGCATGTAGCACCTAAGCACGGCATTAGATGAAGATTCGAACAGACACGTCATGAATACTCCTTGGCGTACAATGCACTAGCAAAATCGGCTAAATCGAAATAGAAATCGTCCACCCAGTGTGTGTCAGACCGTTACTCACGATTAGACTTCTGCGTTCGGGAGAAATGAGTGTGTCTCCATCTACAAGTGAGGAACTCTCTTTTTTTGTGATTATTCCAGAACATTCCTCAAAAAGTTATCGAAAGCAATTATTTTCGGACAATTTTAAATGTATAAAACACCATTTTAAGGCATTCAAATAATTTTAAGACTAATTCTAAATTGATTAATAGTGTATGTGATTCCCTTGACCTAAAAAATCTATCGGCATAATTTTTTATTATCTTTCGAGAAAATTCTGGAAGATTTCTACAAAAGTCAATTCTTTGGGGATTTCAGGGCACCTAAACGATAAAACGTTGTGAATTAACTGTCTGCCTTTCCCCACAAAGCGTAACGACTCGCTTCATCAGATAGACAAATTAAACATAATTTTGTAATGAAACCAAAAGTTTAAAGTCGCCTTGCAGAGGCTGACGAACCTGTCTGAAGTTTCCCACCCCCTGCTGGCAGATGGAACGGACGTTGGAGGGAGCAGGGGCGGGGGCGGGGGCGGGGTGGGGGAGGGGGCGGGGGCGAGAGCGAGAGCACTGGGAGTGGCGGGAAGTTGTGTTAGCATGACAGACACTTCCGTCTGCTTAACGTCTTTAGATCTCACTGAACGCAGTAGGGTCAATGTTCCGATTAGACCAAACGCAACAAGCGTTTTAGAGAATCAAAGGATTAGGACAGTGGATAGGATACATGCAGTAGGAACGTCTTTATATTCAGAGTCGCAACGATGATAATAAAATGTCGTTGTGCAAACAAGTTAAAAATACTGGAGTATTTTACTTGTGTCCTATTTCAATTCTGCTGATGTAGTGGAAGTGATAAACTTGTAATTATGTGTTTTCCTTTCATCAACAACAGCGTTTTTTCAGTGCATCGAAGCTGCTTGAGATATTTAGAAGTACAGTGTTCTGTGACAAAACATACAGGGTTCCACCATATAAAAACAAGACACTTAGTAACAGTTTAGCCTCTTCTACGTATTATACGTGGAAAATTAATTCATTTGGAATAATATAACGTACATTCTTCTTTTGACATTTTGATTTCTCTACTTTATTGAACTTTATACCTCTGAAATTACCTCTTTAAATTTCTATCACATAATTATTTCATTGTCCTTATACTATTACCTATTTGCAACATTTATATTGCATTAAATAATAATGTTAATTTTTATTGATATTTATTTATTTTTCTTGCAGGTGAGTAACTCATCAGAACACATTTGAGCGTACGAGTAGCGGTAAGTCTCCCTGTATTTTGAGAGTACATTCCAATAAATTATTACCCTTAAAGCATTATTTGTTCGCAATATTTGGCTAGAAATGACCAATCAATATTTGTAGAATTACAATGTAGATTTGTAGGATCTGCTAACTATGTTCATTTGAATTCTTTAATTTATTTAAAAATTGTTCATATTTATCCTCTGACGTAATACAATCTACCTATCGGATGTAATTGATAGGGGTTCTCGCACTTCAATACTGAACAAATATAATGTCATCTGTACAATTCATCGAAGGAAATTAGGTAGAAATGAAAAATAATAAACTGAATAGGATGTTTGTGGAACCACGTACTGTTGCCCACCGTTGTATCTCTCTTCCACTCACACAAATTAAATTTTACTACTGGGATGCAACTTTTAAATTTAGACGAAAATAGCACCTGGAAATATCAAGTTATGGATGTCTGCGTGACATCCGGGCCCTCCGCCTCCGCCCCCGCGCCCGCCACCGCCCCCACCCCCGCTTCTGCGTTTCCTTCAGTGAGTTATTTGCGTCCCTCTGCCCTTCCGATAACAGACGCTGGGCCGGAAGTGGCGAGGAGGCCGCTGCGATGTCTTGGAAACGAGCGTCGGTAGCGGGGGCGGACACGACGCGGGGCGGCGGCGGGGCGGGGGCGGGGGCGGGGGCGCGGGCGGCGGGGGAGCGGAGGGAGCAAGACGATGGTAGAGGCGGCTCCGAAACGGAAGCAAAGGACTTGAAGTGCGAGAGCGACACGGCGACGGCCAAGTGGATGCGGTCTTAAAGGAAAAGGGTGATAACAATATTAGCGATGGCGCGAATTCTCTGTAAATCGTAAAGGTGAAGTAAATCGAGGATCGCAGAAGGTGCGGTGGAATTATGAGAATGAATGACAGCAGCGTCAACAGAACCACAGAACGCTGTAAGGAATGAGCGACACATTTTTTGTAAAATATTGTTCTCTGTTAGATGGAGTTGGCCTTTGTGTTTGTTAGTGCCAAGAACTGAAAGCTAGCTGGGTGCTGTTAACAGTAGAATACTGGTATGTAGCTTTTCTATCCCTGACAAGTATACATTATGGTTATCAAAGCATTTTGATTATGTAATTTTAGACGTTGATTAAAAGTACGTACTAAAAGTACATACAAATATGATTTATTATTTCCTGTTTAAAATACACCCACATAAATTTGATAACTACACTAATCAATTTTATTGATAAAAGTATATTTCATGTGGTAGATAACTTTTTATGGATAATTAGGTGTTAATTTATTTCGTTCATTAATATTACGGTAAATTTATTTTGTCAATTGAAAACATATAAACTTGAAAATAATTTTTTGAGTCCAACTTTGCCGACACTTCGACTGTCTTCGCCTTACTTCGACAATCAGGGCCTATCAGCGCTATTATAAACATTAATATTAACATAATAATATAAATATAAATTAATATTAATATTTGAACTAAAAATAATAATTTCCTATTTTTATTTCCAACAAGTGAAATATTCTATTTATGACTTTTATGACCTATTTAAGACAATTTTAAATTTATTTAAATTAACTGTACTTTTCATCCTCACACCTCACCATATACACAATTAGCTGAATGTTGAAAAGAAAAGGAAGCTAGCAAAGCATGTACTATGAACATATTTCTGGTACCAAAGGCAATTGTAAAGGTAAACAATTAAGAAAGATAAAAAAAAGTTCAGACAAGGTGAACAAAACATTAATAGTGAAGCTATGATTATAGTTACTACACCTAATATTAGCTACCTCATTTCTTGTTACACATAAATATTTTTATTTCAAGGCATTACAACAAAATTGATATTGCCAACACAACTTGAAATGGTTTAGGTTTTTCCTTTTCTTTTTTCCTTTTAAATATAAGTACATTATTAGTAACAACTGTTGTATTAGTTTATACTTTATACTACCTTTTCATTTAAGAATCCAATTCTCCTGGGTTGTGTATATTGCAATTTGTATACGTACATGATTTGCATGGATTATTATTGTATGTATATGCATGTAGGTACATTTCATTAACGTTCTTATACATTTTCTTAGTTTTCTTTGATTATTTTTAATCATTTTATACTTGGATTTATGCTTTTCATATCTACTGCTCTGATGTATGTCTAGATGAACATAGTAACTATATTTATAAGTGCTACAAGCAATAAGTTGGCTAACATTCCCTGCAATAATCACGACCATAGATTCATTTGTTAACCAGAACTGAGCATTGTTTATACACCTTTGGAATAGACTGTTACCAGAAGTATATTTTGTTTCAAATAGTACATGCTTGGTCAATTTGCTTTTCGTTTGAACACTGCTAATTGTAGACATGGTTTGGGTGTTGTGAGGTACCATCATAGAAGAGCCATAACTTCGGTTATCAACCAGCATTTGTATTTAGCTCCATTATTAGTTGTTGTAAGTATCATCCGCTTATAGTAGTTTTTCAATCTCTGATTGACATTTTAATGTAATTGTTTATAATGTAAATGTGTAAATAAAATGACTTGTTTTTAAAACTTGCTTTTTGATTTTATGTACTATATGATGATATACGTCTATGATGGGAATACATTTTCAGAAATATGGACAAACAAATAATAGGAGACCATAGGAGACCATAATGTGTCGAAAGGAGGATGGATAGCTGATAATCGCGATTATCTGCGCTTAAACGGCGATCTCGAACGTTTAACTCCACGCGAGTTTAATCACGTTTAAATCACGTGGTGTAACTCGCGAGACTTTAAAAGCGATTAAACTCCAATATAAACGAAGTTAAACACATAATCGAAGGTGGTGAAAACGGCCCTAAATAGAGTGGTTGCAAAGACGAATAAGGAGTAACGGAACTGAGAGAATACGTAGTAACGGAAACGAGATTTTGAAACCATTGATCCTAATTGTTAAAAAAAATACTTTTAACTTGGTCTAATAATCCCAGATGCAAGTTCAGTATTTAATTTTGAAGCAGGTTCTGGTTTAGCAAGTTACCGATTCCTAACGTACTGTGCTATGCTAGTAATTATAATATTCTTAAGAAGTGTTAACAATTGAAGCAACAACCTCCCACACAATTACAAAAATAAGATTATTTTAATTTTGAAATACACTATGTGTGTAGTACAAAGCTCAAATTCTCAAAGGTGAGTCGCTGCATATTATTGTTGAGTGAAACATTAACTTATGCATTATGCATTATTTACCTTTTGGACTGTATAAATAAGTATAATCAACTTGTAACAACTATTGTACTACAGCTTCCGGGTCAATGACCCCCATCTCGATCAGGTTTTTCGTCCAGTTTCCCTGATCCATTGAGCAAATGCTGAGATGGCCCTTTGTTTTGCTTCTGGACATAAATGTAACTTCATTTCTGTGACGTCTTCTAAATTCAGTGGAAATACAATTATTTAAATTATCGTTTCCATGTTGTCGCGGCAGGAAGTAATAAGAGCCAAAATTTATTGCTTATTTTTCTTTGAAAATAGATTTTATTAAATGGGAGTTTTTTTGTTGTTTTTTTCTCCCTTTCAAAATTCAAAATTTATTGCTTATTTATCCTTGAAAATAGATTTTATTACATGGGAGTTTTTTGTTTTTTTCTCCTTTCAAAATTCAAAATTTATTGCTTGTTTATCCTTGAAAATAGATTTTATTACATGGGAGTTTTTGTTTTTCTCCTTTCAAAATTCAAAATTTAAGTAGTATTAGACTTAGTGTAGGGATCACAGAATTTTGAAAATGTGCACATAATTCACTTTTCCCCATAGCACGTCATACGCAGTTTTTAACTGTTTTTTGACGTAAAATAAATAAATAAAATAAATAAATAAATAAACTTTGAGACTCAAAGGCATTACAATTGTACAGTAATCTTATCGATTTCTTAGATTAAATTTACTATTAATTCTGCAATTAAATGTGAGAACTTGGTGGCAGAATGTCTCAACTTTACATTCATAAAGCCTACTACTAAGGGTTCGAAATAGTTATCTACAAATTTTGGGCCAGCATAGATATAAAGAAATGATCCGGAGAGGCGACCTTCAGTTGATGGAATTTTAATCTTTACAGGTATTAAAAATTCTCCTTCTTAAAATACAATAAGAATGTTGTCAGCTCATGAAAGCATTAAATCTTATCATGTAGATCAAGTACACTATCATAAGGCTATCATAAATAGATAGACGCAGCTTAGAGCAGTTTTCGCCTAATTTTTGCTTGAAGTTAATATGATGCATACAGGGGTTTTACAATATTCCCGTCGTTGGAAGGGGCTACTGCCGTTCGTTTGCTCAGAAAGCTACTATGAAAAATTGGCGTCATCTCACTTGCCCAAAAAGTGTAAAAATATGCTACAAATTTTCGAAATAACCAGACGAATATAGTATAATGTGAAGAGGATACAGAAGTTACCTTCCTGAGTAGAGCCAGATTACCGAACTAGGCTGCACCCTGGGGCGCGCAATTTTTGGGAGCGGACGAATTTCAGCGGATGCAAAATTTCATACGGCTTTTGAAAATAATACTTTTGAATACTTTTTTAGAAATACTTCTTCTCATATTTGTAACAAAATAAAATGTTACTTAAGCAAATATATCCGTTGATATATACAGATTAAATGAATACAAAAGTATCGTATATTATGTTAAATCAATATCCTGTTGAGAATGATTTATACGTACAATCAGGGCTTCATTTCTGACAGAACGCGACGGAACAGCGTTTCGGTACTTCCGGAATAATTATTAAATTATAATATAAATATTCAGCTATTTATATTAATTTAATCATTAATTTCAGGGCGCGTTCCAGAGCCTAAAATTTTATAAATGAAGTCCTGCGTATAATCAATTATTAATACGTACACATTTGCTCGGTTACAAATATTATAAAACAATTTTTTATTCAAAATATAAATAGCTTTAATGTAAAAGAAAGCAAATTAAAAGGGCGCGAAAACATTTCGCTGCCTAGGGCGTGGCAATATTCTCTTCTGTGAACACTAACTGCTCCACACATTGTGTCTATTCATCCCAAAGCATTGTAAAACATTTCGTACTCACGACTAGCACATTCCAAGAAATAAAGTGACACCAGTAACAGGCCCAACTTGCTTATGGAAACTAATGCTTACAGAATAACGACATTAGTTTGATGACGGACTAGTGGTGGAGTGAAAGGCGGAGAAACGGCACCGGCGGTGTGAGCAAGGGCGGGGTCGCGAGTGGGGATGTGAGTGAGTGCATTAGCGGGTGCGTATGCGGAGCATGTGAGAGAGCAAGTGCAGCGGCTTGAGCGAAGACGTGACCGGGGGCGTGGGCAAAAACGTGAGCGTAGGCGCCAGTAGGTGTATGTGCGAGAGGTGTGTGTAGGGACGTGTGCAGGGGCGTGTGCAGGGGCGTGTGCAGGGGCGTGTGCAGGGGCGGTGTGCGGACCTGTTCAGGGGCCTGTGCAGTGGGCCTGTGCAGGGGCCTGTGCAAGGAGCCTGTGTAAGGGCGTGTGCAGGGGCGTGTGTAGGGGCGTGTGCAGAGGGCGTGTGCGGGGGTGAGAGGGGGCGTGATCTGAGCATGGTCGAGGGGCGGGAGTGGGAGTTTGTGCGGGTGTGAGTGCTGCAGCGGGAGGGGGGCGGAGGTGGGGGCAAGTGTGGGGACGTGGGCGGGGCCGCACGTGTCGGCCCGCCGGCCGTCTCCCCGTCCGTCAGCAAGTGCGTTTCGTGAAAGGCATTTCCTGCTCTCGAAGGAGCTTTATGAGCGCGCTTCCTTTGCGGCCCCTTCCCCACCCCCTCTACCCATTCCCCCTCCCCGGGCAACGTGTGCGTCGACAGACCAGGCATCTTTCCTCGCATTCCCTCTGCTCAGCACCCGCCAACGGACTCGTAACACATTCACTCTCTGCTGCAAGTCAATTCAATCAGTTTTTACACCACTCTAAGTTAGAAGAATAACGTTCTGTAGAGTATTCATTATCAAATCTATTTTTTTTAATTTTCTATTTTCCAGGATACATTGCAACTGTGTTCAATAAAATAAAGCTTCCAGTGGAATACGTTGTGGGAGGAATTTTATGACGGTGGCAGACACCAATTACATAAATTTCAAAAAGGACCTCTGCAATATTATTGTAATTATATCGGTACACCGTGACCAATTAACCATCACGATTTTTATTTCAATCACACAAAAATAATTATACATAGTTTATAGTGATTCAAAGGTGGTATGTATTTATACTTTCTCGTCTTACTACGTAAGAACGGCAAGTATTGTAATCGTGTGCCCGAAATCGGTGAATTTTCGACAGAAAAACTCTTAATCCCGGACTCTGGTAACGAAAAAGTGTATAAATCTTGTTCATCTGTATAGTAAATTACCTCCGTTAACACGTGTAGTCATAATCCATGATTTGTTGCTCCTTGGTACCGAAAAATCGGTCGACTTCATGACACCTTGTCTGTCCGTCCATGTCTGTCTGCTGTGGTCAACGCTAGTGCATAAACCGTTCTGACTATTTTCTACTAAATTTATGTTCCTCAATCGATTTAAAGGAACTCGGGATCCTGCGTGTTTGAAACGGGTATTTTCATATTCAAGGTCAGATTACATGCCGCAACATTCTCAATTTTCGAAAACTGTAAAGTTAGAAATAAGGAGAGTACAGAAAGTATGTGTCGTTGCAGCAGTGATGTGAGTTTGCTTCAGTGAATAATGGGCGTTGGGAACATGTTATAACGTATGCTTGTATTTACCACTTTTTGTAGAAAGAAAATAGGAATACGTACGTAACTTCACATTCATCTAAATACAATTAGATTACCCATTATCCTAGAAGAGAGGTATCTTTTCGCCATTATCATATATTTTTATAAAATTCGTAAATATCTCAGAAGAGGAATAAATAATATAAAAATCTGATGATGGTTATTTTGGAAAGCAGTTGTACATATTCACTTTGATCGAAAATCTGTAGCAGTTACTACTACTCAGCAGTTACTACATACTACTAAAAAGACCCAAGCTTATTTCGTCAATATTTCATTAGGTACACGTTCCCAAGTGTTGCCGGAAAGTTAAAAATAGAATTAGAAGATTTTTTCGAAAGCCACAAATGATGAATCAGCAATCTTGTTCGGTACGTCACTGCTGGTAATGAGAAAAAACTGAGATTCACATTAATAGTTTCATATTCATCTTCAGGAATATTTGGATCTCTCAGCGCTCAGTGTTATAAAACTAATTTAATAGGAGAGTACCTAAATTATATAACTCCATCTCAACGATTTCTAACTTCAAATTGGATTTCCAGAAGAGCAAATATCTAGAAGCTGTAGATCTCAAATGAGATTTTAACGCCACACACATTCATTCGATTTTGATCTCTCAGTAATTTCCTGAGCAGTAAGTGCACTTCCCTTTCTGCATCTGTTCGAGAGATGAAGCGGAACAATGAACGTTAAAGAATGTTTTTCTCCATTTAATTCAATATTTGGGCCAGGGAAATTCTCACATTAAGAAGGGCTACGAATTATACGATGCAAAGTTTATTCTGCCAGAAAATAGCAACAACAGGATAAGATGAAAAGTGCCATTTTCTACATTGAGTTAAATTCAATTATTAGTGTATAAATGATATCACGATATCCAGACATGTGACATTATTGTATGTGTTTCTTAGCATTTCTTTGTGCGCATATTTCTTTCATCCTTTGGCTGTGCACCTTTTTTCTCTCTTCGGTCCAAGCTTTTCCTGTTCTACACTTTGGTACTTCTTCCAAGTCAATGCGCCATGACTGCACTTAAGATCTAAATGTGTTTCTATTTTGAATGTCTTATATTGTGCTCCCTGATAATTTAAGGACCTTCTTAATTTCGTTGATCCATTTTCTAGTGTCAGATGCTTCTTTACTTCACTTCTATTCTCATAAAATGCAACTATTCATATTTGGTTATTTGGTTGAATGAATCCATTTTTAGGACTGAAATGGTTAATTCCAGAACGTTTTCCTTTTAGGGTTGTCTCCCTGAGAGAAACTGCCTTTGCCCTGGCTTTTGACGTTTCTCTCGCGGAAGAAGGGAAAGGGGACATTGAATTATTATTATTGATTGATTTTTTCGTGTTTTCGGGCGCGTCAACTGCTTTGTTCATTAGTCCCGTTATTTTAGTGCATGTTTTTCCTCGGGAGATGGCGGTGATCTTCCCTCGCTGGATGGCGAGATCCCGCACCAACTCACCGCCGGCTAGTGGGGTTTCCCCCTAACCAGGACTCTCCCACCAGCAGGGTACCGCCCAGGACGGGACAAGCTCTAAGCTCCCGACCAGTCTCCAGGAATATGTGGTAGTGTAGTGCATGTTAGTGTAAGTGTGTGTGTAGGAGTTGAGGGTAGGACAAGGAATAGGAAGGAAAGATCGTGCGCGGCCCGTGGCCCGTTTGTTAGGGTACTGCTCCGGCATTCGCCTGCTGTTGAACGGAGAAACCACGGAAAAGTACCGATCAGAGCAGCCGATCTCAAGAATTCTCCTCCAGACAGCGACTGAATTCGACCTAGCTGAAAAGCTAGTGTCGAAAATCCTGCCGCCATCAGGACTCGAACCTAACCTCCCGGTCAGAGGAGCTCCAGTGACATCAGTTGATGCACTGAGCTGCTATACCTACAATCTTCAATAGCATTCCAGAAGATATAAATCCCAATGCAAAGAATATAAGGAACATCAAACATGGCTACAAAATATCAATAATCGGTTAAAGGATCATTGAAGGTACTACAATCAAATTCAAAAATCTAAAATGTTATGTATGTATTAATAATATTTTTCAATTGAATATGTGAATGGCAGAATTATTAACAAATTGTAACCTGGTGTAAACTATGAGAATTGTAATCTATGAACAACTGAAAGACTGAAATGTAACTTTCCTATTAATGTAACTCTTTAAACCTGTAACACTATGTAACGTAGAACAAACAATCCTGTAAATTATGTGTAGCATATAATGTTATACCTGATAACTCCTAACATTTGAAAACTATCATATCATAAGTACATTTGTAACAAACAATACCTGAAACAAACTGAGCACCAGATGTTAAGTCGCAAGACTTATCAGGACCCTAAGCTGATGGTAAATAAAGAAACCAATTCAATTTTTATTATTATTATTATTATTATTATTATTATTATTATTATTATTATTATATTATTATATTATTATTATTATTATTATTATTATTATTATTATTATTATGCGTCTGTAGGAAAGTAATTCCACTCCTATTGTAACTACGTCTGTCTGTACTTGCGACAGCCCGTTTACGGGCCAAGGCCTACCAGCAGCGTCCCAGCCACGCAGCCATAGTTTAAGGGGTTACACGTGGTTAGCACGAAGACATCCCCATGCCGTTATCTGCTCTTCTAAGCCTGAGAGATTTTCTCAATGTCTCACTGAAACATATATTAGGTTATCGCAAGGAAAACGCACACTAAAATCTTGCCCGACCAAGAATCGACCACGTCATGCTAAGCGAGCACGCTGACCTATAACGAGGGCCTGTACTATTCTCCACATTATCATAGAGGAGACAGATGCTGCTTAAAAATTGCAAAAACGTATATATTTCAGACGATAATATAAATATCCCATTTTCTTATTTATTATTATCATCAATTTTTCCATCTAATCAATTATCTATTTATCGATTCCTCTCTACATATATTTACTTAGAGTTGCAAATATTGGCGGGAAGATGGCCATTTGCAGACAATTGTCGTCCCTGAATTTCTTCAAAGCTAACCTCCGGCAGGAGTGGGAATTTTTTATTACGATACAAGAGAGTAAGATTTAGATTCATCTAGAAATAGGTGAAATATTTTGGTGAAGAGGTGAATATGATGATTTGATATGAATGACGGTGGAGCGATGGTGATTCCACCGTCGGGGTTGTATGGGACTGAAGAAACGAAAGAACCCCGAGAAAATCATGCCGCGAAATCACCTTGTCAATCCCAAATTTCACAAGGCTCTTCCAGATTGACACAGTCCCGGCGGTAGAAGACCTCCGCTCTCACTCTTGCATGGCTTATTTATTTATTTTACGTCAAAAAACAGTTGAAACTGCGTATGACTGCTATGGGGAGAAGTGAATTCTGTGCACATTTCAAAATTATGTGATCCCTACACTGAGTCATATACTACATAAATTTTGAAAATAAAAAAAGCTCTGATGTAATTAAATCTATTTTCAAGGATAAATAAGCAATACATTTTGGGCTCTTATCCATGATGTCCTTCGTCAAGGAATAATACTTTCTGCCGCAACAACATGGAAACGATAATTTGAATAACTATATATTCCAATGAATTCTAGAACACGTGCACAGATAATGAAGTTACATTTATGTTCAGAAGCAAAACAAGGGGCCATCTCAGCATTTGCTCAATGGATCAGGAAAACTGGACGAAAAACCTGATCGAGATGGGTTCCCATGGCGCGGGGGATGGCGGGAGCCGATCTTTCGAACACGCCTGCCCCGGGGGTGTGCATTACAGCGTCGGAATGTCACGGAAGATTTTTCTTTTTGCCTCTCAGGATTATTTTGGACGCCACAAGCGTGACATGACGCAACTGAGGTGTTTCTGCCCTTTGAAAATCCACCGCACCCGGACGGGTTTGTTCCCACAAACATGGATTTTCAAATTCAATTTTTATACGACTGACTTTGGCATCTCTCTCCGTATCGTCTGTGAATATTCTTCCATCATTTTACCCCAAACTTTGGGAGTTTCTTCCGACAAGATATTCTACCATATTTAATAATTATCACACTTTATTGTTTTACTTCAGACAGAGATCCATATGACGTGTCTGCAAGGGGAGTTTGAAATGTGTGTCGATGTGAATCTGAACTGTGGTAAACGTATTGTCACCACTGATATGTAGGTCTGCCTCGCAGTGCCACATACCTATATGTTAACGAAAGTCATGAACCCAAAGGGTCTGGCGAAATCCTGTCTTCAGTCTCCCGGATTTCCCAGCGCCGAATCTAAATTGTGTATGTTCTACAGTACTTAAATTACCAACGGAGGAAACTGTCAGAACTGGTTCGATAACACAAATTTTATAGGATAAAGGTACTGAGAGAAAGAAAGAAATAAAAACTTAAATGATACAACAAATCTTAGCATTTGCCAAATTGACTAATTCACAGCGTTTTCTGTACAACAGAATGTTAAAGTGTATATAACGTGTAGTTATACAGTAGTTTTTAAGACAATGAGTTTTATATTTCCAGTTATCATGGATTACCACTTAAGAATTCTTGATTACAGGTTGAGATGCGTTCGGGCACTGATTCATTCTGCGGATACACACTCGCGCTACTTCACAAATTCTCATTCCAAACACTTTTCAATCTCAGGTTCTTTGAACCTGCCATTTTAAATAATAGAGTACAGTGCGATAATAATATGTAAATACTTTCAGGATGAGGTCAGTGATTTTAAAATAATGCTCCTATATTATGAATTAACTTTCACAAATTTCAGAAATGTTTAAAACTGAAAATGCCTCGTATTTGTATGTTTTGTCATTCAATTTCATAGTTGAACGTACTATGCAAATATAGATTAGCAGCGTGAGAATGGAAATAATCTCTTTAACCCATAATTGATTTTTAATGTTATTTTCCCTTTTATGTCTATCCGACAACGTTAAATGGCAGAGGAGAATTATTATGGACATGCATGGAGTGAAATGATTTATCTTCATTGTGTGCGGCGATTTATAGCAAATAGCAAAACTTTTTTATGGTTATTAGCATATTTTCCATATTGCCAGAACAGGTGCATAAGAATTATCGCATCGAAATCTGCTATTGGCAATAAATATCAAGTTGACAGGCTGATAATTCATTCAATTTGTCATGAGATTTTTATTACAGGTGGACTCCAGCTCAAAACACATTGGCGTGTCGCCAGTTCAATATTTTGTGTGTATTGGGGCGAGTAGTTGAAAAGGAGTATGTTTACGTTCCACACAAATCAGGAATGTATGTATGAAAGGGTAGCATACACACACACACATCCACACACACACAAACTTGCACTACACTACAACAAGTGAGGAGGAACAATGGGGAGCTTGGAGTTTGTTCAGGCTGGGATGAAGTCTACGGTCACATACTTGCACTGCACTACCAAAAAAGACGAGAGTCGGGGGCTTAAACAACTGGCGAGAAACGATTCGGGGGCTTGGATAACTGACGAGAGACCAGTCAGGGGCTTGGACAACTGACGAGAGACCAGTTGGGGGCTGGGGCGAAGTCTCGTTGATACGTGGAGGGGGAGGGGCTCAAGCAACCGACGTGTAGGTCGGCGCGGATCTAATGTTAGAGCGCGGACGACCACCTCCACACCCCGGGATACGACACGCTCTACAATAAAGGAGCCAATGGCCTTACTAGTCCGGCTGGAATTAATACTCACTCATTCACTTCTTCCTCGCAAAAGGGAAACAAAATCCACACGCGGAGAAATAACGGCAGGGCGTCAGGTCGCGTTGCCCGGTCTTCTCACGGCGGGAGATAGCCCGCGCCGCCCGTCGCCACCGCGCGGGCGCCGAGCGAACCGCGAAGGATTAAGGGAGTTAATTCGCCCTAATGCGCTGTCGCACCGCGGTGCATAAGCACCGCTGGCCCGGGAGGGGCAGGGGGCGGCGACGTGGGGGACGAAGAAGGCAGGTCGAGGGGTCACCGCGGCGGGCAGCACGTGCTGCAGTGCGGGAAGCGGGAAGCGGGCAGCGGGAAGCGGGAAGCGGGAGGCGGCAGCGGCGGACGGAGAAACGCTGATGAGCGTCACTGAGGCGCGGAGCAGGATTAGGTGGAAGTTGGCGCAGGATATGGTGTGGAAGGGAACGGGTTGCTGCGAGCTGACGCGCGGAGAATGAGAGATAAAACAATTGCATCGCGCAAGGCTAAGGAGGTTAGTTTGCCCGGGGGAAAAATCTTGTCGGCCTCACGTTCGAACATTTATATTTCTATGTTCGTGATTTGTAATTCAGATTCTGCGTTCGGAATTTTCGTTGTTTCTTATGGTGCATGAAAAAAGATTTTGAGGTACCCCCTTGCTTTCTTTCGGAATATTAAAGTAGCTTCACTACCTGCCACGTTTGAATGAACTTTCTGTTTTTTAGTTGAGGACAAGAGAGCCACACTTTTGAATTTTCACATGTTTACAATCACGCCCTTTAGTACCTTCATTCGTAACAAGAGTATGTATAGTAAAGGATTGGGGTAGAGTTTCTCAAATTAAACAAAAATCTGTGCAAATTCTACTTACCACCCACAATCCATATATTTTTAACTGATACGATAAACATTAAAAGTTAGAAATAGTGGTGATACATCATGTCATACTTTCTCGCATTATTTCTAACATTTGCGATTTTCAGAAATTGAGAAAGGTCAACGAAAATGAGGCCTACGCTATTTTTAACCGTTCTTTACTCCATTCGAGGATAACATTTTAAGATAAGAATGGGTGTCTTTTCAGGCTCAAACTACTTGTTTTCTTTAATATTGAGAGATAAACTTCTTTAATGATTTATTTTTAGATTAGATTTCATTGAAGAAAAAATCTGTCACCATTATTGCCCTTTAGCAATGTCAATTTTTTGCACGAAAAACACATTTGAGACCGATTTTAGAAAGTAATTGTTTAAAAATGCCTAAATTGCACACCAAATTGCCCGAAAAATACTGATATTTTCAAAAACATTTTCATGTTGCGTTATGGAACAAAACTTTTTATTATTGGAATGTATGGAACTGTACATATAATACAGTAGTACATATAGTACATGAAAACATCCATACAAATAGCACACTTTCCGTATGTATATACACATATATTGTGTATATATGTACCATACAAAAAGTATGTTATTGCAGATTCCGTGAAGATTGTCTTTGTTAAAATATTTAATTTATTGTAGTGTTATGCGAGATTATTCATTGTTCAACAGTGGCCATGCTACTTTTTGGAAAACAGGTTTTTATGATCACTAGAAAAATAATAAATAATAATAATAACAATAATAATAATAATAATAATAATAATATCAACAACAACAACACTCAAAGCAACATTCTAAGCAATTTCTCATAAAAAATCAGTAAATATGAAGATCTTGTTGAACCCGTTGAGAAACAGTGGACAACATTATCCCGATAATTGTTTCAAGCACCGCAATCATTCCTAGTATTCCGGTATCATTCTATAAGTACACCACTCCTCCAGTGCTGAAAACAAGTTCCACCCTTTTGTACTGGGACAGACCAATTTTAACTGATCGTACTGTCGATTACAATAGGCAAGATATTCTCCTTATAGATAAAAAGAAGAAAGAAGTTGTAATAATAGATATCGCAGTACCATTATCGCACATCAAACAGAAAGAAATAGAAAAAAATTTGAAATATGAAATCTTATCCTATAAACCAGAACATGTTTGGAAATTAAATGCTACCAAAACATCGGCGTGAGGCCTGGTGCCATCGTGATATCGGCGAAAGGCCTGGTCAGTAAAAACTTAACACAACTTAAACTACCCAAAAACGTTCTGAACATGGGACAGCGCGCAGTTTTGTTGCAAACAGCCCAAATTGTAAGAAAAATTTTATCGTAAGTCCAGATATAAGATAGAGTTTTTCTGTGACTGAACCTATCCCCAAAACTGTGGGGTAGGTGAGCATTTTTACCAGCAAAAAAAGCTGAGAAAAAGTAGGATTATAATTAATAATAATAATAATAAAATAATAATAATACCGGGAGCGGTAGTTCAGTGTGTCAACTGATGTCCCTGCAGCGCCTCTGACCGGAAGGTCCTAGGTTCGAGTCCTGATATCTCCGGAGAAAAACATGCACTACACTAACGGGACTAATGACCGAAGCAGTTGAGGCGCCCGGAAACACGAAGAATCAATAATAATAATAATAATAATAATAATAATAATAATAATAATAATAATAATAATAATAATAATAATAATAATAAATATTGTAAAGAACTGTTGTGCGCGAGGAACAGTATAGCAGGAACGGCGAATTCCACTTGCACCCGGCATTTCGCTCCGTGCGTGGCTTCGCGCGCTGCGTCGTTTCCTCCCAGAACGCGCGTGTAGAGGCGCGGAGCGGCGTGGAGGGGCGTGGCGCGGCGCGTCTGCAGAAAACAGGTCGCGCCCTCCCCCCGGCAAAAAACGGAAGGCGTGACGGATCCTTCCGGCGCCGCGCGCGCGCTCGCGGGGCTGGCGGCGGCTGGCGCGCCGGAGGCGAAGGCGGAGGCGGGGCTGGGGAGGGAGCAGCGGGGATGTGAATGCGGTGCAAACGATGGCGGCGACGGCTGCAATCGTGCTCGTGGCAGCGATGGAGGAGGTGGTGTCGTGGACGGATTTGATTTGATTTTTTCGTGTTTCCGGGCACGTCAACTGCTTTGGTCATTAGTCCCGTTAGTGTAGTGCATGTTTTTCTCGGGATATGCGCGGTGATCTTTCCCCGCTGGATGGCGAGATCCGGCGCCGACCTACCGTCGGCTAGTGGGGCTTCCCCCTAACCTGGACTCTTCCACCAGCGGGGCAACACCCCAGCCACGACAAGCTCTAAGCTCCCAACCGGTCTCCTGAAATATGTGGTAGTGTTGTGCATGTTAGTGTAAGTGTGTGTGTAAGGGGAGAGGATACGACAAGGAAGAGGAAGGACAGATCGAGCGCGGTTCGTGGCCCGTTTGGTAGGGTACTGCTCCGGCATTCGCCTGGTTTTGAACGGAGAAACCACGGAAAACTACCGATCAGAGCAGCCGGCTGCAAGAATTCACCTCCAGACAGCGACTGAATTCGACCTAGCTGAAAAGCTAGCGTCGAAAAATCCTGCCGCCGTCAGGACTCGAACCTAGGACCTCCCGGTCAGAGGCGCTGCAGTGACATCAGTTGATGCACCCGGTGACGGTGACGAGATGGGGGATGGATGAGAAGAGCGACGGCGGAGGCGGGGGCCGTGGAGGTAGCAGCGGGGATACACACGCAGTAGCAATAATGGCGGCGGATGGAGTGGTGGCGGTCAGGATGTTGGACGTGGTGGTAGAAGCGCTGATTGCGTGGCGTACTTGGCTGCATTGGAGTAATGTCCGAGGCGGAGAGCAAGTTGCATTGCGAGGCAGGAGGTGGCTGTGATGGTGGTGATGACAGATACCGCGGCGTCCGTTGTGATGCTTGGCTTTGATGGTGGTGATTCCGGCGGTGTGAGCGGAGTGGAGCGAGGCGGGACAGGAACAGGGGTTGTCGGAGGTGAAGGTGGCGACGGCGCGACGGGAGGAAAGCGGCGGCTTTGTAGAGGTAGCTGCGGGGATATGAATACGGTGGGGACGACGACGGCGGCGATGGCGATGGTGGTCTATGATGGAGAAAGGCGACGATGGCTTCAATGGTGGCAGTGGCAGCGGCGGTGCCGTTGCTGGGTGATGGGTTAGAGGCCAGGTGGGCCGGGAGTGGTGTGGGGTGGGAGTGGTGTGGGCGGGGCTGGGGCGGGGGGCGGGGAGATAGGGCAGGGAGGTGAAGGGGGCAGAGGAGGCGGGATCGCCGTGACAGAGATGGAGGACGCGGAGTGTGACGTCGGCGGCGGAGGAGGCCGGCCCGCGGACACGCGCACTCGTACGCACGTCGCACGTGTGTAGGCGGATCTGAGGCCGGGCATGCGGGCACACTGCCGCCGCGGCTTGGCAGTACAGTGGGCCCTCCAGCGACGCGCATGGTGAAAATGTTCCGTTTGATTGATTGCTTATTTGATTTTTCCGTGTTTCCGGGCGCGTCAACTGCTTTGGTCATTAGTCCCGTTAGTGTAGTGGAAGTATTTCGCGTGAGATGGAGGTAATCTTCCCCCGCTGGATGGCGAGATCCGACGCCGAACTACCTTCGGCTAGTGGGGTTTCCCCCTAACCAGGACTCTCCCATCAGCGGGGCACCGCACCAGCCGGGGCAAATTCTAAGTTCCCGACCGGTCCCACGGGATATGTGGTAGTGTAGTGCATGTTATTATTAATGTGTGTGTGTGTGTGTAAGGGGAGAGGATAGGACAAGGAATGGGAAGGATAGATCGCGCGCGGTCCGTGGCCCGTTTGATAGGGTACTGCTCCGGCATTCGCCTGGTGTTGATCGGAGAAACCACAGAAGACTACCGATCAGAGCAGCCGGCCGCTAGAATTTTCTTCCAGACAGCGACTGAATTCGACCTTGCTGACAAGCTAGTTTCGAAAATTCTGCCGCCGTCAGGACTTGAACCCAGTACCTCCTGGTCAGAGGCGCTGCAGTGACATCAGTTGATACACTAAGCTACCGCTCCCGGTTTCAGCGTTGGAGATAAGTATATTACATTTTATGAATTCAGATGGATGGCGGGACTGGCGATTTCAATTTTTTAGATCCTTGCACTAGTTTTCTCAAAATGGCAACATGTACAAGCAAACCTATCTAGTTCTTTTTGTTATATATTTGGACGATTTGCCATGTAATGGGATGGATGATGTCAGGGATCTCCTACACCATTGCAATATCTTTATTGTTGCTATTATTATTATTGTTATTATTATTATTATTATGGAACGGAATTTATTGTAATAAGAAAAACAAAATATGTACAAATATACGTATTTATTTTTTCTATAATATGTAAGAAAAAATAGAAAGATTTTTCTGAGCAGAGTACGTAGTAGCCGATCAGATATTAACGTGGATTCTGAGAGGCTGAAAGAAAATTCTACATCTACAGAAGCAATTATTCGCTAGTTTTATCCGAAATATATAATACGGGATATGCAATTTTGTTAACGACGAGCCGGCGCTCAAATGAATGTTACCGTTTAGCCTGTGATACTAGAAAGAAAGGGGTATTGGGAGCATACGATATATAAAATGATGTGAATGAAGACAGCGATAAGACAATGATCTAAAAAAAATGTTTTATCGAGTTCCGCATGGGGTTTATGAAGCATGAGTAAGCACGTGGTTGGAGTTCCTTCTGCTTCACATACATCCGATCATCCTTGATTCAGAGTTCGCTGTTTCCAAGAAGCGGAAGGGCCCGGGAGGGGGACGGTAAGTTTGACAATCAATAGGAAAGGAGTGTTAATACAAGCGCATTGCGTGGCTTTTTAAGTATTTCAGTAACAAAGTTAGTTTTCAAGGAACTTGAACTTGAATTCGAACTTGCATTTGAAATGATCATTTTCGACTTATAAATATAAAAATGTAAGGAAATATGTAGCAATAGATAAAATATGTAAAAAATATGTAATTATAGCAAAATTTGTACAAATATGTGAAATAAAAATGGTTCGAATTCGTTCAGAATGTCGTGTTAAGTCTAAAAAATATTAGTGAATTAGAATCTTGCCTCTGTAAAAATATGTATTTACATGAAATCCGTTCCCTGATTGCTATCATTATCATCATCATTGAAGAAGACTATTAATTTGCCCGAGTGCAATCCCCGGGCTCCATTTACTAGGTGACCAACGTCTTCGTACCCTTAGGGCTCTTACTATGCACGAAGACACGGATTGCAATTGAAAGAACGCAACGATTTCATTTCAATTCATTTATTTTACGTCAAAAAACAGATGAAACTGCGTATGACGTGCTATGGGGAGAAGTAAATTCTGTTCACATTTTCAAAAGTCTGTGATCCCTACACTGAGTCATATACTACACAAAATTTGAGACTAAAAATAGCTCTCATGTAATAAAATATATTTTCAAGGATAAATAAGCAATACATTTTGGGCTCTTATCCATGATATCCTTCGTCAAGGACTAATACTTCCTGCCGCAACAACATGGAAACATTAATTTAAATAAGTATATTTCCTAATGAATTCTAAACGACGTGCACATATAATGACGTTGCTTTAATGATACACGTGCACAGATAATGAAGTTCCAACGAGAAAAGAGTTTGTACCGTACAGTGCGACCGTGCACCCACTGTGGAGAAGCGGCATGGGCGCCGTGGGCTGGCGCAGGCACCAGCGGACGCCAAAGCGGTTGGGAGGGAGGGCTGGGCCGTCGGCGTAAGACAGAGCGGCGCGGAGAGGCGCGAGCGGGAGGTACGTGAGGGGGAGGCAGGTGGGGTGGGCAACACGCCGGCTGGCGGCAGACGGCGCCGGAAGCCGAGGCGGGAGGGAGGGGGCGTTGGGCTTGGACGCGATGGACTGTTCCGACTCGGCGGGGGAGCTTCGCGCGCTTGGTCGTCCCTTGCCACCGGGATACCGGCCGTTGCTCAGCCAGCGGCCAAATCTCTGGTGGTCGTGAAGAGCCCTAACAAATAATACACAGACAGATATTTCTTGTTTCCAAGCCGGAATTCCGGCTTGTTCCGGAATCAGGAACTTACTGTAAAAATTCCATATTTAATACTGGTACGTTATTTTGCAACAGACTATCTGATGGCATTAAAACACTAAAGCGATGCAGGAATGCAATTTTCTTCTGCAATAATTGCTCTATACATTTAGAGAATATACTAAGTATGAAAAACTGAAGTAATATTTATTTCGTAATGAATACAATACATTAGTTACTTTACTTCCTATATTGCATATTTCTAAAGATTGAATATGTAAGTTAAATATGTAGTCTTTGGGTCAATGATATTCATCTTCACCAGGTTTTTCGGCGAGTTTCCATTTAATTAAACAAATGCTAAGATAATGTCTTGTTTTACATTTGAATAATAAATGTAGGTTTTCTCACTCCGAAATACCATAGACATTTTTCACAGTATTTTATGTTGCATAAAAAATTCTAAATAAATAAACAATAACGTTGGCTTCTTAAACAAACAAGTCAAAATCATATGAATTTGGCAGGGTTTGCTTATTTAAGTGGAATGATACTGATTTTGGTGTAAGGAAGCTGAAATTAACCACTAGTTTGCATTGCACACTTTTTGCATTGTTTCTCTGTCTTCTCTCCTAACATTTTTTGAAACAATGTTTACAAGCCTTATTAGGCATTGAACATGGAGAAATTCTCATTGATCATAGTCGTTTCTTTGTCACATCTTCGCCTTTTAACCATATCAGCCAGGGACTCTGCACGGTTAATATGCGGGCTTGCCCAGACGGTCACCCATCCAGGGAGCTGTTTAGCCTCCATAATTTTTCGGTGGGTGGTTATGCGGTTCCGCTTCCGACAACGCCAATTTGTTACTGTAGCTCCTAATTATTAAAGAATGAAACCATCTCATAAAGCATCCATTAGATGAAGGAATAATAACCTGTCGGTCATCGAAAATAAATCAAATAAACACTGAAAGACGAATGCGCTATGGGAGTTCGGGAAACTGAAGACACCAATTTTAAGCGGTTCTGATCTCGATTTTCTCAGAATACTCACGTTGCGTTGATCTGCTTTTATGCTCCTCGGTGTTCGTCCAGATTGCTCACTGTAGATTACAATGTAGAAGTATAACACTTGGATCAATTCTTGCAATACAAGCAGTATTGAGTTATACGTAGCCAATCAGCGTGTACGGTTTTCAGAGGTAAAAGCATTTCCAGTGGGATTAACTGCTGGAAGTAAGTGAGAGGAAGATGCGTAAACTGTTTTCAAGCTTTTATTCCACTTTTTTTTCAATTTCAGTCGCCTTTAATTCCTCTCGTAAAACTACTCAAATTCTGTGCAAGTTAACTCGTGGTTTCTGACACTAAGGTGTTGCCAGAGGTGACACATCCTTTGATAGTAATCGCTCCTTCAACAGAAAGAAATGAAGCCCGATTCTTTCATAAGTGATCCCTATGTGTATTAGCGTTTAATCCACAACGTATGTATGCATTTAACATTTCAGAGTCGGATTAATCCGAATTTTGCCAGCTAGCGATGCTCCCAAGTCCGGGCTGTGCTTTAATTCATTATCCACCAGCCATCATTCAGCCATAAAGGTCATAACCAAAACTACGTCATTTCAGTACTCACGGCCGTGTTTTTAATCCTGCAGGGCATAACATGGATGAAATTTGTATTTAATTTATGACAAGAAGTCGGGCATCAATAATTTTCTAAGTCAGTTTTGCTTTATCTTATTCCAATTATGACTCAGAAAAATGTCATTTATATTTTTCTGTATGGAGTTCATAACTGAGAACTCTGAAGTTCAGACACTGATTGTCGTTGGGACATAGGGACGATGGTCTCACACGAGAGCCCCTATATTAGATTTTCACATTACAGTTCAACGCAAATGCATCAAAAGGTTCGTGTTACACCTCGGTAGAGGAGCTAGTTCTACATGGTATTCAGTTTATAACAAAACGGACAAAGTTAAAACTTGCAGAAGGAATGAATATTTTTTTCTTTATTTTACGTAAAAAACTGTTAAAACTGTGTGTGACGTGCTATGGGGAGAAGTGAAATCTGTACACGTTTTTAACACTCTGTGATCCCTACCCTAAGTCATACACTACTTGAATTTGGGATATAGCGAGAAAACGAGCTTTTTTTGCAAGGATTGTTGACAAAATATTCGCGCCAATGTAATAAAATATATTTTCAACCGTAAATAACCAATAAATTTGGACTCTTATCCCTCATCATGTCCTTTGTCAATGAATGAACATTCCTGCAGCGACATCATGGAGAACGATAATTTTAATAACTATATTTCCCTCTGAGTTCTAAAAGTGGTGCACAGATAATGAAGTTACATTTATGTCCAGAAACAAAACAAGGAGCCATCTCAGCATTTGCTCAAAGGTTCAGGGAAACTGGACGAAAAAACTCATCGTGATGGGGACCCTTGACCTGGAAGCTATGGTACAATACTTGTTACAGGTTCTTTAGAATTATACAGTCCAAATAGTAAATAATAATTAAACATTCCTGTTAAAAATGTTGGTACTTTCTTTTTGATGCTTAGTATAGTCTTTAATTGTATAGAAACAGTTATGCACCAGAAGCGATTTTACTTGGGATATAAAAAACTTTTCTATCGAATTAAATCGTTTAATGACATCTGGCAAAGTGTTGCAAAATAACGTACATGTATGTGAATTTTTGTAGTGAGCTGATTGATATTGTCTGCTGATAAATATGATTACTTACGTCGAGTATTATAGTTATAGACATTGGTTTTCTGAAAATATATTCCCGCTCTTAAGCAAGTCATTTTTAACAAAAAAACACTGATTCCTAAATCAACAGACAAGGTAATGGTAAAACTCCTTGATTAATAAAGAGAGGCTTACATGAACCACGTAGGTGGGATTTGGTTATTATTCGTACAATTCTATTTTGTAATCTAAATGTCTGGGAGCCATAAGATGTATTTCCCTATAATACTATGTCATATCTCAAGCGGGAAT
Organism: Teleogryllus oceanicus; assembly: GCA_964035755.1. Taxonomy (NCBI): domain Eukaryota; kingdom Metazoa; phylum Arthropoda; class Insecta; order Orthoptera; family Gryllidae; genus Teleogryllus; species Teleogryllus oceanicus. The sequence goes on along the minus strand of CAXIVR010000001.1, from coordinate 335,095,252 downwards.
GAACATTCGCGAAATATACACAACGATCAGTATGAAGGCTGGCTGAATTTGTAAGAATGCTGAACGCGTAGCATAATTAACTTAATTTTGTGATCAATTCATTTAAATGGACGTTCTATTTGAGGTTTGACTAATTGACCTTAAAATTTTTTCCTTAAAAATTGTTTTTTGAATTGGAAAACTGCATTAAAATCGTTTTCATTTCATTTACAATGAATTTGTTATTTCGGAACGAATTTGAAACATCTAATATTGTACTATTTACGGTTTATTAATTGCAAAGAATTTTCGTATCATCCGTAAACAACTGTTCTTCCGTTTCGAATCGTCGAGTGCATATCGTTTACGTATAGTAGGAAGAGAATGGGCCTAAAATCTATCCCCGAGGGACTCCACGTGCAATTAGCAAAGAGTAAGAAAGATGTTTCACCATTTTAATACAGTATTTCAACTCTCTGGGATCGTTGTTTTAGATACGAACATAACCAATCTAGGGCAATAACACGGATTCCATATGAAGGTAATTTTGAAAGTAAAATATCACGATCGTCAAAAGCTTTCGAAAGATCTAAAAGTAATCCAAAAGGTACTTCGTTTTGATTCAATGATGAGGCGACATTTTTAAGGAAAGAGAATATGGCTGTTTCCAAAGAAAAGAAAGAAGGTAGAAAACAAAGAAAGCACACATGTTAAAACGCTGTATGTTTATTCCACATTACTCATATTACTGTAAAATTGTTAAAAAAAATACGTGTCGTTACATGTTACAGAACGTTTGTTGCTTCATTGCGTATTTGTGCATTGATAAATGTATTATGTAAATACATGAAAATGTATGTGTGTATGTATGATTCTGATTTCGATTAGCGTCCATTTAACTGAAGAAAAACAATTAAAAAATAAGTATAGATTACATATCCAGAAGTGAATAATACATACAAATTCAAGTTTAAAATATAAATATGCCTCACTCTAAATTTATTCGACTTCAACCACATTTATGCCGAAATCCTGTAATTGAGGTCTTTATTAAGTTATCTTTCTTATGAGAAAAATATATTAGTGGAATAATAAAAATCATTTATGTTTTTGTAATTTCAAATTTTTAAGTATTTGTATCTTCTAGACATATCATTGACAGTTAAGTGTTTTAGTTTGTGAGTTCTTGTCTGTTAAATGATCGATAAATGATAAAAGAAATTATTATATACCTCTTTTCCTAATATCAATTCATTAGTATCGAAATATGCAAATCAATAGAAGTAGTACTTCATACTCGACCTATTTCTGCAAATTGAATTATCTGTATCTCATTTAATCGTTATTATTTTATCACAAATACAGAAATACGTATTTTTATGATTCCTTCATTTCTTGAACTTCTTGCATATCGCAGTTCAAGCACTTTATTGCGCTTTCCTTTATCGACTTTAGAGCGTTGGAAATTCGAAGATAAAAATGGAATCATTTCCGATTCTATTACAATCTTCTGCAATCGTATTTTTCTGTTTGCTAAAAAATTAAATTTTGCACACCTAACAAGGTACTTAGAGTCTAGGGGAGGCTGGTTCCTGTTAGGACGACTGTATGACGCAGTTGGGAATCGACGATGCACAAGCGAAAGTTATTTGATAAAGAAAATCCCATTTTGCAGCTCAGTGAACTATCACTACACAGACGCGCATCAGTGCCAGTCAAATCAAAATCAATATCGTAATATTCACGTTGAATAAAACACAAAAAGGACGCACTCTATTGACGAGAAGCGTGGCCACCTATGGTGAAAATGGAATCGTCTCGTGTATGTCTGTTCCAGGCATGAATGACAGTGATATACAGCAGTTTCAATATATTTTTAATGCAGTTATCAAATAGATTGAATATTTCTAGACACTGTATAAATAAAGAATTTATTGGTAACTATTTATAGACATAATTGTAGGGGCCGTATATTTGTGGAAGACGATTTCATGACCTCTCTTAGACCAGGTTTAGTATTTCTGCACGATTCACTCTAAATTTGAACGTTATGTCTATTTTTATATTATGGTTATTTCCAGTACTGCAATAAATAAACCGATAATCGTGCGTACGATTCTAATAGATCATTAACAAATACTAGGATATAATGCAGACCCCATAATATACTTAATCTTATGCACATGCTTCTGTGTTCACTATTTTGCAGTTAATTCATAGTTTATGAAATCTGCCACTTCTGTAGTAAGTAGAAGTCTTTTTATTTCAAACGATTTATATCATCAAGAAAAGCAACAAAAACTACATGACGAGATAGAAATGAGGGTCCTTGACCAGACATTCTCGTTTTCCTTTAATTATACCTGTTCCGTAAAATATTTTATGATTACGGCAAAAGCACCGGCCGGCTGCTCTGATCGGTAGTTTTCTATGGTTTCTCCGATTCTCCAGGCGAATGCCGGAGCAGTACCCTAACAAACGGGCCACGCACCGTGCGCGATCTTTCCTTCCTCTTCCTTGTCCTATCCTCTCCCCTTACACACACACACACATACACTTACACTAACATGCACCACACTATCACATATTCTGCAAGAACGGTTGGGAGCTTAGAGAATGTCCTGGCTGGGGCGGTGTCCCGCTGGTGAGAGAGTCCTGGTTAGGGGAAACCCCGCTAGCCGGCGGTAGGTCGGCGCCGGATATTGCCATCCAGCGGCGGAAGATCACCGGCATCTCCCGAGGAAAAACCATGCGCTACACATGCGGGGCTAATGACCTATGCTGTTCATAAGCTTGGAATCTCTTACAACCAACCAACATTAATTTTTAAACAAATATTTTTAAACTATGCACGAAAACAGATTTTTAATTCGTAATATATAATTCAAGTTTGCTACATGATGAAGTGGCTGCAAGGAATTATTATGTTCGTTTAAACTTAATGATAATGAAATAAATTCACAATAATTCATCTGAAGTTATTGCTTTTAATAGAGATTACCCCAATCATGTTAAAATCTATTGCTTTTAAAGAGTAACAACTCCAGGGAATTTGTACTAAAATTAGACGTATTGCCAATTAATTCCGTCCTTTAAAATAATCAGTCAGGGAGAATTGTGATAATTTGAAAGGGTTGGTCGTAAAGAGACATTTGACTGTAATTGAAGTTGACAAGACCAGGCTCTACTCCAATCACCAGTAACTCTAGTACTTCGTTTTCTCACCAGGCTACCGAGAGGAAATAAAGCACCCATTAAGATAGTGAGGAAGTAAGAGAAGAAACTACTCCAGAACCCAGTGCTACCAACGGAGGGTCTTGCGAGGGAGTGAGTCAAAGGCCGGCGAATGTTGGTGGGGGGTGAAGGCACGAGAGTGCAAGGAGGTTTAGTGCCGTGGCATACTATGGGCCCAAATCACAACGTAACCAAAACAGTAAAAACATACGTTTTTATTGCGGCATTTCTTCCACCGATGTTTGGAACGTTAGTTTGTGAATGATTGATTAATTTTTTCGTGTTTCCGGGCGCGTCAACTGTCCCGGTCATTAGTCCCGTTCGTGTAGTGTATGCTTTTTTCTCGGGAGATGGCGGTGATCTCCCCCCACTGGTTGGCGAGATCCGGCGCTGACCTACCGTCGGCTAGTGGGGTTTCCCCCTAACCTGGACTCTCCCACCAGCGAGGAATCGCCCCAGCCGGACAAGCTCTAAGCTCCCGACCGGTCTCCCGGGATATGTGGTAGTGTAGTGCATGTTAGTGTAAGCGTGTAAGTGTAAGGGGAGAGAATTGGACAAGGAATGGGAAGGAGGGATCGCGCGCGGTCCGTGGCCCGTTTGGTAGGGTACTGCTCCGGCATTCGCCTGGTGTTGATCGGACAAACCACGGAAAACTACCGATCAGAGCAGCCGGCCGCTAGAATTCTCCTCGAGACAGCGACTGAATTCGACCTAGCTGAAAAGCTGGTGTCGAAAATTCTGCCGCCGTCAGGACTCGATTAGTTTGTGAAAGTACAAGGCACGAACAAGAGGTACGAAGCCGTGCATGACGTGTACATGTAGCGTTTGACAAAAAATAAAACAGTGTCACTGCGCAATAATTAATTATGACTAAGGTAGCAACTTTTTCAATAATTGCTGTCTGTCAAATAGCATGTTGCAATAGAAGTGATCTGTTCAAGGATCTTGTGTTTATTTAGTAAGATGCTTCTTAAGCGCGTAATTATTGACGCTATTGAAGATATGTATCTTCGAGGGCCGAACGTCGAAATCATAAATAATACATTTTACACAATCACACTTTTCGTATTTATATAGCATGAACCATGTCTTTTTCGTCTTTTTAGAACATACTCGAGGCTTGCGGCTGCAAAAATGCTGCTGGACAAAACCCCAGAAAATGATTTTACAAAAAGTAGGACGTGTACTGCTCCAAAACAACAAATAAAATGTTCTCGTATACTAATTTTGCAATATATTAAACAGTTTATGAAAAAGTCATTATGAATAATAAAAAACAGTGTAGTATAATATATGTTTCCACACTAAGAATATAAAATGTGGATGCTCCATATCCAACATGTAAATGGAAAATTTATTACTTTGAGCGGTCTCGTCTTTATAGACTTCCTGTCGCATGACCTCAGCGGTTTCGTAAGCAGTGATACACTGAGTATGAGAATTGAGTCCGGACGCAAAATATAAGAATACACGGCAGAGCACATTCAAATATTTTCATTTTCAGTCAAAATCTAACGTGTTTTATTACTTTCAGATTATTGGCAAGATCTTGGATATATAGCGAAACCACAGACAATTCTTCCATAGTCGGAGGATGTATTTTGTCACATTCTGCGCGCACAGGAAATCGATAATATAGATTTTACGTAGTGTACTCAACAGTGGTGTGTGTATGTGTTGGTGGAAGGCATCTAAAACGCTGTTTCGGTGGGTTTAAGGCACTAACAGAAGTAAATCAAAACCTCATTCGATTCATCTGAAGCAAATGGGTTACGACTATTTTCAAATATTCTTTCAAAAAGTCTAAAAAATGAGGTTTAGGATTTCAAGGCACGTACGTCTGTGAATTTCTGTACTACCATTCAAGCATAAAAGTCGTTATGACTTTATTCATCAAATTGATGATAATAAACCTAATTTTGTAAGGAAATATTAACACGTATAATAAAGTATTGCATCAGTACTTTTCAATGTCATTTTCTATGTCCGAGGAAGAACAAGGTTGGCAACTGTATTATGTTTAAAATTTAATTTTATGATGAACTTCCATAATACAACTAAAAATGTTTGAGACGAAAATACCTCCTGGAGTGCTGCCGGTGACCCAGTGTGTTGGTCATTAAACACATTAAGGTTTTGGCCACGTCTTCTCCTTTGGCCCAATGTGCGCGGGCGGAGTGCAGTGCGAGAGGGGAGGGGCGCGCTCGATCGATGCGCCAACCAGTGCACTTGGGTGGGCGAGCACGGTGCAGCGAGCTGCCCTTCAGCGCTTCGCCCTTCAGCCCCCTGCCCTACTCCCTGCCCTACTCCTCCCCGCGCCACCAAGTCTTCTTTTGGCCGACTGAGTTAGCTAAGAGCGAGCATTATACTTGTCTCTGCAGCAACTCTCACCGGTAGGACCTAGAGTTCGAGTCCAGACGATGCAGGATTTTCGACACCAGCTACGTCAATTCAGCGCTCTCTCTAGAAAATTCTAGTTGGCTGGCTGCTCTGATCGGTAGTTTTCGGAGGTTTCTCCCATCAATACGAGGCTAATGCCGGAGCAGTACTGTACCAAATAGGTCACGGACCGCGCGCGATCTTTTCTTCCTCTTCGTCGTCCCCTTACACACTTTCACTTACACACTCCTGGGTGGGGCAATACCCCACTGGGTCAAGTCCCTGGAAAGAGAAACACCGCGCAAGAAGACATGTAGGTCGGCGTCGGATATTACCATCCAGGGGAGGAGAATAATCGTAACATACAGGAATAACAAATCACTACGCTTACGGGCTTAACGACCGGTAGCGGTAGCTCAGTGCATCAACTGATGTCACTGCAGCGCTTGTGTACGGGAGGTCCTAGGTTCGAGTCCTGATGGCGGCAGGATTTTATACACTAGCTTTTCAGCTAGGTCGAATTCAGTCGCTGTCTGAAAGAGGAGTCTAGCGGCCGGCTGCTCTGATCGGTAGTTTTCCGTGGTTTCTCCGATCAACGCCAGGCGAAAGCCGGAGCAGTACCCTACCAAACGGGCCACGGACCGCGCGCGATCAGTCCTTCCTCTTTCTTGTCCTATCCTCTCCCCTTACACACTCACTTACACTAACATGCACTACACTACCACATATTCTGGGAGACCGGTCGGGAGCTTAGAGCTTGTCCCGGCTGGGGTGGGGCCCTGCTGGTGGGAGAGACCTGGTTAGAGGGAAACCCCACTAGCCGCCGGTAGGTCGGCGCCGGATCTCGCCATCCAGCGGGGGAAGATCACCGCCATCTCCCGAGAAAGGACATGCACTACACTAACAGGACTAATGACTAAAGCAGTTGACCCTCCCGGAAACACGAAAAAATCAATCAATCAATCCTTCTAATCATTTTAACTCCTCGCGCGGTCGTCTCTTTCCTCTTGCTTCGCATCTTCCTATTTTCATTGTTCTCTTTTCCCCTCACTTGCATTTCTTTCCTCTTCGTTCCTCCATTGATTCGAACCTCTCTTAAGCATTATCCATCTCTTCGTTATTCTTCTTCTTTGTCGTTTCCTTACCGTACTCTTTGTACAAATTTCCTACGACCCCCATCTTTTTCCTATCATTTTCTATACCATTTTTTTCCACCTTGCCTTTTTTAATTTTATGTACTTCTCTGTATGTTACTATCCTTTTCTCAGCACATTTCGCATTTTTTGTATGTTATTTTGACTTCTTTCCGTTTCCGTTTCCGTAGATATTTCAGCCCAAAGTCACACGACTCACGACGACGTACTGTTTCGGAACATCCAACGCCCGTGTTTGAACTGGAATAAAGGTAGTGGATTTACTGGACGCAGAAAATCCTTTGTCCAATCAAACCCTCCACTTCTCCGTTCGCCTTTTCTAAGAAAGGTCTTCGCGCCTGGCTAGCCGAGGGCAGCTGCCACCCGCAAAGCACAAATTGCCCACTCATGACCTCACGAGTCACCCGATAAACGGATTCTTTTCGAACTACCGGGATTTTGTTTTAGTATGTCGGTAGTAGTCATTTTTTGAATCGAGATACAATAATATATGCAAACGTGCTATGTTACCACGATTACCGAAATATTTAAGACTGATTATGAACGAAGGGAAAAGTTGCAGAATGAGTCCAATATATTATACATCGTCCATTTTTCTTTATGGGTTAAATTTGTTGTTAAAAAGGCATTAATAGTGAGAAAAACAAAGATTTTTATTCCAATTAATAATTATTAATTATGATTTTTTTTCAGCAATAAATTAACCCATAATCGAAACATGACTTTCAAAACCATTTTGGATTTTTTGCCAAACCATTCTACGGCCATTATCCTTGTATGTGTAGTTTTCGGGGTATCTTGGAAGGTGTCGCTGAACGTGAGTTCAGGCACCGACCTACACGTCGTGTTGCGAAGATTTCCCACCTCCAGATATCTCGTTCAGCAAAGCACCCACGGAGCCTGGATCTTATCTCCCAATTGGTCTCCCTAGATGTGAGATATTCTCCTACAGACAGGTGCTGAATTCGATACAGCTAGAGAGTACGCACCGAAGTGACATAAGAAAAGGAATAGAATTATTAAAGGGGAATTAAGGTACACAATAGAATCCGAGAACACAAATGAGATGAGATACGTGCTATGAAGATGGCTGCGAATAGCTAACAGAAAATGACTAAACAAATAACTGTAAGAGGAGAAAGAGGTGTGTTATTAGCATATAATGGAGGAAAATAATGTAAATGAAATCAATGTAGGGCCGCTATCTGGGTGCAGATAATGAGATCACAGATCATTATCGCTTTTCGGAAGGTCCTTTTCATGTCACAAAGTTAAATGCATATTCTAAACCAAATGGTACGTAAACTCTTTTTCGCAAAGATAGGAGATGTGGCTTGGAAAGAACAGATTCGATTTTTGGGCCTCTCTGGTCCCCTTTTCCATTCACCTTCTTATTTATTTATGACACATTTTAGTAGGAAATAAATAATGTATATGTACACTTGATTTTACGTTGAAGCAATTAAAGGTTGAGAGATGTTTGAAAAGCCTCTTCCTTAAATACCATGGCTCACTTCCCCAAATTGTCAGCTTAAAGAAGAGAAAAATATAACATTGATCATAATTTGTTTAATTACGACAAAATGATTTATTATGTAGGGCTTGGAGCTCCCTTTCGAAATTATGGGGGGTAAGGAAGTTGCCCCCTTTGGCGCGAGAGGATGCTGTAGCGCCATATCAAGACGAGATTGCATTGATTGGCAGCCACACTGAGTTCGCAAGCAATTCCGAAAGTACGACCGATGTTAACTAATACCGGGTAGTAACCTCTGGTAGTGGTACATAGGTAGTAACCTATGTACCGCGGTTCTTTTCTGCAGGCGCTGCTTCTTGTTTTCTATCGCAAGCGACTGCAGGGTACGGCGCGGAAGGAGAGCTGGTCTCTCGGGGTTTTAAAGGACTCCCTCACCCAACGTCATTTCGTTATTACAACTTATTAAGAAAGTTAAAGAACTCATCATTTATTACAACTTTTGTCGGAGGTGTGTTCTCCCTCCGCGAGAGCCATTATCGGTAATGGGAATTAGCCCTGTTTGTGAAGTAGTTGGCGCATGGCTTCAGTGTCTCTGAAAATTGCATTTCTACTTTTTCATCTCGAAACTTCGTCTCAATTCAATCCTACGCGACGTTCCACAGGGACACGACGAGTGACATGAAAAGAGACGTCACGTTAACAGGAAAGATACCGAATAAATAAAAATAAATAACTTAAATTGGTACTTTTTATTATTTTCATCCACGATTTAAGGTATAAATATTCCAATCTGCACGGATTATATTTACACTTGAAATATATATATACTAATAAAAGGTATATCATAAATCTAACAGATAAAAACGAAACAAAAAGATTTTGTTAAAATTGAGAATTTAATATTTAATTAATTTCTAATAATAAGAATTTAAATTTAATTAAAAATAGATTTTTAGTAAAATATTCAAGATGTCGATATGAATTGACGACTTACGTGACTCAGATGTCACTGCATCTGACAAGGACATCATAGGGTTCGAGTCTGACAGTGGCAGGATATTCGACATTAGCTAGGTCGAATTTAGCCACTGTGTTGAGGAAAATTTTAACGGAGATCGGTAGTTTACCGTGGTTTCTCCGATCAATACCAGGTGAAAGACGGAAGCAGGTGAACACCCTAACAAAGAGGCCAAGGACCGCGCGCGATGTTTCCTTCCCCTTCCTTGTCATGTCTTTGCCTCTTACTTACACACACGTCGGGACACCAGTCGGGAGCTCAGAGCCTGTTCCGGCTGGGGTGGTGCCCCGATGGGGGGAGTGGCCTCGTGGGGGAAAATACCGCAAACCGATGTGTAGGTCAGCGCCAAATCTCTCCATTCAACGGGGGAAGTTCACAGCCACATTCCACGAAAACATACACTACACTTACGGGAGTAATTACCTTAGCAGGTGACGCGCCCGATATGACTAATCAATCAATCGAAATGGATTTGTAGACATGAACAGAAATGCTCCTTGTGGCAATGAGGATTTTTATTGTTATGGTGTCTTTTCACATTACCATTTACTGCAATGTGGTAGTAATATTTATACATTTTTATTCCCAGCAAATTTGAAGTGAATTGAAGAATAAATATTATCAGTTATTACTACTCTTTGTGAAAAGTGACACGACAAATATTAAGGTGATTTTTTAGCATGATCAGGAATAAGACCCAAAATATGTAGGTTATTGGCTTTAGCAAACATTTTGTATTACATGCGAGTGAACATTTTGTATAAATTCTTAACAAAAACGCAAATTCTATTAAATTTAATATGTTAATATGTATATGAGTTAGCATGAGATCGCCGAGTTCAAGAAACATAGATTGCACTTCACGAAACGTTATACAGTTTTGAAGTTTTTTGGCGTTAAATAAATATTCAAACTAGCAGTCTTAATTAGATAAAACTTGAGATATGTATTAAGAAATAAATAATCCTTTTTTTTTCGAAATTCCATTCTATCTTGGCAATAGTTTCATAACAAAAACAGTTTCTTTTTCATTAAAAATGTTGCTCTTTCTTGTCTCATACGTTGGTTATAAAATTCATCAACGTAATTTCAAATGGTAAAAGTGACATACAATAGACGAATCAAAAAATAGCGTTATAATTTCAGGTCGTCACAAAATCAAAATTGAATAACAATAGTCAGGGTATGACATTACTATCAAAATAGCTATTATCTTACTAACAAAAATGTTTATATCTGAAAATATTAAATTTTATTCAACGGAACAGTAAAAGAGCAGTATTGTTTGCAAAGTCTTGTTGTTTAAAGTACAGCTATAAAAAATTAATGATATCGTGAATGTTTTCCGTAGTATTCCTCTGTTGTCGTCAAATATTTTTCCTTTTAAGTTTTAATTAATTAATATACATAAAAGTTTTTTTGACGCTAAATGAATGCCTTTGAAATTTCAAAGAGAGGCACGATATTTTTCATTTAAATAGTGGCTGTATTATTATGAATCGAATAAATATATTAGAGTTTTTGCTTTAAATAACACGTTGAAAATTTTAAATAGTCCAAACTTTAGAGAGTGGATATTAGTGACGTAATAACCTTCCAGTGCAAATCCCAATTAGCAGCTCATAATCCAATATTTCCGACATTATTAGACATGTTAGAAATTATTGTGCGATACAAATGAGTGAGACGAAAGAACGATGGAAAAAGGTATCTTTGGTATACAGGATTCGAATTTTCAGTCATTGAATTTTGCGGACCCTATCATTTCCCAGAAATCATGAGTTCTCCAAAAAGCACTGAAAATGGATCACCGTGAACACGAAATGCGATTGTGGTTCATACGTGAAACTTGGATTCATTTATTCGTATACAGAGTGACTTGTATAAAAGTAACTATACGAAATTACTTCCTTTCAGAATGTGGCCTGCCGAACAATTTTCCACGATCAGGGACAAATGTATTATGTGCAATTTCTTTGTATGAAATTTTGTACATGTTCATTTTGTACATGTGATCATCTTCAAGCCTTCTGCATACCCTTGAAATTTGTAACATTTTTTTATAAGACATTCTGTACAAGAAAAGAAAAAAATATTGTAATGTTTGAGATATTGAAAATATTATTATTATAATACAAAACAACGGAGGCATTTCATATCACGAGTACTGATGAATCCATCTGCCTTTCAGCTGGTGTGCTGCTTTGTGTCACACAAAAGGCGGATAGTGAAATATTGCCCCATTGCAGGATGAAAAGGTGGGAGTATGGTAACGGAATACGATACATGATGATTTCCCTTCCATATTGCTTTTCTCGCTACAATCACACATTAAATCAAGTCCTTATGCGGAATGCGAATCTACAGTTCTGCGTTCCACGCAAAGTTGTTGCCACCACAGTTATCCCTGCTACCTATGACGAGACATAAGCTCAATTTCAATATATAATCGTAATGGATGTTTACAGCAAATTCACGGGCGCATAACGTCTACAAAATAGAAAGGAGACATACGACGAAACACTATTCTTTCACCAATACCAACATTGAAACACCAATATTGTTTCTTGCTAGGCTTGTTTGGGTAAGTACGTTCTGTTTTATCATTTAGAACATTTATTATAGACAGTGTTAGTTTCGTCTTTCAACCCTTATGGAATGTTTACAAAACAATTTGAATCCTCCGCGTCTAATCATTTGGTGGATGCTCTACCGTAGACATACATCGAGACCTGCCCATAAACACATTGCAACTTGATTTTAGTCTGTCGATGCAAAGAACAGTTATGTATTCAGAGCAATATAGTGAATGCAACACAATGCTGGATGTTTCATTTAAGGTATGTGAAACTGGAAGAACAACACTCGGACCACACTTATGTTTCATTTCCATTGTTACATTTAAGTCAGCGATAGTTTTCCTCTGTTATTATGATTCAGAGAAACCGCGGTGAAGAGGCGGCGTAATGTTAGATTGATAAAGGGACTTATTATTTCCTCGCAAAGAAACGTGAGAACAGAAAATTGTGATGTGCAGGACTAAATTTTATATGCAATACCTTTAAAATATTTCAACACTCACTTGCAAAATATTTATGTAATGTATTTATAAATTCATGTACAACTAGTTCTTAACCATCAAAATATACACATTTGTCGTTCAATTATTTTGAAATTTATTTTGGAGTCTCCCTTTCGCCCTTCCCTCACTTATTGTTCGCCGGGTTCCGGAATGGCATTGTATGTGACTGTTAATAACCCAAGCACACAAAAAGCCAAGTTGTCAGACTCAAAGACTTGACATACGTTTATCTATGTACTTAGACACGCTGAATCCGAATCTGAATTGCGCCATTACCCTCAATTTCTTTAAGAGAAACAACCGCCGTGAAATTTACAATCAACAATTTCAGTGGGGTTTTTTTTTGCGATTTGGAAAAAATATTGGAAGGTGGAATTCTGGCTTCAGATTCGGATTTAGTGGATCGACATACAGAGAAAAACATGTGTCAAGTCTTAAGTTCTGACAACGCACCCGAAAACAAAACAAAAAAATTCAATTTCATGTTGTTCTTTTAATTACCCATTTAAAAAAATGAGAGTGATGGGGCAATTCTGGCGTCAGATTCGGATACATAGAGAAACATGTGTCAATTCTTTTGGTCTGACAATTTTTTACTTTCTCCCCTTACGAATTCTTCGTAAGAGAAAGTTATAATCGTGCGCCGGAAAAAGGCGAATTTTCGCCAGAAAAACTCTTATAGCTGGGCTCAGGTAACAAAAAAGTGGATAAATCCTGTTGCTAAATTTAGAAAAAAATTCTCTAACTCATGGTGAAACCAAAATCTATGTTTTGTTCCATCTTCATATCGAAAAATCGATTGACGGAAAAGGTAGACGTCTGTCCGTCTTTCTGTCCGTCTCTGGTCAACGCAAGCGCCTAAACCGCTCAACCGTTTTTCTTCAGAAATCATATTCCCAAATCGTTCTGGCTGATGTCGCGGTTCCTGAAATTTGTAACAGATGTTTTAATTTGGGGAGGTATTTTACATATAGCCCCTGGAAAATTTTCAAAATTTGTTTAAACAATGGGTCAAATTTTTTGATTAATTTTGTTGTTGAATTGTACGAAGAACGTCTAAGAGAATGTAGCAAATATCATAATCTTCGTTGAAATTTCCGATTTTTCGAAAATTGCAAAAAAAATTTCAAACTTACAAAATCCAAGATGGAGACTTTATCCTCAAACAAAGTTGGTTGTACAAAATTAGCCCTTTAATGAGGTCATATACAATTTTTTGATAAAACGAGTGTTTTTTGCGTAATTTGCGCTTGAATTTACGACAATTTTGATTCTCAAAAACCGTTTCAAAATTTTCTTTAAATTTTATCCACTTGTGTAATAAAAAATATGACGGTAGTCCCATTTTTAGGTATTGCACGTTTTCTTTCGAGTCACAAAAAATTAAAACTACAAAATTGAAGATAGAGAGTTTTACCTCAGACAAAGTCTGTTGCACAAAATGAGCTCTCGAAAAATGTCATGTACCATGTTTTGAAATAACGAGTAGCTTTTGCGTAATTTACGGTTGAAATTTACTTATTTTTGTTCTCAAAATCAGCTCCAAATTTTGTCTTCTCATTTTCTTCACCTATGTAACAAGGAACGGTAAAAATGTGGTGCTAGTCCCATTTTCGTGTATTGCTCGTGACGGTATGAGAAAACATTTTGCTGGTTGAAAACACTATTGCTGGAATATGCAGTATTATAATACTGCGGATATTTAGAAACAATGCGATAAAGTATGTACTTTGGCAGCACCAGTAGTTTTATTTTGTGTGCCGGTATGATTTGCTACCGAATTCATACATCGGTATAACGAAAATAGAAAAGACCCTACTAAAGAAAATAGAAAAACAAGATTTCACAGTGCATATTACTACAATTAGAAAAACCTGACAATTAAAATCTGAATTGTAGCATTGTCATTTTCGAGACAATTACATTATCATAAAAGTTTAAATGAAATAAATGAAAAAATTTAAACAGCCATTGCTATACAAAAATATATAAAGATTTAAGGGCAAAAATGAACGAATATTAAGATAATGAACTTAGAAACAACAAAAGCATAGGAATTGAATATTACTTGAGTCGTAAATAAATATTGATCTTATCAATCGTATATTTTTATAGTTTCATGGTTAAAGAATACACTCCAGGAACTATATTTCGTTAGATTTACGTGTTGCTGCTTAATCACAACATTTGGGTTGCACATCCGATCGGGAATATTTAGGACGTACAGCCTGTGCCGCACGTACGTCTGAATTCCAAGGCCTATCACTCACCAGGCATCGCTTCTGTAGCCCGAGGCCTTTCGTAGCTGCCTTTGAAGTGGATTTGGCGACGTAGACGCCATTACGTTGAAATAATATTACACTACGAATTGCAGAGCAGCTGCACAGCGATTCCATTTCGTTCGCGTAAACAACTAAGAACGCACAACCGTTGATATTCTTCCCGGATCCTACGGCTTGAAGTTTGCTAAGGCTCAGCAAAACAGTAGGTGCTTGTAATTAACATGAAATGCGGTGTAAGAATAACTTAGCGAGTACAAGAGATGACAAGAAAATCAACATTTCACTCCGGTCCTTTCTCAGGACGCTATCCAGCTTACAGAAAAGTAAATAATTTTATCCTAGTTTTCTACATAAAATAATAATAATAATAATAATAATAATAATAACAACAAAAACAACAACAAAAACAACAACAAAAACAACAACAACAACAACAACAAGCCAGCGCCATGACGCAGACGGTTGCGGCAACCGTCGTCTGCGCCGAGGAGGCTGCAGGTTCGAGTCCTGCGTAGGCATGGTCGTATTTGTGATTGTCCTTTCACCCCTAATCATCAACCTATTACCCCATAATTCACCTCATAATTCACATTTCAAGGCGTAACAACTATGTCGTGCCGAAGGATACAACTAAAAACTGATCCTAAAAATTACACACTTTAATCGCGTAGCGTCGTCAGTTCGAGATCGTTTGTACCACATTTTACTTTCTCGTCGTACCACATAAGAACAATCGTGCGCCGGACCCTGGTAACGAAAAAGTGGATATATTTTGTTCCTAAATGTCGTAAACTACTTCCTCTAACGTGTGTCGTGTGTGGTGTCGGCGCTGTGCTAGACATATCCAAAGCATTTGACAGTGTTCCTCACGGGGCGATTCGGTGGGCTCTCCCCAGGAAAGGGATCCCCGACGCCTTTCCCAATTTGGTAATGGACTCTTACACCGACGTTTCCACAGTCATTCAGCACCCCTCGCAAGGAATTGAGGTGCCAATTCGTAGAGGAGTGAAACAGTGGGACCCCACGTCCACACTCCTTTTTAACCTCATTATGGAGTGCTTGCTTGAGAAATGGGATTACATGTCAGGATACCCGCTATTGGAAAGAAGTATGTCCATATTAGCATTTGCTTATGATCTGGTGCTGTTCGCAAAATATGCCTCAGGAGCTCAATAATTAGTTGATATTGTGGTGGAATATCTTGGGGCCTTCGGAATGACCTTGTCGGTCGCGAAGTGTTCATCATTCTAAATTACAACCTTTGAACGATCCTGGTTCATTGATGATCCCTGTCTGGAAAGGTTGAGGGAGAGAATTATTCTGGTCAGGGATGATCATACCCTAACATACTTGGGAGTGAACGACAGTATTTGGAACGGTTTCCCATGTAAAGCATCCACATCAAATTTGATTGAAGCAGTGACGAGGCTATAGAAGGCGCATTTAAAGCCCACTCAGACGTTGACATTACTTCAGACCTACATAATGCCACATTACCTCTACCAATTAGTTTTATCGATGCCATCAATGTCGATGATCAGAGAAGCGGACTGTCACATCAGAGTGGCAGTCAAACAGTTCCTCCACCTGCATATGAGTACTGCAGATGGTTTATTTCACCTGGCCAAGAGAGATGGAAGACTGGGATTGCTGCGGCTCGCCTAACACGTTCCTACAGTAGCACTGAACCTTGGATCACGACTAGAAAAATCTGCATAACCAAAATTTGCAGATTGTCCGTTGATAGAAACCCTGTCAGAGTTTCTACCAACGAACATTTAAAACGTAGCATTGAGACTCAACTGGCTCTATACTGATCAAGATTTAAGAGCTTGTAAGAAGAAATGCGCCAATGATGAGGTGGCCGCCTAGGAGAAGCTGGGATCCCAAGGGAGAGCGGTTAAGGCGCATATAAACGATCCGATTGGAAATACCTTTTTGAAAGATTATAATCTTCTGAAACCTGGCCTTTTTATCAATGCACTCCAATTGAGATTTAATACCACTGCCAATAAAACTACTCGTAGTAGAAGAAGGCCTAGAGAGGATGTATACTGCAAGAAGTGCAACACAGCGGTAGAAACTATGAATCACATCCTCGGCCAGTGCATTTTTACGAAACCAGCAAGAATAAAGCGTCATGGCCAGATAAAGAACTTTATAGGGGGAAAGATGCTTCGGAAATCACACATTGTAGTATCAACGGAAGCCACTTTCTCCGGTACCGAAGGGGATTGACTCAAACCTGACCTGGTAATAAAAAAGCCGAAAGAGGGTCCACGTGGTCGATGTCACTGTCCGCCACGAGGATGGGTCTAGCCTTCTAAAAGCAGGGTAGGAAAAAGTGGTAAAGTACCAACCAGTCATTTCCCTGGGAGCCTAATTTCATGGAATGCCCAATGCCAGAATCCTGCCAGTGATGGTTGGAACCTCTGGGGCTATGCCACGATCAATAGTCAGTGCCCTCAAGACATTGGGGATCATGTCTCCAGGCAATCTACTGACTATCTCGTTAATTGATCTCAGAAGCTCTATTAAGCTCTACACACAATTTGTGAATTACGGTGGAACAATTTAGCATTGCTGGTAGTAAATACAGAAAATTAACTTCTTAGTCCCGTGAGGAAGTCAAGGGAACCCAGGGGATCGAAAAATGCCTAGGATATACACATTACCTCTACCAATTAGTTTTATCGATGCCATCAATGTCGATGATCAGAGAAGCGGACTGTCAAATCAGAGTGGCAGTCAAACAGTTCCTCCACTTGCATATGAGTACTGCAGATGGAAAATGGGAAGTGTATTTTATTTAATGTAGCATACAGAAAATTGTGTAGTATGTTTTTTATTTTGTGGGTCCTTGGTATCGAAAAATCCATTAACGGCATAACGTCCGTCTATCATCAACGCCAGCTCCTAAACCGTTCAGCCGATTTTCTTCAAATTGATATTTCCTGATCGATCTGATGAACCACGAGGCTCAGCGAGACAAAGGGACATTTTGGTTTTGTTATTACTTTATATTAAGCCTCTACATTTTCAAAAATGTCTCAAAAATGTTCCCGTTTGTTTTATTAAACTATATCCTTCCGTAACGTAAACAACACTTAAAGTAATTTCGAAAATTGCAAAAGTTCAAAACTTTTCCACTTCTTCATGTAACTACAATATTCAAGATAGATTTTTTTCTGTACGATATCTGCTGTTCAAAGACATATCTGATTATACGTACATGTATAATTTTTCGAAAATATGATGATTCGTTTTTGCGTTTTCCCTGAAATATGAACAATTTTTTAAATTTTCTCCTCCTATGTAGCAAAGAATAAAAAATTGATTTTCTGCCGCATTTTCGGTGAACACTGTATTTTTGAAATTTGCAAACAATTAACATCGCAAAAGAACAATATTCATGATAAAGTTTTTTCGTAAAGACTGTTCTATAAAATCAGATTTGTAAATTATATAAAGTAAAATTGCTTAAACGAGTAGTTTTCGCGTAATTACTGTATAAAGACACTGCAATATATATTTTTCTAAAAAATGACATCAATTTTTTTCTATGACAGAATAAAGAACGCTCAGGCAAAATAATGACGCACGTTTTATTTTCGTTGAACTTTCTTAATTTCTGAAAATTCCAAAAGTTAGAAGAGATGCAAGAAATTTGTGATGTTGTAGCACCATAAGTCTTGAATTAATTTTCTTAGACTATTCTATCATTTAATTGGCCTGTGTAGAACAGAAAAAGATAATTAATTATTATTCATTCTTAATTTTCATTGAAATATTAAACTCGAGAGTTTAATATTTAATTATCGAGTTTGATCTATAAAAGCGAATGAACTGAATTTACGAATACCAATAGAAAATACAATAAAGGGTGAATCAAGTGAGAAAGCTCAGGCAATATACGAAACGCATACAAAGTGGCTATTAACATAAAGTTACGACCATATTATCCAACGCTGCACAAACGTATTTTAAAAATAGACCGCTGAAACGATCGTTTACCATACCGTACAAGAACTTGTAATTGAAACTATGGCATGAGGAATCTTCATTATCTTTTTTTACAAGGGCAAAAACACCCAATGCTGCTTTAGTAACGAGGTTAAAATTCGAAACAAAGTACGTTGAAAACAAAACATTGAACTTATAAAAACCGAAAATAGGTACTCATTTTTTCCTTAACCGCAAACGTCATTTGAAACTAAAATTACCTTTGACTCGAAACACGCACTATGGGTTATTTAACAAGTGTAAGGTTTTATGCTTCTGACGAAATAAAAAAGCTTCACCTACATTGAATATGCTTGAAATAACAGCAAAATGAACTATAGCTGATTGCAATAGTGAGTATGTTTCATTTTGGAATGAAGCATCATGTATACCCTAATTTAATACTCATATTTTTAATAAAGAACTTTAACCTAGATAATAAGTTATCAGAGAGGAAATGTTTCAGTCAAACAAATAGTGTAACGTTAACTAGTAAATCGAGGTTTAATGAATGTAATCCGCATAAATATTCGGGTTCACATTAAGACAGAATACTTATTATCTCATTTATATTTAATATATTTTAGGGTTCCAAATGACAGTGTATTGCATAACTGTATTCATTCTTCCATTAGCATTTGAGACCATTACGATATAAAAATATCTGAACTGTAAACTTACATAAGTGACAATAATTTTAATAGTCACATACCAGTGCCATTTCAGCATTCACAGGACACCAATGGCAAGGACTGAAATTTTCCCGGCCAGACGCACATCCAATTAAACTGAAATATAATTGAAGGAATACGAGTTATCGCAAAAGTGTTTTATGTATCCAATAACCAGTCATAGCAACGGTCAAACCAGGCCAGGTCATAACCAGGTCAGCAATGGTCAATGCAGTTACACACACAACTCGCAATTCTATTTATCAATGTCTTTGTCAAACAATTATCAGGGAAGTTTCTATTCAAAACTAACCAAAGTGTCAAGATCTATGCGATTTGCAGTTGGTAGGCAGTATTACGTTCAGGAAATAACGGAAAAATAATTCGAAGTAGTAATAATTCCCGATAATTTTTGATCCACCTTCATTATTCTTAAGATGTATCTCAACTGTTCAATACATTCAATTACCAATATGTATCTATGAGCAAAATGTTTCAAATGGGTCAACAATGTAGAAATCGGTAATTCTTGAGCATGTGCTAAAGGTCTCCCGACGGAGCAACAAAGAATTAAAAAGGAATACGCATTCACGGGACCGGTACCCTGCCTGCCGCCCAGAGGTGCGTGTACCCAGAGCTGAACTACGCCACGATCTCGGCTCGCGACTACATTCGCCGAGCGAAGGACAAAACCTGGGGGTCGGAAACGCTGCCCGACGCAATCGCGCCTAAAAACGACGCAGGCGTTTCCCCCTATTCTTGCGGTGCCGGCGTCGTTCCGTTTCTTTCTTCGCCCTTGCGTCGCCTCGCCTTCCGTGACTGCCTTGGGCGTCCTACGTGAGCCGGGCCGGGCGATTCGTGCTGCGACAACAGGGCTGCGAGCGGGGTCGCCCACGGCCACCGGCCACTCGCCACCGGAAAAGGGGGAGAGGTGGGGTGGGGTGGGGTGGGGTGGGATTGCGCGAGGTGCGGCGAAGAGGGGTGGGGAATGGAGGGGAGGAGGGCAGGGAGGGCCGGTCAGGTGGCTCCAGGGGGGGGGACAGCTGCTGGGCCACGACAGCTGCGAACAGGCCGATCCGTTCCGTCGGGCCCCGCCCCGCCCGGCCCGCATGCCCGGCGGAAGCCAGCTACTTTTACATCGGCTCCGTTTGCTGTTGATTACGAATCTACCCTTACATTCAGACTCCTGGGTTATTTATATTTTGTTCTGATCAGTCTAAGCAGTAGGCGGATGCCTGACGAATATAATCAGTTCAAATAAGACGGCAGATACTGATATTTCTGTGTACAAATAAAGAAGTGGTTAAGGCAAATATAACTAGTACTTTTCTGGGCACGACTTTGAACTCATCTGATAAGTCTTGACTGTAATTACATCAGTTTTGTAGTGACGAGAAGTTACTAATATTAAAAGTTCATTTGACCAAATTTCGTCAATTTATTACAAAATCCCAATTTTAAACAGATATGCAAACTTTACCAGTAATGCGTTGAAAAGTGGGGAAATTTGAATTACCGCTTAATCGCTGCACATACAGATTCGTTCGTCGGGCCCCCACACATCTGGGGATGAGCGTCACCCAGGCCAAAATTTGGCCACTTGCTATTTAACTTTCTTTTAAAAACAATATATTGCTTTTTAGCAAATATCGGAAAGGCATATTGAAACGCTCCGAGCGCGCGTTAGCTGTCAGAATGCTGCGTGACCTTCGGTAGTGGACTGTTTGTTACATTCAAAATATTCCTTAAACACGAGTCGTAAGACAAACGAAATTACTCGAAAAAAATGATTATTTATCATACGTGAATATGTACATAATTGGATTTGTCTTTATGCGCTCATCATGATAGACTAAAAATGTATACTTCCACTTGAAAAAAATAAAGTTAGCTCATTATCTCGTAAAATACAAGTGTTGAAATGAGTTAGAATACATGTATAAACTAGCCCCATTCCCTCATGCATTCCCTCATGAAATCTGCATTGCAATAACTTCACCGGTTCAAAAATTGTAGGAGGTGCTAAAGTTACGTGACTCATCCTGTATAGTAATTAAAACGTAAACGAAGCACTTTTCATCATAATATAGTAATTAAATATATTTTTTGAATTATTGTTTACATGAGTTAACAATAGAGATAATTTCAAAAATAATCTTGATTGACAACAATCATCACAATGTAAGCCGTCGTCCATCACTTTTACAATAACTAAACTATCTTCATTGAGTTTCATCCTCAAAAGGCCTAGATACAAATGTCAAATAATGGAGGTCTGTAAAAAAAAAATTACATTAAAAATATGGAGTGAACACTTTGATCCACTTTTCAACAACTTAGTTATTAGATCCAAATACACAAAGAAATATGTGCAGTTTCTTGCAGTTTTAAAAGAAAATTAAATATTCTCCACAATTTTGATAGACCGACATTCAGTACTGTATCACCTGGTTCTATTGTGCTTCTGAATACTAAGAAACCTGCTGTCGCTAATCGACTCAAATCACCGGCATCTTAGAGCAAAAACTGTTATTAAAAATACCTAGGGGCTCGATCTGCCGATTCGCAGAAAAGGGCAGATTTTTAAAATGGCGACCAATTTATAACCTGTACAAGCAGCGGAATGTAAAGGGATCATCGAAATACCGAAGATTCTTCTGAGAATTTGATAAAAACTTCTTGACGACCCCAAAAGAAAAGAAAAAAAAATAAGGTAAAAAAACACTTTTTGATCGCAGGCAGAGGCGTTGCATTCCGACCAGCCGAATTGGCCTTTACACTGATATTCCGTGGATGTATTATTTTCTTGCTTTACGAAGTTTTTCGTAAGAAGAGAAAATTATGTAATCGTGTGCAGGAAAACGGCGAATTTTCCAATTTTCGTATTTTTTTTTTTTTTTTTTTTTTTTTGATAGGTATATGATATGATTATGCTGCGATCCAAGATTATGTTTGCTACTCAATTTCTTGATAAATAATCATTTATCATAAGTTTGCAATTAATATAGATTAATTTTTAAATGTAATTTTTTTTTTAAGTAAAAGTACATACTACACATATATCTACATATTGAATTTTTGTAAGTAATTCGTTTCATAAAGTGAGATGTTACGAATATCGTAATGTCCAACCTATATTGATTTCTATCTTCAGGATTTTTTGGGAGCGACAAACAGTGTACTACATATATATCAATTGTTTTTTTCAGAAACCATGGTTGTCAATGGAAATTCAGCATGCATCACTGTTCTACTAATCTTACTAAGGTTTTTCTCTCTTAAAACTTACATTTTTAGTTTCTTGTGAAATGTTTATATGTCATTATCTGAACGTTGTTTGCAATATTTATTATATTAAAAGTTTATTTACAATTTGTTCGTACATGTGAGAAATAAAAAAATTGTTTACTTGGTATCATAATTTAAATATTTATAATAAAATCCGAGTCCGAACTCGGAATCACTCACAAAAATGGTTTCCTATTGGATCGGCTCACAGTCCAATTGTTCGTTTATAGATCACCCACTTTATGTTCTCGTACGCGAACGTATTTGTAAATCTATTTGACAATCTTTACCCAGAAAATGTAGTGGATATAAACATGCAAAATCGTCCCAAAGATTTGTATTTATAGTTCAAGCTACGCGAGTCCCCTAACAACGATAAATTTAAAAACCAACATTTTTTTTATATTATATTGTCCTGATAAATTATGATTTGTTTGAGATTCTACACATTTCTAGGCGTATCAAGCAATTTCTATTTGGCGAACTTACGTTTTTTCTTAACAAATGACTTCTCTTGACTAGAAATTATTCGTTTTCATTCATTTTTCAATTGAATGTGTGTAATGATAGTACTCTCAACATGAAAGTAGATCTCCTCAAATTACATTAGACGTTAGATTTCTCAATAGTTGATCAGAGAGGAGCATTCAGCCGGTAAAAGAGCGTTGTGGTATTTTCCATCATTTCGTGCTGTCGCAATTCATTGGAAGAATCGCAAATTACTCTTCCTGAAACATGGGACAACTGGCGCAAGGCAGAATTCTTACTTTTGGCACGAAGCACCTTAGTTATTTAAGGTATCTAATTTATTATATCCTGACGTATGAGAAAGAAGAGTAATATAGCCATAGTACCTATGAATACGTGCAAAAAGATCATGTGTTCTAAGCCATATCTTTCCCAAATGTACGAGTCTTCGTTTTGCGTATGTTGAAAACAAATATTCTCGTGCGAATCGAGAGTAAACATGTTCTCATTTCTTTTAATTAACAATGTAATAAAACTGCAAAATATTTCATGCAAATGATAGTGTTGATTTACTAATTCAAATTTTTAAGAAAATGTTAAAACAATCTACTGTGAATTTTCAGGCAAAACTGATCATAACATTTTAAAGATGTTTTACACACTTCAGTCTCGTTATTACAATTGACATTATTTATTTTCACATACGAGGCCAAAACTATTATTTTGAGAATATGGTTCATAGGGGACATTTGTTAGTCACAGATGAAGTGCTACAAAAACAAAAACAGACGACAAACTCTCTACCCCTCACCGCTTCTGGAAGGTCGACAGAGAGACAGTAAAGAGGCCAGAGTAGTTGAAAGAGAGAAAAACAGGAATAGACAAAAGAACAATGACAAGACAGGGATAGAGCCCGAGGGACAGACAAACAACAGGGAGCGCTTTCGTGTTCTGGACGAATTTGTTTTCAGTGTTGAGCAAGCGAGTGGGTGCGAGGGGGCGAGGGGGCGAGAGCCTCTTCCTCTCCCTCCGGCTCTTCTGCATCGCCCTGCCCACCCAAAGAAAATACAGAACCCTGTGTCGGAAATAGCATTCACTACTGCACTTTTCCACGGAAAATACATTTCAATTAATTACCTTTACTTGCACTTTGAAGGGATTCGCTTTTCACTTGGTCTAGAACATTACAGAACAGCATTCAAATTTATTTGAGACAATAGTTGCCGTTTGTACTTTTTAATATCTTTTAGTGCCATTTTTTAATTCATGACAAGCATAATGAAATGCATCAAAATTTATCTCACAGTTAACATCATAGTTAAAATTATTTATTAATATAGATATTATTATTATCTATTTATTATATTTTATTATTATCTCTATATTATATTATTATCTATTAGTATAGATATTATTATTATTATTATTATTATTATTATTATTATTATTATTATCATATTATCTCATAGTTAAAATTTATCACATAGTTGAATGAAACATTTGTAAAATTCATAAACAGAGAAATTTAACGAAGTTTGGGTACTGTTCCATCTCCCTCATCAGACTCCGAAATGTCAAATTTCTCTATGATGATGTCAATATCAACCTCCTTTTAAAAACGAAGAAAAAATGGGCATCAGTATTAAGTGTGCTTTTATGGATTTCATGTAAATATAATATCTAATATTCGTGTTGCATTCCATATATTTATCTCACACCCGATTTCTTTCAATAGATATTAACTAAATTGTCAAGTATTCAATTCGATTCTGGTCTAAAGTGCAGTTTGAACAGCCATATATATTTTTTTTGCTAGGTAACTTCAAAATTAATGTTTCTCTTAACATTGAGTGTTAGGAGTTGAATATTTCGTCCTTTTAACCAATAAAGAAGTTTGATACACCAGTACATTATTAAAAAAATATTTAATTTTATAGAAGAATATACGAGGAACAACTAATCAAAACGTATATTGATCACCGGTGGAAAAAAATGAGTTTGGTATGAAATCGTGTAATTTTAAATATGCTCTACACATTCCTGCTTTCAGATTTTTTTTATTTAATTTATTTTAAGTCGCATCAACGGCTAGGTCATTAGCGACTAAATGAATACATTATATTTTACATTGTCAATTTTTAGTTTTTACAATATTGAGGTTACAATTGAGGTTACAGTACAGAGATGATATGGATATAAAAACATAAAACTTAAACGTGAAAATTACATAACTGTTATACTAAAAAGGAAAAAAATTTAAATTTAAAATTTTAAAACATTACTTGGGTAAAATTACCCTTAAAATGGTACTAAATTTTTCTTATCAAAGAATTAAGGTCTCACAGAATTGAATTGGGGACATTTCTAGAGGATGTGATTAGATTTTATCATAAGGTTATCAGCCAAAATTGCAGCTTTTAAAAATATGGCTACTTCACCAGAAGGATGATCACTGGTTCTATTTTTAAAGAAACATTGATAATTTTTAATATTAGCTGAGTGATTAGCCTTGGAATTGGATTCTTGCAAACAAATGATATCTGGGTAATAGTTGCAGATACTCAAGATGACAATAGTATCCATTAATATTCCATTGGAGTATCTTCATTTGTTTGCTTGAAATTTATTTAACAAGGGGGGAATGGTGTTTCTTTAAGAGACCTGAATTAAAAGATTTAGTGTCAGATAGTTTCCATACTGGATTCAGAGTCAGCTGTGTCTGATTCCAGTAGGTGATTCTGCAGTTTGTTTCTTATTCTGGTAACTCTGCTTTTGATAATTCTATCCTTTAATACAGGGTAAATGTCACTGAGCATTTTTATAACAGCTGGAATATCATTGGAATAGTCCTTTACTATGGTTAGAGGATCAGCAGAGCCCAGAGTATTTTCTAGTAGTAAGTGTAATTGATTCACTGACAGAGGGAAGGAGTTTTGGTTCCTTTCAATCAGATCTTTAGTTGGGCTAAGCATGTCTTCCAAGTGTTTTATTAGGATTGCTATCTTGGTCCAGTTCTTCATGTTTTGAAGAATTCTTTTTCTGTTTCTTTTTTTTAGTTTTTTTTAACATTATTATCTTGATTATTATCTTTAACATTATTTGTTGTTTCAGATAGGAAGAGGGTTCATTGGGGAGGCTTCTTTAAGAAGGAGGAAAGTTCATAGGGTCACTGGTGGAGGGGGCGGTGGGAGTTTCAGTTATGGTAGGCTGTACTTCCATATTATTAGAAGGGATAGTTGGTATATTTGTACTGGGAGTGCCCAGAAGGCAATTCTCTTTGGGGATATTTTGTGGGCAGTTACTAGCAGTATGGCCTTCCATTTGCAATTGAAACAAGTAATGTTTTCAGCAGAGAAAAAGATTCTATATGGTGTACCTTCATGTACAATCACTGAGGGAGTTTGTGAAGTTCCTCAGGTTGGATAAATGTTTGCCTTCTGAAACTCATAATGTGACTGAAGTTAGGGTCAGACAGACCAGCTCTGATGAAAGATATACTGGAGATAGTTTTGATGTCATGATACTTGAAAATATTTGTGATTTCCTCGTTTGGAATAAAAGGGTATACATTTGATATTATGATTCTCTTGAGTTTGTTAATTAGGGGTCTCACATTAACAATAGTATTTTTAATGATTAGAGTAGGGTATTTGTTAGTTATAAGATCAGCACTGACTTTCGAGTTCAGAAACACACATATTCTGTTATTGGATATTCTTGATATGAAAGTAATGGCACTGGGGGGAACAATTTCAGTTAGTTTACTTATATAGTCTTTGACAGTTAGATTTTCGCATGCGTCCAGTAGTATAGATTGTTCTTTTGATGGAAAACTCACAGTATTTGCAGCTCCTGCGTACGACTTCGTGGGTTGCTCTTGGAGGTTAAGTGACGGATTCATCTTGAGTTTGGCTGGTACTGCTTTATTCATGTGGATACGTTGAGCCAGCCGGCAGGCCGGCCAGAGAAACGCTGTACACTGCTTGGAACACTGATAGCACTTTAAATAACACTGTTAGGTAATATTGATACTGAAGTGTTTTGGTTCGGAGATACAGTGTATCGGTAAGCTGATAGAGCGCAGCAGTAGTTGTTGCCTCTACCGCTGTCGAACTACGACTGGCTTTCAGATTTCTTTAAAACGCAATTTAACTTATTCGATTAAATGCGTTTTGAAAATATCTGAAAGCATGAACATGTAGAGCGTATTAAAAATTACACGATTTCATATGAAACTCAATTTTTTCCATCAGTGGAAGTTATGCGTTCTGATTAGTTGTCCCTTATAGTATTTATATATGGAAAACGGAAGGTCAATTACTTACAGAGCCTGAGTTACATGGCCGAGTTTCCCTCCTTTTAAATGAAAGTGAAAAAGAAATGGTAGAAAATGATACGAGCTGTTTTACACTGTACTACTACTGAATCGAATATGGATGAAGAAATTTTTTTAACGATCGTTGACTTTTCTGCCCGACAAAAATATTTTCTCCTGTCGCCTCAAGGACAGCAGGAGTTTGAAGAGTTGGATGTCACATCCGTTGTAGCGAATGACGTTTAGGTTGTGCAAAAAAATTATGTATGCGAAGTAAAAGTGCGGAGTGTTTTCGCGAGATGATTTCACTTTGTGGTTGTGGGGTTGTTTTCGTTTGCTAGGAATAAAAAAGCAATCGTCACTTTGACGGCAGCTGGAGGACGGATAGTGGAAGTAGCTGCCGTGACAAAACGGCTTTAAAAGAGGAAGCACTCATTTTACCACAACGTAATTTTGGGAAATATCATAGAATAGAGAGACGAACGGGATGTTGAATGCAGAAAAAAGTCGCATTATTTGGTCTCTCCGTTATTTGTATCTACGAAAATTTTCTATTAATGGACGGAGTAAAGCGGGCAGAAAAATGGACGGCAGTCTCCTCTAATGGACGACGGTTGGCAGCCGACTCCTACTATTAACTCAAACTAGACTTCAAATTCTTAAATTCAAGAGATCAGTGCAACAATGATAAGGCACAGTTCACACATCTCAAATATTAGATCATCGATATTCCTTCAGAAAAAACACCCTACTCTCAACTCAAACTAGACTTCAAATTCTTAAATTCAAGAGATCAGTGCAACAATGATAAGGCACATTTCACACACCTAAAATATTAGATCATCGATATTCGCATCGGCTCCTACTCTCAACTCAAACTAGACTTCAAATTCTTGAATTCAAGAAATCAGTGCAACAATGATAAGGCACATTTCACACATCTCAAATATAGATCATCGATATTCCTTCAGAAAAAACACAATGAAAACTTTCTACAAATGTGTTCATCAGACAGCAATATATGTATAAAAAGTCACGGGAAACGCATATACAAACCGAGAAATGTCTGTATTTATACTCTTATTGTTTTTCCTCCGGCTAACAAAAATTTCGAAATTCGGAGTTCTCACTATGTTGTCCGGATTGTGTCCTTTTATGAATGGGGTTCACGAGATACCTCGTGCAACTTAAATTTTACAGAAGAGCAACACATTTTGCCATTCTGTGATTACATGAAACAATCTTCTAGCATGAATACTCGCACAATTCGACTAACTTTGTTAGAGATTAATGAGTGTATGAAATTAAATTGTGTTACATTATGTGCCCTCGCGACCATTACAAAATAATCAACAGGAACATGGTTATACTCGTAGAGTTATAAATAAGTTGAAAATAGAATTTCCTCATTTTCAGCAAAAAGCGTACATATCACTTTATGCGCCTTAGTCTAAAATATACAAACAATGGAGTGCATGTTCTTTCAAATTATTGAGGACGTTTGATTGATTAATTTGTCGTGTTTCCGGGCGCGTCAACTGCATCGGTCATTAGTCCTGTTTGTGTAGTGCATGTTTTTTCGCGGGAGATGGCGGTGATCTTCCCCTGGATGGCGAGATCCGGCGCCGACCTGCCGTCGGCTAGTGGGGTTTCCGCCTAACCAGGACTCTCCCACCAGCGGGGCACCGCACTAGCCGGGACAAGCTCTAAGCTCCCGACCGATATCCCGGAATATGTGGTAGTGTAGTGAATGTTAGTATAAGTGTGTGTGTAAGGGGAGAGGATAGGACAAGGAGGAGGAAGGAAAGATCGCGCGCGGTCCGTGGCCCGTTTGGTAGGGTACTGCTCCGGCATTCGCCTGATGTTGATCGGAGAAACCACGGAAAACTACCGATCAGAGCAGCCGGCCGCTAGAATTCTCCTCCAGACAGAGACTGAATTCGACCTTGCTGAAAGCTAGTGTCGAAAATCCTGCCGCCGTCAGGACTCGAACCTAGGATCTCCCGGTCAGAGGCGCTGCTGTGACATCAGTTGATGCACTGAACTACCGTTCCCGGTTTATTTATCGAGGACGAGAATAGCAACGTAGTACGGTATTTTCCTACGGCACCGGGCTTCGTGCAACCATTAATTTCAATGAGATATCACATTCTTTAATTGTGTTGCGAATGCGTCGCACGATTGTATGCGCAAATCAGCCCAATCGTACCGTCCGGCAGTCGTGGTGGGCAACGCGCTAACCGCGATGAAAGGCTTGGAAATGGCCGGGGGCTGTGCGGCTCGCCATATAATGAGCCCTAATGAACTCTATAAAGCGACCGGATTGAAATGAGTTTGAGTTTTACAATTACGCGCCTGGTAATCGATACAACCACACACGCCCCACAAAGCTCTCGACGAGATTGGAGATGATTTCGTGGCGGGACGAACTTCTTTAGGAACAACTACAGGTCTGAAGAAGTAAAAATGCTTGTGAAGAAAATCACGTAAAATAGTTTTCCGAAAAGTACCACGTTTTCTACTGAAGAACAGCAAAAAATACTCTCGTAGAACACGGCAATACAATTATATAATTTAATAATCGTCTTTACAAATACTGCAAATACACAGTATAGTCAATATGAACATACAATCCATTTCTTTACATTTAATATAAAAAAGCTGCTGATTCATAACGCAACACAGGAATCTCAAATATTTGATATATTTAGTGATGCTTCACCCATTGAAATTTGATGTGGTTCTTGAGTTTTGGTCAATATGAAAAAAAGAATTATATTGCCGACGTTTCGGCCATTTTTTCGCCATTCATCAGGGCTACAACAATAGATATATTTTTACAGGGGGTATGTAAAGAGACAAGTTATAATCATAGATAACTACCGTTAACATTTGAATGGCCTTACCTGAAAGGTCATAAATTAAGCAAACTACTCTTACTTACGGTATCCCGTGCTCCATGAAGCCACTACATTATCCCACATTCTCAATAATTAGGCTCAACTCCGTTTTATTATTACAATTATGCAAGTGTTGTGCACTGGCTTTTGTTTTAATGTGTTGTAGTTATGATAGAATGTTGCCAACATTCAAACATTAACATAAGTACATTTCATTTAAATAGTCTACAATTTTCTAATCCACACTAAACTTAAGCAAATGAAGGATGATACATTTTAAATAAAGAGACAATATATACAATAATGTTAGAATGAAATTATAACAACCTAAACAACGATTGCCTATAAAATAAAAAAGAAAGGACATTATTAGCATTTATTTATGGATAATATTAGCATAAATACTGATGGGTTCTTCAATATCAATTTTGTGGTTGCACACAAGTCGGCGAAGTGGCCGACTATGGGTTTGACCCCACTTGAAGAAGGGTGTTGTCACCATGATGTGGTATAGTCGGCGTTTCATACCACGATGTTTTGCATCTAACCAATCATCCCATTCAAAATCAGTAATCTCTAGTCAAACTTTCACCTCTTAGGGGCTATCCATAAATTACGTGAGGTCTTTAGGGGGAGGGAGGTCAAACGAATCTCACCTAATGTTACGTGGGGGAGAAGGGGGGTCTCGGCAAATATCACGTAATTTTTTCGCCAAAAACAGTGCTAAATTGCGAAAAAACTGAGACAATATATGTAAAACACGTTTCTATACTAAAACATGGGTAAATCATGCACAATAATGTTATCGCGGTTATGTGATTTCTACAATAAATAGTATAGTCTACTGAGAAAAACAATGTCAACAAAAATTACCAAATTCTTTATCATTAATGAAATACATTTTATTACTTGTATTTTTACAAAACTTTGAAGAAAAATTACCGAACGTTTTTAGAAGTGCAATATATTCATTGTAATTCAGTCCCTTTATTTTCTAAATTTATTTTTAGTCTTAAATAAATGTAATTAAGCAAATTATATTTTTTAAATAAATCTCAATGAAATCAATCACAAATTAAAGTATTTACATTAAAAATACGCATTTTGAAAACTCTCACATGAGATTAGAAGGGGTGGGGGTCGAGTCAAATCTCACGACCTTTCACCAAGGAAAGGGGGAGTCTAAAATTCGCCAAAATCGCCTCACGTAATTTATGGCTGTATTGTAGTTTTAGTCAATCGCGAGCAATAAGGACAAAAACTGCATTCTCGGAGGTTAGTAACAGATAAATAATGGAATTGTGTCTTCGTAAACTTATTCAACGACAAAACAAGTTTGTGAACAAGAAATTGGAGCAGGCATTTTACCACAATAAATAAATTTCTGATCTACTGAAAAGTCATGAAAAGAATCTACTGAAAAGTCATGAATGATGTCATAGAATATTACTATATTCTGAGCAAGTAAAAGCATTCCAATATCAGCGGTTGTAGTAATATTCGTTTTCTTCCAATCCTTCAAATATCGTTCCAATAGCTGTTGTAAGGTTAATAATCACATGTGGCTAACAGAGGTATAATAACATTTCATGATTTCACAGTTACATTTGGCTTTTCTTATTACGTCTTTTGTGACCTCGTTGGCAACACATTGAACCAACTCCTCTCGTAGCGGTCGCAGCCAAGTGGTGCATAGATGCGTCTTCAGTGCGCACGCCCTGTTACGACAATTTAGCTCAACTAAAATCATACGGGAGGAGAGTTTGTTCCGAGCTTTGAGCGCATATCGATAAGATGACAAATTAATTACCTTGTGGGAGTGAATATAGTAAAGTTAGTGGAGCTACAACAGTCTACACTTTCTCGCATTGTTTTTAACTTTTGCAATTTTGCGAAACAAAATTGAGACCTGCACCATTTTTTACGCGTCCCTTGTTCTATACGTGGAAAAAATGTAAGTTGTTTTTCATTTTTTTATAACGTGTATTAATTTCAAGCATATTACGTGATAACTACTCGTTTTTCAAAATCTTGAACATGACCGTTTTCAAACATTTCATTAAAGACAACTGGTTTCATTAAAGACACAAAACATCAAGTTTGTAGTAGCAATATAAACTTTTCGCAATTATCGAAAATACAAATAGTTCGCCGAAAATGAAACCAGCACTACATTTTTTGCCGTCTAACTTTTAATGCATACGAAAAAATTTGAAGAAAATTTTTGCGCCCTATTACAAAAAAATTAGAAAATTGGCTATATTTCATGCAAAATTACGTGAAAACTACTCACATTTTCGAAAAATTGTTCATTATTTCAAGAGCTATCCTTGCTGGATTGATTTCATTAAAGAAAAATTTCTATCTTTAATATGTAGTTGTAGGAAGACGCCGAAAAAACTGAATTTTCCAAGAATCAGGGATTTTTAAGACAATGAGGCCTGTGCCATTCTTTTAAGCGTTTACAACGCTATCCGAAGATAAAGTTTAATAAAATATTTTGACCCGTCTTTGACAAAAGTTTGAAAATGTTGATTCATTAAAAGTCCCCAAAACAAAATGTCCCTCTCAACATCAGAGGATCTCGAGTTCGTTAATATCTATCTAGAAACATTAATTTTGAAGAAAATCGTTTGAACGATTTAGGCACTCACGGACCAATAAAACACGAATTCAGCACAACGGAGAAACGACATTAACCCTCTTTTTCGTTACAG
Source organism: Teleogryllus oceanicus (assembly GCA_964035755.1). Classification (NCBI taxonomy): domain Eukaryota; kingdom Metazoa; phylum Arthropoda; class Insecta; order Orthoptera; family Gryllidae; genus Teleogryllus; species Teleogryllus oceanicus. The sequence continues at coordinate 335,062,289 of CAXIVR010000001.1, read as the reverse complement.
TGCCCGTCAAAAATCGTCTTTTTTTGGCGCATCACCACCGGGTCCTGGTAGCGAAGCTGTGGATAAGTCTTGTATATGCACTAAATTACTTCTTACAATACGTGGTGTGTTCTGAATTCATGTTTTGTGAGTCCTTGATACAAAAAACTCGATTGACATCAAAACGTCCGTCGGTCCCTCTACCTGTCCCTCTACCAGTCCCTCTACCAATCCCTCTACCAGTCCCTCTACCAATCCCTCTACCAGTCCCTCTACCAGTCTCTCTACCAGTCCCTCTACCTGTCCCTCTACCTGTCCCTCTACCTGTCCCTCTACCGGCCCTCTACCTGTCCCTCTACCTGTCCCTCTACCTGTCCATATGTCTGTAGTCAAGCGCCAAAACCGTTCATTTGAAGGAACGCGAGGCCCGAGAATTTAAAACGGATATTTGGGTTTTAGAAGCACTTTAGATGAAGCCGCAACATTTTCAAAACTTTCTAATATATGGTTTGAATTTTTTGCGTTAATTTTGTCCTCGGAGAGCGTATAAAACCTTAAAAAATTACTCAGGTATAGTCGTCGTTGAAATATCTGATTTTTTAAATTAAATTAATTTTGGTTCCAAAAATTTTGGCCCAAAATTTTAAGGAATTATGCAGACTTATTAAATGACTATATTATGGTTGCAGCAGTTAAAACCAAATCACAATTTATTTTAGAAGAAAATTATGCAATTACTTCCATGACTATAATAGGAATTCCAAATTCCTGGTGCAGCAGTTATGCGGTGGCTCCAGTTCATTCACGACGGAAAGGAAATTCAGCCGTGTGAAAAATATATTGGGTTTCCTAGTCTAAAGATTAGTCGAACTTCAATGTGGTTAATTTCTTGGTTACTGTCGAGGCCTGTAATGCTTTCCCATTGCGAAGCGCACAGAGAAAAATATTCATTTGTATCAGAGGCACGCCTCTATGCCATTTCGGCGATTCCATGCAATTTCTATGCAATTCACGGCCGATGCCAAAGTGAGCTAGGGGTGAAACGCGCCCTCTCCAACAGCATTGTACAGTTTCAAATAATTAAAAGAATATATTGCATTGAGATTGTTTAATGCGTTGCTCAAGTGAAATTTGTTTCAAATTAATTGTTACTTCTAATCATAGTATCTAACCGTTTCACTATATAATTTTGACAAACAGAAATTATAGGAAACAAAACGAATAGATTGAGCGAACTGACTCTATGGGAAACGTGTTGAATCACTACTACGATATTGTTAAGATAAAAGTTTATTACAAGTAATTTCAAGACTAAATAGCATTTCAATATGTTCTTGGCAAGGAGGCGTTTTTCATGCTGTTAAGCTTCACCCTTAAACCTTGGTCTACAATGCCGTTAATCTTTCTTCTCTTATAAATGATATAACCTGCTGATACAGTGTTAGGAAAGTGCTGGGACATGAGTAATGAAAACACTTTATTAGCTATATTAACCGCTTTATGATAGGAGTCTGTAAAATGTAATTTAAATTTATTTAAAGATACACTGATTGACAACAGAATATTAATACTAATACAATTGCCCACAACTAATTTAAACTTCACACAATTTTCTCACGAAACGTATAGAAAAGATGTGGAATAGGCTTGATTAGTAGCCTTCCCGCTCTCCATTATTGCGGTCCAGCGCCGTGCGGAGGCACGCCCCTCCCCGCCACAGCGCGCCACGCTTCGCCACCCGGTCGAAGGACCGCTCCGCGCCGCGCCGGCGACGACGACGACGACGACGACGACTACGGCGTCCCGGCCAGATCCCCGTGGAAATAGCAACTTGTCTCACGCGGCCAAAATAAGACGCGAACTCGCCGGCGCGGCGCACGGCGGAGCGGAGCGGAGCCGAGCTTGGGGGGCGGGGCGGCGCGAGGCAGCGGGGAGGTGGGAAGCGCACAGGGGCGCGGGAGGGGGGTGATGGTGGCGGCGGGCCGGCGGGTGGGGAGTCGGGTGGCGGGGGGAGCAAAGTGGCAGCGGTAATGATGGTAGAGGCGGCGGCGATGGCGGCGGAGACGACGGTGGCGACGGTGGCGGCGGCGCCGGCGGTGACGACGGCAGTGGCGGAGTCGCTGGTGGCGGTGGGGAGCAAAGTGGCAGCGGTAATGATGCTAGAGGCGGCGGCGATGGCGGCGGTGGCGACGGTGACGATGGGGGCGGGGGGATGGCGGAGGGGGGGGGGGGGGTGGTGTCCCGGAGCTCCACGTAAGGGCGACGTGTGTGGAGAAGGGAACTCACGTTGGGAGCAAGAATCGGAGCCGACGAGAGACAAAGTTGTTTTTCTTTTTCTCTGGCACGGAAAACTAGCAAGGAATGGAAACATATATTACAGTTTCTCAAAGTTCTTTTCCCTTCGTGAACTGGTAACAAGGAGGAAAACTTTGCCGACGACGTAATATTAATGTTCATATCATAAATAAATTGAACTTTCTAGGGTTAAATGAACTGAATACACGTTTGAGTAAATTTAATTCAAAATCTTTTAAATTGTTTATTCAGATAATGACCGTCGCAATAATATTTAAGAATAGCTCAAGTCAAATATCGGTTGCGACTTGCAAATTATCACATATAAAAAATGAATTTGGAGCGAAAAATCATAATGGATACATATACCACATAATGGATGTTCCACTTATCAATCCAGTAGACCTACTTGAAAAAATTTTCTTCAAAAGTGAAATCTTACAAAGTGTTTATGTCTCGAAAAAAGTCTTACCAAAGACAATATACGGAAAGAACAAACAATATTTGTTTACAACAAATTAATTTACTTCGTAAGTTCATTTTCATTAATTTGCTCACGTAGATTGTGCTTGTCCAACATTTCTGGAGAGACGTTAGGCATTCAGAACATATTTGATTCTTCGCTTTCCTGACAATTACGAAACAATGGATGTTTTTAGATTTACGTAAAATAAAATTTTTCTTTAAACATCATATAACATATCTAGTATTCACATAATACCATAATCATCATATAATATATTCTAGTAGTGGTGCGGCACCAGATTATACTATGTCGTATTATTGTAACGGTTTAATTTGATTCCATTTATTTTGCCAAAGAACATTAAAAACTCAGTGTGGCGTCTGGGAGAGAAGTACAATCGGCGCAAGTTTTCCTGAGCTTCAGAATCTCTTCCCCATTTAAAAAAGTTTCAAACGTTTTTTTTATCATAGTGAGAATAGAGCCATCTAAACTGAATTATTTGACTCAGCTGCCATTTTCATTAAAAATAGGAATTTCCATAAATAATATATGAATTTTGTTCAAATCTCCAACGATATGTTTTGCAAAGAGATTATTTCATGACATTGCTGAACTCGTAATAGGATATAAATAGCATTATCTATATACGATAAGAAGTATGTGCAGATGTAAACCGCTGCATTTCCCTCAGAGCAATGAGGATTTTATAGTTATTTGCATGGTGTGTAAACCGTCATTTAACAAAATTTATAATTACACATACATTCAAATTTTAGTTTCGATAACTGGATATCTCGCTTTTATACTAATAATATAAATAATAACAGTAATAGCAATAATAAAAATAATAACAGACAAACAAAAAATTCTAATCTGGGATCCATTTGGAATGAGGAGAGGAAAGGGAAAAATCGGGTCGGAATGAAAGAGGTACTGAAGCAAAGAAAAGACGAAAGAGGCAGAAAGTTCGATTCATTAATATTCGTTTTCATTGAAAAATATTAACAACAAAAAACAGAATTTAGAATTATTGTTAAATGTTTAAAATTAACTTTTTAAATCTGCAAATAATTCGCAGACTATTTGTAAGTTCAGAACAATTTGATATCGAAAGAAAATAATGGTGAACGTCACCAATTATCCACAAATTAGAATATTCCTAAAATTATGTTCTTGCCATTATTACCGCAAACTTACGTAGTTACCATTGAATGTATTTCCCTTGACAACATACCAGATAAAATTGTTTTGTAGATAAATAAGGGCACAACAATAAGAAAGTAAATTACGCGAACTGATTTTCAATAATTTCTTGATGCAACATGCCTGAGGGGACGGAATCACATAAAATTCTGAAACGTATATTTATATATTAAATAACAAATAAAAGAGATTCTAAGTCTGCAATTTGTCTGTAAAATATAACGAATAATAATGTAATCAATATATACTTACAGAATGTGTTGAACTGTCTTGATTTTCTTCATTCCAAACTATATCAATATTTTAAAGTTTCTTCGGGAGAGGGGTGGCCCTTGTAGCCTTCAGCAGCCGCTTGGATCCGCTGCTGAGTGTATCCCGTTCCTGTCACTTTCTTAATCCCATTACCCAAAGCAAGAAAGACTAAGAGCTCGCTCTCTCGCGTTAGCCGCTTCACTAGTCGGCCTGCGAGTTGCCTTTGAGGCTGAAACGCATTTCCCCTCGTCGTGATTAGCCCCGTGAAAACTAGAACCGCAGTCTCCCATCAGGAGTCCTTTGGCTCAAGTGCTTCCTTTCATGTGGAGCACTCCAGCCGAAGCGGCTTCGGCGGGCCTCCCAGGGCTGAGGATCTTCTTCCCTCGATAGACGCGGCGGCATCGGGGGCGGGGCCTAAGATGCGATGGAGCAACGCCGCCAAATGCACGCTCGCACACTGCTTTGCCTGGAGTGCCGTTGTTTTGGCAAAGTTGGAACTTTTCTCGACGTATCCTACTATTATATCCAAAATTCGAAAAAATGTAGAGGTCGATAATTATAATTTTTACCAACGAGCACACGGTGGGAAATTTCATACAACGTCGTTAAACAAGCGATATTTTCCTCTGAATGTGAGGCAAAGCAACATGCACAAAAGTTCATGAAATTTTCTTCAATGCGATTCAATTGATTGATAGATTTTTTCGTGTTTCCGGGCGCGTCAACTTCTTGGGTGATTAGTCCCGTTAGTGTAGTGCGTGTTTTTTTCTCGGGAGATGGCGGTGAACTTCCCTCGCTGGATGGGACCAACCTACTGTCGGCTAGTGGGGTTTCCCCCTAACCAGAACTCTCCCACCACCGGGGCACCGCCCCAGCCGGGACAAGTTCTAAGCTCTCTACCGGTGTCCCGGAATATGTGATAGTGTGATGCATGTTAGTGTAAGTGTGTGGGTAAGAGGAGAGGATAGGACAAGGAAAAGGAAGGACAGATCGCGCGTGGTTCGTGGCCTACTTGGTAGGGTACTGCTCCGGCATTCGCCTGGTGTTGATCGGAGAAATCACGGAAAACTACTGATCAGAGCAGCCGGCCGCTAGAATTCTCCTCCAGACAGTGACTGAATTGGACCTAGCTGAAAAGCTAGTGTCGAAAATCGTGCCGCCGTCAGGACTCGAACCTTGGACCTCCCGGTCAGAGGCGCTGCAGTGACATCAGTTGATGCACTTCATTGCGATTCAACGTCACTCGCAGAACACTTGGGCGTCATGACCTGCGTCACAACAAGAGTCAAATATGACATTCGTAACTCCATTAGTCAACGCTTCTGTGCGCCTTTACGAGAGGCCGGTACAGCATTTTGCACTCTAAAGGCTCATTCACAATGCAATCACAAACATAAGCATAACACATAGACATATACATTAACATAAGCGAAGAGTTAGCGTATTCACAATGTCGAACATAAACATAAGCAAATTAAGAGTTTCTATTGGCTATGAGACATACTAGTTTACTATTGGTTGGATATGAGAATCGATTTCGAGATATCAAAACAAATACGACAAACACAACCACGCAGCACACGAATAGTTCGCTTATCGACTTCGATACTCGAGTTTCAGTTATCGAACTGTGATTGGCTCATTCCTTATGTCTGACATAAGCTTAAGCACAGAAGCTTGAAGCTTGCAAGCTCTTAAGTTAACGTCTTACGTGTTATGCTTATGCGAACGCATAACGCCATGCTTATGCTTATGTTTGCATTGTTTGTTTGCATTGTGAATGGGCCTTTAGACCGCGCCATTTGTCGCGTGAGATCAGAGCGCTTTGCGCTGTGACGTCGGGAGCCGCGCGCGAGCAATTTGAGCGCAAACCCGGGCCGCGTGGGGATAAGACTGGAGTGGGGCTGCCAATGAGAATGCGCAACTCGAACCTTAGCGCGTAAATTGAAAGAACAATGCGAGAATATGACGGATTGATTGATTGATTGATTTGTTCGTGTTTCCGGGCGCGTCAACTGCGTTGGCCATTAGTCCCGTTAGTGTAGTGCATGTTTTTTTCTCGGGAGATGGCGGTGATCTTCCCCTGCTGGTTGGCGACATCCGGCGCCGACCTACCGTCGGCTACAGGGACTTCCGCCTAACCAGGACTCTCCCACCAGCGGGGCACCGCCCCAACCGGGACAAGCTCTAGCTCCCGACCGGTCTCCCGAAATATGTGGTATTGTAGTGTAGGTTAGTGTGTGTAAGGACAAGGAAAAGGAAGGACAGATCGCGCGCGGTCCGTGGCCCGTTTGGTAGGGTACTCCTCCAGCATTCGCCTGGTGTTGATCGGAGAAACCAGGGAAAACTACCGTTCAGAGCAGCCGGCCGCTAGAATTCTCCTCCAGACAGCGAGTGAATTCGACCTAGCTGAAAAGCTAATGTCGAAAATCCTACGACCGTCAGGACTCGAACCTAGGACCTCCCGATCAGTGGCTCTGTAGTGGCATCAGTTGAGAATATGTTACACCAATTTAAGTATGATTACTTTTTTTCTTTTTTTTTCCAAATGGTTGTTGTCGATTTATGACAATGTACAGTATGAACCTAAAACGAATTAGACATACATATTTGATTTGGATATCTTAAGTATTATAATTGCTTGTTGGGCAGAAAATGCAAATCGCTTTGCTACGATTTAGTCAATTGTAATATGAAATAATTTCTGTTTGATGATGGGAGTAATAAATTATATTTTTTCATTAACTGTGTTTAATTGAATCAGAGCTATACGGGCCTATCCAAGCTAAAAAATCTGATTCTTAAAAAAATATGATTACTCTCTGTTCTATTCCCGACAAGAGTACATTATATATTTCTAATTTCAAATTAACGACCACTATTTATAGATAATAGTTTACAACATCATATAAAGAAGATTAAGCCCTTTGCGTTATTTTTAACAGGATTCATAATAATTTTATGATTGCCCATATAATATCTTAAAATATGTTTGTTACTTCTTATTCAACTTCTCGTCGGTACCTCTTATTTTGCTTCATAATGAGGGAAAAGTGTCCCAAATAAATGCTGTCAAACATTACACTTCTTGGAATTGCCTATATTTCATTTTTAGATCAATTTCGATGTGAGAGACTGCTCTCAAATTCCTCCGTTATGTAATTATTTGCAGATTAGAACATACCGAGTGAAAAATCTATTATTAAAACGAAAATATTTGTTAGATAAAATTACATAGTATATTTTTAAAAGAGGACATTGCTTGTTTGTATTTTTAAAAGAGGACATATTGTTTATAAGTTACAATGAGCATACAATTAAAAAATAAAAATATGTGAATACATGGCAGTGCACAGAACATAAACAGTGAAATATGGCCCTTGTAGCTAGAAATACAATAGACTGCCCACTTAAGTAAGTGGTCAAATGACTTCACATCATGAAGCATTGCATTCAATGTACGCCCCGCGGCGACTTCGCTCCAACTTCTTCCCTTCCCGCAAAGGGGAATACTCCCCACTACTTGCACTCTCGCCGCCCTCGCGTGCAGACGGCTCTCTCTTAAGTGCAGAATACCCTCGGGAGTAGGTGTTATGCAGGCCTGTTTTACGGTCTCCGGTTATGTTTCTTATGCCCTAATATACAAAATGAGACGTCTATCACAATATTGGAGAGTACCCTCACAGCTTAGAGCGGGTTGTCAAACGTGTTTGTAGTTCCAGTTCCAGTATGTAGCTATTTTCAGTAAAAACAATTATTTCCAAAGTTTTGAACGTTCGCACTGGCTGAGCATGTTGTTATTTACGTAACTAGACGAGGCAACCACAAGAGCTACAATAATCCGAGGACCTGGATCGTGTTTGAACCTGTAATATTGCGCTGATAAAGCCTGTAATCAAACCACTCAGCTAAAGGGCCGTATACTTTAATGTTATGATTTGAGTATAATTGAAGGTCGTTCGCAGTCGAACCCGCATCTTGTATACTGAAAATGCTTCTTTACTGAGCTGCTGGGAGAAGATGAAGGTTTAACCTGTGAACCTGCAATACTATTGGCACCGTCCTCATCTGCTTGAACCGCGGGTATTTCCTCTTCGGTACACGTATTCTCCGACATTGTTGCTCTAATGGAAGATGTGGAGCCCCACTGACCACGGTGGCTCTCCTTGCCACTCGCAATTCACTAGATCTGAGCCGATCGCGACAAAGCTGCTTGTGTCTTCATTCATTGTCATGCATATTTTCTTTATATTATTCATACATGGTCTGTATTTGTTTTCCTTTATTATAATTATATGAAATCTGCACGCATTGTACTCTACAATACTACGTACAAGAGTTATTCCAGATCTCATTTAAAAACAGAATTTCCCGAATAACACCTTTTTATGCAAATGGAAATTTTTATATATTTGCTCAAATAAAACTTATGTAAAGCTTATAAAGGTAAAGACATCCCTGTGCAATTGCGCACAGGCAGATTCGTCGCCATCGACACAAATACGAGATTCTATGGCAAGCACAATGTTCTGGCCGCCTTTAACCCCAGGAAAGAATCTGGTACTCACTTGGAAAGCAGGCTGAGTCGACCTCAGAGCCGTCGTGAATAGAAATCACCAGATAATAATCCCAGCCTCGCCGAGATTCGGCGCCTGGGTCCTTCAGGTCAGGAGGCCAGTGCCATACCACTATATATATATATATATATATATATATATATATATATATATATATATATATACATACATATTACATACATACATATATAATATATACACAAGTATATAATGTGCGCATTTTTTGCAAATAATTCGGAGGAAACGAGAACAAATACTACATGAAAATTGTCAGAAAGAATCCATTCATTCAATTCGAAATGGGAATTAGATTGGATTTGGAAGCCGCGAGTGGTCTGCAATGCAATAATCGCACGTCCCCTAGTTTGTTGTAAACGCGAGGCTGCACATGTGATCAGTTTCGAGAACATGCCTGCTCTATAGCATGTGTTTTAATAGATGTGTAGTTGATAACATCAGAGTATGTCTTACGTATAAACTAATCTAACAAATCATCATTGTAAACAGAACACAACCTCTGTAATTACATTTTCTATTAATACATTTTGTTATTCTAACTTCAAATCGGTTAGAAATTGCAGAAAAGTAATCTGCGTGTAAGAAATACTCCCTACCCGGTCTGGGTTACCGTGGTGGATAACGTCCCGTATCGCAAACGAAAATTATCGTAGATTTTGAAGCACCATAATATCACCTTATGATATTCAGTAAAATATGATATTCGTAATATATTCGTATGATATTCGTAAATCATATCAAAATTATAAAATCATATTTCTATCAATTTCTGATATATGAATATGATAAAATGCGAACTTGAGATAGAGAAGCTTTGGATCGTTTCCTATGATTACGGTGTCAAGCTTTTTTAAAATTTATTTTTATTCACTGTTCAACCATAAAGTTTTACATGTTCGGGTTTCAGAAAACAACACAATATATACAACATTTATAGTACTATTTTCATACGGTGTTAACCCAAATTTATTTCTTACAATTTTTAATTTATAAAAATATGTATGTTTGGTTGGTGATGAGAGAGGGGGCTATAGGGGATGAAAAATGCTATTTTGTTACATCATATAGTTTTTTACTTCTTGGAAAGTTCTTGGAAAGCGTAGGGATAATTTTCGTAGTAGAATGGTAGTTACATCTTGGTCTTAAGGAAGACGTAGAAAGAAGTTTCAGTTTAATGGTCTAATGAATGATATCAGGGACTGAATTCCAAGATCGTGATGAGTGATTACTTCGGATTGTGATTTTGAAGGACCTCTGTTTTATGGGGAACTTTATTTTGAAACTTTTGAAGGTGATTGTGATTAGTATGGAATGAGACAAATCATATGGGGGCATATAAACGTAAGTTAAAGTAGGTCGAATGATAAGTCGGTTTATACCGACATATCATTCGATTATAGAACGTTTGTTAGTTTAAGTGAGGATGATCCCCTTAACAGATATAGTCGGATTGATTTTCCATAAGCCCTATTTACAACAAAGTTATGTGATACGTTCAAGTTAGCCGGCGGTAGTTTGAAAGCTTAAAATCCCCTATTCTTGCTATTTTATTTCTTTTTTGTAATTTTCCCGTCATAAAAACTTTATTTACAAATAAAAATGGGTAATAAAAACTGCGTTGAGCAAAAAATGAATTGGCAAGTTTTCTCTCAAAGATTTGTGGAGCCAGCAAACACTACCTCCGCGAAGAATTATATCCCATTATATAGTCATTCCATTGTCATTTTGAAGTAAATGAACAGAAATGATAAACACATGGAGAATAAAAGACATTAGTGATCTAGTGATTCACGAGGTTAACCTTAGGATTCATGGTCCCGGGTAACTACATGAATGCATACGCAGGACCTCGGAGACCATGCGTATTATACTCTTCAAAAAGCACATATTTTTAGAATTTTTAATAACTTCATTTCTTAATAATTTCAATACAAGTCAACTCTGAATGTGATGAATAATGTAAAAGGTATTAAAAGCCCTATTATACATTGGCATAGTAGAATCGAATTTCAGGACCTTCCTACATATCTTTTGAAAATTTTTCCTTTGCCAGTGACTAAAATGAAAGTAGAATGATAAAAGAAAGTCTACACGGAGGGTAAGCTTTCTGAAATGCCGCTGTGCCGAGTAAAAAAGCGAAATACAAAACATTAAAGCTCGGAGGCCCTGCATATGCATCCTAGAGTTAAAAGATTAGATCTTAGATCAGCGAGAAAAAAAGCTTAGATCAGCGAGAAAAAAATTTGCACGGCAACTAGCGACACAAATACGCCGGCAGAGGAAAAAAAGCCTTTTCCCTCGAAAGGGACGCATATAGGCTTGTTGGAAAACACGTCCAAATAACGTGGCGTTTGAGACCATTACGCCATGTCGCGTCGCGTCGCGTCGCGGCGTGCCAGCTATTTCCAACGGCGGCGGCGGCGGCGGCGTCTCGCGGCAAATGGGAGCGTCGCTGCCGCCCCCACCCCCACCCCCGCCTCATCCCCTTGTCCGAATCGCCTGCTCCTCCCATTGTCTCGAATTAAGTCTGCCCCTCCCGCTAGTCCGCGCCGTCCGCGGGAAGAAGAAAGAAGGCAAAGCGAAGCCCCAAATAAACAGGTCGCATACCGCGTTTTTCCTCCCGGCCAGCCGGCTTTGTCCTTTGTGGATCCGCTTTGTTCTTCGTTAGACATTCCACATGGTCGTAAAAAGAAGATATGAATGTGCCCGCGATGGTAATAAGGGCTGTTAAAAGGTGTTAAAGCGCATTTTCACGGAGTTAAATTAGTTTTAATAGAAGTACAGCGAAAAATAATTTCTTTGGATCCTAATAAATAATAATAATAATAATAATAATGATATAACAATTATAAATGTGGATTGGCCTAGCATTGCTTTCGGTCTAAAAAAAGCCTCTTCTATACCATCATCCATCACGTAAAATAAACCCCCCTTTTTTGCTTATTGTTCACAATTGAGGCATGTCGGGTAATGACAACTGACATTTCTGGCGAATTTTGAATTATTGATTCTAAGTGGAATAAGTGGGAACTCTTTTTTATCTCATTTTTTAAGAATGCTCATTACATCATGTCTTTCTATTTTGCAAAATTTCAAGAATAAACAAAAAATGACAATAAATTCATTTGTCTCATACAGATAAATTGACGCAGATGGTAGTCACAAATTGATTTTTTCTTCTTCTGCGACATGAAAATTCAGTTAATATTAATTACATTCGAACGCCTCAACTGTAATTTTTAAAATTGTAAATTAATTAAAGTGGTTAGGCGAAAGAGCAGGACTTAAGGCCTGAGCCTTGCCACAAATAAAGACAAAATTATTAATTATTAATTATTATTATTATTATTATTATTATTATTATCATCGTCATCATCATCATCATCATCATCATCATCATCTGCCAGCCCTACCTGTGAAGTTTTACTCATATTTTCCATCAGGGAACTCAACAAAACGGTCAAAGTAATGTGTTTTCATTATAGGCGTATCAAAGCTAAGAAAATTGGGATCTGATTAGGATTGGAATTGTCGCATTTAATTTTGCTGTACATTTAGCCAGGGTTCCTTTAAATGGCACAAATTCGATTTCCTTCCCTTAGAAAGTGCATGCACTTCAATCTATATTCAAACGCACTTTGGAATTTGAGAGGCTAACAGGCTAAACACTCACCCTGAATGGTGCGCTATTGTGTACAAAATGAAGGTTGTATACGTGTGTGAACATTACTTGTTTTGAAATATTGCTCCCACGCTTTGTATCCTAATTCATAACACAAAAATGTATAGTAAATTGATTCTGAAGATCAAGAAATGGCAATACTTGTTCACCATGCATTACAACCATTTGTAATCGTTGTTTTGATAAATAAAAATAAAAATGTATCTTAATGATTTCAAGTTCTGCAGCAAATGCTGATGTATTTGTATTGCACGAACCTAAGGTTGTTAGTTTAAGCCCTACCTAAGATAAAGGTGTTTTTCTTTACCTGTATTATTTGCAAAACACATGGGCAAACATTGCATTAGAAAACTATCAGTGTTAGTTTCAGGAAAGTGTCCCATACTTCGTGAGGTGTCTTGAATCGCATCTAGATCAGCTTTCTCACCTAGTTCATGTTATTACAGCATGCTCAATTTTGTATTTAATGATTTGTTTCCTAATTATTCGTAACTGTAATTATTGTTCTCTACATTAACATTTTATGCATTTTGGGCACTTTTCTATTGTTATAAAATCACACTTGTGAACACGGCCAAATACGAAATCTTGTATCGTTACTGTCCCTGTCTGAGCGTATATCTTCAACCCCTCCGTGCACCCCCCCCGCCCCCCTAACCCACCCCGGCTTTCACCTTTTCCGTCCCCTACGCTCTCTCGCAACCCCCAATCTTCCCCGCCACCCAATCCCTTGAGCTCTCCCAGCTCCGCTTCCCTGCCTCCCCCATCGCCTGAAAACCCCGCTTCTCCCGCCTCTTCACTATTTATTTATTTTTATTTATTTTACGCGAAAAAAGTTAAAACTGCGTATGACGTGCTATGGGGAAAAGTGAATTGTGTGCACATTTTCAAAATTCTGTGATCCCTACACTAAGTCACATACTACTTACATTTTTTAAAAAAAGCTCCCATGTTGTAATAAAATCTATTTTCAAGGATAAAAAAGCAATAAATTTTGGCCCTTATCCATGTTGTCCTTCGGAATAATACTTCCTGCCGCGACAACATGGAAACGATAATTTGAATAACTGTATTTCCCACTGAATTCTAGAAGACGTGCACAGAAAGTGAAGTTACATTTATGTCCAGAAGCAAAACAAGGGGCCATCTCAGCATTCGCTCGTTGGATCAGGGAAACTGGACGAAAAACCTGATCGAGATGGGGGTCATTGACCCGGAGGCTGCAATACAATACTTGTTACAGGTTGTTTATACACATTTATACAGTTCAAAAGGTAAATAATGCATTATATATCATTGTTAAAATTAATCTTACTTTTCTTGTGATGCTCAGTATAGTCTCTAATTGTATAGAAACAGTTATGCAGCAGAAACGATTTCACTTTGGGTTTAAACTTTTCTATCGAATTTAATCCCTTTTTTATCGAACTATCCCGCAGCGCGTCTCCCTCTCCCGTCGCATTCACCACCCCACCCTCCCCCCTCCCCCCGCGTGCGCGAAGCGTGCGTGTCGCCCCGCCCTCGCCACCACGCGCGGGGGCGCACGGAGCCCGAGAAACTTCGCTAACTGTGTAACTGCCTCAAGGAGCCCCCGACTCCCGTCACAGCCAGCACGCACTCTGATATGCACACGTCGACGTTGCCAGCGGCGGCGGAGTAGGCGACGAAGGAAAGCGCAGAAATAACTCAAATTGTAATTAAGTTGTAATTCCTGGAATTGTTCCATTAATTAAACTCTCTAACAATGCGTCCTCCAGTTGGAAAAGTAGGCAGTACAAAGTAGGAATTTGTCTTATACGAGCATTTCCAAGCGGAAAATGTTCGCGTTATTCAACAATATATCAAAGCACAATCAAAAGTCGGATAAGGAAACATAGCTGATTGGTTTGTGCCGCTGGCACATATATTGATTTGCAATTTAAAAATAATTCAATGTGATAAAAATGTTCCAGTAAGATATTAAGCGATTTCATGAGCCGTTAAATCAACGAGGTATTTGCTAAATGCAAAATAACACATGTTATGCTTTAATTAAATTACACTGCTCTACAGAAGGATTTTTGATATTTTCCAGAGACATTAATCCGTTTTTATATACTTAAAGTGAAGCGATTAAAGAAATGACTTCCATTTTCCAGTATCAAATCAGATTTTTTAACTACGCAAAAACCCTTTTTAATATTTTCTTTCTTTAAAATCCGCAAATTATATTTGATCAACAAAATTAGACAAAACACATAACCAAAAACAGTTTGCATTATATTGTTTTTTAATAACAGACCCAGTTATGAACATAAACATGAAGCACATGACTCATTATTTCGTGTTTTTTGTGCGTGTCAACTACTACGGACATTAGTTCGGTAACTGCAGTGCATGTTTTTATCACGGGACGTGATAATGGTCTTTACCTGCTCGATGGTGCGATCTGGCGCCGTCCTACACGTCGGCTTGCGGGGTTCCACATTCAGGTATTTCACACCAGTGGGACACCACCCCCATCCCAACCGGCACAAACTCTATGGCTCCGACTGGTGTCCCGACATGTGTGGCGGTATAATGCATATGTGTGTGTAAGTAATGTGTGCGTGTAACTAACTGTCAAAGAAAAAGACGTAAAAGACTCTGGAATGAGTAATTAATAGAGCTAACGCGTAGATAAAACGTTAGTCATATACCCTTGGGCCGTCTAGTAGGGTATCGGGAGCGGTAGCTCAGTGCATCAACTGATGTCACTGCAGCGCCTCTGACCGGGAGGTCCTAGGTTCTCACTCCCCAGGGCGGCAGGATTTTCGACACTAGCTTTTCAGCTAGGTCGAATTCAGTCGCTGTCTGGAGGAGAATTCCAGCGGCCCGCTGCTCTGATCGGTTGCTGTTTTCCGTGGTTTCTCCGATCAATACCAGGCAAATGCCGGAGCAGTACGGGCCACGGACCGCGCGCGATCTTTCCTTCCTCTTCCTTGTCCTATCCTCTCCCCCTTACACACACACACACTTACACTAACATGCACTACACTACTACATATTCGAGGAGACCGGTCGGGAGCTTAGAGCTTGTTCCGGCTGGGGAGGTGCCCCGCTGGTGGGAGAGTCCTGGTTAACGGGAAACTCCCAGTAAGCCGACGGTAGGTAGGCGCCGGATCTCGCCATCCAGCGCGGGAAAATCACCGCCATCTCCCGAGAAAAAAACATACACTACACTAACGGGACTAATGACCAAAGCAGTTGACGCGCCCTGAAACACGAAAAAAACAAACCAAACCAAGTCTAGCAGGGTGGTTACGTTGCAATAACCAACAGTCAGCCATCATGAATTTCATGAATCTCCCTGGAAGTATCCTTAAAGTCTAGGTGAAATCTCTCATCATGTTTTTCCGTCATTACTACCAGCTTTTCTGAAATCAGTCTAAATGTTAGTGAAGAAAACGAATTTTCAGACTAATGTTACACCCTATGACTTCATATTTTTCAGCATGATTCTCATATTTTTGTATTTTATGATTTCTCAGGTACATATGAACTACTTCTTTGAAGCTAATCCATGCCTCCCTTTCGGGAGGTGTTATATATGCATCAAAATTTTTATTTTGATTCTGATCTGTGACTTCTTTGATTTGTTCCTTCTGAGAGTGCAGAAGTTCACATCTCCTTGAACCCCTGGTACTTCATCTTCGGTACTCGTATTCTCCGACATGGTCCGTAACACTGCTGCTCTAAGGGAAGAATTGGGGTCACGCTGACTACGGTATTCTCCGACATGGTCCGTAACACTGCTGCTCTAAGGGAAGAATTGGGGTCACGCTGACTACGGTTTTATCCAGTGAAAATACAATTAATGAATTTATTAAAAATCAATATATGATAGGACAAAAGTAAAGACACTTTTTGACTTCAGAGACGAACTTACATATAAAAAAAGAGCCAAAATCAATAAGAAAAATCCATGTTCACCTGTATTATAATTTCTTTAGAACATATTGATAATTCACATATTGAACACATTGATCATTCATTATTTTGAACAACATATTTCCATTCCTTACACCCCAACGCTTCATGGTAAAAGAGAAACAACAGATTGTTATTTGTGGGTGTCTCTCCAGTATGAACAATTTTTACATTTCTCTTACGGCGTCATTTATATTTGGGTTTCCTTAATTTCCGGTAAATCCGCAACATCGGACAAACAGCTTGAACCAACCTGCAACACCATGCATGATTCACCGGGAGAGGTAGCTCAGTGCATCAACTGATGCACTGACATGCACTACACCACCACATATTCCGGGAGACCGGTCGGGAGTTTAGAGCTTGTCCCGACTGGGGCGGTGCCCTGCTGTTGGGAGAGTCCTGGTTAAGGGGGAAACCCCACTAGCCGACGGTAGGTCGGCGCCGGATCTCGCCATCCAGCGAGGGAAAATCACCGCCATCTCCCGAGAAAAAACATGCACTACACTAACTGGACTAATGACCGAAGCAGTTGACGCGCCCCGAAACACGAAAAAATCAATCAAATCAATCAATCCATGCATGATTCTGTAACATGAGAAAAAACACGTCCTCCGAAGGAATATGTAAGAATTTTTATTTAAAATATCACGGGTTCGGAGCTGTGTGCTCCGGTCCGCTAATCGCCCAACAGGTCGTTAAACTATTTCCTTCATTTCACCAAGCAAATCGTACTAGTGAGTTCAAGAATACGCTAACATACCGTCATTTCAAAGACAGCGTCTTGTAAGCCATCCCTCCGCGAACGAAAATACACGTTCCGAGAGTAACCTCCGGCCTTTCACGTGAGATCGCACCCCCGAAATTCGATTTCCTGCCCTTGATAAGACGCACTGCGAGTCGAGCCTCCCTTCGCCTGACAGCAGGACGGCCCGCCCTGGAAGAGGCTTGGGGGATGGGGCGCAGGCATCCTGCACGGCGCGACGTATCCAATTTCCGTTTCTTTGCGGACTGGCGATATTATTACCAGACATCTCAGTGCTAAGAAGGATACACTCTCATTCATCAGAAATAGGTCTATTAGGGTGGCTGTTATTTAGTAGAGATTGGACATTTTTGATCTTGCCCATTCATATACTTATTAAAGTGAGAAAGAATGTGAGGCACAATTTATTCTTTTTAAATTTTTCCTTTACAACTACCAACCTTCCTTTCGTCACATGGAGTACTAAACAGAGCAAAATTTGCCCTCCAAATCTTAAAAAAATGATTATTTTATTAATATGGCAACTGATACATTAATGCATATTATTATAATTCATACTATTATTTTGTGTATTTTCATTCCAATATACATTAGCTTAAACTATAAAATTGTAATTTAATCAGTTTCAATTTTTCCAGTATTAAAGACTTAATAATTATCTTTATCAGAACCAACTGAACAAGTCTGTCTTACGTTGTGAACTTGAGTTTAAACGTGATTTCAGCTGTTGTGCTAAACACAACTTAACAATGAGACACGTTCTTCCGTTTTATAAATTATAACAATGTATATGGCATGGAGTATCAAGACGGGCAAAAATCATCACCAGGAAGAGAAAGCAAAAAAAAAAAAAATGAATAAGAAAGAAAAGGAACAGATACAGGAAGTGGTTGAATCGTTCGTGATCGTGGGAACTCCGTTTTTGTGATCTACATTAAGAACAAGGAAATGAAAGGGTCAAAATTTGTCCCCGTGATGCCATAAGTTTTAATCAGAAATTGTTGTTAAGATTGAGAGAGTACCATACAAACCATGCACATTTTAACAATATGACGGTGGAGTGATTGAATTCTATCACCATCACTTCTCACATTACCTATTGTACTGTTATCCGATTTATAAAAAATCCTATTCATCAATAATAATCTCCCCCACAATGTTTCAACTAGTGGATGTCAATGACAAAACACTACTGTGATAATCTGTATGAGTCTTCTTCCTTCACTACGCTCACAAGTCAGTAAACACATACTCTTTACTAAGCCTGTGACAATGACGACTTGATTTATAGTTGGGGAAAACAAATTTCATTGGACGATCACGTTGAAATACAATGTGTATTAGAGCTAAACTACGTCATTATATTTATTTGTAAAATAAAATGTGTTCGAGAAAGTTCTTGTTACTTTTTTCATAAACCGTAAACACAATGATAGAATGGTTATGTCAATGAAGTATTTTATTCATGAGATATATTGAGATTACCAAGGACGTTCAACCCTCTTACATAATTTGTTTAAGTAATATTTAGTATCATAAACCACTTATTACTTATGCTGGTAAGGCATTTACATAGATTAAATCACGAAGATTGTTCTTCGACCTACTGGGTTTCACATTTCGCAGGCTAATTTAAGAAATAAGCAGAACTTAGAAAAGTGGACTCGTCCTCGTAACCTCCATCCTCGATGTAATCTTCCAACTTCTCGAAATATGCAATCGCCAATGAAGAACGTATTTTCGAAGTGACGTACGAAGAAACACAACTTTTATGGAATGGAAAGTACTCATATTTAGTCTCATAGTTCAAAATAGTATTCAACAGATTTTGATACCATAATAGGAGAAACAAAACTTTTGAAAAAATACTTTGCAGCATGACGGGAAAGAATCTTAAGAATTTACTTATAGGTAAAACTAGAAAATGAACAGATATGGAGATACCCGACTTTGGAAAAATGTTCTTCAATTAAGATATTCAATGAATATTATTGAAAGTAACACCGATTGTATTTTTCTATCGCGAAACGTTACATGCAGTTTTACTGTTCTTCTTATAAAAAATAAAATAAGATAAAATTAATCTAATATAGTGAAGTACTTGTTATTACGCACGTCACACATCAAAGCACGTAAAATCCGGTTTGCATTGTTTGTGTACACCATTATCGCAATCATTGTGAAAGTGGCCTACCGCTGCTCCATGCGGTAACTGCGATTGAACGATAGAGTTGGTGGCAACTGGTCACCGACCACAAAATGCAGGACGCTTTGGGCTATTGCCTACTCTACAGTCAAATGCGGGGCGCGCTTTTAATCGCGTGTTTGACCAATAAATAAATCAGTCAGTATCAAACATGTGTAATAGTCGATGTGTAATATTCACGTTCAGACGATTACAGTCACCAAGCGTTAGTACAATAAACCGAATCATGCTACAGCAAGCACACAAATACACGGTACACGTTTGCAAGGTGTTTCACACAAAACTGAGCAAGGATCATTATGTTATTAATTTAAGAGTGTTTCAAAACGAAATCTAAATTATATTTTGTACAAAGTAACAACCACACATTTAAATATGAATTCATAAGAGGGAACTGGGAATTTTGACCGTAGAGGAAGTTGCCCTACACCTGCTAAAACTACTTATATTTATTGGTATGTGCTGCCACGTGGAATTAGATTATGAAACGACACTAGATCCAACATCATTGATTTTGTGCCCTCGTTGGAGCTATTCAAGGGAAGTTTAAAGGGAAGTTTAGTGTATCCTGCAAAGAGTTCTATTTATTTCGTTTCCTCGATAGAGAGAAACGTAACACAAATAGTATGTATTGTGGGAATTCTGATTGGATGTTGTTGACGTTCTTATAAGAAGAAATAAAAGAGGTAATCTTCGTCAACATATCAGTAGTAACAACATAGTAGTCAACATCAGTAGTCAACATAACAAATAGTATGATTTTAAACATTGAAATGAAAAATATTGAGAGCAGGGTTCTACAAAAGCATGTAGTAATAAAAAATGTCTATAAAATGTTAACTATGTTCTTTAGAAATAGAAAAATCGTTAATTTTCAATGAGAGACAGCTTACTGCCTCTCAGTACTGGGATGTAGTTAATGATTCAATCGAAATATCGTGATCAAAAAGGCAAACAAAGATAACATATCTCAAAATAACTTTGTATGAGCAAGGCTTCCTGCCATCAACGTAGATAATGATGGCCCCAAATTGACGACGATTTTTAATTTATTAAAACAATACAAATTATTGTCAGGTAAAGTAACATATCTTAACCATAATACTCACTAGCCATAATACTCACTTGCAAAACAAAATAAAGATGTAAATAATGGGATATAGCAGAAGAAATACAAGTTTGTGAATTTTTAAACTTGACGCTGTTTGTATTATCATTGTATCGGCTAACAGAGTTATTTCCAAACATTTAAAACATATATCTCCGAAGTACAAAACATTTAACGACAGTTAAAATTATTATTATTATTATTATTATTATTATTATTATTATTATTGACAATAAAGAATAATACTATTATTAATATTATTCCGTCTTTTTTTACCACCGAAAGACACGTTTAATGCCTCCAGAGACTCGAAGGTTCTCGTGGCTTTTCGGATGTCCAGCGCTTGTCGGAGATATTCTGAATCAGTCACATCCATTACACGAGGATGGGGAATCAGCCCATCGCTCGGGTAAAAGAATAAAATGCTTTTCAGATATTCGCCAGAAGTGATGAAGGAAACCTTGCAAACAACAAACCTTCAACATATAAATTAAATTTATGGAAACTCTCCGGAATCGAATCCGTCGAGTTCAGCGTCGTAGCTATTGATCATTACCAAATGACATAGTTCATGTGAATCCTGACAACTTATTGAAAGCCAAGGAAAATCACATTCAGTGGCCAGCGAGCCAGTTTTCTTTCCTTCCGTCGGGTTGACTCGACAAGTCTGGGATAAATGGACAAGCGAAGTGCTGGACTACAACAGACCTGGGCTGCCCATATGAATGATTGATTGATTAGTGTTTATGGGCGCGTCAATTAATAAGTTCATAAATAATAAATTCATTACTAATAAAGTAATTCGTCCCGTAAGTGTAGTTCATGTTTTTATCGCGAGACCTTTTTCAGCTGCATGGCGATATCTCACGCAATGCGGATTTTTCTACAACCGGTATCTCGCACAAGCTCTAAGCCCCCTGTTGGTCTCCCGACATGTGTGGTAGTAGGTGATAGGGTGAAGAAGAGCAAGGAGCGATTGATCGCGGTTCGTTGCCGTATGTTAGGGTACTACTCCTACATTTGCCTGGCGTTGATGAGAGAAACCGTAGAACCGATCAGAGAAGCCAGCAGCTGGAATTCTCTTCAAGACATCGGCTGAATTCGACCTAGCTATCTAGCTAATGTATAAAATAATCCTGCCACCGTCGGGACTCGAATCCTAGGACCTCCCGAACAGAGGCACTGCAGTGACATCAATTGATGCCCTCAACCACCTCAGCCTGCCCACTCGCTTGAGCAGTCCTGGTTTAGAGCACTGCTTCGGCATCCGCCTGGATTTGAAAGAAGGAAATAATGAAATGCCAGACAGAGCAGCCGCCTTCTAGAATTCGATGTTGACTTCGTCCTAGATAGTGTCGAAATCTGCCCAAACAACCAAGTCAATCCTAGGAACTCCAGTTATCGAAGATGCATTTGCAGAGCTGGTTTCAACTTAAGAGCACTCCCCACCTCCAGATGATTTTCCCCCTCTCTGAGCGAAGTAACGTCCAAGAACTCCGATAGCAGGAGAAGGCGGAGGGTCCTCTTTACGTCGCCGCCGCATCAGCGCCTGTCGCGCAAGAAGTGCCCGGGATTTGAACCTGGACCACGCTGGAGGACTAGCGCGCTTCTCCCGACCCTCGAGACGGCGCTCCACGACCGGCGGCCGAGCGCTCGTGAAAGCGGCGGCGGCGGCGGCGGCGGCGGCGGCGGCGGCGGCGGCGGCGGCGGCGGCGACGGCGACGGCGGGGCGAGGGTGAGGATGTGGGTGAGGTCGAGGGCGAGGGTAAGGATGTGGGATGGGCGTGGGTGAGTATGTGGGGTATGGGGAGAGAGTGAAGATGTGCGTGACGGCGAGGGCGAGGGCAAAAGCGAGGGCGAGGGCGAGGGCGAGGGCGGGGGAGGCGAGGGGAGGGAGGGCGAGGGCGTGGGCGACGGCGAGGGAGGGGTGAAGAAGAGGGCGAGGCGAGAGAGGGGGTTAGGGAAAAGGCGAGTGAGAGGGCGAGGGAGGGGGCGAGGGAGAGGCGGGGAACGACGCGACTGCACGGGTGGGCGAGATGAAACGGAGGCAAGGTGCCGACGCGGGAAGGACAGAACCTAGACAGGGCGAGGCGGAAGAGAGGTGGTGGCAGAGCGGATTGCGGTGAGATGGACCAAGTGCACAACGCGATCAGAACAAGGAGGTGATGGAGCCTAGGGGGGCGGGGCGGGTCTGGCGTGGAGGGGGAGTGATATGAACAGTCGTGGCGGAGATGGTGTGGCGCGAAGCTGAACAGAACCGCGAGCCCTGAGGTTGAGAAAGCGGTGGATAGGGGCCAGTGGGCTCGGTGGGGAGAGGGAGGCGGAGGGGGGGGGGGGAGGGGGGGGGAAGGCGGAGCGAGTGAGGCGGGGGGGGAAGGGGCGTGAGAGGCAAGGAGGGGGAAGCGGCGATAGGGAGCTGGGTGGGCGAGGCAGGGCAGCGGCAGAGCGGCGTCGCGCCGCGGGCGGAGCGGAAGCGGGGCGGTGGCGGAGCGGGTGCGGAGCGGAGCCGCGGCGGCAGGGAGTGCGCGGCGACGCCGGCGCGGCAGCGTGGCGACGCGGGGTCGGGGGCGGCGTGGCAGATTAATGGCAGCGGCGTGACGGCGGCGCGAGCCATGTGCAGGCGCCCGTCTTGCCAGCGACCGCCCCGCCCCGCCCCGCTGCCTCCACAAAGGAGCTCGGCTCCGCTGTCCTCCGCTCTGCTCCGCCACCGCCTCCATCACTGTCGCCGCCGCCGTCTGCGCCGTCTTCCCCGCCGGCCTCGAGCCGCCGCCGCCGCCGTCGTCGATGTTTCTTGCCGCCGCCCGCGCGCTTGTCAACGCGCGACTCCTACGCGGCTGCCGGCGATGGAGTGGAGGAGAGCACTCCCCTCCACCTCGGCCTTTTCTTGCCCGGAGCAGTCTGCACCTCCGGGCGATATTTCTTTGACGCGGAACTGCCAAGTCTCCTCCGAGAGCATGAGCTCGGTGACGAGAATCCAAAGTTGATACCCACTCTGTGGGGTTAGTATAGCAAGAGTAAAAAGATCTTTGGGGTTGTTATTCAATTAGACACCAGGTAATGTAAAATAGTAAAGTCAATTTTATTTCCGCTCAGCACCTTGATGAGGAGCGTGAGCCTCAATATTCGAGTACGTTCGGTGGTTTGGCAACGTGATTATTAATGATCCATATTTTAATTACAATATTAATATACAGGCTGAGTTATTTGAAGAGAAGAATCACCACCAACTTCTTCATATATTATTATTATTATTATTATTATTATTACTATTATTATTATTATTATCAACTCAACAGCGCGTCGAACCCTGCACATGCCCACAAACAGATGATGAAATAGAGACTACGACAAAATTAGAAGACTACAACTCAAACACTTTTGGGAATTCACTTTTCGAAAATAACAGAAAAGAAAGTGCTGCTGCTGCTGCTAATAATAATAATAATAATAATAAAAATAATCAGCAGCAGCAGCAGCACTTTCTTTTCTGTTATTGTTTCAGAAATAGTGATTCCCGCAGAAAGTGTTTGAGTTTGTAGTCTTCTAATTTTGTCGTAGTCTCTATTTCATCATCTGTTTGTGGGCATGTGCAGGGTTCGACGCGCTGTTGAGGTTTCGGGAATGCTGGTGAGGTCATTTACGAGCTCAGAGAGCATTGATAATCTGACGGGTGGCTGGAGAAGTCGGTCGGCATAGCAGGTTTGCGCTCGATACACGACTGTCCTAATATCCATTCCAATTCCGTTAATTCTCATAGTTTCGTTTTTCGCGTTTGAATAACAGTCGTTAGAACACTAATTTTTTTTTCCGCCAATAGTTATAAATATTCTGAATGCTGCGACTCATATTAAGCACAATCTTCTGGTCGTTACAGAAGAAGAGAAATTGTCTTGACCCTGCTGTACGTATACGAAGCAATAATGCCATTTTTCATCAAAATGGTATTATAAATACGTAAGTATCGTGAAAGAAATAATATAATGACACCAATGACATTAGTACTTGGAGAAACCATCGAAATAAAGTATGTAACAGTTTAACACGATTGTATTTTTAAAATACATACCAGGAATACTTAAAACCACGTCCGCCGTTTCAAGACGTTAAAATATTAAACATTGGATTAAAACTAACTGCAGAAACACATACTTCGATTATGAGTTATTATTTATGTTTAGGCTCATTAATCAATGAAAAAACAGCAAAATATGTTTCAAGCGAAACGATGAAACTTTCAACGACGAAACTTTAAAACTTTCCTTCTCAAAATTTCTACGTAAAAAAATCTTCAATAAACATCGACAAATCTCGCAAAAGACAAAATAATTGGCGAAGTACTATTTACTATATACGCGATTCTAAGAACGACAATTCAGTATCATTTGTTTTATTTCTGAGTTATTTTTCCTATTATACAAATGTGTTATTCTTTTGCAACCAATAAACAAATTCTGGAGTGTTCATTTGTTTCCGACATGTACTTTTCTGTATAGAAAGTTGTTTTTACAGCCAACTTTTTTGAGTACCGTACTAACTTTTGAGTAGCGTCAACCATTCGAAATCTTCTTGGAGTTCATTAAATATGCTTGAAATTGACTTACGAGCTTATTTTCGAAGTTTCGTTGATTTCTTCTTGGATATTATCTATTGCCTTCTTTGAACTATTCATTATATCGACTCATTCTCACGAAAGGGACACCAGGATCGGTGGCTCAGTGCATCACCTGATGTCACAGCAGTGCCTCTGACCGAGAGATCCTAGGCTCTAGTCTCGACGGCGGCAGATTTTCGACACTAGCTTTTCAGCTAGGTCGAATTCAGTACTTTGAATACTGGAGGAGAAGGGCCGGCTGCTCTGATCGATAGTTTTCTGTGGTTTCTCCCATGAACACCAGGTGAATGCCGGTGTAGTACCCTAACAACGGGGCACGGATCGCGCGCGATATTTCCTTCCTCTTCCTTGTCCTATCCTCAGACCTTATACATATACACACACACACATGCACTACACTACCACACATATCAGGAGACCGGTTGGACACTTTGAACTTGTCCGGGCTGGGCGGTGCCCCGGTGGTGGGAGATACCTGGTGGGGTAAAACCCACTTGTTGACGGTAGGTCGGCGCCGGATCTCGCCATTCACCACCGCCACCTCCCGATGAAAACATGCACTACACTTACGAGACTAATGACCTCAGTAGTTGACACGCCCGGAAACACTAAAAATCAATTAACGAAAGGGAATGACTCTTCAACACACGATAAGCTCTGATGCTCTCTCAACTGAATGGGTTAAAAGATCATTTGTTGCAGTGCAACCCTGTTAGACAATAAACGTTATTCATTTGTATAAATCTATCGAAAATGTCCATAAAGACGTGAATGCTATACGAATCTGCTTTTGCGCTTAGCCTCGAGGTTTCTTTTGGGCAGTTCAGAAATAGTTGATCGTTTATCATACACTGCCGTCGTGACAGGCGTTTCCGACGGACATATCCTTTAGTCCAAAGTAGGGAAAACGAAACCAACAGAGAAAGCAAACCAAGAGACAAAACCGATTAAACTGGCAGAATTGCTCTCTGTACTACTGCATAAGGTTGGTGATTTCAATGATTCATTAATAATTCAGTGAAATTTCAATATAACGCAAAATAAAAACAGTGTATTGTAAACGTGTCGAATCTACAAATATTCGAGCATGAGTAAAATCGACGGAACTAAACGGATATGACATCAATATTCCAGCAGAACTGTAGTATTGATCTATTATCGTATGCACCCTGCTTCTGGTTTGGTGTATTCTATCCGGGTGGACGCGGCGATCTCATTATTTCCATACATAAAAAGCACTGGAAATCGAGACTGGCGAGCACTGGAAATTGACAAGACGCTACTGCATATAGTGCATCACGCAAGTAGTGGTGTAACCACTCTTTATCTAGAGCACTTGCCACACATTTTAGAGTCCAAAAGTACTTAAACTATCCTCTAAGAAATATTTAAAGTTTTACCGCACTTGATTGAATATCCGAAAACTGGTAATTTTTTGTTTTATTCAATACTTCTTTTCCTTCACTTCCGCTTCTAAGTTCCACTAGCTTTCATCCAGCACCATTTTTTAAATTTTATTTTTTAATTTGTTGTGTCTGCACCTTGACGCAACGCGTCTCCAAGCCCCCTTAAGGGGCGTTGAGCGCTTTGCACTTGGAAGTAATTCTCCTTTAATGTGCTTTTTATTACTGGAGTAATCCTCCGTTAATTACTATATTTGTCAAGTCTCGTCCGTCGCAGCCAGTCAGTGCCTTTTATCCTTCGGCCAGGGGCTCGAGCCGTTAGATCCCGGGGTTCCTGGCCGGTCACCCAACCACGAAACCGCGAGTCTCGAATTCGCTTAACCGTCATGACTTCACGGAGCGTAGTAAACGAATTCGGTTAGCGCCGCCGGCTTTGTTACCGTATCTTGCGATACAACCGGAGTTTTCCTGAACTTTAGGTTATTTTATATGTTCGAGGCATGCCAGGAGACTTGCCTCCCTTCCATTTAACCATGCTCCTTGTCTGTATTTTCCTAGGTTTCACTTGAAGCCTACACATGGCGCTGTCTAGAGACTCTTCTGAGCAGGCGCGTCTCATGAGCGTCCCTTGTAATGCCTGGGATAATTCTCACTTTCTCCACCAGGCGACAATTAATAATATCCGAACACACTGATCGGTACGATCTCGTGCTTTGAGCTGAAGAAGATATAAATTTTTTCGCAAATGCAAAAATCGCGTTCCAGAAATTTAAAAGGACCAACAAGGAGTGCACTCGAGTCGCTCAACAAAAGACATATTTTTTAAATGACGAAAGTCATCTTCATAAATGCGAATATTTATGTTTGGGTTGAACAGACAATCGTCTCGATGACCTTACGAATAGAAAAGTACATGAGGGCGTGAAGAACATTAAGTGGGAGGTATGGTAATATTAACAAAGCATATCAAAAGAGACATAATCACGCGGAAGGCATTGTTGAGAGAGAAATGTTGAGAGGAAACAGAGAAAGGATACGAGGAAAAATAACACGAAACAGAGATAAAGAAAGTAATATGAGAAATTAGAGATAAATAGGATAAATTTCAAGGAAACAGGAATAAGAAGAGCCACTCACGCATGTTACGTTTTCAGCAAAATCTTCCACGCTTTGACCTCTGCATTTCTCATAACTTAGCGATAGTTTCCTTTGAAACTTCTCATAGCGCTCCCACTTCGCTCTGCGGCCGTCTACTGAGAGCCAAGGGTTATATACCCGAGCTCAAGGAGCGAAAACATGGTAGATCGTAGTACATGACCGATGATGGTGGATGTAATAATAATAATAATAATAATAATAATAATAATAATAATAATTTTATTTATGTGGCGAGACTCGGGCCATCAGGCCCGCTCTTCCGCCTAACCAGAATTGAATTAAGAGATACATTTAGTAAATAAAACAAGTAAAATAATACTTAGTAATAAGTAAATAATACAACTTACAGATGTCATGCCCCTGGGCTCACAAACGCAACAAAAATACTACGTCCCAACATTTTCCTTAAGCGACCGGGGAAAACCAGGGAAAACAAAGGAAGTGAGCATGCTCTTCAACATTGAGCAACAAAAAAATATATTTAAGATAATTTTAAAAACAAACAAACATTACTGACTCTGGAAAACTCTAAAGGTTTGCCCGAAAATATAAATTCTGAGAGATATTAAATTAGCAATACGTATCAAATGTTGACAAAATCTCAAATACATTCATGAATCATAAAAAGCAATATGAGAATGCACACAACCACCCGGCCAGGACGACGGCTTAGGGTCGATTTTAGATTTCAACATCATGTACTCGTCGCAGATCTCCCAGGATGAGAATGGAAAGGGGAGGGAGGGATGACGGGCAGTCCGTGGCCCCTTGTTTCATGAACTGTGTCGGCATTGATATTTTTTTAGGTTCATTTTCAGCATATTTGGTCATATAGAGACCACTGTGAGTTTTAAACTGCATGGAGAACTGTAGGGAGAATACGTAAGGAAAATACGAACACCCGCGACACTTCGAGCCGAGGCTGTTCAGCCTTAACGACCTCGGCTATCCAGGCCGGCCATTCCGAAAATTATACGTAGAAATCACAGAAATAACGATCAGTGCAGCCGGCCAGTACAATTCCCTTTCAGTCAGTTGTCGGCTTCGACCCAACTTCTGGAACGGTGCGGAACATCTACACAGTAAAGATACGATATGAAATCTTGCCGCATTACCAAATTTTGTTGCAAATACATTTTATAATAAAATCACGTATTAGTTTTTAATGTTTGAAGTTGGCATTTTTTCTCTGAAAAATCTATTACATTATTAAAAGAATCTATTTATCTAACTGTAAAAATGGCAATAATTTTCACACTATTTTTCATTAAAATGCAAATTTGCCTTGTGGTTTTGTTTTTATTTTCCTGCGGCATACATGCGACTCTTCCTCGCACACCAGCGGGTCGCCGCACTCCCGTTGAATGCCCGTTGCACGATGGTGGGTAGCCTTACACCTTCAACAAAGGAAGCCCCAGCGAAGAAGCAGAGCAGGACGAGTCCAAACAGCTGCGCCCCGTCCACCCTCACCCCTCCTGCCGCCCCATCAACTGGGGCACGGTCTGAATGCCCGCCGCCGATCAGCCCTGCTGCTTTAAGAAAGCTACCGCCGCAACTCTTGTCGCGCTCCCCAACTCGATTCTTAGGTCTCATTCACAGTGCAAACGTAAAAGTAAGCATAAGTTATGGGGTGGCCCATAGTGGGTCGATATACAAATCGAAGAAAAAGCTAGGAACGATGGTGAAAAGATCTTTCCACCGTGCTAGAAACGAATTGATCAAGCTTCAATTCGTTGAAACCTGATTGGTTAAGGCGAAGCTTACGTTCGTCATTTGTATGCTTGTTTTTACATTTACATTTTACTGCTAAGTTTACGGCATTACGTTCCGTGTAAGTTTGCATTGTGAATGAGGCCTTACAGACTACACTGTCAGCCCCGCTAGCACCCTTTATGAAGACGCTCTCCACAGTTTTTCGATTACCACCGAAGAACGTATTTTATTCAATGATTTAAGCCACTTTTACACTACAAGAGTCATAACCAACGACAATAAATATTTAATACAGAATAATTTATTTCACAGAGATATATTCAAACTGTACAGTCGAAAGGACATGTGAATCACATGAAGTCATTGGCAACCACAAGAAGACAATTAACAAGTTCTGCATTTTCAAAAGTGTAATACTTACAATACATCTACAGGCTAGATTTTTCTCAGACCAGGCAAAGTACACATGTTGAGAGTTTAAATGTGAACATTTTGTATCACGATGAATTTGTCGACGATCGATTACTTTAAATGATCTATGTAATTTTTTTATAACACGTTCAGAAATGCCCTACATTTTGCCCTGACGAAGGTCGCTGCATGACGGCCTAAATGTTTACACTTGTGCCTATATTGCATGCTGGTGAATGTAGAAACAAAAAATAAAACTTGGAACGTCTCTTCTGAATGCTATCGCAAGCCACTTGTCAGGTATTCCTTCCTCCAGGGGGAAGAGAAGCCGTCAGGACAATTACACGAACCCAGGCATGTCAAGGTCACGGGCAAGGTAACATTCTTACTAGTGCTCGCTGGTACTGTGTCCAGAGAAATTGATAAGAAATTTAAAAGTAATTTTCTGACAAATGTTACGGAATGGCCGTACGTCATTGGAGACCTGAACCATGACAGTCTTTCGGAGACGTTATTTGACAGTTGTTATAAATTTACCTATATTAATTCCTATTTTCTTTTTAAGGCAAAGAAAGGATCCATTAAAATTAAATAGTACATCAGTCGAATTTCAAATTCTCAAATGAGAGTAAAAATTTTAAAAATTGAATCCAAAGTATCTTTATTTTGTAATCCTGTTAAGTGTGATATAAAACCATGAACTTTCAACGTTCAGGTTAGAAGGTTTAACAGACAAATATGCTTGTCTGTTAAAAGCGCTGTCTGTCCGGAGGCGATAACTGTTAACTTATAGAGACTCGTTAACTTATTTCATAATATTACTACTACAATAAATAACTGAATGATTTAATATCATAACAAAACCAAACATGTTAAGAATTCGCCATTTAAAATATTCCGGTCATTAAGCAAAGATGTTTATATAAGGGAGAATTTAGAAGTAAAATAAACAACAAATAGTAATAAGTAGTGAAAAATGTAATAAGTAGTGAAGAATATGCAAGAGTCACTAAAGAAAACATTACTGTCCGATTAATTTAAAACCATATGTCAAAAAGAATAATTTTATACTGAAATTACTATTACAATATTAACAAATGATAGATAATTGTATTCCTATTTTTATGACACATCCATTGCTATCCATTGAGAGAAATATGTTTCATTTAAATATCAAAGTTGATTAAATATCTACATAATTAAAACAAATATTACAAATAATATGTATACAGCATTTCTCTTGCCCCACGATTGTCACTGATATCCGAAAACTGCATTTCTATATTGTGAACCGTTTATACCTTATGGGAGTGATCAATTTGTAGTGGGTCACCCAATGCGTTTTATTTAATGCAATATATTAATATTAATTTTTAATTCGAAAAACCTTGAAACTATTTCTGGTCTCTTGTATCCTAAATTATGATTTATTGTAAGTAATCAATGCACGTATAGACTGTATTTCTGTAACTAATAAATGTGACGTAATATAAATTTTCTAAGTGCATAGATTTCAGCACATTGAATTAGTAAAGAACACCCATTTTTATTCGTTACGAAAATGATTTTATTTGTTGCTGAGTACATTAACCAGAATTCATTCATCTTAAAATAAACTAATGGATGGTCACGTCATTCGAATATCCAATCCTCGCGCACAATCGATGATATTCTTCGCCCTACATTGCAAATGCAGTGCTCATGTATGTTACCGTGGGAACAACAGTTTGTCCTAAACCGTGTCTGTTTTGAGGGAGATTTTCAACTCCCTGACACATAGCAGCGAGGCTGGCAGCCTGCGCCCGCGGGACCGCCACCGCCACCACTTCTCGCGCAGGGTTCTCGCCCGCCCCGACACGCCCTCCCACACGCCCACACCAAACATAACCCATGTTCATCTTTCCATCATGATAGTGTAGTTATCAAAAATGGTGAAAAAAAGGAACAAGTTTTAAACAAATAACAAAGAATAACAACAACAACAATAATAATAATAATAATAATAATAATAATAATAATAATAATAATAATAATAATGAAAAAGAAGAAGTTTGTAAGAGAATGGTTATCATATCGCAAGTTACAACTGCAGTAATCTTTAAATAGTTATTTCAATGTCATGCAATAAAACTGAAATTTTACACAACAAAAGATTAAGCAACAAAAACACGTTTTCTGTGACTATATAGTCAAATATGAATATACGTTTTCCATGCGCTTACCCGAACTCGTAAGATAATGAAATCGTATTAGATATGACATTATTTATCCTACTCACCTCTCTTCTCAGTTTCTGTTTCTTGTTAAGCCGCATCGAACCAAGTAACCTTCTTTCGTTTAGGGTATCTGCCAAAGTAATGTTCAGTATAAAGAATAATTTTGAAAAAAAAATCAAGATAATATTTTTAAACAGACATTACATCATTAAAAATTCTGCAACTCAATACAATTGTACACACGTCGCTTTCAAATATCCAGATCTGCCTTAATCACTAATACCGACCATTTGCCACACCTAAGTGGTTTTGCCGAGAGCAGATTGTTTGTGTAGTGATACGAATAATTAGATTTTCCCAAACATGGCCAGTGGGAAGCGACCTCCCCGATCACAACACATCGGCAACGCATTATTCCACGAAGTCCTATCATATTCATTAATGTACATTAGTGCACAGATGGACTAATACAAAACGAAAGGTAATAAAACTACTTGGCTAATGAAAAGGTCGAAACACATTCGGGCAACGGGGACGTATTCACGGATGCGCCAGAAGTTATATTTTATAACAGTTTTCTAGGAACCATACATCACGTACGCTAAAATGCTGGGCTTTGATCGCAGTCCAATTAACTAACTAATCAATGGTTATTACGTCTAATCATAAAATTCCGCGTTTTGTTTCACTATATATCCAAATCGATCCCGAAAAACTTCCGCTTCAGACAGCAGTTGGCGATTCAATGATTTTTTTCTCCAATGCAATTTGAAGCTGCTAAACTCACGGACCACAATTTTCGCGTCCCGTGTTCTGTTTCCTCTGCGTGTGTGAATAGCAACGCTCGTCGCTTTAACTGTGGTGCTTTGCTGGTCTCAAGTGAAATAGCATGTTAATAGCATGTGCTACTGCGGTGGCCGTCGTTATAGTGCCATTAGGAAGCGATTGGTTTCACAGCGCTTTCGGAGACAACTGAGCGAGAGGGCGCGGCGAGAGGACACTCAAAAAAGAACGAAGTGAGGCAGTGCGATGAAACAGGTGCACTAAAACGAACGACTTGTGTGGTTATGTTAAGTTCGATTGGCATTGCTTTTAAACTCGCAGTTGAGGCCGTTTCCCCCATGAAAGTTCAACGGTGCTCGATACTGATCAGTGCTGAATGAACTCTCACACTGGTTTAGTAAATAATGAATGAGTGTGTGACAAATGTACTAAATAGTGAGAAATAAAGAAAATGAGTGAATGAATAATATACTTGTGAATGAATAAATCGACAATGATCGAAATGGCCCTTATTTAGAACAAATACTGATTATTTAACAGAGTTTCGACTCTCCTCGACAGTGATAGATATCCGACACTGCTGAGTAGAGCTCAACCTTTGAAGGAAACGCTGAGGGAAGAGCTTACCTCAGGAGGCGCTACAAAGCTATCCCACATTTCTTCCGGGAAGAATGCTTAAGAGCCCCTTCACACAGAACTTTTCGGCAGCGCTTCCGATGGCTAAATAGGCGCGTTGTTAGCGTTGGTTAAATAGGCAGTCACAGGAGCGGCGCAGTGGCGTTTCTGCGGCGGTTATTGGCCCACTCCAACCAGCAGAAGAGCAGAAGCGCTTCCGACCCACGGTAAGCTGGAGCGAGTTTCACGCTAGACCCCTCAGAAGCGCTATTGTGCTGCCAAATAATTGAGTAGAGCAGGGAGGGGGACAGACTGCCTTGCTCGGCGATCGTATCCTGCCTTGCCCTAGCGGATAAGGCCGCTGAAGTCATAGCTGCGGCGGACAAAACGGACGAAACGTGGCTGGCAGTTCGATAAGTAAACGACGAGACACAGAAGAAGCATTATTGCTCCAAGACGATTTATTTGATGCATAGCATAGTTAAAAATGCTTAAAATCTGATTGTGTTAATAAGTTACGGAAAAAATCTGATGTTGCTTTTTACATTCTCATACTTTCAGTAACTACAGTGGCTCTCATTAAACATGGGTATTTAGTGAACATGAATACTTCTAAAAAAATATATTTTTTCAGTATCACGGACCCACGAAACGAGTTTTTCTGTTTCCGCTACAGCCTTACAATATATTCTGCATGCTACGTAGCAGTATGCGAGAAAGTAAACAACTTAAAGCAAATTTCTGAATTGTTTTCTTTTCGCTGCAGCGTTACAATGCATTTATTCTTTTATTTATTTAACATCAAAAACATTTCAACCGTGTGTGACGTGCTTCGGGGAGAAGTGAATTCTCTGCACGTTTTCATAATTCTGTGATCTATACCCTAAGCGATATACTACTTGAATTTTGAATACAGAAAGAAATAAGCATTTTGGCAAGGACTGTTAACAAAATATTCGCTCCGGTGTAATTAAATCTATTTTCAAGGGTAAATCAGCTTTAGCTTTGGGCTCTTATCCCTCACATGGAAACCGATAATTTTAATAACTTAACAAGTAGTCTCAGAGTTTGCAAGGATTGTTAACAAAAAAGCATACGTCATTCTACGCAGTAGTATAGAGAAAGCAAAGAGTCGAAGCGATTTGTGCCGTGTGATTTGTCTGGAGCCACTGTGGGCAGCGCCGGTGCAGGCGCGAGCGCGCGCGACACGTGGCAGGCGCGCATGATAGATGGATTGTGTTCGCCTCCAGCTGTAAAAAGTGACAGGATGCGTTTGCTCGACATATTTTCTTTGCTGCGCGTTTCGCCAACCAATTAGAGGCCGCCGCGGGTGGGCGGGGTTCCTGCCTCGGGCGAGGAGGGGGAGGGGACCGCGCGGAGAGGGGGCGTGCGAAGAATGGGAGTGTCAGAAGGGAATGGAGATGAGGGTGGAAGGAAGGCGAGAATAGAGAAAAGGGTAGAGGTGGAGATGGAATAGGGGGGGAAGAAGGGACGTTGTTGGGTTTGATTGACTGATTGATTTTTTCGTGTTTCCGGGCGCGTCAACTGCTTCGGTCATTATTCCCGTTAGTGTAGTGCTTGTTTTTTTCTAGGGAGATGGCGGTGATATTCCCCTCGCTGGATGGCGAGATCCGGCACCGACCTACCGTCGGCTAGTGGGGTTTCCCCTAACAGACTCTCCCACCAGCGGCACTGCCCACCCGGGACAAGCTCTAAGCTCCCGACCGGTCTCCCGGAATATGTGGTAGTGTAGTGCATGTTCGTGTGAGTGTGTAAGGGGAGAGGATAGGACAAGGTAGGGGAAGGACAGATCGCGCGCGGTCCGTGGCCCGTTTGATAGGGTACTGCTCCGACATTCGCCTGGTGTTGATCGGATAAACCACGTAAAACTACCGATCAGAGCAGCCGGCCTCTAGAATTCTCCTCCAGGCAGCGACTGAATTCGACCTAGCTGAAAAGCTAGTGTCGAAAATTCTGCCGCCGCCAGGACTCGAACCTAGGACCTCCCGGACGTTGTTGGGGAAATGCGAGTAATGGATGGGGGAAGGGGAGGAAGGGAGAGGGATTAAGCGAAAGCGGAATTGGGGGAAAAGGAAGGATAGAGAAGTTTGAGAGATGACGGTGATGAAAAGAAAGAAGACCGGCAAAGTACGAGTAAAATAATGAAGCGGAGATGCGACAGTGGGAGATATGAGAGGGGATGGAGGGTTGTTAGGTGGGACCGTAGCGTTGGGAGGACTGGTGTTGGCAAAGAGTTAGACCTGAGGACAGAGTTGAGAAAATTAGAAAAATACGTGATTGTTGTTTAAAATCGAAAAAATGATTAAATATGAGTACTTTTTAATATTAATCCACCAATTAAATTTAATATGAAATATTACTGGCTTATTGGGGAAACTAAATACTTATAAATTTGGACCTAGGAACGACAGATAAAAGTTAACATGACAGAAAACAGAATCGTTATATGACTTTTCGATTCTAGTTGACGTAAGTGATAATTTGGACAAAGGTCTACATTGCGTTAGTGATCCGCGAAATTTTAAATTGCGAATTTAGTGGCTCCCAACATTTGAAACACTGCCGACCATTTCGAACAGAGACCGATTTCGCTGAAGGTCGAGGAAAGAGGGGCGGGCCAGGACGGAGACGTGCGGCGACGTACGGCCGGGGTGAGGGATGGGCTAGCTCGGGACGCTCCAGGCCGGCCCGCCCCACCTGCCACGTGCAGGCTAAGGGCACGCGTGCGCGTTGATTCATGCGCGCGTGGCCTTACGTGCGGACTGAGAAGCGGACGTGCACCCACACAGCATCAGAGAGATGCGGGAAGCGAAATTACAGAGGAGAACAATATGAGGTTCGTTTGATTGATTGATGGATGGATTCGTATTGATTGTGTGCGCGTTAACTAACGAGGTCGTTAGTCCCGTAAGTGTAGAGGGTGTTTTTTCATCGAGAGGTGGCGGTGACTCCCGGGTATCTTCCACCAGCCGGGCATCGTCCCAGTCAGGGCACGTTCCAAGTCCCCGACCGGTCTCCCGACTTGTGTGGTAGTGTAGCGCATGTTAGTGTAGGTTTGTGTGTAAGAGGTATCGATAGAACAAGGAAGAGGAAAGAAAGACTGCTTCGGCATTCACCTAGTGTTGATCGGAGAAACCACGGAAAACTGCCGATCAGAGCAGCCGGTCGCTACAATTCTCCTCCAGACAGCGACTGAATTCGTCCTAGCTGAAAAGCTAGTGTGGAAAGTCCTGCCGCCGTCGAGACTCAAAGCTAGGACCTCTCGGTCAGAGGCCCTGCTATGACATCAGTTGATGCACTGAGCCACCGCTCCCGGTCATAGCGGATGACGTGCTCGGAAACTTCAATCAATGAATCAAAGCGTGCCGCCGCTCATTGCCGCCAGATGCGTGGAAAAACGCAAGGGCCCGGCGAGGAGGGGGCGGGGCGGGGGGAGCTCGGTCGCGCGGCCGCGCCCTGGCCCAGCCGCCGCGCCGGCCAGCCGCTGGCCGCCCGGTCGCTGCGCGGCGCCCGCTATAAATATCGGCCAGCGACGCATCGGGAGCTGGTGGCACGCGCCGGCGCCGCCGCGCCCCTCATTCTTGTCGGCTGTTCAAATAGAGAGTAACATTTACCGTGCATGCTGCCCGCCGACGCACGCCGCCCCGCCCGGCCCACTCCCCCAGCGCGGCCGCGATCACGCCAGCGGCCCACTCTGCCCACCTCCCACCGCCGCTGCGTCCCTCCCCTCAGCACTACCCCGCCACTGCTCATCTCCAGCACGGGAGGCCCTGGGTTGGAGTCCTCACTGTGGCAAGATTGTCGACGCGAGCTTGTCAACTAGGTCGAATTCAGTCGGTCTGGACGAGAATTCTAGCGGCCGGCAGCTCTGATTGGTAGTTTTCTGTGATTTCTCCCATCAACACTAGGCGAATGCCGGAGCAGTACCTAACAAACGGGTCACGGATCGCGCGCGATGTTTCCTTCCCCTTTTTCTTGTCCTACCCTCACCCCTTAGGCCCACACACTCACTCACTCTAATGTTCTACACTACCACTCATGCCGGGAGACTGTTCGGGAGCTTAGAGCTCGTCCCGGTTGCGGCGGTGCGCCGCTGGTGAGAGATACCTTGTTAGGGAAACCCCGATTGACAACGTTAGGTCGGTGACGGATCTCGCCATCTAGCAGGGGAAGATGACTGCTATCTCCTGAGGAAACACATGTACTACACTTACACGACCAATGACCTCAGTAGATGACGCGACCGAAATTACTAACAACCAACCAAAATCCAGCACGGCGAAAATGATGTACACAGAACATACCATCATCTGGCACAGGAAAAAGACTATGGAAACTGTATAAACTGTTGTGCATCTCGGCATTGGGGATTTCACGTAAGGTCTTGTTGACAATATAAATAGGTTGAGACTTGAAGGAAAGTTGCACGTCGAAATGCTTTGAAAAGAAAGAAGTTTTCCTATCGACTGCAAAAGTGGTCAGGAGTATCTTAAATATTACGATTGTGCAATTTAAACAGGTTCAGTGCTTGATAAGTGAACAGGCTGAGTAGGTTGCGGCCTGGGGCGCAATTTTTTTGGGGTGTACGAATTTGAGCAGATGCAAAATTTCATAAGGAGAACTTTTGAATATTTTTAAAGAAATATTTCTTTCCATATATGTATCAAAACAAAACGTTAATTTATTAAATATACATCCATTAATATACATTGCATGAATACAAATTTTTTTCATAATACATACACACAAAATAGATACCAAAATATTGTATATTTATTAAATAAATATCGCGGTGAGATATTAGTTCAATATTTATTACATTTTTTTAAACGCCAAATAATTTATTTAACACGTATGCATTTTTGAATAGTTTTCTTCAGACATTGCAGAAGAAAATCACAATGACAAATGACTAACTAATTTTCTGGTAATTAATTGTCTGACTTTAACACGCAAACCTTACTGTGATGCTGATCTTCAATATCTGTATGGAGATAATAAAATAAAAAATCAACACCCAGGACGACAATATCAAAAGCACATCTAACACGACGCTCCTAAATTAAATACAGTACGTATACGTTAAATACAGTACATAAACGTTTAGGTCACCCAAATTTGCAGGAAACTGTAAATGGACTCTCATGTAATTAATATTGAACACAAGAATTCAGAAACAAACTTATTTTTTTAGTTTGCTTGTACTTTCATCTAACCTTCAAATATTATAGTAGATATTAATAATTTGGAGCTTAATAGAAAAAATATTATATTATTTATAATTTTGTTAATGCACTCTCTCGATTAACATTAAGGCTGTTTCCTAATTTGAATCTAACCAATGATGTAACAAATGAGCATGTATTATTTCGGCAATAGAGTTGAATTAATTCGTAACCAAGAATGTAAAAGAGTGAGAGTCGAGTATAGTATGTTTTCATCGAACGTCAATTTTGCGTAAGAAAATTTGCATGTATGTCTGCAGTTTTGGAAAGAGTGGATTCAGAGCTTGTGAAACAGCACAAAAACGAAGTGGAATATTGGAAAAATGTCCTGAAAAGAATTGTAGAAACTAAAATTTTTAGCATCAAGTGGATTGTTTTTTCTGGTAACAACAAGATTATTGGTTACAAAATGAATACTTCATAGGTTCTGAGGATAACCAAATTTTATCCGTTTATGGCTGACCATCTCGTACTCTGTGGACATAAAGGGTCACATTTGGTGGAAAAAGTGTTTAGAAAATGGTTATTCGGAGGGTATTCTTGATTAAAGGAAGTGTCGATACAAGATATATTTCCAAATGCTAATATTTTACGACTCTATTTAATGATGTCTGCGACTAAATGTCTGCGACGAACATCCTTTCTCTGCTTCAAAGAGCGTAACAAATTATTTAAGATCGTGTCTTAAACAAGAAACATTGAATGCATTATCTCTGTTATACATAGACAATGACATTTTGGGACGCATTAACTTTGAAGACTCTGTTAATAAATTTGCCGAGACTAAAGCGAGAAATTTTATACTACATTATTTATTTATCAAAAAAAATAAAATTTATATCTAATCAGGTACACAATATTTGCATCGGTTACAAATATCCTACAACTTTTTACAAAATATTATAAATAATGTTTATGTTAAAAAAGCAAATTAAAAAAAGAGCGCTAAAACATTTGACAGCCTAGCGCGCACATAAGTTAAAATCAGGCACTGGATAGGTTACATGTCTTTCTACTACGTCATGATATTCGCAGAATTATAACCTCCAAACTAAGCGCATTACTGTCATCACCGCAGATATATTTGGATACTATAACTCTAAGGTCTATTATTTTATTTTGGCATGCTTTCATTCGTTTACAATTATTGGCACCATTGTATATACCAGATCATGAAAACTAAATATAGTATTTGTTTCATGTAAAATGCAGCTTCAGATCAGAATTTCCAAATCTGGTAACTTAAGATCCTTTCGACTGTTTGAATGTAAGTCTGAATCAAATATTAATATTCTTCTAGGTATATGACCTCATCTCGACCAGTTTTTGCTCACATTGCCGTAAGTCAATGGGGCTTCACCTGGCACAGTAGCTGATAGTCATTTGTAGACAGGTTTAGGAAGTTTTCTCTCAAAACCATGACATCTTAAATTTGATTCAGTGTGGGTGCACGCATAGAGAGGGGAGGTCGCAATAGCTTCTAAATGACTGTGCAGATACTCTTTGATACGGATACATGTCGTTTCACAAGGAGTGAGTTTTTTGTAATTTTAATGCGTAATTCAATGTAAATGTCCCCAGAAACATTTTTGGACATGTTTGTTCCTAGAAAACTTTTATGGGACATTTTCGTTCGTGGATATTTTGCGCTGGATATGTTTTTGTACGAGTACTATTGTCACTGGACATTCTGAAATGAACACTTTTACCAATGGCGTATCGAGAGGTTAAGAAAGTGAAGGCCAACTTCACTCACAAATGACCATCCAAATATTACAAATCATAAATAGCATTGCGAATAAGTATTGCTTTTAAACTACTGTTTTAATTGTGCCTTTTCTTTACAAACTCCCTCCTTTTTTCTTCGACGATTCTCTCACGGTCCTTCTTTAGCCCGGAAGGAGCACATTGTGTCTCCTTATTTTGCGAAGAGAATTACGCAAAATGAAGCATTTCAATCGTTAGCCCATTATCATCACACGTTTGCACGGCTGAAATTTACCCTTCACTAATATTAGGGACCATAATGCCTCCCATCAGAGCTTCCTGTCGCACGATGTATATAGTAACTTTTCGCGATTCTTGCGAGACGTCCAACATATTACATTTATTTTGGACCTTAGCTATTTCTCTTCCTAATTTCGAATATTTTTATAATATTTTGCTGGTTGCCCAACACTACCTCCGGGTTGCCATCTGTAGGCGACTTACGAATTTTCTGGGGCCTCGGCGGTATCTCACCGTTCCCTGAACCGACCTATCCAAAGGAAAGCCCTCATTATTCCACGCACCTCACGCCGAGGTAGCTCTTTGGCCCATTTTGGATTTCAAGATGCATAATTATCAGACGTAGTCAAGGGCCCATCTCGAAACTTGTACCTTCAGGGATTTGAGAGCCAATTCCTTCGTGCTTACATAATATCAATAGCATACTTATGATTCCTAGGGCCAAGGTATTTGGAAAAGATTAAGATGATTAAGGAGTAGAAGTGGTACGCGAGTAACTGAGAATACTCCCTCGCCACAAACAATTCAGAAGTTGCATGACTAACCTGAGATTCGAACCCACAGCCCAGAAACCTGCATACTTAGATACAACTGCCCAAAAGTTCTGAGCCACCGACAGGCCAGTCTATTTTTCTGGTGTAGAGTAATAAAAAAATGCCGTTCTCCACCATCCTCGCAGAGACCTGGTTAGGGGGAAACCCCACAAGCCGACGGTAGGTCGCCGCCGGATCTCGCCATCCAGCGGGGGAAAATCTCCGCTATCTCCCAAGAAAAAAAAACATGCAGTACACTCACGGGACTAATGACCAAAGCAGTTGACGCGCCCGGAAACACGAATAAATCAATCAATCAATCCACCGCCCTCGCTCATTTAGGCGGTACTGCCGAATCTGCTATCCACGTGGATTCTCCATCGTCACAATTTGCGCCTCCGTGTTTTCCTTCTCACGCGTCTTCACCTCATCTGTGCTCGCCGACACCGTTGACTCCTGTTACTTCATCTCTTTCACTTTCATTTTTCCAGCTGTCGTCGCCGTGCTCCCGCTGTCCACACACACACACACACACACACACACACACACACACACACACACACACACACACACACGCACGCACACACACGCACTCACGCATATCCGCACACAGTTCCTTCCTCTCCGTCCCCGTCGCGTTCGTTGCCCTTTGATACAGCCTCCTCTTTGCCGCGTTCATCAGCGTGTGTGATCCCCCTCCCACTTTCGCTTCCACATTCCTCAGTGTCCTCACCAGCTTCCTTTGCTACTGCTCTGACCCCACGCCGCCGACGTGCTGTGTCTTCGCCGCGCCGCGTCGCCCTGGCTTCTCCGCGTGCCCGCAGCTGTGCCCGCGCCCGGTCGGCGCACAGTGAGTCCAGTCCTCCAACCTATTAGAGACAGTTTTAACTGACTTCACAAGATACAGATGGACTCTACACAATATGATTTAGTATTACCCCCATTTCGATCAGGTTTTTGTCCAGTCTCCCTGATCTATTGAAGAAATGCTGAGATGACCCCTTGATTTGCTTCTGGACGTAAATGTAGCTTCATATGCACACGTTTTGTTAAGCTCCTTCTTTGCTTGTAGTGGTAATAGAGATTAGGGAGAGTTCCTATTTGGTGCAGTAATGCAGAAAAATCAAATCTGCAGTTCGTTTACCGTTACAAATAAGTTTTCTGTAACTCGGGAACGAAGATGTCTATTTTTGGGATTCTGAAACTCAAGAAAAAGTGCGCAGATGATTTTTCCCCATGCGTCACATATAGTTTCTTTACTGTTTTTGACTAAATAAATATCTAAATATCGAGTCAAAAAGCAGTAAAAACTGTATGTGACGTATGGGAAGAGATGATTATCGGAATTAACACACATTTACACCCTTCTAGGGCATGTAAGGGAAGGGGGGTCGATGATAACTTTTTGTCAATATGCATTCCATATAAAACTGAATCTGACATTTACCCTTATTGGTAGGTAAACAATCCTGCACTGGTTTTTGGCAGGTGCTTAAAAGGGCAAATGTCACACGAGTTGTCACGTTCTATGGAATTTCTCACTTCTTGTTCACTACTCAAAAGTTATCATCTTCAATCCAATAAATAACGTTGAAGTTTGTAACATTTATTCCGAACTATTTTGTACAAGGGTTTTGTTTTTATTAAAAATAAAGAAAAATCTTTTAAATATAAAATGGCGAATAGAGTTTTGCGAAAAAATTGAAATAGGGAAGAAAATGGAAGTGTTTTCCCAATTGAAGTTCAGTTATTTTGACAATATTTAGAACAATGTACTCATCATATTAAAGAAGTGTTTTATCCATAAAGTATGGCAGTTACAGACCATATAAACAGAACTTCGAATTAAACTCAACTCCCCTTCACTAAAAACGAGCCAGGAATACAATTGCAACGACATAGATTAAGCTAGAAGTGGTTTTTGAAAGGTATATAATATGAGAAAATGCCAAGTTAACTTCAAAATTCTGCACAATTATGTACTTTTTATTTCCCGTTTCTCCGAAATTCAATTATTTCTCATTTCATTTTTTGTTAATTTTAATTATTGACAAATATTCACTATTCAATATTATTAAAATCTTATTCTTCTCACGATTTACATTCATACGTGCCATGATATTAAATTAGAATGGATACAATTATAACGTACAAAAATTTTGACAAGGATTTGAATAATCTGTTGTTTTTTCATTTTTCGCTCCCGCTCCGTCGCACTTTCGGATTGAGATACAAAGACGATTACAAATGACATGTCCCTTATAGGTACGCCATGTTAACGCTATGAATACACGGCTAAACACTGTACACATAAACATCCCTATACTAGGATTTTTTTAATGTGGCATCTCAAGGTCACGCGCGAAAGAGAGAGAGGGATGATAGACTCCCCACGGGGAGATGCAAAGTCGCTACAGCTCCGACTTTTACGGCTCCGTATTGGAGTTTGCCTTCCCTCTCCATCTTTCGCGCACAACCTTGAGATGCCACATTAAAAAATCCAAGTATAGATATGCTTCCTTGATATTTTGGCCAGTTATCTTGCTGGTTTCGAAGCACTGTGCGGCACGGTGGGAGCGGCGGGCGCCGTCACAGCTTTTCTCGTCTTGAGTCGGCGCCGCGCGGCGCGTTCGCTCGTGACCGCGCCGTGTTACGTTGTGCAGACTCGCTCTGGCCCACTGGCTGCCGCGCTGACTCAGCAGCGGCCGGCCGTCGCCCGCCCGACACACTCGCACTACTTGCGCACTTCGGGTAGTCCTTGCCAATTCTTCGCTCCCGACGCGACGCCAGAGAACACTGAGAACGCCCACTGGGAGTCGAATTCTCTCCTTCGTTTTGTGATCTCTCCCGTATCTCTTTATGTAGAGAAAACAGAATCCTATAAGAAATTGTCGCATACGTTGATTTCATTGTTTTGCAATTAATTAAGAATTAAAGTAAAGTTGAAATGTAATTTACGGAAGAATTCAAATACGAATTCATGATACAAAACAAAATCAATGTATGAACATAAAAATATAAAATTTGTCTACGACAGCACATTGTATTACTTACGAGCGACGGAGAGAATGAGGTATATTTGTCGCGTAGATGAACTATCGGGATTGAGATTTCTT
The DNA here is from genome assembly GCA_964035755.1 of Teleogryllus oceanicus. Taxonomy (NCBI): domain Eukaryota; kingdom Metazoa; phylum Arthropoda; class Insecta; order Orthoptera; family Gryllidae; genus Teleogryllus; species Teleogryllus oceanicus. The sequence goes on along the minus strand of CAXIVR010000001.1, from coordinate 335,017,976 downwards.
TTCATAAAATACAGAATTATAAATTTGTCATGTTACACTACGTCAGGTTAAATAATTTCATGTTTTGCTTCTAAAATCACACATGAAAGTAAAAGAATGTTTCTTTCTACATGAAAATGAGGTACTGTAGCAACATCATTTTTAAGAAGCGTATTCAACTTTCTACCTACAATAATTAAAATACATTTAACTTTAGCAGAACTGCGCGTCTGAAATGTGGAAAGACAGCTTATAGAGAAATCTTAGACCTTAACCTCTAACTCGAGGGACTGTTGTAATTAATATAATGGACATTGTTTTATTTCACGCATTCCAATCTTAGAATTACTCATTACATTTTATTTACTTCATAAATGTTATTTCAACTTTCTTTGTCATTCTGCAGAAGTTTTCCGCACGGCAATACAATTGAAATAAAGTAAAATATTGTGAACCGAGCTTATGCAAACATACCTGTTCCTTAGTTCCTTTGCTAAATTCCCAGTATACTTCGCCACAAATACCTTAGTAAATATTTACTTACATAAATATTATATAAGTCAATATTTAGTTATATAATCTAGACACTGAAATGTGAGATGTAATATATCTGCAGTGGCAGCAGCTTTCGAACCCAAGTCGAAACAAGTATTGTAATTAGTAAAAAGATGGATTGATGAACCTTGCTGTGATCGATATATCACACTACTCTTTATCTTGGTAGATACGGATAGCTATGAACGAATTGTTAAAGATGTGTAACAAAAACATTTTTATTTTCTCGAATACTACTAATATAATTTTTAGCAAAAAATCTCGAAAAATGTTTAGCTGTGCATTTTTCTTCTACCCGAACGTAGTAAACCACTTGCTGTAATACAGCTCAGAATCCATTATTTCTTGATCCTTGACTCCGAAAAAGTGATTTTCAGCAAAACATGTGTTCACCCGTGTCTGAACAATGCTAGTGGTTATAACGTACTATAAAATATCCAGCGAATTTGATATTCCCCACATAATACGGCTTGTGTAATGTTCCCCTGAATTTAAAACGGATGTTTAACTTTTTTACATAAATCCCCAACAACTCTGAAATTTTCTGAAAAATGGTTCCGAATTTGTTGAAACTTTCACTCGAACATATCAAAGCACACTTATAAAATTGGGGCAGTTTCGATTTTCATTAAAAACATTTTTTCTGAAATGCAAAAGCGAACCATTTATTGCGATACTTTGACTCTGATTGTTTAGAGATGTTAGATAAGTGACTTAAAATTTTGCCTGTGTAACCAACGTGTCTAAGTTTGCCCAAGCCCTACGAAATATTTTTGAGGACTAGTGACACTTTTTCAGGTATATCAATTATTATAATCCAGCTAACAGTTACCAATAATGCGAGAAAATATGTGCTGTTGACGCTCCAGATCTTATGTTTTTCCGGCAAGCATATCGAAATATTTGTAAATATATTTAGTAGATTTTTTCTGCAAATTTTACAACCGTGCTTACATTAGTGAAGTCATTCATTTAAGTGCATTATACATTCTAATTCATAGTCATTTTAATTCACGTGAAACATTAATATATTTTTCGCATTTACGTATTCCCTTGTTTGTGAGCAGTATTCACCAGACGTCTTCGTAATCTCTTCTTTACAATTACGGTAATTGCATTCTACGAAGGAAAGAACTTACACATTCCACAAAAACAGTTTCGCTCAGTACTTTCCCTTCATTAAAGTATAATTTGTTCTAGAACTCAACACACAACTTTCACATTCATCCACTGCTCCTTTGTTGCGACTTCCATTGCAGGGCCCTCAGCGACGCATACATTCTGCGAGAACAAGATGCTTTTTTTGTTCCAGAGAGGTTAATACAAAACAAGAAAAACACAAATGACTGGCAATTACATGCTATGCAAAACGTTGGTGCAATATTCCCTCCAAGGCTACTGAAAACAAGAGAGCTGTTTTAACCTCTACGAGTTTCGAATACCTCTCTTACCATTGTTTGAATGTTTCTCATATTCTCATAATCTCGGTGAAAGAAAACAGTCCAGTATCAAGCGACATTCTGCGAAGTTAATGTGATGAAATGCCTTTCAATACAAGGAACACCTAACAAATTCATTAAAAACGATTAAAAAGGATTATGAATTTCAAGTTGTATCTCAATGTTCTTGGATTGTAGAGAAAGGGAGGAAATTTTACACAATAAGTCAGTGCAAAAAGTGATTGTACACTTACAACGTTAGAAGCTAAATGTTTATTAGTACGAAACGAATGAAATTACTAATAAACGAGGGGCATTCAATAAATAAAGAGACAAATTGGTCTGGAGAAATGTACTTTATTTTTGCAAAACAGGACTTTTCCTACTTTTCCATATAATCCCCAGAAATATTTATGCATTTGTCCCAGCGGATTACCAACTTTTTTTTACCTGCTGCAAAGAACTTTTTATCTTCGAATTTGAATCAATTTCCCACACATTTTTGACATCCTCGTATCCTGGAACTTCTTCACATGTAATGTCTCTTTCAGTGAACCAAACTAATGGAATGCAGATGTGCTAAATCAGGGCTGTGAGGGTGATAAGGCAGTACCTCCCATTCCATTCTGCCATTGGTTCAACGGGTTTGTTGTTTAATGTGAGGACGTGCGTTGTCTTGCAGGAGAATCACACCTCTCCTCTGAGAACCACGATTTCGCCCTCTTATGGTTGGCTTCACCTTGTTCAAAAGCATATCTCATTAGTATTGGCTGTTTATTGTACGCTGTTCAAGGGAATCACAAAAAACACCCACAAAGATAATCACAAAACGCGTCCCAAAGGAATTTTCTTGCTGATGCGGCCAGAACAAGGTTCGTCATTCACTGAGTCTCGACCACTTTTGAACTGTTCTACCTACTTGTAAAAATTCCCGCAGTTCAAACAACTTTCATCATACACTTCAGTAATTCTGGGGTATATATTATCTGGTATTTCACCTTTAGCAAGGAAAAAATCAATGAACGTTGTTTAACCACTGTGGAATTCTCATGTGGACTCTCCATCGTTCAACTTATTTTTGAGTCATGAACACAACAATGTTGATTTTACAGATGATTAGGCCTCATCCCAGTCATACCAACATAAATTCCTAAAATTACCAAACTTGTCATACCAACTGTTTTTCCTTCAGACAAATTTGTCTCTTTAATTATTGAATGACCTACGTACATTAGTTAAAATACAAATATACATTAAATTTCACATATTCTGTATAAAAGAATAACACAAAAGGGAAATGCAATGGGCGTATATAAGTATTAAACGAAACACAAACAGACTAGGGGCAGAGAGTGATCGTACAGGCGAAGAGTAATGATGCTCATTGAAGTAGCTAATGCTACATTTACGAACCTCCATGATACATGAAACTCGGTGTAGCATTGATAAAGAGCAAAACATGGTTAATTTTCAGTAAAAAGTTGCCAGCACATCGTAAGAGGTGAAAATGGACAGTAACCGTACAGAAAGTAGACACGCTACAAGAAAAGTAATTACAAAATTGCACAAGTGCAATTCTTGGAAAAAGAGATCTGAACTTCTAATTACTCCCTGTTTCACAGTACAATAAATAACGCAAACAAAAAAGTCAGAACCAAAGACTTGACGCGTTTTTCTATGTATTTCGACGTGCGATGAATCCGACTCTGACGCCAGAATTGCGCCAACTTCCCCCATTTTTTTTTAAATTGCATAATAGGCACAAATACTTAGTCTTGGCCCACTCGAATTTAGTTAACAACAATTTTGTGCATGGAAAGAAACACCAAGATTTCAGTATCAATTGGAGAATAGATGCGAAATTGACGAGATTTCTGGCCCAAAATGGCTTTGCTCTTTCCGTCACGTATGTGAATCCAATCGACGAAGCGGTCTTCACAGGTTCAATCGCTGCCGTTAGCGACCGCTTCTACTCACGCGCTCACTTTAGTCGTAAAACCAAAAGCTCTCGGGAACTGTGACAGCCACCCAGCTGCAGCGCCGACGAAAACAATACAGCACAGCGGAAAGAATGTAGCTGACCGAGATTATCCTGCAAGTCAATGTACGTGCGTATGCCACAGGTCGAGTCTCGAATCGAGCACGGGAAAGTACTCTGGCAATCTCAAAGGAAGAATATTATGGGCAATGTGACGGGAAAATGTCTGTCCGTAACAACGTAGGCGGTAAAACCGGCCAGTTGATTTTCTCCAAAATTGATATTCCACAATTGATATAGCTGATTTCGCGGCTCCTTGAATTTGAAATCGATATTTTAATTTTGGGGAGTAGTTTACATGAAGTCCGTGGAACATTTCCAAAAGTTTAAAAAAAAAATAGTTCCATCGTTTTTGATGAAATTTTGCTGTTGGATAGTGTGAAGGATGTTTAAGAGAATGGTGGAGGTGTTATGATCGTTGAAATGCCTGATTTTTCGAAAATTGCAAAAGTTCAAAGTTTTTTTGGCGCCTTCCTATAACTACCTATTTTCTCCCTTACTTAAATCTGTTTCTTACAGATTTGTTATGAAATACAGTCATGTACAAGTTTTCGAAAATTTGAGTACTTTTCCTATACTTTTGCCTGAAAATACGGGCTAGAAAGTACGTGGTGATGCAGCACTACCAGGTGCTTTTTTTTCACGAAAATAAATGAAAATCAAAAGGTCTTCTGAACATCTAGTATTGAGTATTTGTCCCGATCGGTTCCTTTCGTGACGTTATTCTCCAATTAAAATTCATATGCCTTTGGTGAGTTAAAAGAGGGGACACTGTTATGTAATCGGGAAGTTCAGTTTCAAAAATAAATATACCCTGGCAAATAGTTTTAACATTTGATCAGATGGTGTGCCTGATATCTGACTTTCCGTTCATAGAGAAAATATTTTGTTTGAACTTGGTAAAAAGGCAAATGAATGTCATTCTTATATTCAATTTACTTTCATTTTGTTAATATAACTTTAAAAACTTATTACCGTAACGAGCCCCGGAAACGTACTCTATTTCTTGCCGTCGAGGAGATAGAGAACACGTGTTGCGTCTGCAAGCACAAGACGGTCGCCAGCACAAAAGACTTAGTTGCAGACGTTTCTTGCATCTCGTCTCATCTCCGTGGCTGGTTTAATCCCATCGTGAATCCGCTTGCTGCGGCTTTTCACATTTCTCTCTTCTGGAGAGGTTTAAATGCCTGGGCCCGCAGTAAGAGGATTTCACAAAACTATTTTCCGCGTAGTCGCGGCCACTAAAATTTGTATTCATCAACTACTGGATGAACTGACGGGCAGATCCTAGGCTCGCGTCAGGACAGCGAGAGAGTTTCGGCACCATAAAAGGGGCACTTTTAAAATAATTCTTCATATCTGTCGTTAACGTATTGTCTTCACGAGCCGGTTACACATGGCAACATTTTTAAACAACTTTTTAGAGGCAAACTATCTTAGCGAGCACTGCACTTTTCATGAGCTTTTAATTTACTTTTAAAATATAAAAGCATTTTTTTAATATTGTTTTTTTTTATTCTGAATAGAGAATTGTATGCGAAATGACATTACTATTACGCATTTGTTTAAATTTGAGGGAAGGAAAGTAAAGTTACGGACATTGGAAATCGGTAACGTAAGATAAGAAGCTGTGTCGATCGAGGCCGTTATCTGTTTAACAACTGAACAGCATGACAAGCACCGACTTGCGCAAAATCTAATTTTCTGTTGAACGACGAAAATGACATCTGAGTGATTAGATAGAGTGGGATGCTCGATTCTGTTATCTAATGTAACAACGAAACGTGTAAACAGCAGTTTTGGCTTATATTCTTCTCTTGAGCCCATCACATTTGTCTCTGTTTATAAAACTTGTGACTTTGTACTATTTCGAACAATAGATACCTTTCCTTTCATTATTTGTGACAAATTCATTCCCATTCCTTCCTTTCTGGCAGTGGCGAATTGTTGGGTAGTGTCAGTGCGCCATGGCAACACCAACAAAAAGGAAGAAAATTAATTTTTCACCACATATATCTGTAACGAATATAATTTCTTCAAAATATTTTTCTATTGCAGTTCACTTAAACTGGAGCTTAGTCATTCGATGCACTATCAAAACACTTGAAACGCACAGGGCGTAATGCTATCTGTCGGCCTCCTTCTGAACCTCTGAGCCATCTACGGATCGGACCGTTACTGCCCATTTCATTCTGTACAAAGAATGACGGTATTGGTTTGTATGCGTCTTTTATGGATGAGACAGTGCCAAGGCGGACGTGACAGTAGTTCCCGTACTGCTCCACAGAGTACGCCTATAGCACTATCTTCATCGAGCAGAATCTCTCTTGCTCAGGATGATCCCGATGCCCCGGTATTTCGTACGTCTTTCCTTGTGTTTCACACATGGAACGGCGGCATACGCCGTGGGCGTAAGGCGAACTCAGGAACTTGTGACCCCTTGAGATTACTGTGGGACGCCAGGGGCAATTGGCGAACTCAGGAACTTGTGACCTCTTGAGATTACTGTGGGCGCTCAGCCTTTCAGGCTGAATATTTTTATTTCATCTTATTTTTAGTTTGTTTTCAGTTTAATCTTCATTATAAATTAATAAACACGGTTCCTGAAAAAATGTTGTTGCCCATCAATTTTATTTTTGATATTACTTAACCACTTTTAAAAACATCGCTGATTTTTTATCTATACTTAATGAACATCGGTGTTTTAATTTTGAACATCGATAATTGGTGGAACTTCTATGTTTTGTTAACGATATCGCTACCTGGCAACAGAATCACCAATAGAATGCCGACCACTTCTAGTTGAGATGGAACGAGACACGTGTACTACAGTTCGTCCTATGGACTTACCTTTGTTGTTTGTAAAGTCCGTGCACTTGAAGATTTATACATAAAGCCATTCCCAAAATGACTAAAACTGCAGGGAATTTGGCATAGTGGACTCCCAGCTTGACAGTCAATTTTTACTCCCATATTAACAGCTACGGAGCGCCACGACAACGGTCTCGGTAATATTTACCTATTACTTGAATCCCATTAGGATAACAGTAGATGGGGTAACAGTAGATAACAGCAATAATCTTTTGAAGCTAATAGTGATTGTAAAGAGATGAAAAGGGATGGACCGGACATTATTGAACCCGGAGAAAACATGCTGAGAACTCTTTGTACTCCGTCATGGATTGGTTGGGAATTGAACGCGCGATCTAGTCGGGGAAGGAGTGTGCTAGCCCTTAATAATATTAATAATAAGAATACTAATATTGATAATAAATAATAATATTCCTTTTGACGTAAATGACTTTAGATAGTGCACAATTTGCAAACGGTTCTTCTAGGATCCGTTTAAATCTTGTAACTTTTCATATTTTTCCCAATCTCTCTCTCTATTTTGTTTAATAAATCAGTATTTCGATGTACTGAATTTAATTTGGCACTGCGTACATATGTGAGAAAAAGAAATTCAAGGGACTGCTAAAAACCCAAGCCTTCCAGAATTGAAAAGAAAATAGCTGGTCTTGGACCACGTCAACCAACAGATTTGAAGTCAGTACTAATCACAAATGTCTTATTGAGCAATGATAATAATGAATAACATGATATTTAATGGAAACCTTACTTATCTAATGATGACATGATATTTATCTATGAATTTATCTATACTTATCTACGAATAACATGATATTTAATACTAACCTTAGTTATCGAATGAATTTTACATTTCAATATATTGAATCCGGAATTTGTAAAAGACGTTTTTTTTATCAACTTTATCAAGACTATATTTCGTATTTTCCCCGCGCCCTGTATAGAATTCTAAAATGGGCCCGGAGAGGGGAAAGGTGCGGCCGAAGGGCACCGCCCGGGGGGGGGGGGGGGAGTATTTTGGGCGCGTAGGGGGAGGGGGAAAGGGAAGAGGGGAAGGGAGAGTGCAAGGCACACGCGGGCGTTGATCGTAAGGGAGATACTAGATCGTAGCAAGTAGTGTGGGGTATACTGTTTCCATCAATAGGCAGCTTACACGTAGTCTCATCAGAATTGTTTAATGGTGAAGTTAAATGAAGTCGTAGACTTCCGCGGCCAGCATCATGGAAGATCTTGGCTGTCCGGGTGACGCCGCGTTGAGGGCAGAATTGCCGACGATTCGATATTCATTTTCGATATCTTCTTCAGACCTGAACTGGTGGTCAGATAGGGAAACAACTTCACCATTCAAGTTCTTTGGCTGTCCGGGTGACGTCAACGCGGCGTCACCCGGACAGCCAAGGTGAAGTTGTTTCCCCATCTGACCTCCATTTACCACCGAATACACTGGAGGTAGGCGGTATCGGTAAGAGCGGGTCATGGACCTGAGCTATGAATAATAAAGTTCGTAATAATTTCGTCCCTTCATTTAACCATACATTTACTCATTTATCTATATGCTCACCTATTTATTTTTATTTCTTTATTTTATTTTCATATTCATTTTATTTATGATTTATTTCCTTATTAGTTTCTATTTTTGATTATTTATTTACGAATCACGTGTACCATAGGCGTGAGCAGTCTGAGTGAAGAGAGGGTAGCAACATTAATTCTGCCCCCTTTCTATGATTAAAAAAAATTAACATATTTAACTAGTAGATAAATAAATAACACAGGGAGGACGAAATTGTGACTTTAATGACAATTAACTAATACAGTTAATTTTGTGCTGAACGACTCACAGATTTGCTAGTTGCCTTCGATAGTCCCACCCGAAAATCTCTTGTTCTTGAAATTGTTAAAAATGTTAAAAATGAGCAAATAAGGGTTTTAAACACATTTACGAAAATAAAATGTTTAATTATTTAAAGTCAAAAACAGTTTAAAATTGTGCGTGACGTGTGTGTGGCGAAGTTAATTCTGTGCATGTTTTCATAATTCTGTGATACCTACCCTAAGCCTATAGTACTTGAAGTTTGAATACAGAAAGAAAATGATCGTTTTTTGCCAGGATTGTTGACCAAATATTGGCTACGATGTAACAAAATCTATTTTCAAGGGTAAATCAGCAATACGTTTGGACTCTTTTACCTCTTCATGTCCTTCCTGAAGCAATAATACTTCCTGCCGTGACAACATGGAGAACAATAATTTCAATAACGAAATTTCCCACTGTAGAAGAGGTGCACATATAATGATGGTACATTTATGTCCAGACGGAAAACAATGGGCTATCTCAACACTTGCTCAAAAGGACACTGAACGAAAAACCTGATCGAGATGAGAGTCAGCGATCCAGAAGCTGTGGTACAATTCTTGTTACAGGTTGTTTAGAATTATACAGTCCACATGGTAAATAATACATTAAATATCATAGTAAAATTAATGTTATTTTATTACGTAAACCAATATCGTAGTAAAATTAATGCTATTTTATTACGTAAGCCAATTATCCCTCTCTTCTGCGCACCCCTATGTAATGAACAATTCATTTACTCGAATAAACTACGTATATGAACTACGACCAGGTCGATAAATAAAACAAAATGTAAAACATGACATTTTCTCGAAATCCCCTTGGAGATGCCAGTAGAAAACAACGCGGCTGCACCCACGCGAGGCCAGAGAGCCTGAGCCGAAAAGCTGTTTTCTCCATTTCCCGACGCAGCTCCGGATTTATCGTGCATGCGATTCCAGAGAATTCACTCCATGCTCTAGTTGACGAGATGAAGAACGTTCCCCTTCTCAGCATGACGTTTGCTAAAACGGAAAGGATTACGTTTTATTTTCTTGCTTTATTGAGTAAACAGACTCTTCGGAGATGTCGATATCTCGAGAGACACGTAACATGAAACTAACTGACTCTCTAGAATTGAAACGTGTCGTATTATTAAAAAAAAAAAAAAAAAAAAAGCAATCAAATCCATCAGCGTTTCCTGAGAATACGTGAAGTTGTACAACAGTGAAGAGTTGAAATGACTGAGTAATGTAAGACTTGATAGTTCTTTTGCGATGCGACTTGCTTTTGTACGCTCCTTTTCATTTATGATTTATTTAATGTAAAAATCAATAAAAATTGTATGTAAAGCTTAGGACGGAGAAATGGTACATCTTCAGTACTAACAATTTAAACTTGACATATTAAGAATTTTGTTTAGTGGAATTGTTTCTCAAGTGTTTCATGAACACTATTTCTTTTTATAGAAGAAAACATTTGTGCTTCGTACAACAGCATGGAATGTTTTGTCCTTACAAAGCTGTCACTTCGATTCCCCGAACAATTGGTACCAATTCATGGTTAAAACTTGCGCACACTACTTGTTGCGTTTTAGGAATGATCCTCCTTGTACTTGTTGTCTAGAACTAAAGGTAATCACTGAAAAGTCATCAATCACCAATCACCTTCATCAATCTTTCTTTGCGTTGCATTGACTTGTCTGCTTTGAGAGACGTTGATACATTATGTAGATTCTTTTCATGGAGCTCACAACACCATGTTTTTTCCTCATTCATATGCAATCGACTTCGACGGTATGTAGTGAAGAAAAATACTATTTTGTTTGAAGCCATAAAATGTATTTGTATAATAGTATCTGTTGTAGCATTTGGATATTTCATTAAATGAATCATTATTGTACGAATCGATTTTATAGTCAATCATATTTGAAACTTTCTAAATTAAAATATCAAAACCAAATATATTTGGTGGTTGAAAAGGACTAGCTAATATGTTAGTCGAACTTCTGCAATTTACAAGTGAAAATTTCTACTCCTACATCACGCTTATCATTCTCAACACTTAATATCTCTTTCACAATAAAGGCTTCGTACACAAAGTACGTTAATAAATGCGGAGATTACATATCACACAAAATATTCATGGAATTACTCTCAACAAAAATTTTCAAAGGAACTCTCATTTCAATGAAGCAAATTGAAAAATGAAAATGTTTTTACAAAAAAATGACACCGAAAGAAATACTAAAATCACAAAAAAAAATTATTTTGTTTATCCGAAAAATGTATTTTGTTTGTTTGTCCTGTGGATTTCCAAGATCTGTGAATAGAATTTTCAAATAATTTCATTGGAGAGTTGGACAAATAATGATGCGGATTGTAAAATGTTTTGTGACTATATTAACACAATATGTTAGTATCATTGTCATTATCATCATAGATGGAGGTTAAATGCCTATTCCGAAGAAAGATGATCTTAGCATTCGATTTTAACTTTTATCTCTTATGTACGAATTTCTCAACAATATAATAAATATCATAAAATGCCATATTATATTCACTCAGATACACATGTAAGAAAATTCAGACAATAAAGAATTTTATCTACTAGAAACATAACATTAAGCAGACCAACAAATGTAAGATTCATAACAATTGATACGAAATTTGTGTTTACCTAAAATGCTGATTTAATAACGGAGTTCAGTTTTATTTCATCACATAAAATTTGTTTAGAACGCACTAAGATGTTTTTAGCTATTCGAAATTTGCCTTATGAAGTTATTGAGGGTAACTTATGTTTTGTCAAGAAAGAATTGCTTGCAGTTTTTAGTCTAGAAACCATGGTACGTCATGTTAATATACAAACTTCAATTACGTGTGTTTTAATGTCCATAGCACACCGCTCTCACTCCGCCACATGGATCCGGCGACACAAACGCGTGAATCACGTCCTGTGTGCTGCTGTGGAGGACAGGCGGAGCGTGCTGTTTGAGAACAAAGTCGAACAACAGGAGGATAGACCTGCCCTGGTAGTTGCAAAAGACCGCACCGCGGTAGTCATTTACCCAGCGGCCGCAGTGGCTCGCAGGGACAGACTTTAAACAGTTTTTCACACGAAAATGCAAAGATACGCGCACATTTGTGCAGAGTCTCTGTTACACCTCCCTGTTGTGGTAGGAGCCTTTGGCGAGAGGAATCGGGGCACCAACGCGACACTTAAAAGAGATTCACCTCGACGAAAAACTCATAAAACTACGAGAACGTATTACTGCCGACGCTATCTCGGGTAGCGCTTCGTGCTGCTAACCACTCATCGCCTAAGAGGGCCGGCACCGTACCCGTCAGGCCGCTCCCCCTCCCCTGGCGCCGTGAAGGAACAAACAATCGTTTTTGATTGAGTTTTTCGTGTTTCCGGGTGCGTCAACTGCTTCGGTCATTAGTCCCATTAGTGTAGTGCATGTTTTTTCGGAAGATGGCAATGATCTTCCCCCGCTGGATGGCGAGATCCGGCACCGACCTCCGTCGGCAAGGGGTTTCCCCCTAACCAGGACTCTCCCACCAGCGGGGCATCGCCCCACCGGGACAAGATCAAAGCTCACGACCGGTCTTCCGGAATATGTGGTAGTACGGTGCATGTTAGTGTAAGTGTGCGTGTAAGGGGAGAGGAGAGGACACGGAAGAGGAAGGACAGATCGCGCGCGGTCCGTGGCCCGTTTGGTAGGGCACTGCTCCGGCATTCGCCTGGTGTTGATCGGAGAAACCACGGAAAACTACAGATCAGAGCAGCCGGCCGCTAGAAGTCTCCTCCAGACAGCGACTGAATTCGACCTAGCTGAAAAGATAGTGTCGAAAATCCTGTCGTCGTCAGGACTCGAACCTAGGACCTCCCGGTCAGAGACCCTGCATTGGCATCAGTTGATGCACTGAGCTACCGTTACCGGTACAAACAATAGTGCAAAAGCGAGAAAGTGGCGTCTAATGTAAATTTAGTTTGTAACTATTCGTATAAAGGTTCAGACCACGCAAATAATGAGTGATGAAAGTAACGTAAAACAAAGAAATGACAAGGATTCAAAGAACGCCAGGAGGCGGAGACCCTGAATGTTCTAATGCTATTCCCGACCATTTTTCTAGAATTGTTTCAAAACATTCTAGAAGGATCACGTTGCACTGCAGTATACTAACAAAGGAACATTTCCAGAAGTCCAGCATCTATTGACATAAAATATATTTTAGAGACAAAATATATTTTAGTTTTCAGCCTATATGTATCTAGACATTCAAGCCCCACCTTTCTTTAATTTTTGAATAAATATGGTTTTGAACTACCAGATTTGAGCTGTAAGGGCTTATATATTAATCCTTGCACCTATTAACTTCCTTTTGGTTTTCATCAAAAGCTGACAATGGGGTTTTGGTGGACAGGTAAATACGAATCTTATGTCGGATTTTCGAAATTCAAAATGTTTCTGTGAAATTATATTTTTAATACAATTTCAGAAGCAAATTCAATTCTTTAAAAAATTGAATTTGATAGAAATTGTTTAAATTTCTTGTCAATTTAATGTATTATATTAAATTGTAATTTTAGATAATATACATTAGTTAAATTGAGTTTCTCTGACACGTACACAATACGCACAGAAAGTTGTTGTTCTTTTCCCCCTCACCGTTTCCCTTTTATCATCAGCATCGTTACTATGGTTACTATCGTCACTCTCGTCACTATTATTACTATTCTATTATTATTACTATTCTATTATTACTATTCTATTATTATTACTATTATATTATTATTACTATTACTATTATTATTATTGAAAATCAAAATTAAACCAGAGCTAACTATCTACCACTCTCCCCCCCCACAAAAAAAATTCTTCAAAACGAGGTGTAGCCAATGTGTTTTGTGGGTCCTTGATACCGAAAACTCGAATGACAGCGAACCGTTTGTCCGTTTGTGAACAATGCTACGGATGGTACTTACGCGAGCTTTCCAGTATTTGCAGAAACTGGTGCAACAAATATAATAAAGAATTGTGAAGAACAATCCAATGATAAACAATATTTATTGCTACCATAGTTCCTACCATGATATTTAACTTATATATTTTCATTATCTCACAGTTTGGTAAATAAGTGATAAATCGCTTTAGTGTTTATTATTAAATGGCATATAGCTATGTGAACAGATTTATTGGGGATATCTATACTTTCTCGCTACGGAATAGAGAGAGAGTTATGTAATGCTGCGCGCAAACACGGCGAATTTTTGGCAGAACACTATTATTATATGGATCATGGACGTTGAAACAGTCTCATAGTCGTTGAAAACCCTATTTTTCGAAAATTTCAAAAGTTCAAAATTTTTTTTGAGTCTTCCTGCAACTAAAATATTAAAGATAGTTTTTTCCTAAATGAAATGTTCCGTAACGAGATTCTGAAATAAGGTCGTGTACAATTTTTCGAAAATTTGTGTTTTTCGCCTAATTTTGCGAGAAAATACGTGCTGTTTTAGTGCCATTAGATTACACGAATTTCTTTCTAAGAATATATATAATACATTAAAAATTTCCGGTAAATTTTGAATGATCACATCACAGAGTTCTAGGTTTTGGTACATTTCAAGCTGGGAAAATAATAGATTATCTTTGATGCTCAAGAAGAGTAACATTTCTCAAAAAATATTGTGGTAACAATTTTATCCTGAACGGGGACTGACGAAAGCGCGGCGAACTGTAGGACGGTGGAGACTGCTTAGACGGACAGACTTGTGAACTGTAAAAAATTTTTCGCTCGTAAAATAGACTATTTCCTAACTCAGTTCTTCATTAACTCAAAAATTACAATTTTTAGATGCGTCATATTTCTTGTCTACCGACTAAGTGCATGAAAGGATGTAAAATGTGCTAGATGAAATAGATTCTATAAATAACAACAAAAATACTCTGCTTAATTTCCTTTATTCAGTAGTTTTCAGATTGGATAATGTGTTGCATTTGTTAGCCACGCTAATTAATTTTAAGCCGAAATTTAAGTGAACTGGACATAGTTTGATATAACATATCGACAGAATTATTTAATGATGGTTTACATTTTATAAACATAATTCATACACCTATACTCCTTCAAGTTGTTAAACCATGTTTGTGCGTTTCACGAGGCTCTTCATCACAGGAATCAAGGCGATGGTCGTCTGCCGGCTGCACGCTTAAGCCACGCGCCCCCTAGCGGCCGCCTGCCTTGCCTGTCGAGTTTCATTGAGACGGCGATAGTGCCGTGCAAGCAACACCGCGGGATGGGTGTTGGGGTCGAATTTGTGGCGGTTGCGTCTTTTGGGCCGCTCTTCGGCACGCACTTTGTTCGCGTTCTGTGCGACAAGGGCGTTGCGAGGTGGAGGGATGGTCTCCGCAGCAACCATCATTGAACCACCTCTTCGCGGTTCGGCGGGGCTAGTAGGGGCGCTTTGGTCACTTTCTCGGTGCAGCAAGGAAACAGAAACGTTCTGGGTGTCACTCGGAGCGTTCTCCTCCAACGGAAAGCGAATCAACGGAGGTAGTTCAGTTGCTTCGAAGGCTGTTGAATTGAACTCTGATCCGGCACCACACACTAAGACTTTGAATTCCTCCGACAGGACGTCCGGCTGCTCCATGTCGCGAACGGGATAGATTGAAGACATGTTCGGCTTTGACAGTTCCACGTCGTAGCTTCCGTTGATACTTCCCGAATGGTTAAACTGATTGGCATGGAATTTAGCAACGCGCATCCTACTTGTAGCCGGAATCTGGAATTCACATTGCGGAGCGCTCCAGCCCATCATATCCGAGATATACGGAGAATTTTCTTCAACAAAGTCCCTTCCTAAGCTCGTGGCAATCAGAATGCACACGACGACCAGCTTCATGGAGATGAAGCGCGACAATCTATTGAGTTCGCACAATGAGCTGTTGTGGCTCTCCTCCTCCCAGACATCAGATTCATCTTCCGTTTCGTAATCCGATTCATCTTCTGCTTGGTCGCCCATTAGCGCGTCCATGGGGTCGAGTAGAGGGTCTTCCGACCCGGCCCTACGGACTTCCGCAGCGACTTGTTGCCTCCGAGCTCCTGCAGAACTCATTCTGACGGTGGGATGGCTTTCAACGGTTGCGATCTGTATGATGTAGGAGTCCAGTTGTTGGAGCGTATAGGTTCAGTTCCCAGAACTGAGGTGCATGCATAAGTTCCTGGAAAACGAGGAGCAAATTTACTTCACAACCACACACTTCAGTCCAAACTATACATGATGAGTTATGTAACTTCAGCCTCTCCTATAATTTTTTTAACGGTTGAAGTTATTGCAATGCAGTTTTCACAGACGTGCATGAGAAAATGGGGCTAATTAACATACTTTTCATTTCTATTTTTCGAGGTACTGAAGAAACGGTTTTTCAAATGGAAATATACATATTTTTAGTCTATCATGACAAGCATACAAGAACGAATCCAATGATACACATATTGCCACATGCAAGATAAGCATTGTTTTAGTAATTTTCATCTTTTTTTGCAACTCGTATTTAACGGATATTCTAACGTCCCGAGCACGTGCTAGCAGGGAGAACGCTGCGCAACCTTCGTTGGTGGACTTTTACATTTAAAATACGAGTTAAATACGAGTCGCAAAAATATCAAAACTTCTCAAAAATGTTTATCTAACATATGACAACATGTAAATCATTGGATTTATCTTTTACGCTTGATAAGAAAAAATGTGTAATTTCATTTAAAAAAAAGTTACTTCAATATCTCAAAAAATGCAAGTGATATCGAAACGAATACAAAAATGCCTTAGTCACATTCCCTCGTTCACTTTTGTGAGAACTGCATTAAAATAACTTCAACCGTTCAAAAATTACAGGAGGTGCTACAGTTACGTGACTCATCCTGTATCTACATGGGTTCCTAGAATCAAAGGACGTTGTACATAGCTAATTTCTTGATCATTATTAATACACTGTAGCTCAGATTTTAAATGTCAACCACAGACACCTTGTCTTAAAATAAGCTGTAAATTAGTTTCACAAAATATAAAATAATGATAATTAGTAAACAAAAAAGAAAATGTACTAAATGTATGAATTCGGTCTAGCATACGCTACTTAAAAACATAAGAACGAATATGCTACAAATACGAACGTTACATAAATAGAACAGAATGAAATGAATCGTGCACATATGATTTGAAACATTTTATTTGAAACTATTATAATGGCTATAAATAAGAATGTACAAACTAATGTAAAAAAAGTTTCCTGTAATTATTCTTGTTTATTCGTCAGTAACTTTTAGAGTACTGTAGTTGGGTATAAAATTAATTTTAACTGAATACAATAAATATGAATTAAAATAGAACTTGTTAAATTTAAAGGTCATTTTCATTTATCCAAGCAATTGTAAATTTTACATTTTTCCCCATTCCCCGCATATTGTCCATTGGTTTGAAATATTCACCTAGTAGTGAAACGTTATAAAAACGCCAATAATACTCACAAACAGGTCGAGAATTGTTTCGATTCTAACTAAAAAAACAGAATATTACAGATTCATTCATTACTTCCATAGACCCCTATCGATGCAATGAGCTATAAATAGGAATATGTGAATATTGTTAGAGTTCGCGTGGCGAATCTGGGCAATCAGGCTCGTGAGAGGGGAGGGAGGTCGCCTAAACTGAATGCCGTCTCAAAGACTGACTTTCTAGTTTTCGATACGCAGCCTTGACACAAAAAGAAAAACAATTATATTTTGTGAGAGATATCTATGAACAAACTTTAAGTTAAATTAGGAATAGACATTGGATCGGATGTCCGGGAAAATACCAATTATGTTCTAAGAAAAATGTTTATAGGCTTTTAGTTTTCATTCACAATGAAATTATGACAACTTAACGATTCTGACGAAGTTTTATTTTGTCTATTTTGTCGTAAATGCCATTTTAAGAATATTTAAATTCAGGAATACTTTTTCTTCTTGAAACGTATTTGTAATTTTTCTAGTCTTAGTTGAAAATAAAGGTTGAAATCCAGTTCAATCTCGGCAGCCGACCGAGACACATCGTGCTCCGATCGCGGCCAGTGAAACATTGTTTTCATATTGTCATTCAGACGGTGAACTTAGTGACATTTCATTAGTGGTAATACTCTAGTTCCACGAGTTGTGAGTGTCTGAAATCAACTATACGGGCAGCCGCTGCAGCGGCTACCCTGCTGAAGGATGGAGCCCACGGGCATCGGGCTCCATAACCTCAACAGCACCACCTCAGGTATCTACTCAACCAAAGCTGAAAACCTACGCAAATGCCATGTCAACTGAAGTGTTTCCCACCAAGGACCAAGCCATAATCATTGACTCACTAGAAGGTCTCACCATTAAAGATTACATAAACAGTCTCTCCAACATTATTGACCCTAATGAAATACGATTTATTTCAAAAATTGCAAACAACAGAGTATGTATTTTCCTAAGCTCTCAAACAATAGCTGACACCTTACAAACAACCATAAAGTCATTAAAATAAAGACCATGAATTGAAGCTGAGACCACTTGTAAAAAAACCCAAAAAGAATAATTATTTCAAACGCCTGCCCCATCATCCCTCAACACGTAATAGAGAATGTACTCATCACAAAGAACATCAAATTGGCATCCAAAATTTCATTTGTTAAAGCTGGTATTCCAGGACAGGGGTTCTCCCATATTATGAGTTTTGGGAGACAAGTATATGTCTCTCCTGAAGATGTAAGTCTACTAACTGAATCCACTACTGTATATTATGATGGCTCAACATATAGGATATTTTTCACAACTGATGAAATGGCATGCTTTAATTTGGGCTACCAAACAGGGCATTTAGCTGGACAATGCCCCTCACCCAACATTTCTAATCACCATAAGACTACCAATTTAAGTAATGCTCCCATGGAATCTGAACACATTAGTAAAAAAGCCTGTGACATGCCAGATCCAGCAACCAATGGAAAAGACACTGAAGTAGCAGACATACAATTTACCATGAGCCCATGAAAAATGCCCACAACTGAGCTTGAAACCAGGGAAGAGAATGGTAATATGGTCTCTACTATACCAAAAGAACTCTTTCATCAGACTCTTCATCACAGATTGAACAAGAAAATAAAAATTGGTTTATCCTAACATGGAATCAGGAAAACATCCTAAGAAGAAAAGAAGATGCAAGAAGTAATTGAAGAAAGCATAATTAAAGAAAAGTCTACAACTAAATCACTAGAAGATCTTATTTACCCATTGAAGGAAAAATTGAGACTAACAGTGATGATTTTCCCTTTTACCTACAACCAACTGAAAAATTTTATAGATATGGCATCTGGATCCATAATCCAACCTTAATAGCTAAAGACTTCACAAATGACATTCACTCTATCATTAAAATGATGACAGTTACCTATCCTTTACTTACTGAAAGATCTATAAAAATAGATTCACAAGAATAATAAATAAATTAAAAAGTTCACAACTACAGGAAGAAGAAACTGACACAGAAATGTCTGAATAAACCCTCTCAATGAAAATTACACAATGGAACTGTAATGGTTTTATGCAAGATTACCCTACTTGAAATTGTTAATAAAAACACTAAACCAGAGATTTTGTGCCTTCAGGAAACCAACTTCAAAGAAAATCATTTTGGGAAAAAATATCTGGCTATAAGTCATCTATCTGAAATAGAAATAGTACGCAACCCAGTGGAGGAGTAGCAATTTATGTAAAGAACGATTGTTTTATGCGGGAAATTCTCTACAAACTGCCCTAGAAGCCATTGCGGTCAAGGTAAAATTAATATTCATATAACTGTTTGTAATATTTATATCCCCAACAGTCAACATTTTGACATCTATGAACTGGATAATATTCTTACGCAGCTACCTAAACCGTATGTAATAGTGGGTGATTTCAATAGTCATAGCAAATTGTGGGTTCTACCAAATTTGGGACAGAAGAGGAAAGTAATTGAAGAGTGGCTGGATAACCACAACAACCTAATCTTATTAAACACTGGCTTTGCCTACACATTTTAATATAAGTAATGGTACAGATAGTGCTATTGATCTAAGCCTTGCCTCTAATGATATTGCAGTAAGAATTCTATGGTCTACAAACTCAAACCTATATGACAGTGATCATTACCCCATTAACATTCATATTCCATCTAATGAACCAGTTTCAGAACTTAGGTGCTGGCCTAAATGGATTTTACATGAAGCAAATTGGCAAAAGTTTCAAGAGATTATTAGTTCCAATGTTGACAATCTCATTAAACCTGACAATCTAAACCCACAAGATATAAATAATTTATTAAATGACTTTACCAATTTAATTATAACAGCAGCTAATGTCTCTATCCCCAAACAACAGGAAAAAATAAAAAGCACCAAGTGCCATGGTGGAATGCAGAATGACTACAGTTATTAAAAAAAAAAAGAGAACCTTAGAAAATTCAAAAAACAACACATTAGAAAATGGAATAGCATATAGAAAAGCAAGAGCCTTAGCAAGACTCACCTTAAAATCTACTATGATACAATCCTGGCATAAATACACATCCAATATCACCATCAAACCTCAACAACTGAACTTTGCAAAAGTTAAGTCAATCAGTGGAAAAGTTGGCCTAGTACACCCAATACCTTCATGGATAAGAATGGAAATCAACACTCGGGACCTCAAGCTATTAGTAATATTCTTGCTAACAACTTTGCTGACAACTCAAGTAATAAAACTATGACTCAAACTTCCTGTCTGTAATAGCTCCAAATATCAACTCAAATCAAGAAAATATCAGACTGACTCTACGAGATAATGAAGAACAGCATAACCAAGAGTTCCTAATGAGCGAACTTACAGTAGTACTAGACAAAAGTAAAAATTCAGCCCCAGGCCCTGATAGAATCTCCGAATAGTTTCCTAAA
This sequence comes from Teleogryllus oceanicus, assembly GCA_964035755.1. NCBI lineage: Eukaryota > Metazoa > Arthropoda > Insecta > Orthoptera > Gryllidae > Teleogryllus > Teleogryllus oceanicus. The sequence goes on along the minus strand of CAXIVR010000001.1, from coordinate 334,997,274 downwards.
AACCTGCCTAAAGTTGCACATGAATACCTACTCCAATTGTACAATTTTATTTGGAACACTCAATCCTTTCCCAACCAATGGGGAGAAGCAATTGTTGTACAATACCCAAACCAAACAAAGATCACACCCAACCAACTAACTTTCCTAATCTCCCTAACTTGCAATATATGCAAATTACTAGAAAATGGTCTGCAACTGGCTGAGATGGATATTAGAAAGCAATAACAGATATCACCACAACAAAATGCCTTCAGAGCATTTAGATCTACCAATGACCACCTAGTCATATTGATACTGAAATTTGTGATGCTCTGGTTTTGAAGCAACATGTGATGGCTGTCTCACTGGATATCGAAAAGGCGTATGAAATGGTATATAAAGACAGGCTGATTAACATTCTGTCAAACTTGCAAATTAAAGGTAACATCTTAGCATTTATCATAAACTTCTAAAACACAGGTATATTAGAGTCAGAATTCAAGACACAACATCGCAACCCACAGAGTTGACAAATGGTCTCCACAGGATCAGTTCTTAGCGTATTACTCTTCATAATTGCCATCAATGAAGTAAACCTGGTAGTCCCAAAACCCTGTAAAATATACCTTTTGCCGACGATATCACCCTGCTCTGCAGTGGAAAACCTTCAGACAACTGGAAATATAATCCAAAAAACATTAAATAAAATCAATAATTGGTCAATTAACTCGATTCACAATTTCGAAAACAAAATCGGAATTCATAGTGTTTTCAAGAAGACGCAAGGATGGGAATGAAGGAATTCAACTTAGACTTGGAACTTTTTAACTCAAAAGAACAAGTGTCTGTAAAATTTTGGTATGCTTTTGATTCTACTCACTCATGGGAAACAACATGTAGCTGCTCTGTTGGAATGTAAAAAGAGACTAAATGTAATAAAAAAGTTGTCGTCTATCAAATGGGTGCACAATCTGAATGTCTAGTCAAAATATACCAAGCATTCATTCAGGCCAAGTTGGATTACGGTGCAGTAGTATATAACTCAGCATCCAAGAGAACACTGAAAATGTTAAACCTAATAATCACAAGCGCATGTCGCTTAAGCCTATGGCCTTTAGAACCAGTCCTTCTAATAGCCTATTAGTGAAACAGGCAAATACCATTAGTCCTCGACGTAAAGTTCTCTGTCTAAATTATGCTTACTCAACTTTAAGTGTCCCTCCAAATCCTCATACACAAATATTTTCAATAACCTAAAAACATATCTTTATGAGGCCAACCTCAATTCCCACTACCACTAAAAGAGGATTCCTAAGTACCTGAAGGAACTTAATATTATTGATCCAGTTACCTTACCCAGATGTATGCCTCCCATCCCACCCTGAGATCATAATGTAGTAACAAACATGACCTTAGCAAACAGTCCTCACCTTACTTCTGGTCCCAATGCTAATTTCAAGAATTTAATAACAAGTTTACAACGGGGTATGTCAATTATTACCAAGTATATACAGATGGTTCTAAGTGATGGTAAAGCTGGTTGTGCATTCTATGTTCAGTCTCCCAATATAGTGGAATCGCAATGTCTCCCAGATTATTTTTCCATTTGTTCATGCGAAGCATGGGCAGTCCTTAAAGCCATCGAATTCAGTCTCAAGCAAACAAATTACTTGCCGTTGCAATATTCACTGACTCAATGACGACCCTTAGAGCCATAGAAAATAAACACACAGGTAACCCAATCATACAAAAATCCAAGAATTTGTATTTAGTCTAGGTGAAAAAGGACAGAAATCGAATTTATTTGGATCCCATCCCAGGGCAATCGCTGGTAATGAGAAAGCTGATAAAAATGCAAAAATGGCAACATCATTTCTAAGTTTTGATTCACAAATTCGTGGCACTATAAAAGACATTAAAAGCTCTTCTGGACATCTTGTTTCAAATATTGGGACTCACAATGGAAATTAAAATCATCAAAATTACATCTAGTTAGGGAAATCAGTACTGGAACCAGCCCTGCCGAAAATCTGCCTTAAAAGAAGAGAAGTTATCATCACTAGATTAGGATCGGTCATTTTAATCTGAAATATTGTTATATATTTAAAAATGTGACCCAGAACCATGCCCTAAATGTGGTGAAATAATATCTACACAACACCTTATCTTAGAATGCCCTGTATAGCAAAGGAAAGAAACCTACTGAAACTAGAAACTAACCTACATAAATTGTTCAGCTCTGAAGACGGGTGTGCTAAAGTACTAAAGTTCTAGACATTGTTAACTTAAGTAAGGTAATATAATATAAAATTGAATGTTATTAATTTTAAGTAAAAAACTGATGTAATGCAAAAATTAAGAAAAAAATGGGCTATAATGTTGTAAATTGTTATGTAATTTAAACTATAATGTGATGTATACTTAATTTGATTGACATTGATTGTGTATACTTAATGAATTGTGGACGCCTAATGTGTGTATACTAAATTGTGATACTTAACGCATTGATGTATACTTAATTGCGGTCGTTGATGACCTTTGATGTTAAAAAACGACCTTAAATAAAAAAAAAAAAAGGTTGAAATCATTTTCACTAATCACATTAAATGTCTGACGGGAACCTACCTTCATTTTCTCTCTCTCTCATCATATACAGAATTACAGAAGATTAATTTCTTACATAGTTTTACCTTCTTTTTTAATATTTGATATCTGATGAATGGAAACGTCAGTTACATCAGAGACCCTCTCGTTTACATTGTCAACGGGAATTGTAAATTTTCCTCCGCAAGAGTCTTTTCCCATGAATTTCATTACTTTATATATTACTTCTCGTGTCTGCGCATGTAATTTCTTATTCGTTGCTTTTGAAGGAATGGTTTAGTACCTCCTTTAGTACCTGCACATATGGCCGAAAGAATATGGGCAAGTGAAACCCGTGTCGCACTATTATCACAATCTGAGAAACGCGCGCACACACACACACACACACACACACACACACACACACACCACACACAAAAAAAAAAAAAAAAAAAAAAAAACCCAGGTGTCGAAAACTATATGCATATAAACGCACGAGTAAATAAAAAGTGGCACAAAAAGTATTCAAGATGCATCACAAATAATCCAGCTGCATCACAAATTATCAGAAAAACCTCACAAACAATGCCGATTATCGCTTTTAAAGGTGTAAATGTCTATGAACAAAACTTAGTCGCAAAATATGCCGAAACTAAAAAGAAAGAATGGCAACTGCGTCAAATACAGAATAAATTCGGCACTGAAATTCCTTTCTCACACTCGAACGCGCCAAAAGAAAATCAATAAAACAAATGTCCAAGATCACAATCCTTAGATTGCATTTGGCCACTTGATGTTTTCGGACAACCCATAGTTAGCCAATTGCGTATGAGTAAAGTCTCCTTTCGCTGTTACTCATTGTATCCCTCACTCGCACATTGATGTTTGCCGATTGCACAGATTATCACGCGGTGTCCACATTAATATTCAACATTATGTAAACTAATGTTAATATGAATTATTTAAACCTTGAGTAAAATATTTACCTTAATACCAATTAAACATGTACATAAGAAAGCTTACAATCAGAGTGAAAAGAATTTTAAATTTATTATAATAAATTTGATTAATAATTAATAAATAATTAATAATAATTAATTAATAAAAAATTAATAAAAATGATTTACTAAAATTCTACCCAATTAATTGTCCTTTCAAATCTGAAAATATAATCTCAATCAAATTTAAAAACCCTTTCAGCTTTATGTCATATTAATAAATTATGGCAAAGAAAAAAACTGTAGCAATTGAAAACAAGTTGTTTAATAGAAACAAAACCGAAATAATGGCAGAAAAAATCTTGTGTCAAGGAAAAAAAAATTATTGATTATATTTAGATAAAAAACACACTTAAAGATTAATAACTTTGAATGGAAAATTACTCAATAAAAATTAAAGACAATAATATAGGTAGAATTGAGTTAGCTATCCTTCTTGTTAAACACATTAAATCATGAAAACAACAACCTATGTATCACAGTTTCGAATATCATGTATAAAACATTATAATGCAACTCTTATTAAAAACAATTATTACCTCTTGATAAAGGTAACGTCAATGAAATTATGGGTATTTCTATCATAAATAAATTAACCCTTAAAAGATGAAAGCACTGAATTTGCGAACAGACTTCACATTGCACTAAAAAAATCAAAGAATTAAAAAGAACTTCACTTGACAATAATTAGATAAATCATCACCAAAGTAGAAATTGTATCTGTGATAATGGCTACCAATTGGTACAAAAAAGGCTCTCTTGTGAATTAGAGAATTATCATTTTTAGAAATTATTCTGTTTCATAGGAACCACTAAATGTTAGAAATTTCATTCATTAAATTTTATTTGAATGGCTTCCAAACTCTTACTCACATGAAATACTTTTACATTAATAGGAAAGAATAAAATTTTAAATATTTTTGTGCAGAAGTAACCTCTTACAATCAAATCAATTAATTTTAACCATTATTTTATTGGGATCTATGCACTAAAGTCACGTTTCACAAAACAGTGTTGTCACATAATCATATGTTTTGAATTACAATCAGTTTTACAAATTAAAAATGTTTTTTGATGGTAAACATTTAAATATTACATAACACAAAGCAAGATTTAAAACTAAAATTAAATACAATATTGAAAGGAAAACAAGAACAATATTATTAAAACAATCTCAAATGGTATAAAATATATACAAACATATATATAAATATTTTGACTTGATATGTTGATGATTATAATTAATGTAGTAATAATAGGAAGAAAAAATAAAAATAAAATAAGAAGACAAAGAAAATGAAAAAAAAAATAAGAAAAATAAGAAAAAATAAGAAAAAAAAAAAAAAAAAAAATAAGAAGGAAAAGAATAAGAAGGTTAAAAAAATATTTTGATAAATATAAATGTCAAGATTGAGATTTAGTTGTAATTTTACAGATCTCATTTTTTCTTGGGATATTGTATTTCATTTTGGTTTTAAATATTGCTTTGTAGGTGTTATTTTATATTTAAATTTTTATCAGGAAAAACTTTTTTAATTGTAAATGTATAACAGAACACCTGATGATGCACTCCACATATGCCATGAAATGTGACTTTAGTGCATAGATGTCAATAAAATAATTTTATTAATTAGCGTATTCCTTAGGATTATAGTCAATCAGGAAATTAAAACAAAACAAAAATTTAAAAGTTGATTGACATTTATTAATACACAATAAATAAATTGCTACATTTTGAAAGTAATTGTTCTTTCATTGTCAAGCTTGGGAAAGTCAGAGTAAATATAATCTTGGTCGAGAGAGGAAGTAACATTAAGATTCGTTGACATAAGAAAACAACTATCATACAGATGGCATTATTTTTTAAGTTAATCATGAATTATAACACCATTTGGCCAAACTATGCAATTAGGATACCAGAGATCAGAAATATGAAACATTGTCATTATTCTCTGCATTTCTGTTGATTTCTAATATGTCCATGAATATTCATTAACTTCCACTCTCAGCCTACATTCCCTGACTTTCTCAAGTCTGATGAAAAAAGAACAATTACTTTTAAAACATGGAATTTTATTTATTATGTATTATTAAATCTTTGACCCTGGTGAATAAGCTGATAAGTGAAATGAACTTAAGTTTACAGTTGAGTAAAAATACACTTTAAACAAATGCTGTAAATCAGTGATTAATGATATTCAAACAAAACCTACATACAAAAAGTTTTGTTTGAATATTACCTTCGTTTAAATATCATTAATCCCTTATTTACTTCACTTGACAGTTGTTTTTTGCTCTCCTGTAAAATTAAGTTTTTTTGACTTATCAGCTTCTTCACTGAGGTCAAAGAAATATCAACTATTAAATTTCTGTTTTGTTTTAATTTCTTGTCTGTCTATAATTGTACAGAACATACTAATTAATTAACAATTTAAAAAACAACAGACTGTCATTAGGTCATTTTTATTACGATAAAAAAACTTAAAATTATCTGATTTGATGGACTTTAATGTAAGAAGATTCCACTGCACATAAAAGTATTCAATATATATATAATCATTTTTCGTTTCTCTTTAATTAAAAGGAATATTAAGATTGATGATAATTCTCCTATTAACTCTTGATATTACACATCTTTAGTAGAATACCCCAGATCAAATTCTGGCTAGTATTGACAAAAGATAAAATTTTATTAAACCCAGAACTACATAAAGTAAATTTGAACATGCTATTAATTTACTAAAAAAACAACTAATTCTTTTATTTTTCAAGAAATATTATAGAAGTACCCATTTTGGGGTTTCCCTTTAACTAGTCAGTACACTTTTCATTCTATATTAAGTAATAAGGAAAGTTTAGAAAAACGTTGTTTGCAGTACTTAAGTTTTAAACATTTTAGATATCTTGACACTTTCCCTACAAGAACAAAATGAATTTCAAACCAACTTTAAATTAGCATATAAATTGGAACAAAATATTGCCTACAATGATATTAATTAATTAATTGTGAATACTCATATCGGCTGTAACAGTTTCACCCATCATTTACTATTGACACATACAAAAGATAAAAGAAGCATTTCAAGGAGATATTTAAACATCACTCAAGTAAGCATAAAATGTATATCAATTTAGTTGATGGAGCCATGCCAGATCTATATGAACTTGATAACTGGAATGTTTTCAAAGATATTTTGTATGATAATTGTTATCTATACAGTTGATCAGCAATCTTTACATGTTTTAAATAAAAAGACCAATTACACATATCTGCCAGATGAAACCACCTTTGAATTATATTTTAATCACCTGATGGTTTTGCCATATTCATGGTTTGACAGAAAATCAACTTTCCAAGTAAAATGCCAAGGTAATATAGGTGTCTCTGACAAACTAAATTATGACATAAAAACAAGATAAGACAATCCCTCAACAGGTAATAACATGCATTGGATATGCAAAATTAATTGCCAAGAAAAAAAATTGTAATAATACATAACATCAAACAAAAATATATTTACTAACTCAAATTAAAGAACACTGATGGTTTTAAGAACCTGTAAACAATCACCCACTTCCATCTAAACACATTGTCTCTGTTAACCATATTATGGACTGACAAAAAAAACTGGGAATGAATTCAACCAATTTAACAAAACTAACATTGTGCTACCAGAAATATTTATATAAAAAATTCACCTTCATGAAATTATTCTGATCCAGAAAAACAACCAAATTTATGAATTAATAACATGTAACGTTATCAGGTTACATTTTTCTATTTTTTATATATTTTTTATACATTTTTATATTTCAATATCTTTAGATCACTTAGAACGTATTTATATTTCTGTGATTTTCGTTTACACCTATGTAGAACAAAACGCATCATTGTGGACAAAAACACTTTTGTATCAAATGTGACGTTTACTGTTGATTTTCATTTAATGTAATGTGAATTTTAACTTTTTTTTTCTAAGGCAAAAATGCTTACTCTTTCCTACAAGACTGTCGCGAATCGAATTTTCTTGTAATGTGAACATAAGACTGAATCTGAACTACACGTGTTTTTCTTGGGAAACAAAACGCACTACACCAACACGTTTAAATTAAATTCAAACTTGTGATTTAATTCGTTGAATACATACCGTAAATGTTCTACACAACCCTAACACTTCAATTTGCGTCTCTAGAATAATTCTTGGGAAACGCAAGGGAACCACACACTTCAATCTGTACAATACACCTACACAAATTTACGTCTGGATTGAGGAGATATTACAGGTTCGCTTTTAATCTTTTAATTTTCCAATGCCACCAAGTGCTTTTGAATGAAACTAAGGAAATGGAATGATATTAATACATGAACAATTATTACGAACAACACACGCACGTTTTCACACATCATTAAAACCTAATTTTCCACGACATAAAAATAATATTCATTTGCCTCAAGATAATGATCATAAAAATAATATTAATTTACATCAATAAAAATGGCGAAAATTTCGAATGCAGTACAAAAATGTCTGAAGCTAGTCTAATGATGTATTATCAATTTCAAATATTTAATTTTTTTTATTTCAGTTTCACAAAATTATAATACACAAACAATTTTAGCAATAACAATGTTTGGAATCATTATCAAGTACCAACACATTATGTGAGCACATACTGAACATTCAACTTCATTGCATAATTCATTTAATGTCAATTACCAATTTATATACCCTAGTGATGTTTTACATACGTAAACAAGTTTCTATATTTTTACGTAAAAACAATTATTTGTACTTACTTCATATTCCTAATTTGTTCACAATTCGTTTCGTCGATATGTTATTCCATTTGCTACTGATATCTATCTGAACTTTTCATCACAGATCAATTTTTCCTGATTTTTCTAAAACTTCGCCATAACTTGACCCGTCTTAGGCGAAGCCATCTAACAAAATGGACGCATTCAGATAAACAACATACATTGCCTTGGCAACCTATTGTGCAACCTCTAACAAATGTATCTGCGAACTTCATGAATATTGACCAATCACAGCTACTCGTCGACGTAGCGTTGTCATCGATAACAAGCTATAGAATTGAAATCACAAAACAAATAAATAGAATTTGAAAACTATCCTCATTTTATTTCATTATTTATTTATTTATTTATTTATTTATTTTACGTAAAAAAAAACAGTTAAAACTGCGTATGGCGTGCTATGGGGAAAAGTGAATTGTGTGCACATTTTCAAAATTCTGTGATCCCTACACTAAGTCATATACTACTTAAATTTAAAAAATATAATATTATAAAAATATAATATAGTAATATTAGTAATATTCATTACTAAGGCTTATTTACAAACTGTACAATTATCTATTGCCACCAGTTGCAGTTTGTGAATTTTTAAAATTAATTTAAAACGAAAGAGTTAATTTGGTTTTTGTTTGTTTGCGTCAATGCATACAGGTTATACTGAGATTCTTAGACAAAACTTATCGTTTCTTAGACAAACTCCTGTATGCACATTGGGTACAGTTTTAATATAAAAACAGAATTATCTTCACGATGCAAATATTTGTCAGAAATTAGTAAAATATCTTACTTATTCCAGTCAGAGGGAAGAAATGCAAACTTTCTGAAACAAATAAGAGACTTTTATCATAATCGCATTGCTGTATAATCAATAATAATAATGAAATATTAATTCATAATTGTGTACATTATTTCCTACATAATTTTCTACACGTTACTGATTTTAGCATTTGATTTTTTTCTATTATTTTATTAGAGTACATAAAATTGCGTTTACAATTTTTTAAAAAAAAAAAAAAAAAGGTAAGTAAAATGCAAAAACATCATATTGAATGAATGAACGAACTCAATAAATTAGCATTAGCAAATAACATAAACTCTGCATAGCCCAGCAAACTGACATACCAAGAGAAAGAACTAAGAAGAGTAAACATTGTATTAGATGGGGAAATACTATCTAGAATAAGTGTGTAAAAGTATTTGTTTAGGCACCATCATAGGTCTTTTGAATCATTGTCAACCGTATTTTTGAGGCTCCTAGAATCAAAGACCAACATTCGCCACAAAAATGAAAAATGAGTTACGTATCGATTTAATCAACTAGTAAATTGTGCTCCTTAAGTTAGATTGTACGAGAAAAGGGCCAGAAAATATAATTTTTTGCTTTTAAAATATAGAATTCGTGGTTAAGCGGAAGAGCGGGCCTGATGGCCCGAGTCTCGCCACATAAATAAAGTCATTATTATTTATTATTATAGAATTGGTTTGAAAAGCGGACATTTTGCCCGCATATTTGTTTCAATTCCAGACATAACCCATTCAGCCAATGGGATAGCTCAAAACTGTACGGTACTATCCTTGGGTTTTCGTAACGTGGCAGCAGAGGGTTTTATCTTCAAGATGGAATATGGCACGGATCTTATATGACATGGAATACTGTCTTTCTCGATCGGGCCGCTAGAGTCGTTTGATCTCCAGCACTGCTTGTTACGGTCGCGATCATGCGACATCTTGCGGCAGGACCAAAAACGACGCAAAAAGCCATATTTCATCTTGAAGATAAAACCCTCAGCTGCCACGTTACGAAAACCCAAGTATAAACTAAGCTAAACAGTATAGCCACGATTATTGTGGCGCGAAGACGACTGCAGGAGCTTTTCCCTTGTTGCGAGTAGTATTTCCACTAAGAGGACTTCCTCAATATTCCAAAATGGAAAAGAATTTGGATGAAACTCCTCCTAATAAGTCAAGGGAGCGTGTGAGATAGCCAGAAAAGTGGAAATAGTCAACGGATAATTAAGAGAGCAATGCATATTAGTGACATTACTACAAACGTTGATTTGATTTTTGGTGGGTTTTTTAATACTCCATTAGGATTGGAGGGATTCATTTTATTTTAAGTTGATTCTTCTATTGAGAAGAAACAAGCATACATTTTTGAAGAAAATAATGAACTTGGTAACAAACATGATGAATGTGAATGTTTTCGTATTAAAATGGGGGCGGAAGAAGTTGTACCAATATCTTGTGACACTATACAATGATATTAACTATGCAATTATGTATATTTCTGGATTTTCAATGACTTTCTGTGTTTAATTCCAGGTAGCACTAAAAAATCCCTTCCCACAAAATGTTGGCGTTTTTATGCTTGTTTCAAAAGTGGAACCGTCTCTTTGCTTCAAAAGTGGACATAAACCAAAACTAGGTTTCAAAACCGGGCATTCCATATTTTAATATAGTAGAAATTCTGGTAAATTGGACATAGTTTCAATTGGACATGTGTTTTTGTTAGTTCCTTACAATTTCTCAATACCTCATTACCTCTCAATTACCTTACCTCGTAACCTCAATTATCTAATTAACAAACCGGCTGCATTCAACTATTTTAATATGAATGTGAAACAACAACAACGACCACAACAACAACAACAGGGTAGGCTCAATTGGGGCTATTATGATACACAAAAGCAAAATTTTCACCTTATCTTCTGTACCGGTTGGAGGAAACACATGGAGAAAATTCTAAATATGTGCCTTAGTGCTAAGTGCCTTGGTGCCTTGGTGCTAAAGACGTGTACAAAGCAAAAAGCAAAAACAAAAAAACAAACAAATTTAAGATCTACCAACACTCTTCAAGAAAATTCAAAATGTGTGTATCAAATTAGCCCCAACTGAAGTAGTTAATATTATACATTCATGGGGCTAAAGTGATACAGCTTGATATCACAATGAATTTTGATTGAGAACAACGAACGGGCTGTTGTGAGGCACCTTAATGATCTAGTGTTTTAACAGTATGTTTTTTCATTTTTTCTTTTGATATGTCTATGTTATAAGACATGATTTCCGATCAGTCTGAAAGTTTAGAAAGGAGGCTTTAAAATAAAGTTTTAAAAACATTTTTTAACTTGGTTTTAATACAGTAAATTATCAAAGAATTTTGTTCCTACATCAAAGTGTAATAACAGGAAAGTTAATGTAATAAAAAAAATTGAATGTTGACATCAATTTGACAGTATGCAACACGCCAGCCTCGGACCATCCTTTTAGCCTATTGGTTTTTATATTATTTCCTGAATTATGATATGAATTTAAATAATTAAATATTGTTTCAAAATTTATTTATGCATTTTTGTTCCATTAAAAACTAGTATTGTACAGAAACATAAATACGAGTAGAATCAATCTGAGCAGTATCAATACTGATTCTTGTGCGTTTAATAGGTTCTATATTGTTAAAACATACAAATTGAAATAAAAAATATTATTTTCTTGTCGGCTGCGTGTTTATTTTTAGTGTTTCCCCCTCCCTCTTTTTGTTGCCTCTCTCTAGCAGTCCTCGGTAGAAGACTGCTAGAGAGATGTAGGTTGACGAAGATGACCTCTTTTATTTCTTCTTATAAGAACGTCAACAACATCCAATCAGAATTCCCACAGTCCTCGGTAGACTGATCTCTTCCCTCCTCTCTCTTTTTCCTTCTCTCTTCCTTTCACTCTCTTTCCCCCTCTTTTCCCTCTCTTTCCCCCTCTTTCTTATGCCAACTTTCTTGTTTCCTCTCTTGTTCCTTTCTCTATTGTTCCCTCTCTCTCTTCTTCTCTCTTTCTTTCTGTTTCCTTCTCACTCTTTTTCGATCTCCCTCCTCTCTGTCTCTTTTCTCCTTCCTGCTCCGTCCTCTCCTTCTGGGCTCGACCTCGTCCCGCGTCACACGGCAACGTCCAGGAAAATAAAACCCAGGTGGACCGGGAATTGCATTTAACTGATTGGGGATTGCCTTAATCTTGTGCGGCGGCGCCATCTAGTGGAGCTACAAGAAAATAAACAGAATAGAAACTTTCTCCATGAAAAAGCACGTTGGTGGACCAACGTTCATGGAGATCGGACCAACGGTGTCGGAGTTCATCGATCTCCAACGTACCAACATATTCTTTATAGTACTGGGAAACAGATACATCAGAATATTAGCGCACGAATTTGACCTGAAATAAAATAGTAAATACAACATAAAGAGCTGTTAGATAAGACCTAACACGCAAGCAACTGCGAAACGAAAATACGCACGAGTATTGGCGGGTTAATCGATCTCTTGAAAATTGGCTTAATTTTCATGCAATTTTCTACATAGAAAGTCTAGGAAAAATGAATTTGGAGGTATTTTTGTACCTCCAAGACAAAAACGTACCATCTACCTCAAAGCAAATTGCGTACCAGTCAGTATGCGACAGCGTGAGTCGCAGTCAATGGAAGTGAGAGGTCCGCTGCTGCTCTGACGTCATGTCGCCTCGATACGAGGCTCCGCAAAAATGAATGAAAAATGAGCAGATTTTTTCAGGGCTTGTCACTGGCGGCGACGCAGCAATATGGATTGCGCTGTAATCTATTCAAATAATTGCCCATTTTGCTGGGCGATCGCTTCGCTAGACCGAGGCCGACGTCACAGCGTCCTCGCTGAAGGCCACAATGGAGGATGTTCCGACTAAAATGCGAGCAAGAAAGGGAGGGAGAATGGTAGGAAAATAGAACGATAGAAGGGAGAAAAGGCGAGTACTCGAGGTCGACAATTAGACGGGATTATCGTGCAATGAAGTCATAAAAATCTTACGTTACAAAATCACAAGCTATACAATCACTACACCAAATCATTATGCATATCTATCATGTAATATCTAATATATAGTACAGCATGTAAATTAGAATGCTCGATAGTTTGGTAATTTACCTCACTATATTTTTTTAAACAAGCTAATAATTCCTGAAAATAAAATTTTACAGGAGCACACGTTTTAAAAACACATCGCCAGCCTGTGATTTATGTGAACTAATTGAAAATTTCAATGTCTTCCCAGTTTCCAAGAGTATTTTGTATGTTAGCCTAAAATTCAAACTGAGATATCTAAGCATCTCAGATACTAAACTGAGATATCTAAGCATACAGAGATACTTAATATTCTACCAAATTTCATAAAATATCGCATGTTTGAAATTCAAGTCAAATCAGCCGCCTCATCACCAGGAATACGATTAGACGAACTCCCAATGGATCTCCTTTGTCACCAGTTCTTTTTTATATTTACATCTCAGGAATTACTGTGCTTTCTACTATACACAATGTCCTTTTTATAGATGATAATGTCATCTTTGGGTATGATCAATGTCTCATTACTTAAGTTTAATGTAGGCGCACCTTTCGGCCCTTGGTTACGTACCATTCCCTGGTCGATTGCGACGAAGTGGCTGGTGATTTCGTATCGTTTATTGTGCGTTGGCCTTCTTATCATCGATCCAGCGAATCTCGTAACTCCAGCACAGTTTAGTCCAGCTTGGCGGAAGGGGATCAGGATCCACCTAGATGGGGCAGACACTGATGTCCATACCTTTGATTCATTGACATTGATTTAATTTTTAGGGGACATCAACTGCTATTACTAATTACGTTAGAGTAGTGAATGTCGGGACAAGCTCAACGTTCCCGACTGATCTCCCGATTTATGGAAGTGTAGTGCATGTATGTATGCAAGGGGAAAGGACATTTATTTATTTATTTATTTTACGTCAAAAAAACAGTTAAAAAACTGCGTATGACGTTCTATGGGGAAAAGTGAATTGTGTGCACATTTTAAAAATTCTGTGATCCCTACACTAAGTCATATACTACATAAATTTTGAATTTTGAAAGGGAGAAAAAAAAACTCCCATGTAGTAAAATCTATTTTCAAAAATAAATAAGCAATACATTTTGAATTTTGAATTTTGAAAGGACATGACAAGGAAGAGGACGAGCAGACGGCACGCGGTTCGTGGTCGATAGGGCACTGCTCCGGCATTCACCTGGTATTGATGGGAGAAACCACGGAAAACTTACCGATCAGAGCAGCCGCCCGTTAGAGTTTTCCTCGAGCCGGCGCCTGAATTGGAACTACACTGCTCGGAGCCAATGTGTCGACCAATGAATGATCAATTATTATTAAATTAAGGGAAGGGATAAATACTCTAGATTTTTCCTCATTCGGTCTCTTCTTATCCAGTTTAGGTTCCTACAACGCGCACATTACGACAATGGAAATTCCCATATATTGAGTTTCAGTTGCTTTTTAACTGCTGAGAACATTGAAGCTCATGCAGGTAGAATGAGAGGCAGAAAAAATGGGAGAAGTCCGGTAAACCTATGGAATGCACGTTTTGTCCATCACAAATGCCATATGGCTTGGCCGGAGATCGAACTTCCGGCTGCACGGTGGAAGGCATTTAAGCCAGGCTTATGGAGAAGTTCCCACGCTGGCAGAAGGAGGCGCCCGCCAGTTACTCCCGCCAGCTGACCTGAAACTCCTTTATTATTAGTTACCGTTTCTTTGAAGTGGTGGTGTCATGATGACATTGAAAATCTCGCCACCGTAGGGACACGAGCCCTACAACCAACTGGTTGGTGCCGCTGCAGAGACAGCAGCAATTTTGGCTCAACCGGTGCCACGTGTAAGGCCTTACGTCACGCACTGGTTTTTCCCAGCACACGAACAATATTATTGGGGAAGGGAAATGCATTGGGGGAAGGGATTTCAATGGAGTGATATAGTGTATTCTGGTGATGTGTGCCATGTCACAACAAAATTAGAATGTATGTCTTTCGTTGGACTCGAACCTCTGTCTTGATGTAACGCCTACATGGGTTGCACATACCCATGTGCAACCTGCACCAAGGGATTGGCAGTACAAATATTATGATCCCAAGAAGAAACTCAGAAAGTCGATGATTAAAAATATATGTCCTTGGCGCATTAATTAGAAATGAACAACAGAAATTACTACAACTACAAAAAATGCTGACATTACGTATCGCGTACATAAGGACCAACAGACGCAAAAATGAAGGTAAACTGTAATAATAAATAAAATAAATATTTCAGAAAAAAGTAGCGTTTCTATTACACAGTGTTGGCGTTTCTTTCTGTTTTTGTTAAATAATCTTATTAACATAATGGTAAAACGGATAAACCAATTTTCTAAGAAAAGTAAGTTTTTCATTTTCAGCAGGTATGCAGGAAGAATGTTCGTAAGCGAAATCCAATTTACATTTTCTCAACCCTTGTTTCGTAATAGCTTCTTTTAGAAAACTTCTGCAGCGAAGTTAATGCCACGAGATCTTGCACAGGCAGCGGTATGATCGTCGAGGACAGAGAATGATACAATGATAGAGCGGCAGCCAATATAGCCATGACGCGCTCGCAATCGAACAGTCCAAAGAGTAAACGTTAACGATGGAGGGGGTGCGGGCAGATGCCCTGACGACGTCGTCGGCAATGACGACAACGACCACGACGACGATCGAGGCGGCGGTCACGACACGCGTTGAGTATCGCGGGCGCCCCCTCAGCCCCCCCCCCCCGTCCGGTCTTTCACCGTCCCGCTTCGTCCCGTGCCGTCCCGTCCCGCTTTACCCGTCGCGTCTCGCCTGCCCCGCCCCGCCCCGCCCCCCCCCCCCCCCCTGCCCCGCCGCGTCCTTCCTCGCACCACTCGTCCTGCCGTCCCTCCTCGCCGGCTCGTGCCCGCCGGTCTATGTGGGTCAAACTGCGCTAGGGACGCTCTCCAGGTCCATTATATCCTGCCCTTGAAATCGAAGGCGTCTTCAGAATACGACAATAACGCGGGGCCGCGAACGTGGACAATGTCTTTTGCCTTGTTTTTTCTCCTGGGCTCTGCCACGTTGGCGGTGGGAAAATACTGAGAGCATAGATACTACGTCGTTCTTTGGAATGAAGGAGTATTTTGATAGAAGACGCGGAGTCGATCGCACTACGGGACCGTTCTCATCCTAGAAAAGAGTTTTTATCACATTCTTTGAAAGAAACGTCGTACATAACGTGGTATTTATTGTTCGTGTACCCAGGCCAAAAGTCCCGGGGAATACGACACATTCTCACTATAATCTGGTCGTAAATTCAAACTGATTTTCGAATACGACTAAGAGCAAACGAAGTATAAACCTCCATGCCTGCTTTCATCTCTTCTGGAGAAAAGAACCATGCCCTAATGTTCCACTGCTTGTAGCACTGCGGTGTAAATGGTGCAGAACTTTCCACTGGCGAACGCTTATTAGAAAATACATAAATCTCAGCAAAGGAACATAAAAACAAGCTTTTCACCAATTTCCCCTGATCCGTTGGGGGAATGTTGAGATGGTTGTTTGCTTTGCTTGTTAACACAAATGTAGCTTTCCTCTACCACTCTAACATCACTTCAAGCTGTTAAATAAATTAGTGTTGCGTATTTTGTCAAATTTTCTGTTGTTTACTTTAGAAACCGATTTTATGTAGACTATTGATTTTCATGAAATTAAATACCATAGAAAGCAACTCAAAATCTAGAATTGATACTAATCATAAAAAATTGTTATTAATTTTCGATCTCTCTCTCCCTCCCTCTCCCTCTCCCCCCTCTCTCTCTCTCTTTCACTCTGGAGAAATATCGAAGATACGTTTAGGATAATAAACAACACAATCACTAGAGTAGTTGACGGATTTGGTGAATGAGTGACGTTTCGTCGAACGACAAAAACAACACTGAATATAACCTTCGCCTCGGAATGAACTGTCAGAGTGTTCTCGTAATGCCTCGTTTCACGGCAACGATCTGCGGACGGAAAAGCGTTCCGGTGAATTTCAGTGTTGTCAAGACCATAACTCGGAATGATTAATTTCCGGACACATGTAATGAAATATTTTTATTTTCTACATATGGGGAATACATACCTGTAATTATGGCTCCTACTATTGAAACACACCTTAAGATGTTATGTAACATCTTAAAGCATGTCAGAGTTATCCGATTAAAATTTATTACTCTCTCCACACAAAAAGTCTCTGGCTCTAAGCGCGCAGCGTTATGTAAAAATAACGGCCTGATTTCGAGAAACAGCGGCGACATGTATTCTCGAAAAACAGTATGTATGTGTATTTATTCGAAGAAAATATACCCCACCACCTAGTTTTTTTTGACGAAACCACTTATTCATAAATGAAGAGGCGAGATAATGGCAGACTACGTGTATCAAATCTGCAATACAGACAGAAGTCACTTATATCCTTTTCATCACATGTTACACTGAAAACATCCAGCGTTTTCCATTCTAAACAAATCTCTCTTAGTGCGTGTCAAAGTTACACAATTAAAACTTATCACTAACTTCAGACAAAAATTCCCTGCCGCTGGGCCCGCAGCATTGTGCAAAATAACGGCCCGATTTCGAGAAACCGCCGCGACACGTATTCTCGAAAAACGAAGGCCTGTATGCACGAAAACAAGGCAGCCGGCGCAAAAACGCCAGAAGGAAAAAGCAATTTCTAACGCCGTCTTCCCGCCACGGAAAAAAGTATATAATGCCACCCATTCCTCACGACACAAAACGCGACGTTTGTCTGAACCTCGAATGCCGACTCGATCACAAACACGCACCGCAAAGTTATTAACTGAAAAAGGTCGTCGTAGGACGGGGTGTTTTTCCTTATTCTGCGGCTACTATTTTTCCGAGTTCGCAATTAGAGTAAATTTTAATAAACCTGTAATCAAGAAGTCAATATAAGCTCACTTAGGTGACGAAAATATTTGGTGGTGATAGCGAGGCCGCCCGTGTATATGTCAATGGCACTGTGCATTGGGACATAATGCTTCAATGACATTTTTGACGGTACGCAATGCCCTTATGACATTTTGGGTGAGACATGAAGTCCTAATGATATAAGGATGGTGTAACATCCAATAACCGAAAGCGTTATGACTCAAGCTTGGCAGTGTTCCTGCAATCTTTTGGATGTTTCATGTACAGTTACGTGAATGAGACAGTTCTGGGACCTCTCTTTATTTTAATTTCCCAGTGGTGAAGGAGAATAGGTGGGCGTGATGTAGTCAAAGGATGAACAAAAATTCAGCAATATTATTGACCAGATGGTGGATCCAGTGGTTTGAGTGTTAGCTACCGGTTTTCTAAACGTACTCAAACTTGACTCGGGGCGGCGGATTGTCAAAAAACATAAAAATAAACAGTATACCATATCATACACTGCATTAGAAAAGCCCTAAAATTAAAGCCCTCGTTTAAAGGGTAAATGCGGCAAAATAAATGTTAATGCAGAGATGGCCCCTCGTGTTGCTTCCGGACATAAATGTACCTTCATCTGTGCACGTCCCCATGTACTCAGAAGTATAGTTATTAGAATGATCGTTCTCCATGTTGTCGCGGCAGGAAGAAAGTATGACGAGGGACATGATGAGGGATTAGAACCCAAAGAAAAAGCTGATTTACCTTTGAAAATAGATTTAATTACACCATTCCCGTACGTTTAGTGCACTTTTTTTTAAAGCAGGAAGCTGTATTCTTCCCCCACTGGATGGCAAGATCCGACGTCGACCTATGCCGGCTTGCGGGTTATCACTACCGAGGAATCTCCCTGAGCGAGGCACCGATTCAACACAGTGAAATCGTTTCTGCTGCATAACAGTTTCTATACAATTAGAGACTATACTGAGCATCACAAGAAAAGTAACATTAATTTTAACAATGATACATAATGCATTATTTACCATTTGGACTGTATAAATGAGTATAAACAACCTGTAACTATTGTACTACAGCTTCCGGGTCAATGACCCCCATCTCGATCAGGTTCTTCGTCCAGTTTCCCTGATACATTGAGCAAATGCTGAGATGGCCCCTTGTTTTGCTTCTGGACATAAATGTAACTTCATTTTCTGTGCACGTCTTCTAGAATTCAGTGGGAAATACAATTATTCAAATTATCGTTTCCATGTTGTCGCGCCAGGAAGTATTATTCTGAAGGACAACATGGATAAGAGCCAAAATTTATTGCTTTTTATCCTTGAAAATAGATTTTATTACATGGGAGTTTTTCTCGTTTTTCTCCTTTCAAAATTCAAAATTTAAGTAGTATATGACTTAGTGTAGGGATCACAGAATTTTGAAAATGTGCACACAATTCACTTTTCCCCATAGCACGTCATACGCAGTTTTAACTGTTTTTTTTACGTAAAAAATAAATAAATAGGACAAACTCTAAGCTCTCGACTGGTCTCCCAAAATCCATGGGATGCAGGTGTACATATTTTATGTAAGTGTAAGGGATGAGGAAATGGCAGCAAGCGCGGCCTGTCGCGCGGTCTGTCGCCCGTTTGCAAGGGTACTACACCGCCATTCATCTGGTTAATACGAGAAACCATGGAAAACTACCGATCAAACAATCCGGTCACTAGAAATCGCCTCCTCGTAGCAGTTGAACTCGATTTAACGAGTGTCAAAAATCTAGCCTCCGTCCAGACTCGAACTCTAGGACCTCATGGACAGAGGTATTGCAGTGTTGTCATTTGATGCTGTAACTTCTGCTGGATCTATAAAGACACTGGGAAATTGTAACTTCCCAGTGTCTTTATCGAGCTATGGAGATCCATTCGCATAATAAACATGATAATGTAGTGAATCTTCCCTGTTTTTCCATTATATTTCGATCATTTTGTGCACCCAAAGTGAAGGAGCAACTACTAGTACTCACTGGTAATATTATTTGTCCTACTGGAGTCGGAAGCATTTGTTCATGAGGCGTCTAATTGCTTATGGAAAATTTGGATTCTAGAATTGGATTTGGATTCTAGAATTCAATGGGAAATATACTTATTAAAATTAATCATATTGTCGCGGCAGGAAGTATTATTCCTTCACTAAGGACATGATGAGTGATAATAGCCCAAATGTATGGCTCCTTTACCCTTGAGGTTGATTTTATTACATCAGAGTGAATGTTTTCTTAACAATCCTTGCAAAAGACGCTCATTTTTATTTTCTATTTACAAAATTCAAGTAGTATATGGCTACGGTAGGGATTACTGAATATGAGAACAGGCACTGAACTCCCTTCTCTCCGTAGTACGTCACGCGAAGTTTTTAACTGTTTTCGACGTAAAATAAATAAAAAAAATGGATATAGAATGTGTATCCTGCTTTCTGACATATGGGAGTCGGCCGATCATGAATGCGCAGCGGTCACGACAGTCCACCGGCTGTGGGGATGGACCCCGCTCCTAGGAAAAACTTCCCCACCTTTTCCCCTACGGCGAGTGGCGGTGTGAGCAGCTGGCTCTAGTAGTAGACTCGCCTCAGAGGTGTAAGACATAAGCTGCTTGATTTTTTCGTGTTTCCGGCCGCGTCAACTGCTTCGGTCATTAGTCCCGTTAGTGTAATGTTTTTTTCTCGGGAGATGGCGGTGATCTTCCCCCGGTGGATGGCGAGATCCGGCGCCGTCCTACCGT
Organism: Teleogryllus oceanicus; assembly: GCA_964035755.1. Taxonomy (NCBI): domain Eukaryota; kingdom Metazoa; phylum Arthropoda; class Insecta; order Orthoptera; family Gryllidae; genus Teleogryllus; species Teleogryllus oceanicus. Next base: position 334,976,369 of record CAXIVR010000001.1, on the reverse strand, counting down.
CGGCTAGTGGGGTTTCCCTCAAACCAGGACTCTCCCACCAGCGGGGCACCGCCTCAGTCGGGACAAGCTCTAAGCTCCCGACCGATCTCCCGGATTATGTGGTAGTGTAGTGCATGTTAGTGTAAGTGTGTGTGTAACGGGAGAGGATAGAACAAGGAAGAGGAAGGACAGATCGCGCGCGGTCCGTGGCCCGTTTTGTAGGGTACATTCGCCTGGTGTTCATCGGAGAAACTACGGAAAACTACCGATCAGAGCAGCCGGCCGCTAGAATTCTCCTCCGGACAGCGACTGAATTCGGAAACCAACCTCCCGGTCAGAAGCGCTGCAGTGACATCAGTTGATGCACTGAACTACCGCTACCGGTTTATAAGCTGCGACGCCCGCTTCAGTGAGTCAGTCTTATCTCTCACAGAGAGTCACTCCTAGACACGACTCCGAGAGTAGATGAAGACGCTGACATGATATCAGTTCGTTGACTGATTTATTAGTGATTCCGGGCACATCAACTACTGAGATCATTGGTCCCGCAAGTGCAGTCTATTTTTAAGAGTATTTTGCTCTATTTGAAAGAAAGAGACAAAAAATTCCGAAACATTTTCGAGAAAATTTTAAAAATTAAGCTTCTTATAAAGCACCTCTAAAAATCAAAATAGTCGTTTCAAATTCATTCAGGACCTCGAGTTCGGTCAGATCTGTCGCGGAATGTCAATTTTGAAGCAAATCATTCGTACGGTTTAGGCGCTTTGTTGATCACTGACGTGGTGCCGTAAACGATATTTCTGATATCAAGGACTCACAACACGTGAATTCAATATTTGACAACGTATTAGAAGAAACAATTAACATATAGGAACAGGATTTATCCACTTTTTCGATAACAGGATCCTACAATATCAGTTTTTCTGTCAAGAAATCTTCACTTTCCCTGCAGCTTTACAATACATTCTCTTCAGTTCCCAAGTAGGTAGTACTCGAGACAGTAAAAACTAAGTTAGAAACATGGCTTTATGTTATTTTATGATTATATAGATATTTTATGACATTACATTGTGCCAAATTGTATGTATTCCCCGTAATCTATCATGGCCATCGCCATCCTCATCCTCAAAGTAATTTCAGTGTTATTAATGGGCCGGTGCTGCATGAATACATTCGAAAACGTGGGCGAACTAGGATAGGTTATTTATTTACCTGACCGACCAACATCACGTACCAGTATTGTCATGTAGTTTATAGTGTCCCGAGGTTTCCAATTAGTCTAATGCCGTCGTGTGCAACTCCCGAAGGACGTAATCTGGCATACTGAGCGGGGCCCGATGTGAACAGCAGACCGTGGAACAGGGGGGGGGGCAGCGGAGGGGCCGGGGAGCACGGGCGTCGTAATCCAACAGACGTTGGCAACCGTTTATCAATGTGGATAAAAACTCAGTCAAAATGCGACTATTAAGAAGACAATGCGGGACAGAGATGTTGTTATCTGTTAGCAAATAATAAAAACAATTATGTTAATAAATAAATTTTAACCTTTTATTGCATAGTGTAACTCAGCTGTAACATAATGTTTTTCAGGTCAGGAACGCGTTCTAACAATTTCATTACGAACTATTGTATTTTATACGTAAAGTACATAATGCGTTTATGTAACCACATGCATTATTAGGCAGTAAACGCGATAAAATAACGATATAAAGTGATAGCAATCTAGTGGCCTCGTGAATAGGAACTTTCTGAGAACACACGCTGCTTCCGTATATCAGAAATGAAACGTTTTTAGGAAAATAATCACACTAAAATACGAATGATACGTGTTTTATTGATTTGCTTGATACTTTTTTCATCACATAAACGATTTGAAAAATAAGTAAAATTATTTAAATCGTGAAATAAAGGATTAAATAAATAAATGCTGTTATTAATAACTTTTTAATTTACATTATTTTATTTAAAGTATTATGCAATTTCTTATGTTTAATTTGTAAATATTCAGATAATACCCTACCTAATGTTATTACATTCCAGACATTTTATTTCAATGCATTATATTACTTTGTAAAAACATGGTGCAGGACCTTAGTTACAATTTGCTATCGCAGAACAGGCCATAGCAAATCAAGGGTCCAGCATCACTTGGCTACTTGAAGCCTAATTAGCCACAATTGAACAGATGTAATTTAGTAAAGATGATGATCTGAGGGAACTATGAGTGAAGTTCGAAAACAAAAACAAATGTACCCTCTAACAGTTTTAACATTTAAAATTACTATATAATCTGGCTCAAAACAAACACAAAAACAATATACATATGACACACACCAATCAAATTAAAATACCTAGAAAAAAATACACACAATATGGAAAGAATTATTTGAACGAGAAAAATCAAAATTGAATCACAGTCCTCAAGATTTTCCAAAACATAATCTGTGTAACAAAGTATATCTATAGGATCCGTCCTAGCAATAGTTTAGTAAAAAATATCACATACCAATATAAAAAAGAATTTACTTTAGAATAATGATAATTCTTGCGCTGCCATAACTTTCTGTTGTACAAATGCTTAAATATTCATTGTTCTTTATAATAATTTCTGTCTTCTTTTATAGAATTTTATCCCAATGTTTGATTGGTTAGTCATTCCGGACGCATGAATGTTTAAGATGAGTATTGTAACGTAAGTGTAGTCCATGTTTTTCCACGGGCGGTGATGGATATCTTCCCCCGCTAGATGGGAAGATCACGCGGCGACCTACCGCCAGCTAGCTGAGGTTTCCCCAGATATCTCTCACCGGCCCCCGCCGGCCCCCACCGCCCCTGCCAGGACAACCTCTCAGTTGCTGACCAGTCTCCCGACATGCTTGGTAGTGAAGTGCATGTAAGTGTAAGTGTGTGTAAGTTAAGGTTGAGGTTCGTCCAGAGAAGAGGAAAGACATTGCGCGCGATCTGAGGCCCGTTTGTTAGGGTACTGCTTCTGCATTCGACAAGAATTCATCGGAGAAACCACGGAAAACTACCGATCCCAACAGCCGGCCGCTAGAATTCTTCTCCTGTCAGCGACTAAATTTTTTCTCAATGAGTAAGTTCAGTAATTGTGTAAAGTTTGAATATTAATTACAACAAGTTAAATAGGTTAATGAATATACTACACGCTATGTTACTATATTATGTTATATACTATGAGGTACATACAAGTTTGTTTTCCAAGCAGAATTTTTACAATTGACTCTTCTTTTCTCTCTCTTAAAAACCGTTAATACCCTCAAACAAAATTATTATAGCTATTTTTGAATTAAATTGTTGAATCTCTTTGAGAACTGGCCACCGTCTCGTGATCTTGACAGACCCTTCCCGAGTGAGCGGGAAATAACGGGTCCTATTCTCACATTGCTTGCAACGCATGCATTGCAAATGTTGCATTGCATGCAACATTTTTTTTATCAAGACTTTCGTAATTATCTTAGGTATAAAACACTCTGACTGAAGAACGTGCCATTCTTGAAACCCTTTAGGCTACTGATAACAGTATTTGGATGGAATTTCCCACGTGAGGAAAATAAAATTATTTTGCGTCTTACTTTCGACGAATTTTCAGGGGACCAATAATGGATGCGTTGAGTTTTAGCCTGTTCCACGCGCCTCATCAACCCAAATGTCTTCCAGCACTTTTGCAATCTCCTTATCAGCGCCTTCAGTTCAATTCTTCTCCTCCATGGAAGAAATTCTCAAACGCACAACAGAATTTCTCTCTTAGGAACGCAGTAATAGTGAAGTGATGGCTGAAAGCACCGGTTGCTTCTCGCCGGGGTGCCGGCGCGGACCTACCTACATTCTCGTATACGTTTTGCCCTTTTCTTAAGAAATTATGGGGCAGATTCCGAAGAAACCGGGCAACTATGAGATTAAATTCAGTTAAAGTAAAAAGAGTAGTAGTAATTAAAATACAACCAGACGTTTTACACGAAAGTTCCGAAAATTCCAAAATAGGCCATAAATAAGACAGTCAACTTGAGAATATTTAACACTGAAAAACAAAAATATTATTCTTTAGAATAAAATTACTGAATAAATATTAAGTTTCGAAAATTCCAAAATAGGCCATAAATAGGACAGTCAATCTTTAGAATATTTAACACGTGCTACATACAATTAATTGAAAATCTCCAAAAATATTATTCTTTAGAATTAAATTACTCATTACATGAAGCATAATTCTTGTACGAATAATTACCTCACTTGTTGAGCCTTGGGCTATTCCTATTCGATAGAATTTGTTTCAATTGCTGTTAACTGGCAATGTAGAATTCAACAGCAATACAGCTCACAGATTTGCCTTGTATATGCGTCCGTCTTTAGTAGCAACATCAATACAATTATTATACATCATATATACAAGAGGGAGTGAAATACGTTGAATACGAAAGAATATTAAATGTTGAGATTATTGAGTTTGAACAGCTTATGAAGAGCTTTCTTCAGTAAATACCAAAGCTAGCGGAGTTATCAATACCAACTAAATCTTCAAAGGTAGAAGATGCTCCTTACGAGCTCCTCCGTAGATGCGAGTCTCTCTGGCTCTTTCCGTGGCCGTGGAGTCGTTCTTCCGTGCCTAGGATGCACAAAAAGGCTTCGTGCGAGCCCTCTACAGCGACATGGGGAGGGGGAGTCACGCTTCCACGAAGGCGCCGACCTTCGGGGGCGGGAACGGGGGCGAGGATGGAGGGACGACGGCGCGGGTATCAACCAGGGAAAGGGAGTGAGGCGCCAAGGAAGGGGGAGGAGGATAAATTGGCCCCCGGCGGAGGGCGGGGAAGCCGGCGGCGGGGGACGGTTTTGGGGGGGAAGGGGAGGAGTACGGAGGGCGAGAAACGGCAATCGGACGGCGGAGGGACTGCCGACAGCAGACGTGACGGGAAGGTCGCGGGCGACGCGCAATGACACCAGAGATCAGAAAAGGAGGCGGAGAACATAAAAGGGACAGAGGTGTGAAGAATGAGCTAGGGAATGCCATTTAAGAACGGAATGAAGTAGATGGGGGAGTGTACAGCTATAATAAATGGAACACGTGATGAATTCGCTGTATAATGGCTGGAGGTTGAAAAAGTTGTACTATTCATTGATTGATTATCTCCGCGATCTCCGCGCGACAACGATAGTGGTCGTTAGTTCCGTAAGTGTAGCACACGTGTTTATTCCGGAAGGTGGCGATATTTATGTCCCACTAGATTGTCACATCAGGCGCCGACCTACACGTCGGCTTGTGGCGTTTCCTGTCCAGGTGTCTCCGGCAGCGAGACACCGCCCCAGCCGGGACAAGCTACATGTGAAGTGCATGTTAATGTGTGTGTAGAAAGGCACATCGCTCAAAGTCCGAGGCCTGTTTACGGTAATAGTTTAATAGGATGGTGCTTCGCTGGTGCGAGACACTTTGTTGGGGAAAACCCCGCTAGCAGATGGAAGATTGGCGCGGGAACTTTCACCACTAGATTGTAAGATCCCTGCCAGATTCCGAGGAAACATGCACCACATTTACGGAAATAACGTTCTTAGCCGTTGACGCGCCCGGAATCACTAATCAATAAATCAATCAATCAAAAAGCTTATATTACGTCATATACTGCACTTTCGCGTTACTACAAGTTACTTCTAGTTTATTTAATACGTGCATTCCACACGTGTGCTCGTAGTTAACCAAAGGGTTTGGTTGTTTGTCAAGAAAATATAGGGAGGCTGTCTGGAGGCTGTGATGAGAAGTGATGGTCGCGATCAATGTTTTGGGACCGAGAGAGGTGGCTCAGTTCATTAACTTATGTCACTGCAGTGCCTTTGACCGAGAGGTCCTAGTCGAGTTCCGACGGCGGCAGGATTTTCGGCACTAGCTTGTCACCTAGGACGAATTTAGTTGCTGTCTGGAGAAGAATTTTAGCGGCAGGCTGCTCTGATCGGAAGTTTCCCGTAGTTTCTCCGATCAACACCAGGTGATTGCCGGAGCAGTACCCTAACAAGCGGGCGACGGACCGCGCGCGATCTATCCTTTCTCTCCCTTGTCCTATCCTCACTCCCTTACACACACTTTCACTAACATGCACTACACTACCACACATGCCGGGAGACCGGTCGAGGGCTTACAGCTTGTCCCGGCTGGGGGGTGCGCCTCACTGGTGGGAGATACCTGGTTGGAGAAAACCCTAGTAGTAAACCTTAGGTCGGCGCCGGATCTCGCCATCCAGCGGAGTAAGATGACAGCCACCTCCTGGTGAAAAAATTTGCACTACACTTACGGAACTCATGACCTCAGCAGTTGACGTGCCCGGAATCACAAACAATCAATCAGTTTTGCGGTCGGTGTTTGGACGCAGTTGATAGGGGCGGGGGCGGGGGCGGGGGGAAGAAAGGCGCCCGAGGTGGAACGGAGCGATCCGAGCAGGCCGGTTGTTGGGGTGGCGTGCGGGGGCGGGGGGCGGGCGCCGGGCGTTCGTGCGGGCTCGGCGGCGCGTGGTCCGCTCCCCCTGCGTGGCGCGTGCTCCCCGTCGGCCGGGGGAATAGGGGGAAGGGAAGGTGGGCGGGGTGAGCGGCGTCGCGCTCCTCAAAAAAGCCCGCCAACTTTCACAAGAATATCGTCGCGCGGAGATTTCGATCTCGGGCGAGCCGCTGCCGTGAGACGGTTCGGGGCTAACTGGCACAATAGAATGGGTGGGTGGGTTAGGTGAGTAGGTGGGTGACTTTGATTTGATATATTTAATCGAGAAACAGTAAAAACTGTACATGACGTGTTGAGGAGAAATATCATCTACGCACGTTTTCTTGAGTTCCAAAATTCCTTCCAAATCTTTTAATTATAAATACTTTAAGATGAATAAACGCTTTTAAAAATGTTTGATAAAAAAATGATTTGGGAATGGGTGAGGTGTGTGGGTGAGAGTGGGTGGGTGGTTCGGTAAGTAATTTGGTGGGAATGAAGGTGAGAAATTGGATGAGTGGGTATGTAGACGAGAAGGTGGATAGGTGGGTAGATGGAAATGCGGATGGGTAGGAGAGATGTGTGCCTGGGAGGGTAGGAGACTTAGCGTGTATGCTCACTGGTGGTGGGCGGGGTGGAGTGGGGTGGGGTGGGTGGGAGGTGGGCGATGGAGCGAGCGGAGATTACGGCGAGGCTGGACACGATGGGGCGGGGCCGGGCAGTGGGGCGGGCGGTCGTTAGGGCGGGCGGACGGCCACTTTAAGAGGGGGTGGGTGGGCGGGGAGGGGAGGGGCGTCGCGGGACGTCGTGTCGACCGTTCTTCGAAAGGAAGCCCAAGTTACGAAACCACTTGACTTACTGCGGAGTGAGGGTCGCCTCGTGACCTCGTGACTCGCAACCGCAAGCGAGGGCAACTTCAGAGGGCAGATTGTGGATAGAGCAAATAGTTTAATATAGGAAGTATAGAAATGATGCACAACTAAGAAAAGAATGGGGAAATCACTGATATGCAATGCTAATAAATTATAAATACTAATGATGCGTATTAGATGACTTTTTAAAACTACACTATATATATTATTATTAATTATGTATATATATAATTAATAATAATATATATTATATAATTAGGGATACAAGTTGACCAAGCAAGTACTTACCACATATTAGAATTTTGAATGCAAGATATGCTGTTATCGAAATGATTAAGGATAAGGGATCGTTCTAGGGGGGAGCGCCTTTACTAGGAGAATGTTGGCTTTAGGCTTATTACTTTTCTCATTCAATTCAGGATGCACCAAGTTACACATTACAATTGGTCATTTATTCACAAAAATTCGAGATTGTTTAACAACTAGACAAATCTTCATTACATAATCGCATGCTATTAACGTGATTAACATCATTACTGATCAATATTGTTTGGAATATACCTAACCATCCGGGAGCTCCCATACTCTTATACAATAATGAAAAACCAATATTCTATATCCTTCAGTTCTACATTCGGTGTTATTATTACCTAACATTTACCAGTTACAATCTATCCCTCCCTCTTTGAATATTTGTGATTGTTCATCGTTATGTCCTCTCCCCTCATTATACACTCTGAAGCGTATGATTGTAATAATTCAACCAGACTTTCGCGAATATTACGAACTTCGTTTCTTATCTAAGGATCCCGCATTCCTGTCGTGGGAATAGAGCCGCTTCTGCTTCTTTCCTTGACGTCACCGAGCCATGGTAGCCACTTGTCCCGCCGACTGCGTGTTGTCCACGTGGTCGCCGTGCCGTACCCAGCGTTCTGTTATTCAACCATTCACTTCCAAAGTCTGGTCACGAATTCGGTCTTCTCATGGCAATGTACTGGCTTGGAGTCGTTAATTTCTCCTTCCACTAATAGTTTATCGCCCACGTACTCGTCTAATCGCCCGAGTTCTCGTCTAATCGCATGACAACACTTCTACGCGTCTTTTGTCCTCGACATTACTCTATTTCATTCTCTCATGGCCCGTACATATAACTACACCACATGCTTTCACTTCACTTAATAGTTTCTTGTTCATTGACGCTCGGAACACAATAACTTTTAGTTTTATGCTTTTGTCCAATGCTCCGAGTGCTCGTCTAATCACATATCAACACTTCCACGCACCTTCACCCCTCGACGTTGTCCGATTTCACTCTCTCGCCTTACACACGCCACACGGTATACGGGAAAGGGGCATATGGATCTATGTCACAACAACTCTGTTCAGAAATACATAAAGAGAATAGATAAAGTTACCAGAATATCATACTGCAAAGTGTATACTTAAACAGTATGCAACAATCAATGTGAATCACCAGTGAGATTAATCGATAATGCAAATTTAGACTATTCATTCAGCTGTGAATGGTCGTTGGCGTATTACATAATTGAAATGATTCAAGGCGTTGTCAGTGCCAACAATACTGTTTACTTCAATCAGAGCAGCTTTTGATAAGAGCGACTAGTCGTTTTAGTGGCTCCCAGACAGCAGAAAACTGATGATGATGATGGCTAAGCCATCGAAAGCTGCTTTTATTGAAGTAAACATTATTTTTGGCAATGACAACGCCTTAAATCATTTCAATTTTCGAAAATTTCGAAAGCGATTTTGTGAAAACCGCTCTTTAATATACGTGTCTATATCAATCTTACTGATCTGATTAGAACTCGCAAAATTCCGTGTTTGTAAATTTGCAAAAAAAATTAGAATCAAAACCACTGAAAACATACGTTAATAGTACATTCTACATAAGTGTTCTCCCTCTTTGCATGCTACTACAAACGAATTTGAATAACATATTTCCAATGATGAGTATCAGAGCTTATATAGGCATTGAGACAGAAAAAAGCTTGAGAGCCCGCCAATTGACCACCCCTAAAGATGAGAATGACAGCATGAGGAACTGCGGCAGTGTCTGCCGCTCTAGGTTTTGTTCTCGCGGTGGCGGATTTTAGAAACTAACTAGATGGCATTGCCCCAAGGATTCTAGCGGATGGCGATATCTATGGACTGTCTGGAATACTCCTATATGTATATATCATCTAAATTATGAATATATGTCCCTGAAGGAATATTATGGGGCGTCTGAAGGGATCCAAATTATGCTTTTTGTGCGGAAATCTACAAAATTAGTCATTTGTATTTGTATTTTTCATTCTTTAGTATTAATTATCTTATACGTCCCTATATAGGTCCCTAAATGAATGTTTTTACACTCAAAATGATGATTTCTAAAGTACGAAAAGTTCTCACGTGTCCACCTCATATAGTTTCTTAATGTACTGAAATGACTGAAGAAACGTGACCAACCACGACAGGTGCGCATAAACTTTTGGGGGAAACTGTATTTTTAATCGCAGCTTCTGTGACACGACCGCCGCCGCCGCCGCCATCCGCTTGCAATTACCGATCTGACCCATATTACGCTAGAGTGCGCAGATCCGTCCGCATAAAGAAGCTCTAAATTTATCGCCGCCGGTCACACGTCGGTTTCACGATCAGGATGAAACGCCACTGCCTGCCCCGCTCCCCGCTCCACCCCGCTTTGCCCCGCCCTGCCCCTCCCCGCTCCATCCCGCCCCTCCCCTCCACCCCGTCCCGTCCCCCCGCCCCGCCCCGCCCCGCCCCGCCTCCCCGCCGCAGTCGGGATCCGATATTGCCGCTGCGACGTCCGCCCTCGTCACCCCCGCTTCCGAATCCGCCGTCCGCATTTGCCACTTTCCTCGATGCTGCGGGCGCACCATTGTTTTGGTCCCGTCACCGTTCATTTCGTACATCGCGCTCACTCCACAGTTACCATCTTCCCCATAATATAAATCACGACTACAACTACCGTCAGCACTACCATCACTACCATTTGCCGAATCAACACTACGCATATCATTTACGTCAGTGCCCGATTCATAATTCAGGGACCCTAAGCATGGCCAAACTGGAGAACTCCCAAAAATGGAATATTGAACATGTTATCAAAATTAACATGAAAATAACATTTTAAAAAATGTATTATTAAAATAATAAATACAAAATAAATGTATTTTAAGTTAAAATAGAAAGACATGAAATTTCATCAAAAGATATAATGGGTTTTAAATAATGTTTGACTCATTTTTAATAAATACATTACAATGGGAAACGCATTCCCAGAAAACTGTTGAACTTACATCAGCAGTTTCACCGGTAGCAACACCATCATTTCCGTCAGTGCCATGAGCATCACCACTATCCCCGCTACTACCATCAACATATCATTCTCACAACCACTAACAACACCATATCGTTGTCACCCCAACTTGATAATCAACTGTTATCGTTGTTGCTGTTTCTGATTTTGCTATTTTAACCACGTTTCTAGTGTTACTTATTCTCTTCATCATGATTTCCTCACGTTGCAATAATTCAAAATTAGAAAAATGCCCACACTATCTATTAATGCATCATTTATTAAAAATAGTGACGGCCAATAATTATGCTTTACAGCATTCTCTAGCAAAAATCAATTACAAGAACTATCTACATTGTGTAGTAAATATTATTTTAAACTTTTCAGACGTGCTTTATGTTTACATTTCGTCCGTGTGAAAAGAACCACTCTGATTTTTTTTACACAATTTGTCCCTAGTTCCGGTGATTGTACTTACATTTCCCCATTGAATGCCTACACTTTTGCCTCCTGCTGAACAATGCAAACACATACTTTTTTCATTTTCTTTAACTTCTTTCACTCGTGTCCCGCTTCCTGCCGCTGACTCCAGTGCTCTCCTCCGCTGACTCCTGCCACCACCATCCCCATCTTCAAAGTCTCGTGAACCCCGGAATGGAATTGGGGATAGTTGCCTATGGATAAACTCCGAAGCGGCAGATGCAACGAGGGATTTTTTTGTGACGACAGATCATGATTCGGTGACCTCAGAAACTGACATACTAGTTGAGAGTTTACGAGTAAGCAGAAGTAGAAGTATCACTTCCTGAGTCTTCATTAGATGGGTTACTATTTTTTAATTTGTTTATAATTTAGGTAAAACTGTTTTTAATTGATCTTTCTGTTAGGAGAGGATATGTATTAGTCACTATCTGGGTAATAGACTGAGTGTTACAGGAATAGTCTTTAGCTATTATGATAGGGTTTTTAGCTCCAAAGGAGTGTTCAAGGAAATTTTTAAATTGTATGTAATTGAGTGGAAATTGTTCAGGTTTTTCATCAATAATCTTCTGGTTAAGTTTAATTAGTTCATTAATAGATTTGATTTGATTGCCTTTGTGTTACTGTGTTTTCACGTTTATCATTTTTTCTTTTTCTTGAATGTTGAATGTTTTGGGATGTCTTTATTTTTTGGATGTCTAGTTATCAGCATCAGCTTGAGAGGAAAATTCAGATGTTAAAGTTCTTTTATTGATAATTGGTTACTGTTATTAACCATACTATGCTCTTCTATCTGATTCGGGGTGTGTTGTGGTACTTCTTGGGTTATCACTGCCTCCTGCTGTGGACTTTCACTTAATTATTGGTCAACAGAGCTAGAATTTAAGGTGGGGTCTTCGCTGTGCACTGATTGGTAAGATAATCAGCTTGTCAATAATTGAAATATGCCATTGTGTCACTTGTAAAGTTATTACTATATGTTGTATTGTCAAAACATATGGTCATTGAATCTGGTACCTTGTTAATGCCCTCTAGGTCAATAAAAACCTGTCTCCTAAAACTCATAATGTGTAAGAAACCAGGTTCTGTAACTCCTGCTTTGATGAAAAACGTTTTAGAGTGATTTTGTGTGTTTCTCTTGTTTAGCTCTCTTTCTATTACATTATGAGATATGATAGGACAGACATTTGATCTGATAATCCTTATTTGTTTACTTATTAGCCTGACTGTTAAAATTGGTTTTGATATTAATATTCTATGATTATCAGTAATATGGTCAGCAATTTCCTTACTGCTTAAGAATACACATATTCTCTTGTTATAAAATCTTGATACATATTTATAACAGAGTATGTGTTTTCTTACGCAGTAAGGAAATTGCTGACCATATTAGTGATAATCATAATAATATTGTTATAAATCCTTGATAAATATAGTTGAATCACAACGCCTCCCAGATTATTTTTCCATCTGTTCTTGCGAAGCATGGGCAGTCCTTAAAGCCATCGAATTAAGCCTCAAACGAACAAATTACTTGCCCATTGCAATATTTACTGACACAATGTCAACCAAGCCATAGAAAACAGACATACTGGTAATCCCATCATACAAAAATTCCAAGAACTTGTATGTATTCAAAGTGAAAAAGGGATAAAAATCGAATTTATTTGGATCCCATCCCATAGGGCAATCGCTGGGAAGGAGAATGCCGATAAATATGCAAAAATGGCAACATAATTTCTAAATTTTAAGGCTCAAATTCGTGGACATCATGGACATTCGTGGACAAATGACATTGAAAAGCTCTTCAAGACATTCTGCTTCAAATATCGGGACTGACAATGGAAATTAAAATCATCCAAACTACTAGTTAGGAACTTCGTACTGGATCCAGCCCTGCCGGAAATCTACCTTAAAAGAAGAGAGTACGCAATCATCACTACACTACTGATTGGCCATTTTAATCTGAAATATATATTCAAAAACTCCGACCTAGAACCATGCTCTAAATGTGGTGCAATAATATCTACACATATTAGAATGCCACGGTACAGCTAAGAAAAGAAACCTGAAACTAGAAACGAACTTACATAAATTGTTCAGTTCTGCAGACGGGTGTGCGAAAGTACTGAACTTGCCACAAATTCTTAACTTAATTAAAAATAATATAACATAAAATTTGATATTAGCAATTTTGATTAACAATTTGATGTAATGCAATCATGAGGAAAAAGATGTGTTATAATATATAACAATACAACTGTCATGTAATAAAATCTATAACGTTAAGAATAATTAATTCGATTGATGTTTAATTTGAATACTTAATTATACTTAATGCATTGATGAATATTTAAGTATGGTCGGTGATGACCTTTGATGTTAAAATGCTACTTTAAACAAACAAATAAAAAAACTCTATATAAACCTTATATTCGTAGACTCTACAATTGTGGCTAGCTTATTTATATATCTTTTATAGTAAGTTCTTCTTGTGATTCTATTATTTCCGGGAATACATAATTGTGGCTGCGCTTGCATATGATTTTTTACCTTCAGACATGTTCGTCCTGTTGGCAGCTTCTTTGGTTATGTTGCTGTCAACATTCGGCTTCACAGGAGAAGCCAGCTCCAAACGCGAGCGACTTCCATGAATTATTGTAGTCTGTTCAGTAGATATACCGTGTAAATTGAACACTTGACACTTAACACTTTTATGCACTCGTATCACAGACCTCGGTGTGAACCTGCAGCTGAAACTATGTTGACAGCGATGTTGAATCCGCGAGTCGACGTAAAAAAGGATTATTGAGTGCTCGGATTTAATATAACACCGCTGGATAGTCCAGGGGACACTGGATAGCCAGACGCTTCAGTATTAAGAAATGTTAAAAATTTATCTTCATTAAACTAGTGTAATTGAAATACACATCGTCATTGATAAGACAACCTTCTATGCGAAAACACAAAATTTTACAGGAGGAAGGATAAACACTTTTTGATGAATAATGCACAGTTGGCTAAATTTAGGCATTTTGTGCTTTCTATACAGTAGTCTTAAATATTTATTTATTGTAATATTTTTTGAAAGTACCTCACGAAAACGTCCCATGTAGGTCTTTCCACATACGAGATATACTATCATCACGAAATTGTGGACGTCACATCAGCGGTTTTTTATTTTCTAATTTAAGACCACAATTTCTAGTATTCTTTAGAAATTTTCTTATCAAACTAAAGAACAAGCAAATTATGAATTGTTAATACCAAAATATAAAAATCGTCAATTCCGTCACATAGCAGGTTGTCCATTATCAACGACGGTATCTTAAAAAGAAAACAAATGAAAAGCAATAATAAAAGACTATAAGAAACGTACAGGCCCCAGTAGCCAATATTGTTTTCTAAAAACTGACCATTTCTTTTATAATGGTCATTAATAAGAATAAAGGTGTTTATTGAAATATAACGTCATTAAAAAGTGTGTAATAAAAACGGCTCTCAATACCCTCATAGGCAGTATATTATTCAAATGTAATTGTTAAACATTAATTTGAGAATTTTCTGGTGATTTTAACAATAATTGTAAATTCTTAAATTTTGAACGTCGTATTATTTAAATTATATTAATTTTGAATGTCAAATAAAAAAAAATTTTTTTTTTAACGTAACTATAAATACCTGCTTAATTATCTACATCGCAGCCTTTTCAAGAACATGCTTCGAACATTTCCTTCAACTGCATAATTTTTGCTGAAAATTATAATTTTGGAAGCTACTATGTCCAGTTTAATTCAAATTCTCAGAGTTATCCCGGCATTCATTTAATTAAAATTTTCATAATCAATGGGAGTGAAAAAATATTCCACCATCAAAATCTTAAAATTGCCAATAATCCATACTTCATTAACGCGTCTTTCGTACTTGCATTTCAATAGACAACACAAAAATTTAATTACTTAAAAATTCCAAAGAATCGATTTAAGCGTTAAAATTAATAACGTTTTCTAGTAAGGACGAAAAATATAGATAAAACCCAACTCTAATAAAGTGTCAATGGCGTGGATAGTGTCAACCTCCTTTTATGTACTCTACTTTAATTTAATCGTCACCTCTATTAGTAACATAACTTTCGCGACGCTCACCCGCAACCAATGTTTATAAGTAAGGTCTCTAAAGAAAGAGAATTTCACGAAGACGTGACTAATTGCACTTTGAATTAAAAAATATGAAGTATTTGTTAAAAAAAAAACGCTAATTATTCATCTCAAATGCAACCTGCAACGCTCGGCAGGAGTTTTTACATAGTTCAATAACTCGTAAATGAAGCGTTTTAGGGTCTCAAACACTAAACGTTTGAGGTCAACGGCGTCGTATTCTACAGGATGAGATCTTCTTGAACTTTCTATTAAATATTTGCTAGTTGACGCTTCTCGATTCTACCCCACCTGATCCCAGCCCCAAATGTGAAATTAATCTAAATACTTGATATTCTATGCGATTGCATTACACGGGTGCACCTCTCTCCTCGGTAATAACGTGAGGTTCCAAGGGTGTATTGTACTACTATCAATTGAGATCAAGTGACGGGGGATAACAGGGTCTTGAAGAAAAAGATATATTACAAACAATGTTGAAATAGAAAAAATAGAGAAGATGGTGGGGTTTAACATGCTAGAGTTCTCTCAAGGGTACGCTAGTTTAATTTAATTTTTCAGTATCTTTGACTAATTGTGCATAATGCTTATTAAAATTCATTATTTATTTAAATTTATTTATTTAAATTTATTTATTATCACACTGTTATTCAGTATTGTTTTCTTTTCTGTTGCAGGTAAGAAAAAGTCATAATTTCTCCCTTGGACATAATGGTTTCCATTGGCTGTACTAAAAGGTAGGAAAAATGAAAATTTTCAAACAAACAATCACATTTCAACACAATTGTGGCGCTATTCACGCAAGTAGTTTATAACGCCATATTTACAATGCTTCACCAAATATATTACGGAAATTTATGCTATCGAAATATGAGGTACGAAAGAAACGGTTGCTGTGGGAGGGGCCTTACAAAATCGCTCAAAACTTCCAAGCGAAACAATAATAAGATAGAAGATAAATCAAAATTCGATAAGAGAAAATTTGAAATAACTGGCCTTTTATTTAAACACGTTTTACATTATACGAATATTTATTTGCTCAATAGCCTAGAGTATATTAGGTAAACGACTTGTACCACAACAGAAAATATAATAAAGAATGACGATTGCATGTATGCCCGTATTTTGTGTATTAGCGCATATTTTGTAAGTGAATAAAGAATTCGCTTGATAAATGTAAGAAATGACATTTCCGCAGAAAGAGTAAAGACAGAAAATACGTAAACATCGATTTTCGTAGCGTTATCGGGTCCTTTTACAGAATGAGCTTAATACAGAAAATTATCTTTTAATGCAATACATCACCACAATCTGATCTACTCTCTGCCATACATCAGTCCGATCTAATCTGCTGTCTACAATCTGCGTACTTACATTTCAGGCGAAGTGAAAAGTGAAGTCAGTGGGTAGAAGATCGGAAAGGAAAAATCGCGCGTGGACGGTACGTAGCTCGCACACATGGGTAGCCAGGGTTGGTTTACTTCATTAGCAGATCAACATACAGACGCATACAAAACGACGGGTTCCAGCGAGATTTTTCTCTTCTTTCTTTAGATAAAAAGTTATTGTTTAATCATGTTGTCATGAGTCAAGAGTGTTTTCGTGAGTCAATATTTTAACATTACTAGGGGGCCCATGGTTTCATCTTGCTTAGTAAATTAAGTTATTAATACGGTTCTCCCCGTTGCGTAAGATGTTGCTCCGGCATTCCTCTGGAATCGATATGAAGAGCGACGGAGTTTACTGGTCAGTGCCTGGACATTTTCCCAGAAACAAAGTGGCCATCATCCGATAGAACTACTTGAGTTGTGTCGAAACTTCGCCAATGCAAGCGGATGACTAGGGTTTACGAGTCATAACTGGATTCATCAACCCACCTACTTATTGAGGATATCTCTGAATAAAGATGTCAAACTTCTAGGGAATATAAAGGGCATGGAATTGATCACTTTTAGCCAATGAAGATATAATGGGAAATTGCATACAAAGGAACATTTGTAATTGAAGCATTTGCTCCTGAAATTTAAGAAACATTGACAGATGAAATCTTGCCTCCACCACGTGGCCCGCCAAACATCAGTGCAGAAGATCTTTCCTAAATAATCAAGGACAAATGTCACATGAATAAACGCATATCAGTAAATTGGATGCAATTTCTCACCACATGTCTTTTGAAAAAAAAAAGAAAATTTTCCACCTCATAACATGCTATAGAAGTTCGTAACATTTATTCTGAGACACTCTGTAGTTAATTCCACTTACGAAACATTCGTTTCCGACGAGCTCGTCCCGCGATCGACATTTCGGTGAACTCTTGCTGGTAAACTTTTCGGTCGAGTTTGTGTTTTCAGCGCGCGAACGGAAGACAATGTGTACGTCGACGAAAACCCTTGCGCGGCACCAGCAGGAAGCGCGTGAGAGTGCGCGGGGCGTGTGCCAGCCGCACGCGCCGATGACGCACGCACGCGCGCTTGCCGCTCGAGTCTCGCGCTCGCGGCACCGAGCGCGCCACCGTCTAGCAGCCGCACGTTGCGGAACGCCTACCACGCAGGCAACCCGTCTCGCGTTGCAGTGCAGCAAATTGCCTATTCAACCCGAGCCTTAAGGGGCTCTTCACGTGGCGGTCGTTGCAATCCGAGATTGGCAGGCGGAGGATAAAAATGGGGAGAACTTCTAGGAACTAAAGAAATAGAACGCATTTCCAGTGCGTCCCGCTGGCAAGAAAAGTTCAGTCATACGATGCAGAATTGCGATCATATTTCATATTCTAAGTGGCGTGCGGTAAAGTAATAATTCCAAGTAACAAGATATATAACAACGAAATTAGTGAGCTTCTTGAGAAAAAGGGGCAAATTATATTTAAATGGCACTGAACAACTTTACAATTAGCCTGGGACGTTGGCGCAGAGCGCAGCTTCTAAGTTCGCAGAGCCGAAGTCTACATGATCGTAGAGGTATGTGCTCTTAACAGCTAAACTGTTATTTCTTAACCGTTAACGTTTCGTAACTGTTACGCGAAATAACAGTTATTTCTTTTATCCTGTTATTGGCAGTTATCGGTTGAAATGCATAAAACTGCAACCCTTCTGGGCCTAATACGAACTACTACAAGCTTTTGTGGCAACCATTTTATATGATAACAGCTTTACAGCAACTAAACATGATTTGCCATTATTCAAATTATATTCATTAATACATAATTCGTTATTATTACACACCATGTGCCACAATAGTTTTATATTTTATTGTATACATTACAACAAGATATTTGTCCTTTAAATTAAGTCCGTCCAATATGTTAACTTATTTCTGTCCCATTGCTGCGTATGTGAGATCATCTAATATTTTCCTAGGTCCGATAAAATAAAATGAGTTACGGTCAAATAACTCACATTATAATACCTGATATTCGACAGTCATTAACTAGCTATAGGTAAGCAAAAACACTTTCTCCTCATTATATTTGACATTTGTCATTTCACTATGCACAAGTTGCATATTTGAAAGAATATTTGCAATCTGAACCCGAATCACTTTCATTTTAGTAATATTCTATACACATTCGCTACACATTATATGAATTACTATTCATCACTGACAGTTCATCCAGTCTCGTTCATATCAGCTGCTTCTCTGTCCAAACATATTAGGGAAAGTAGTACAAGGAAGCACCGTAAGGTAGCTGCACAAGCTTTACGGTGCTACCAACATTATTCGTTTTGCATGGTTTAACTCTCAGCGATCGCTACAACTGATTTAACTCTTAGCAGTCGGACATATTAGGTTGCTGGTCATGGACCTGTTATTTTTCAACTGTTATTAATAACAGCTATTACGAGTAAGCTGCTTTGTGATAACAGTTATTGAAGAAAAGCTGTTAAGCCCATCTCTAGTTCCGAGGAACTCCGCGGTCCACGGATATATATATGATTGCGGCGTGGCTCCATTTTCACCACATACATCTGAAACTACACCAACCATAATATCTTACCATTATATATTTCTGACGATCACCATCACCATCATTCATCCCGTAGAGAGCATTGGCACACTATCGCGGAGATACATTGTACCGAAAATGACCATATGATGTAAGCCTCCTCTCGCGACTACCCTGGGAGCCAGAGAGTGGCAATTGACGTCATCATTATCATCGTCATCATCGCCATCAACGTCATCGTCGTCATCGTCATCGTCATCGTCATTGTCGCCAGTGCCAACAAAACATCATCAACTTCTGAATCGTTATAATGTGCTTTAAATAAAATTATTTTTAAGAAATTTCGGAAGTGGTTATCCCTTAAGTAGGCGCGCGAGCAGTACTCACATAAATCGGCGCCCGGCATAGTCTTGTACACCATTTCATTTGCTCGATGCGATGTAGAGCCACTAAAATATAACTAAATACTTTATTAATTAAAATATTACTAAATACTAAATTAAAAAATCGTATTTATTACCCTTAAATATTTTATTTGAACATTTCCTCATTACACACTTTTTTAAAAAGTAAAGAAATATGTAGGTAAAAATAGTTGATAAATTTACAAGTTTCCAGTCTGTCACAAAGTCTCCTTTTGCATGATGCTTTTTCGTGTACAAAACTATTTCATCTAAAATGTCTATTAAAGTGAAGAAGGAGAGGAGTTTGTCTTTCACGATATTAACCCCTTTTGTTTATGTAGCGGGAGTAATTTTCTTCAAAATATTTTTTTTTTAAATTTGCTTTTCAAGGCCGTGTTTTTTCACCTTTTTAATTACTTGTAATTATTTCATGCAGCACGATCTATTGTGTTTGAAAATGATTTTAGAAAAGTATTCTCCGTTGTTTCCCGATAACTCATGGTTATCACTATCGCTATCACTATTGTAGCGTAATGTGCCAATGTCTTCTTCAGATTTACTGTCGTGATTGGAAATTTGTACATTTTCCTGTTCATTATCTGACTAGTCATTTGATTGATTGATTTTTTCGTGTTTCCGGGCGCGTCAACTGCTTTGGTCATTAGTCCTGTTAGTGTAGTGCATCCTTTTTCTCGGGAGATGGCGGTGACTTTCCCCCGCCGGATGGCGAGATTCGGCGCCGACCTACCGTCGGCTAGTGGGGTTTCCCCCTAACCAGAACTCTCCCACCAACGGGTACCGCCTCAGCCGGGACAAGCTCTAAGTTCCCGACCAATCTCTCGGAATATGTGGTAGTGTAGTGCATGTTAGTGTAAGTGTGTGTGTAAGGGGGAGAGGATAGGACAAGGAAGAGGAAGGACAGATCGCGCGCGGTCTGTGGCCCATGTGGTAGGGTACTGCTCTGGGATTCGCCTGGTGTTGATAGGAGAAACCACGGAAAACTACCGATCAGACCTAGAATTCTCCTCCAGGCAGCGACTGAATTCGACCTAACTAGAAAGCTAGTGTCCAAAATCCTGCCGCCGTCAGGACTCCAAACTAGGACCTCCCGAAATTGGCGTGCTCAGACGGAAGAGCAGGCCTCATGGCCTGAGTCTCCCCACGTAAAATAAGGCAAATTCAATTCAATTCAATTCAACTCCCGGTCAGAGGCGCTGCAGTGACATCAGTTGATTGACTAGTCGTCATCGATCTGCTTTTCCAAATGTTATTCCATCCCAAACTTCGTATCTAGAAGAGCGCTACTAGTGGAACGCGTACTTTCTATAGCAAAATTTAAAATTACTTACATTATTTGGCGTCTGGCGTACAGAGTACGCCTATATCCACGGGAAAGGGAAAAGAGTTCGCACACAGCTTACCAACAAAAAGAAAAAACATACAATCGACAGAGCAACAACATGCGGTAGGGTATAAGACTTCTGCAGTTCCGGCGTATCGAAATTTAGGAAAGAAAAGCTCAGAAATGTGTAGTGTGGCGTACTCTGTATGACGCGCGCCCACTTGAGGGATAAAGGATGAGGAAGATGGGCTCAGAAGATAGTAGAAAAAACATGGGGCAGAAGTATTATCTGCGTGCATGTCACGTATAGTTTCTGTTTCTTTGAGAAAGTAATTCAACTTTTATTTTTAACGTTAACTAACGAAATCACTTAAAAAATCAAAATCGATCAGGTTGAGATAAAAAATTTGTATGGACGGCGAATGGAATGTGCGGCAATTGTAAGCTGTATTTGGGAAGACAAATAACTAAATAGCATGTGAATGAAAAAGTACTTCACATACACGCAGGCATGTAAAAAATACGAATACGTTTTGAACGGAAATATTTCCATCGGAAAAAATTAGCAAGAACATTTTTATACTCCTATTTGCTATGCAATGCGCCTAAATACTAGGTGAACTATTGTTTTTCTTCAACCGACAACCTATATTTCGTTTTCTTTGCTTAGCGCTAAAACGTTTATCACAAAGAGCATTTCGCATTTAAATTTGGCGCCAGGACCGTGGTGTGTTTATAATAAGCCCTTCTTGGACTTAAAAGAGGTCATCTTCGTCAACATGTGTTGACGAAGATGACCTCTTTTATTTCTTCTTATAAGAACGTCTGCAACACCAAATTAGAATTCCCACACTTCTTGGACTTGATAGAATCTAAGCACGCCGTATTATTGATAAGGAGTGGTTTAATTTTTAAGATTAATTGGACCAACAAAATGCTCGTGGTACTCTAATTATCCGAAAACACATGTTTCGGTACTTGACCAAGCGTTACCATTCGGAGCTACTGTTGTTATGGTATCAATTTCAATAGACTCTAGACGAAGTGTACGTACGCGAGGAATTTATTGCTTCTACATCGTTGGCTTAGAGCACAAAAATTGTATGTCCAGAATTAATAATTTCTAGAAAACGAAGCTTCACAGTTTGTGAAAGTACAGGTAGTTAGGAAGCGACAATCTTGCTTGCTTGGTAAAACGCATGTGCACTCTTATATGGACATACTATCTTTGTACACTAGGCAGATAGGAACAAGAGGTCCCAAAATATGAAATTAACTCAAAAATGACAATGAGTTGAGGTATAAATATTTTTGAAGTAAGCCATCGATATGACAAGCTGTTTGTTCCGGTATGGGACAGTATTTTTTCCTGCGGTTTCCATCAGCGCATATAAAGTTGCGTGAGTTATTAAATCAATGTCTGCGAAACACAGTGATGTATTTTCTGTGACGTTCATTATTACCGCGCTGAGAACACACGCGTGGTCTGTGCGTGACTGGCTTGCAAGGGCTTATTAACTCAATTAGTAAATGAACAATGGACAGATGCTATCTGACCTTATTCTCTTTACTGACTGAGACAATATTTTAATGCATTTCTTCGCTGACATATCTTATTGCATTAAGGTGCTGTATCTCTGTCCTGCTTGCTACAAGGGTTATAATCCACCAAACAAGACAAAATATTGCTTTCATATGTTGATACAGTGAGCCAGAAAAATCTCTCCGCAGTGACACCAGTGGCTGCTGAGAGAACTTTCAGCAACAGAGCAACATAAATTATGTTGATGGCACGAACTTCAGCTTGTAACAAATGAAAACGTAAATTGCGTGCACACCACGATCACAACAGATGCTGGAAGTTTTGTTCCCTTCACTTGTTTCCCCGTAATCTGGTTTCTACGAACAAAAATGCAATGTTAATTAGATTGACCACTGATTCAGCTCGAAACGGACAGACTTTCCTGGCGCACGTTATTTCTCTTCATTTTATAAATTCAAAATGCTCTCACACCTATTATACTATTTCGATGTTTTAACAACCACAATTGAATTCTTTGCCTGGAATCAGATTGATCCAATACTACCGGATGTCTTCCAGATCGTCGGGCCGTCCATACGGCGGTGGGTGAAGATAACCATCCATCGTTCTGACCTGAAGAAGGGAGTGACAGAATGTAGGAATAAGAACTGCGCGAGATCTGAAGGGTCTCTTGAAGTGCTGATCTGGCATCTGCATGAAATTACTTATGAAAGTACAAGGAAAAGACTTCTCTGAAGAGCCGTCTTCTAAATTGCATCTCGTCTTACCCAACTATCGTAGTACTGAACATCCGCGATCGTCGAAACACGAAACTAAGACTTGGAAAAATTTTGAGATGAAGATTGGCAACTAATTTTGTAATAACATACTAACGCATTACCAACTTTTTTATTTTCTCGTATACGGAGTAAAATATTTAGTATAGAGATAGTTAAGTAATGCTGCGGAAAATTGATTTCGAAATTTCCATGGAAATACAGGTTTCTGGGTCCCTTGGTAACAAAAAAGTGTTTTTTTAATCATCCGTCCGTCTGTCCGTCAGTCTGTCCGCCCGTTCGTCCGTCTGTGAACACTACTAGCGGCTAAACCATGCCTAAGATTTTTGTCAAATTGAATAAACCCCAGTACATCTGGCTCGAGTCGAAGCTTTAAAATTTTGAAAAACTTTCTTTAAAATTTGCGGGTACTTTCCATGACGCCTCCGCATATTTTCAAAATTTTCTCAAAATCGGCTCCAAATTTGTTCTTTAAATTCCTAGGAAGAGGAGAGTGAAATACACTTATAAAGGTGTCATAGGTCCAATTTTCACTGTTAACTCTGAATTTTTAAAATTTCAAAAGTTTGAATTATTTCCGGCGTCTTCCTACAACTACAAAATTGAAGATAGAGATTTTTCCCTCAAATGAAATTTGATATTCATAATTAGTTCTTTCAATAAGGTGATGAAATTTGTTTTAATTTTAGTAGTTTTCGTGCAATATTGAGTGAAATATGTGGAATTTAAAAAAATAAAAAAAGAAGATTTTTCAAAAACGGCTCCAAACTTTTCTTTAAACTTTTGGTAGGAATAGTGATAAATGCACTCTACAAGATGATAGAAACCCCATTACACTCTATTATTTGTTTTTTTTTCAAAAATTACAGCGCATGGGTGGTGTCTTTCACGTCGTTAATATTTACATTAGCGGCAATTCGAGTCTCTACATTAGCGGCATTAGTGGCAACATGAGTACATATACTTTAAATAATGTCATATAAAGTATCTCGAAAACACACGTTTTCGGTTAAAATTAGCTGAATATGAGCATAATATTTTGGGGAAGCTCGTCCTTTAGTACCCAGACATTTAGATTGCAAAAGAAAATTATCCGAATAATGAAAAAATGCCATTCACGTGATCTCTGCAAGCCTCTGCATCGTTACAAATAAGTTTTATGTAACTCGGAAACGAAAATCTCTAGTTTTTGAAATGTTAATATCTCCCTTTTAAAATTTTATTATTGTTATTATTATTATTATTATTATTATTATTATTATTGTTATTATTATTGTTATTATTATTATTATTATTATTATTACTACAATTTTTTTCATCTTGCAACTATTAATAGTTAAATTGTTGGGAAGGGATACTGAAACTCAAGAAAGCGTGCGCAGATGATTTTCTCCCCCCTACGTTACATACAGTTTATTACTGTTTTTGACTAAATTAAAAAACCCACATTTTCAGAAACACTCAAACGCCATTTTCTCAAAAATCGCCTCAAATTTTGTCTTCATACTTTTCGCACAGATATTACTAATTAAACTGTTTAATATGGCATAAAATTCATTTTGCTGGGTTGTTTTGATTTTTCAAACATTCCAGATTCTGCAAACGTGCACTGGCTGCCGGCGTCGCGGTCAAGTGGATAACTTTTCTAAGCCGTCTCCTAAATTCCATCCGCTGTCCAGTCTCCTCGGCGGGCAGCGAAGCGAAGCATACGATCACCGCCACTTCCACCCGTACCTCTATTGCCATCTGCATCGCCGTTGCCTCGCCACCTCGCCCTTACCACTAACGCCACCAAGAAAACAGCCGCAGCTAAAGCTACTGCTATCGCCAACACTATCACCGCTATACCCACAGCCACTGCAATTGCAACCGCCACCTCACGGATATCAGAGAAACCGGCAGCTCACGCATACTGCCGCCGTCCCCATTACCACAACTGCTTCCAGCGCCGTCGCCGCTTTGTCAGTCGCCATGCAAACGTCGCTGCCTTTGCTCCTGCCGTCAACTCAGTCTTTCTCCTCGACTTTGCCCCCGTCCCCGACTCTGCCCCGTTCCAGATTCTGCCCCCGTCTCCGACTCTACCCCCGTCTCCGACTCTACCCCCGTCTCCGACTCTACCCCCGTCTCCGACTCTACCCCCGTCTCCGACTCTACCCCCGTCTCCGGTTCTACCCCCGTCTCCGGTTCTCCCCCGTCTCCGGTTCTACCCCGTCTCCGCTCTACCCCCGTCTCCGACTCTACCCCGTCTCCGGCACTACCCCGTCTCCGATTCTCCCCGTCTCCGGTTCTACCCCGTCTCCGACTCTACCCCGTCTCCGGTTCTACCCCGTCTCCGGTTCTCCCCGTTTCCGGTTCTACCCCGTCTCCGGTTCTACCCCGTCTCCAACTCTACCCCGTATCCCGCTCTACCCACGTCTCCGGCTCTATCCCCGTCCCGACTCTGCCACTGCCCACCGACTACCCCATCAGCCCCTGCCCCCGCCTCTGCTACAGCCCTCGCCCCTGCCTCGGCCCCCGACTCTGCTACTAACCCGTCCCAACCCCCGTCATTGCCACCCGGCCAGGCGGTCCCGAGAGCTCCCGCGTCCCGGCGGAGCCGGCCCTTCCCCGAAGGCAATCCTTCGCCCGCGGCTGCGGCTGCCCGCTGCATGCTCTCGCCCCCAGCGCCCCGGACCCCACCGCACACACGAGGACACGCCCACCCGGCGCAAGGGGTGCCTGCGGCCACGGACGCGCTCACAAATTACACACACGATAATGCAAATATTGTTTTGTCTATGGCCAATAATTTTATAGACTGTATTATAACGTAAGGTTCGAAAAATATTAAATTTAATACAACACGTTTAATACACACATTATACAATAGTAAGCGGAGGAAACGTATTGGAAAAACTTCAATAATACGATCTCGAAGTTTTGGTCGAAAAGTCTGTTTTTAATGTTGTCTTCAGCTGGTTTGGGAGCTTTTGAGCTGACAGGACACGTTTAGATTAAGATCTATTAACGCTGCTCAAAACATGGTCGACATTGGTGCTGGTTAAGCGGAGAATGTAATTTTGTAACCAAAATGTGTTTGAATGTCTTGTGTATGTTGGGATGGATAGATGGATGGATGTGTCACGAATCTCTCTGTCAAAAGAGAAGCTTGGTGTGAAGCCTGGTAAATACGTCAGGGTTAATATCTTACTGCGCTGTTTCTATCATTGAGGTATTTTAATTTTGGGGAAACCTAAATACCTGTTACCTGAAATTTCCGTGACATTTTTAAACTCGTCTAGAAAATGTTTGCGGTTACCAGAGTCAATTGAAGATCTGCTTTAGTTATTAGAATTTACAAATATCGTTACTTAAGCTGGTTTATAATAAAATAATTGTGTAAGAATATGATTATTTAAATTAAAATTTCGACAAAATGTTTAATGATTAAAGCATCAAATAAGTTATGTCATAATTCCGACGTCTTGTTGCATAATACCTAGATACGGCGTGGCCAGATCTTAACGCTAGAATAAATGATTAAATATAATGTTACAATTAAATAAATTACTTGTACAGACTCGAGCAGAAATATGTGGCAAAAATGTGAATTGCAGATTAAATGGTGTTTTAAAGAAAAAAAACCTTGTTCTGACATTATGATAGTCATTCTTGCTGAATATTAGTCATAAACAATCCAAGCACAAAATAAAATGCGGGTAATTTCTTTGTCAGTACAGACAGTGTTGCCAGTCGCTACAATGAGCAAGATGTCTTACATTCATTTAAAGAAGTCGCCACAGAATAAGTAATGAAAGATTCCATGCTCATTTCAATCGGTCCGAATCGTAGGCGGACAAAAAATAAAATGGTTCAAATTTTTACAAGATTTATTATTATTATTATTATTATTATTATTATTATTATTATTATTATTAAATGGTGCCGCCCCCGAACAGTGACGCCGGGGGAAGTGCCCCCACTACGCTTTGCCTTTGTCCGGAGCACAACAGATTCCACCAGCAGCTTCTCTGCAGAGCCAGGCTCAGCGAATGCGACATTTTTACGGATGCTACATATTTGCCTTGTCTCTAATCACGGATAGAGCCGAGACCTTTACTTATATTTAGCCATAACCCGCGAGGGGGCTTTACATCACACGAGATATTAATTAGTGTTTCCGGGAGCATCAACTACAGTCATTAGCTGCGTACTTTATAGTTCCATAAGTGTGGATCTAGGCGATGACGGTATCAATGCGTGCCCCTCTGGATTGTCAGATACGATGTCTACCTACACGTTTCCCCGTCAGGTACACGTTTTTCCAAGCGGGTCACCGCCCCAGCCAGCACAAGTTAAGAGATCCCGACAGGCGTCTTCCCTCTTATTAAAAGCCTCTTGAATTGCCAGTAACAACTTATTATGAACTTCAATTTCTGTTTTATGTAAATGCTATTTAGTTATTTTATCTTTGTCATTGGAACTATTGATAAACTGGAAAACGAAATTAGCAGTAGGTCAGAAGTAGTTAGTTCAGTTGCGAGATAAGTCACGACAATGAAATATTAATATGATCAGTATGTATTCCCTTAGACGAAATAAAGATGTTTTTAAAGACGTTTCAAAAATAGGAAGATTCACTCGGGAGGAGGTCATCTTCCTCCACTGAATAGTGAGATCCGACACCGACCTAAATGTCGGCTAGCGAGGTTATTCTCAACCAGCCATCTCCCTGCAGCAGGGTAGCGGTACCGTCCAAGCTCTAAGCTCCCGACCGCTCCCGTCATGTGCATGTAAGTGTGTGAGGGGTTTTGTGAGGGTACTGCTCCGTCATCCGCCTGGTACTGATTGAGGAGAACCACGGTAAACATCCGATCAGAGCAGCAGGCCGCTAGAATTCTCCTCCATGCAGAGACTGAATTTGACCCAGCTATCTAGCTAGTGTCGATAATTCTGTGGCCATCGGGACTCGAACCTAGAACCTCCCGGTCGGAGGATTGCAGTGACATCAATTACTAGCCTGAGTCACCTCTCCCGGTTATTTGTTAACTATACCAATACACACGCGAGTTTAGTCACGAAGGTAATTGACGCACCCGCAATCAA
Organism: Teleogryllus oceanicus; assembly: GCA_964035755.1. Classification (NCBI taxonomy): domain Eukaryota; kingdom Metazoa; phylum Arthropoda; class Insecta; order Orthoptera; family Gryllidae; genus Teleogryllus; species Teleogryllus oceanicus. Next base: position 334,947,994 of record CAXIVR010000001.1, on the reverse strand, counting down.
TACGGACGAATACAGCGGAATACGAATTACGCGAAATTCATACCCGCAGCCTCAGTGGGTGCTTGTGGAAAGGATATTGCGAACGCCTACACCACCGTGTCGATAGGTAGGCGGATATCGAACCACCTCTTTAAGGTGTTCGACCGTGGCCTTCATGCCCCCTGAAACGCAATGCGCTGCAACCTGTTGTGCTCCATACAGAGCGGCACAGCGGGTTGCATAACGTTCGGGGAAGTGTATTCACGATCCGCCGACCAAACGCCCGGCTATGCTGAGTGCGGCTTCACATCAACCATCAGGTATTCCAAACTCTATTGGCTACGTGGGATAATTTGCATTCCCAGAATGACAAATTCTCCGGATGAAGCAATAGTAGTATTAAATTTCCGTCAGTATACACGTATATACTGTTTTGCTTGTTCGTTTAGCAATATATCATTATGCAAATGCCGAACGAGTATGCAATGCAGTTTACAATATATTTGAGAATACTATATTCGCCTGAATTAACAATTGCTTTAATTGTGAATAGATTTGTAAAGGCAATTGAAAACTGCATTGGCAAAGTAAAAAAAATCACTAGGTAACAAATTAAAATAATTATTAACTATCGCAATCGGTCACTGCTGGTTCCTAACTCCAAGGAAATATGAGGTATCAGGAATAACACGTCAAAAATGCTGTGGTGAAATAAAACTCTCACATACCGTCGGTTCATTATAATGAATAGTAAAACATAACTCACTTTCTTGTCAAATGAATTTCTTCAATATTGAATTTAAGGATTTTCCAATTCAAACTTTTTTATTTTACTTATTTAAGGTCTTTTTCAACTACGAAGGTCATACAGCGACCTTTGTAAGTAATATTGGGGGTAACGGTAACGGTATACAGATACACACAATCATCGATGCCCTCGGCGGGATTCGAACCCGCGACCCTTCAATCAAACTTCTTTTATTAACAAGCTATGTTTGTAATTACGATTCTATAGGGGACGGAAAAGGGATTTCAAGACACCCTGAAGGAGTCACCAGGTGAACTTTTGTGCTATTTGTGATTGTTGCCACTTCTTATGCGTCCCACAAAGGAACATCTACATTGTCTGAATCCAACATCGTGTGCATAAGAGATTAGATCCACCATGTTCCAAGAATTGTAAATAGGCGCAGCCCGCCCACAGAGATATCTTCTAGTCTTTTGCACTGGGGACGGGAGTTAGATATTTTCTCCTCAGGGTTATCCCCCCTTGACGGTCGTATTTTTATTGTATTCTTATTTCATTTATTAGTGTTTACAAAAAGCAATGTATTACTATGACTCAATATTTTGGAATATATAACAATTTTTGTTTTCTTCACTGTCTCTTATGGTGGATATGTTGAATCTGACAGGGATATTTAATCCCTTTTCCTCCGCAGATCTCGCGTTCCAAACTTTACGATTGCCCGGGCGGGCGCCGACATTTAGTACAAACGTTCAAGAGCGTTGCCGGCCCTACAGTTACTCACTCCGCGAAACCAATTGCCAGCCGCAAAATCTACCGAATTGTACCTCCAGATATCTCCTAACAGCATTACATTACACAGGGCCCCGGTTTGTTGTAACTATTTATTGCTTATGAAGGCGTTCTATCGAAACAAATATTTTCTGGACGCATATTCCTTAAGCCAACATACTAATATGCAATGAAGAATTTCGATGTTGCTTTAGTTCTTCAAACTTGAGAACAAACTCAGGACATTTTGCTATAGAGTAGTCTTATCAAGGTTGCGTACATGTCAACTAGCTTTTTAGATTTCGCAGGTACTGCGTTCAGAACAACTGACTAGAGATTTAAAACTAAGAGTGTGAAAATTGATGCGGAGTGGTGCTACGTCACTGGCAACCAAGGGTATGCCATTTTCTTGGAGACATTGTTGCCTCAAGTTGACAGTTATTTCTCCAAATTTAACTATATTGAATCTTATTTCCTGCTCTAAATCAATGAAATGATCCACTAAAATGTAACAATACACGGATCAGATGTGATTCTCAGAGTAAAATTGAACATTTTGAATGGAAAAGTACATTGATTTTGTAGTGAAAATTACTTAAGAGTGTCATTATTACCACATATTACCCATTCACATACAACTGCATATTAAATTACCTATGCTAGTACTATACTATGTCATGGAATGGCCAAGAATTCTGCGGATAATTGTCAAATGTTGGAATGTTCTGCTGATATAACAATTGGAATTTAAGACTTAATTTATATAGTAAACGTATAAAAAAGCACATAGTGCATATAGGTGATAACACCGTGTCGCACCGTTCCCTATGGACTTGGTTCGTGGTATCCTCTTATGACGAAAAGTTTGTGATGCTCTAAAAATCTTCTTATAGAATCTCTCAACTCGTCATCTTTAACTCATTTTTCTCAAAGTCACAGCGTCCATTGCTCTTCTGTTTGGTATATTTCCTTTCCTTTTTATCTCCTTCCAACAGACTTTCGTGCGCTCATCAAATATTTGATCCAGACCCGTGTGTCTTCTCTTTTCTTTCCATTTTTAATGTATATATCAACCGCTTAGAGATAGCACCTAAAAGTCTGGTGAAATAATGTGCATGGAAGACGGAAGATTTCCATCAAAGAACGCTGCAAGTTCATATTATCCGCCATAAATCCCATATGCATAGTAAGGAATTGGAGTTGTCTGCCCTGAGGATGAATATGGCGCTTAATTATATTGTGGCGTCGAGGACGTAAGCACACAGACATAAAAAAGTATACAATGTTTTATTTACAAAATGTACAGTAATACAATGAAACTTCCCCGTACACACTATTCAGTATTTCCTATTCATCAGCCGCGGTCCAACAGTCCTGTGGATACACCACATTTACTAGAGAGGCCCCGCCTCGAGTGCACACTCCTACGGCGCCCCTCCAGAGACTTTCGTCACACGCGCAACGCCAAGGGTTTTTTATGTAAATCGCGAAAGTCAAAGGCGGGTGACTTGTGGCATCAAGTGAGGTGTGTATACAGGGAGATTAGGTGGAAACTTAAAAAATGGAGATTTACGACCGACTGAGTTAAACTCGAAAACAGAAAAACAGGTCTCCCCTAGATTTTGAAACCCCCCAGCTCTCTCATTCTTGCTTATGAGGACTTTGACTTTGGATTTCTTATTGACTTAGTTCGGTAACAAACGGACCGCACTGTATTACGATGTAATACACACATATAACAACAAGAATGGAAGAAGGAGGAAAATAGAACGTAAAGAGAAAGTAAGAGAAGAGGTAGAAGGAAAGAAAGAGAAAAAAGAAGAAAGAAGTAAGAATGCAAGAAAAATTAAAAAAATAAAATCACCTGCTACTCCACTGACAGCCGTGTTCTCGTGATATTGTAATGTCCAAACCATTTCTAAAGGGAATCTATTGAAGTACGTGTCACGACCCAATCATATTCACTAACACACAAATAAGGGTTAATATTTGGAAATAAATTGTTTGTGTTAGCAATGATCTATTATTTTCGACGATGTAAAGGGATAAAGAAAAAATGTTGATAATCTCAGATAAATTACATTTATGAAAAATAACAATTAATCCAAAGGCTTACTCGGGAATGTAAAGAAAAGACAAATAAGATAATTGAGTGGTTCTATTCAGAGGGCGGAACGTCGTTTGATTCTTCATTAACTCTGCATGAGACTTGCTCACGACACGCGATCGGTGGAATGGAGACCCAGCTGCCATTACGCCACGGCTCTCTGTAGATAATTTACTTGGGGAAAAAGGATCGCGTGCATGAGGCACGATGTGTGGAAGATTTTTACGGAAACCATCAAAGAATGAACAAAAGACAAATTGCTGGGTTTTAACGGCAATTTTCTTATGAATGGGTAACTTACTTGTATGGCCATTTTTATAAATTAAATAGTAGCATATATAGGATGTCCAGGGAGGAAACAACGAAACTTTGAAAAAGCTCTTGTCATTTTTAAGTATATTCAGTCTAATAAACTCCTTCGTCATTTCGAACGGTTGAGTCGCAATATGCACTCAAAAGTTGGTTTGAAAATATGCTATAGCAAATTTTAATTTTAGAAACATATAAACACTCCAAAAGAAGTAAATTGTTTCTTATTTACAATATAAATGAAAATATTTGTTTTCAAAGAAAAATTAACACAGAAATAAAAATGCAATTGAATTGTATAAACTGGGTGTTTTTTATTTGTGATCAAATATATTAATTTTCTTGAAAAATAATAAACAATTAAAATGTGTCTGGAATGTTTAAATGTTTCGGAATTGCAAAATTGTGCATAGAAAATCTTTCTTCAAATAACATTTTAAGGGATTATTGCGGCTCAGCCATTTGTAATTGCGGAGTTCATTAGACAAAGTATTCATAGAATTGACTTAAGAGCTTCTTTTCGAACTTTCGTTGTTTCTTCTCTAGACGCATTTATAGCGGTACTTTCATCACAATGGTACTAAAAATTGACCATTGGAAGCAATGACATAAGAAATCGATAAGAATTTGTATTCAGAAGACGATAAAACTCGTGTATCGGGAATTAAGTGTTTTTAATTTGTTGCAACATTACGTAGGGTTGATTCTTTTCTCCGTTATTCTCTACATTTTTACGCAGGTTTCCTCCTTTCTCTACAAATAATCTCAGTAGTATTCTCTCAAACTACTCTTGGTTTCTGTTCCTGTATTTCATTAAACCTTCACTTTCAGTACATCCTTCATCTGCCTTTCCTCCTCCATTCTACAGCTATGACCATACCATTGCAATTGTATTTCACCAATCAAAGTTGGAGGAATTTGTACTTACTTTCACTCTCGTTTAAAATTTCCTCGAGAATTGTCCGCACAGTTATTTTAGAATCTTGAACTTCATCTAAAAAAGTGATATAATAATCTATAAATAGTGATATAATAGTGATAAATACTATAATAAATACTATAATAGTGATAAATAATACTATAATAGTGATAAATACTATAATAGTGATAAATACTATAAAAAGTATATTTTATATATACGGATGTATGATGATGAAATGATATTATATAATTCTTCAGAGGACTTATTTTCGAAATAATTAGTTGCAAGCCACCCTTATAAATGTATCTATCATTCGATTTTTATTCACTTGATTAACTGCAAAACATTTAATTGCAAATTCTTGCATAGAAAATCTTTCATCAAATAAAATTTTAAGGGCTTATTGCGGCTCAGCCATTCGTAATCTCGGAGTTCATTAGACAATGTATACATAAAGTTGACTTAAGAGCTTCTTTTCGAACAAAAAAATACTGTATAAAACAATTGTTGAAAGTCAATTCACGTATGGAGCTGAGTTATGGACTATTAATGACAGGAATAGAAGTAGGATTCAAGGAAAATAATGGAGTATTGGAGACGGTGTTATCGGGTTACAAGAAAAGAAATTAAATCTGGAAAATCAACCTTAGAACTAACAGAAACAAAAGGCCTTATTACGGTATGTTTGTATTATGGTAAGGTTTATGATATTATGGTATTAATCGAATTTCAGAAGGTTGGATTGCCAAAGATGATGTGGGAATACCGTCCTGAAGGAAGAAGATATAGAGGAAGACAAAGAAGGAAGTGGAAGGAAGACGTAAGATCAACGATGGCGGCGACAGATTTATAGGATGATGCCTGGGATGATCGCAAGAAATGGAGATAAGGCAGCGAGGGACAGCTGTACGCGACAGCTGTCGAATACTCGCTTTATTACCACATTAAGAACTGCGTGAAGCACTTTCAAGAGATTTGCAATATGTGCATGGTTTCTTGGGACCTGGGGTCTCTGTCCTAACTCATATACTACATATTATGAATAGAGGTAAAAACGAGCATGTCTGGCAAAAACTGGTAAGAAAATATTTGCTCCGGTGTAATAAATCCCCATCTCGATCAGGTTTTTCGTCCAGGTTCCCTGATCCATTGAGCAAATGCTGAGATGGCCCCTTGTTTTGCTTCTGGACATAAATGTAACTTCATTTTCTGTGCACGTCTTCTAGAATTCAGTGGGAAATACAATTATTCAAATTATCGTTTCCATGTTGTCGCGGCAGGAAGTAATAAGAGCCAAAATTTATTGCTTATTTATCTTTGAAAACAGATTTTATTACATGGGAGTTTTTTTTCTCACTTTCAAAATTCAAAATTTTTTGCTTATTTATGAAAATAGATTTTATTACATGGGAGTTTTTTTTTCTCCCTTTCAAAAATTCAAAATTTAAGTAGTATATGACTTAGTGTAGGGATCACAGAATTTTGAAAATGTGCACAAAATTTACTTTTCCCCATAGCACGTCATACGCAGTTTTTAACTGTTTTCTTGACGTAAAATAAATAAAAAAAATAAAAACAGTTTGTAAATGCAAATTAGCTACATATTTTGACAGTTATATCGTATCGTGCCCTTCGTGTTGGAATCAATTTCACTGCCTCGAGATCGAGGGAATTATTAAAGAATATTCCTTACGGAGCTCAAGAAAACATCCGCGCATAGAGATGCTACATTTATGTTCAGAAGAAAAAAGTGGTACTTCAGAACTTGCTCAAAGGCTCTGCAAATCTGGCCAAAAATCCTAATCAAAATAGGGGTCATTGACACAGAATATGAGGTAATATACATTTTAAAGACGTTAAGTTAGAATTACACAATCGAAAAACACAAACTAACTACAAACTAACTACAAACTACAACAAAAACACAAACTAATGCATTAAATATCATTGTTGAAACCAATATAACTTTCCTTTTTGATGCTCAATATAATCTATACAGTTAGAAACACTGTAAAAAACGGTTATGCAGCAGAAAAGATTTTACTTTACACTTGAAAATGTGTATAGATTTGAATGTTTTAATGTCATCTGGCACTGTGCGCTAAATAATACATATAATATGTAGTAATTTGTAGTATGTTTATAAATATAAATACTATGTCGAGTGTTATAGTTGTAGATATCTATATTAGATGAAAGTATGTTCCCACCTTTCAGTAAGTCATTTTGAATAAAAATGACATATAAAGATGCAAGATGCAAGACAGTGGTAGTATTCCTAGCTTAATAAAGAAGATGCTAAGAAATATCACGTACGTTTGCTGATCATTTTTACAAATCTTTCTGCTATCTAAAAGCCTGTGAGATACGTTTATTCAGAATATTACGCCGTATCTCAGGCGGGAATGACATTTCGCAAAATATACACAACAAGCAGTTTGAGAGCTGGATGAATTTTAATTGGATAGCATAAGTAACTTAATTTTTTGTTCAGATCATATCAATATCTAAGTTTTGATTGATTTGAAAGACCCAAAAATTTCATTACCTTAACATCAGTCAATTTCTTATCGTTTCTTTTCAATGAAGAATGCAGTTGTTTATTTGAAATGGAGCACTGTCTAGAATATAGTTTTTCATTTTTTTACTACAAATTTATCATTACGGAAACATTTGAAATATATTGTACTATTTACTGATTCTTTATTGCAAAAGACATTCGTGTTATAAACAAAGATCTTTCGTTTCGAATCGACAAGGTTATATTTTTTCGTACAGTACAAAGAGAATAGTACCTAAAATCGAACCCTACGGTATCCCACACTCAATTGCAAATGAATCGAAAAGGTAAAGAAATTAAGTCCCTTCAATCCAGTAGAGCATTTCTACATGAGATCGTCTTTCAAGGTACGAAGATTACAATGCCACGAATTCCACACGAAGGTAATTTTGAAAGTATAATATAATGATCAACGACGTCAAATACTTTTGATGAATCTAAAAATATTTCCATATGAACTTCATTTTGATCACGAAGCAATATGTTTAAAAAGAGAAACTTTAGCTCTCTCAGTAGATTTTCATTTTGTAAATCCATGTTGGTAATCCAAATGCGTAAGCTTCTTTTTCAGTGATAAAGGTTCTATTTGTTCATAGAGATATTTCTTTTATATTTTTCAAAAACTGACACAAGAGAATTTGGCCAATAATTTTGAATTTCATTTCTGTTGCACATTTAAGAGCGGCTTACATCAGCTCTTTTAAGAACATATCTGAATATACTGTTGTACATATAGATGCTCCAAAAAAGTGAGTTCATGAGTAAAATGTTTGAAATGATATTTTATGAAGGAGTATTGGTAATAAAATATAGTAAACAACAAAAATTTACCGGAAAAGACTAATGGCTAATAATAAAAAAATATAAATAACAAATATATCCAAATAAATGTTCATGTATGCATAGGAGATGAAAAAAGAGGTTCAATACATCTAAATATAAAAATGACTGTAAAAGTTTGGTGAAGTTCTATGAATCCGTTCACACGTTATTTTGCGACGCCTGAATGAATATTTATTGAATAAGGGCAATTATATTCGACGTTGGGTTTAGAACAAACGATATCATATCAAAAAATACATAAAATGTCATTATTTTTGGATCTGCGTACTGCATGAATCAAATTATTCAAGTAAAGAGCTTCTCGCTGCATATTAAAAAAAATCTGATTAAATTATACAATACTCTCCGTTTTATTCCTCAAAATGACCTACTTTATTTCGAAAATTCCTGCTTGAGTGCCGAGACTGTACTTTGCCAGATCCTTGTCATTTAAGAATATTACAATATATAACGCATATGCAGGGAGCAGCATCGGCTCGTAAATTCTTCACGTTCAAAAGGGTATACGTGACCCGAATGGCCATACATCTTCATGGAAGCAGCGTATTTACGACCTCGGTTCTACACTGGATCCACACCGTCCTATATAAGGGAATGTAATTCGCTTGCGATTTTTCTTACTGAGCATTTCCACACAAGACATCAACTGCGATAACTTATTTGACCTTTACGGCAGACTACGCTTTAAAACCGAGTGTAAAAGATTTATATTTCATCATCCTGTGAGGATATGTGACATCCACGCAAAACTAAGGAAACTAGGGCAACACACGGTATTATCGAAAATAATTGTCTCAGCCCTCATTCTGTAACCCAACTCTCTGTACCGAACAAGTTTTCAACTTTTCCTTACTTCCCCTAAAACACAGAATTTGCGCTATTCAATACAATGGAACCTCTTTGTGCCAAAAACTTTCATTTGTAGCCGAACGTGCTCGAGTTTAAGAGGTCTAACGGGGTGATTGTAACGCGATGTGGATTTGTAATAGTCCTTTAATTTCGTAATTTATTATAAACAGCACCACTACTATCCGTCTCATATAATTACAATAAACGTATTTTATTTATTAGTAAGTAAATTGATAATTATGGAGTATCGAAAACACGTACTTCATAAAAATCCAAAGATAATCTGACATCGTATGCAGAAAGGGTATCTTCCACCAGCGGGACACCGCCCCTGCCGAGACAAGCTCTAAGTTCCCGACCGGTCTCCCGGTATGACTAGTAGTGTAGTGCATGTTAGTGTGTGGACGATAGGGCCTGAAAGATGTAGGATAGATCGCGCGCGGTCCATGGCCCGTTTCTCAGGGTACTGCACCGGCTTTAGAATTCTCCGCCAGACAGGGTCTGACTTCGACCTGATTAACAAGCCAATGTCGAAAATCCTGCCATCGTCAGGATTCGAACCTAGGACCTCCCGGTCAGAGGGACTGCAGTGACATCAGTTGATGCCCCGAGCCATCTCTCACGGTATGGACGTAGTATGAGGGTTGGCGGAACAACAGAATATTTGCATTTTCCCGCTAAAATCGAAACTGCCGGCATTGTTAGCCGCATTGCTTAACTGCGCTCCGTGAAATCACGGAAGTTAAGCAATTCGAGACACCAGGGATTCCTATATGGGTGACTGCCGGAGAAGAGCCCATGGCCGAAGGAATAAGAGGAATTGTCGGACTGAGACAGGACGAGATAAAAAGACAAATAATGTTTACGGAGGATTACTCCGGAGACGTTCAATATCCAAGAATAGACGCAACAAATTTAAAAATTTATGGAGTTAAAAGTGCACGTACTGTCGAATCCTCATTGTCACGCAAAATTTCGCGAAAAGTACTCAAATTTTCGACTAATTGCACATGACCTTACTTCAATCTATATTTAACGAACATATTTTATTAAGGGGAAAATTTTTATTTACATAATTGTAGTTGTAAGACGATGCCGAAAAAATGAATTTGTTCAATTGTGCAAAATCAGACTTTTCAACGAAAATGAGATCAGCACTATTCTATTAAACGTCCTTCACATTACTAATCAACAGAATTTAATAAAAACCGCTGTCTCGAAACTTTGGACATTGTCTTGAAAACTTGAAACATTGTCTTGAAAATTTGGAAAATGTCCCAGGGCTTCATGTAAAGTACCCCCGAAAATTAAAAAATCTGATTTTAAATTCAAGGGGACGCGACATCAGCCAGATCGATATAGCTATATCATTTTTGGAGAAAATCCACTAAACGGTTTCGTTGCTAGCATTGTTCACAGAAAGACGGACGGACAGACATTTTGCCCTCATTCACTTTTTCGGTATCAAGGACCACCAAAACCTGGATTGTGGCTACACCACGTGTTAGAGTTTTTTTTCTAAACTGGATTTATCAACTGGACATTTCATGGATAAACTGGACAATGGATTTATCAACTTTTTTGTTACCATCGGCTATAATAGTTTTTCTGCCGAAAATTTGGTGTTTTTTCGCACAGCATTACTTAACGTAACAAGCGTAAGTGAGAACGTAAACAGAAACAAAAAATTCTTTCATTCTTCTTGGATTTTCCCAGAGTTCCTGGGTATTCATGTATCTAGAAACCATTAACACATCGTACATAGACCGGTAGCGGTAGCTCAGTGCATCAACTGATGTCACTGCAGCGCCTCTGACCGGGAGGTTCGAGTCCTGACGGCGGATGGATTTTCGACACTAGCTTTTCAGCTAGGTCGAATTCAGTAGCTTTCTGGAGGAGAATTCTAGCGGCCGGCTGCTCTGTTTGGTAGTTTTCCGTGGTTTCTCCGATCAACACCAGGCGAATGCCGGAGCAGTATCCTACCAAACGGGCCATGGACCGCGCGCGATCTGTCCTCCCTCTTCCTTGTCCTATCCTCTCCTCTTACACACTCACTTACACTAACATGCACCACACTATCACATATTCCGGGAGACCGGTCGGGAGCTTAGAGCTTGTCCCGATTGTGGCGGTACCCCGCTCGTGGGAGAGTCCTGGTTCGGGGAAAACCCCACTAGCCGATGGTAGGTCAGTGCCGGATCTCGCCATCCAGCGGGGGAAGATCCCCACCATCTCCCGAGAAAAAACATGCACTACACGAACGGGACTAATGACTGAAACAATTGAAGCGCCCGGAAACACGAAAAAATCTATCAATCAATCAATCGTACATGACCACAGGCTACATAGTTTTTGGTCAATGTGTGCGTATATTGGAAATCAGGAATCCGGATTGGAAGGCCGCAAAGAGTAAAGAGTAAAGAGTCTCCGGTGCGAGTCCGCGGGCGGGTCTTCCAACGCAGCCATCGCCGCCCGCCCGCAGCCACCGCCATCGCCCGCGCAGCTCCCTACGTCATTCGTTACCGATCGCGCCGCCCACGCAGCGACCCAGTGCCCTGTGCTGCACCCCCCCCTGCCTCGCAGTGGGATGCTCCGGACGGCGCGGGGCGCACAGGGCACCGCCACAGCGTTGCCACCGGGAACATTTCCTGCTTTGTACCCATACCTCCACTACTATTGGCATCTTGTGCAATGTACGACATTTGAAAAAGATACTCGAAATGAGTATTTCTAATGCCCTGAAAGCGCAAGGAACATTATTGGCCTGCGAGGAAACATTGGGGTTTAAACATTTATCAGAAAAAATTGTGGATTAACCTAGTTTGTATGTTATATTGTTAGATCTAAGGGCCAAAATATGGCGAATTTGCGAATTGGTTATTTCAGAACCTAGAGAGAAAATTCTTGTAAAGATATATGAATGACGGTACAGGGATCATTTCGGTAATCATCACGCTAATGTGGGTAACCATAAAGCGCTGGCTAAAGTAAGCTGTTTCTCATTGGTGTCTTGTATATTTGTGAGAAGTATTTTAGCATAAAAATGCCTGGAAATTTATCTCAGGGACTCAAGGGTTTTTTATGTAAATTGCGAAAGTCAAAGGCATTCCTGCATCTAGTTTTCTGCTATTATTCCATCGCTTAAGACGAACGCCATTGTGGTCTTTAGTTTGCATTATTACAAGTAAAGTAACTTCTATCTTTATTCTATCTAAGCCTATCATTTATTGTAAAATAGTGCCTTTAACCCCTGTTAACATGCAACCCTGCAGGTTCGTTAAGTGCACTTGTCTCTACCTGTATGTTAAGAAATTTAACGCCCTTTGGAACGGGTTTTAACATCCGTAGAAAAGTAAACTACCATCGATTCATCGCAAGTCAAGTCTTTGTTAAGATAAAACATGGCGATGTTCACAACAAATCATATTCAGGCAATGCAGAAGTAATTCACATTGGTTTTCTGGATAATAACTCTTAATTGTATTATTAATAATACAATTAGAAAATGTATATTAGGTAAATTAACCTCCTTTTCTTTAGAAAATGGCACTCTACTCTGCTAATTATATTTACTGACGATGTGAAGGAGTCGCCGCTGGAAGTCAATGCGATTATTTCCTAACCGAATGTCGTTTCTTTATATACCTTTAGGTTCAGGAGAATTCTTTACATCCATCTTTCTTTTTCACGGTATACAAATTTTGTTTATATAGATATATCATAAGCAACATCCAACAATATCATACTAACGTGCAGAAGCAACAGAATTCATGTGTTTACTATTGCAGTAATGTAAATTTTCGAATAATTCGTGAGATTTTATGTTGAACGAACCACGTTTTATACTGAACATACCACGAAATGTTACGGTGATACTGCCTCGCCTAAATTAAAAATATCAAAAATTAATATAACTTGAATATTAAGCACTTCTAAATTCCTTATAAATACGTTGAACTAATGATTTTTTTCACAAACCTTAAAAGTTAGAATTTTTTGAAATTAAATGAAAAAGCAATCTATATCATCTCAATCGAGTGTTTGGTCAATTTTCACTTTGAGCTAATGCTGAGATAATGTTTTCCTTTGTTACTTGTCAGTCTAATGCTCATTTGACCCTTACTCTACATGGCTGAAGTTGTTTTTAATGTTTCCACATCAAATCAATAAAAAATTAAAAGAACTATCTTAGAAATCTATAACTTATGGACTTTCAAGTACTGAAACTGAACACGTAGATTTCATTCCAATTAAATTATTATGCTCAAATGAGCATGCATTTTTATTTTATATATTTTTCAGAAAAGTTTCATTATAATTCTGTTTGAGTTTACTTTATACGAGTCGAGTCCAATTTCTACATAATATTGACTGAATTGACTACACTTTATGCCAACATTTTTCTCTCCTGAATTTTTTGTTTACTTACATCATATTACATTTTCATAACCTTCCCAAATATTCCTTTTATTGTCCAATATGACGTTCAAAGCTTATTGACAAAGAATTTAGTATTCAGTGCAGCGATATAAAAAAATTGCGCAAAAAGAGAAGAATTCTGAGTTCAATAATTTAAGCAAGTGTCCACTCCAGGGAAACAAAATATATCAGTTGTATCCTACCCGTAATTCTCTCACAACACCGAAGTTTGTCTCGGAATTGTCGCAATTCCATTTCGTTGCAGATTTCGACAATCCAATTTCGGGAGATTTATCGTACCTAAAACAACTTTTACACAAGATCAAGGGAACTTAAGTGAATGTCTTCTAAACGAACCTCTACTTTCACTATTTAAAAGCGCCTGTACCAGACGCACGGAGCATATGTTCTTCTGCTGGCACTGCACTGCTCCTATACTGCGGACGGGGTATAACGTACAGAGCGAGCTTGACGGCGAAAGATAATAACAAGAAATTGCGAGTCGTGCATCGGATGAGAAAAAGAATTATGATGGTTCCGAAAACCCTGGAGACCTAGGCATGCAGCCAGGAAATGGGCATTTTACTTTCTCGCTACAGAGTAGAAAGAAAGTTATGTTATACTGTACAAACAAAAGTGAATTTTCGGCAGAAAAAATCTTATTACAGGTTCCCGGAAAGGAAAAAGTGGATAAATCCAGTTGGTATGTTAAGGCTATCCCGATTGACTTGACGTAAGACTGACTGAATGTCACCACCACAACTCTGAAATCATGCATGTTTATGGACGACGTATTCTATTTATATTCAACAGTTTTTGACTAATGAGTGATGACCAATAAAAATAAATAATGTGAATAACTTTTTTCTTAATTATACAAATTAAGCTAATGAAAAGGAAAGGGATCATATATTTAATTACTTGTTATTAACATAAGGTTGGCCAACAATAAAAAAGTTGAATCGTTCTTTGTATTCTGGCGGTAATAAATTAATTGCTTCTCGAAAGGAACCATGACCGATAATAGCCAAAATATGCTGTTTATAATTGCCTTTCAAAACAGTATTTATTACATGAAAACGAATAATTTTCTTATCAATTCTTAGCGAAAAATTAATTTCAACATGTATTAGCAATTCAGTTTATATATGAATTAGAATTGGGATAGCATAACTCACGAAAACGTATATAGAATACATTTCTCCCCGTTATACGTCACAAACAGGTTAAATGTTTTTAACGATAAATAAATACCTCCTAAGAACATTATTCTGGTAATGGCACTGATATCGTCACCTTAAAATAGCTCATACCACGTATTCTGACGGTTCATCCATCCGGATAATTCAAGATCGATCCAGCATTTGCCACAAGTGATTGGAAGAACCGCAGCCCAAACCTCATTCTCAAGGACTGGTCTTTGCGATGGATCCTCCTGACAGTGCATTTCGTCACAAAGGATGTTACTACGCAACGCCAAGCCGTCCGAGATCACATTCAAAGGGATATGTCTGCGGCTTCCTAGTCAAATTCTGTGCTCGTAATTGCGGTCACGACGTTGTAATTGACATTTCATTGCTCTCTGTACGGTCGCTTTGAACAGTCGTCTGACGGGTTTTTAGTTTGTAGCAGTGACTGTGTTACAGCATTTTCTGGCAAATAAAAATATATCTGCTTTTAAAATAATAATCTTTTTAAAATATTAAGTATACGTTTTCATTTCGAGAAGTTCATTATATAAGAACACTTTGCAAAATTATAAAAAATAATAAAATTATAAAATAAACAAATTCTTTATTCACAAGAAAATACTGTTTATTTCACAAAACCTAATTAAAATTTATTTCGGTTGCAAGGGAAAAGTTTGGTAACCGTGAGTATTTTTTCCACTTGCTCCATCTGACACATCACGGTCATTTTAAGGCACGGTTTCGAGTTCTAATGTGTTCGATTGCCTCGGCGTCGATTTGTTGCTTTGTGATACACAAGTATTTTTTGTAATTTTTGGCTGCCACTCACTTCGTTTCTTTTAACCACTAGATGATAAGTAGATAGATACACATTTGACAGTATCAGCGTATGCAACCGCACAGTAAATAAGTAAATATTCGGCCGGTTTTGAGTAATTTTCGTATTGATTGTTAAAGACCTGTGTGCCTGCCATTATACAACCGTTAACTCAGATGCCTCCATATACACCGGAACGTTTCCAGATATTTTTAAAAGAGCTAAGATTAAGCCGATTTTCAAAAAGGGCAACAAACATTAAATTCAATATTATGAGCCTATTTCTCTTCTGTCAGTTTTTTCAAAAATATTAGAGAGACCTTTTACGTACGAATGGAAAGCTTTCTCAGTAAACACGATGCGCTTTCAGATTGCCAACATGGATTTAGAAAATCAAAATCTACGGAAACAGCCATCTTCTCTTTTCTTAAAGATGTCGCCTCATCATTGGAACAAAACGAAGCAACTATTGGATTATTTTTAGTTCTTTCTAAAGCTTTTGACGTCATTGATAATGCCATTTTACTTTCATTTTACATACTAAATTACCGTCACATGGAATCTATATTATTCACCATTGGACTGTATAATTCTAAACAAAATGTAACAAGTATTGTATCGCAGCTTCTGGGTCAATGACCCCCATCTCGATCAGGTTATTTGTCCAGTTTCCCTGATCCATAGAGCAAATGCTGAGATGGCCCTTCTTTTTGCTTCTGGACATAAATGTAACTTTGCACGTCTGTGCACGTCTTATACAATTCAGTGGGAAATATAGTTATTCAAATTATCGTTCTCCATGATGACGTTGCTGGAAGTAGTATTCCTTGACAAAGGACATGTTGAGGAATAAGAGCCCAAATTGATTGATTTACCCTTGAAAATGTATTTTATTACATTGGAGCGAATATTTTTTAACAATCCTTTGATAAAGGCCCATTTTCTTTCTGTATTCAAAATTAAAGTAGTATATGGCTTAGGGTATGAATCACAGAATTTTTGAAAACGTGCACAGAATTTATTTCTCCCCATAGCACGTTACACATCGTTTTTAACTGTTTTTGACATAAATAAATAAATAAACCACTAGATACAAAAATTTTCCTCCCCCATACATCACAGACATTTTTCCTGCTTTTTAAATATCTAAATATCTAAAATATCTAAGTTTCTCGTCCCATAAAAATTCTTAAATTTGAATTTATCGTGTTTCTAGACTCTTTTTACATACCAATGTGGATGCAATATGACCTTCCTGGCGTGACTTGCACTTACTTCTGTTTTTGGTTGATTTAATTATATGTGTTTAAAACTCTGTTGATGTGGTGCCTCTTCATCATATTCATTGACAAAAAATGAATTCGATTGTCAATTGTTAATATTAATTCCTTTCTACATTTAAAGCTTCTTCGTTGATCTTTTATACGCATGTTTTTCGTCCTCGATCCTTTCGATGTGGCCAACATTATACAATGCTATAATGAAACGGACAAATATAATTGAATAAAGAACGACAGTAAGCAGGAAGCTTGGCTATACGAAATTGTACTTCGATTTGAGGCAGTATCGACCTAACTTGTGAAGTGTATTGATGAACTAACGTAGTTCCTATGTACTGCATTTGCTTGAGTACTGTGCAATTAGACATCACAAAGGCTTCCATCAGTCGCAAGCTTCTCTTCTGGTCTAATTGAATGAACTCTTTGATAATTAAGTAGAAATAACATGATATTGGCAGAAATGCTAGGCACTGTGTACGCTCGTATTTAGAGCTAAAGTAGCCCTTTTGAAAGTGTAAATATTGCGCACAGCAGTGTTGCTTCTTCATAGAAGTAAATACCGTGAACGTAGTCAGGAATCAAGCAAATAAAAAACTGATCGTAGTCAGGAATCAATCAAATAAAAAACTGAACGTAGTCAGGAATCAATCAAATAAAGAACTGACTTTGGAATATAATTTAGTGGGTTTTCAGACATAAATTAAAAGGTATTATTGGCAAGGCATTCATATTGAAATTGACGTTACCGGTACCTTCAGTTTCAATCCTATATATGCAATTTGGACGGCACTTAAAAAAATATTCATACTTAAAAAAATCTTGAAGGCAATCCATGATGGACTTTTTCTATACGTTATACATGAATACCTACATTGGTTTTCCTTCAATGAAAGAGAAAAATCCAGAAACTCCTCTAAAAATCCATCAATTAATGCAATTATTTTCAATGTTTGCATTAATTTAAAGGAAGCAATCCAGCCTGAAGCGATTTTGATTTTGACTTAAAAATGCAGATTATTGTTATTCTTCCTATTCTCAAAAGGGGCGTACCGACTGAATTGTCATTCACAATGCAAAAATTCTTGTGACAAAACTGACTTCATGCAACAACAATGCTCCAAGAACAAGACCGCTTGCCATTAAATATTTGCAATTCCCATTTTGTATTGGAACATTATAGAATTAAATATATTCTTCGTAAGTAAAGAACTGCTGTACTGTGCACATACTATAGTATACTATTGCAATATTCGTGAAAATGTTCTTAAAAATATTTAATTTATTTCAGTATTTAGAGAGTATTTTTTGTTCTTCAGCAGAGTGCGTGCTACTATTTGCAAAACCATTTTATTGATTTCTTCAGCAACCTTTCTGTTGTAAGCCACTAAAGTTGTTCAATCGTTCTGAAAATTTGTATGCCTCACTGTTCCCCCACGTTTTTAAAGTGAGGGAAGGTAATGGAAAAAATCCCACACATATCAGTGAACAACCATCTTAATGAACATTTCGAGTTCCAGGACGCAGGGTTACCTTAGGAAGAACATGGATGTCTCTCTCAGCAAACCAAGCACGTTCTAGTCAACGTCCGACATCATAAGTCACGCTGCCAAGCACCCGGAGGTTCGCCAGAGACGCTTTACGCTACTTCCGGCAGGAATTAAATTAATTTATGGTCTTGTAAATTGAGAAGACAAACTGTAAAGACTCGGGGCCTACGGGAACGAACGCTACCCCTGCGGAATTGCGAACAGTAAACCCGCCAAGCACTTCCGCAAAGGTTTTTACGGTCACTACAGGCTTCTTGCTTGCATCGCCGAATTGTCACGGGGGCCGAGACGACGGCTCCGAGGCTACTAAAAACCAGTTTTACTGTAGGTCAATTCCGTCCTTTTATTCTCATGTGCTACACCACTATTGGCGCCGAAGGATCATGATTCAGTGGATTTCACGATCGGGGTCCATCGGTTGGGTTGAAAGATTCTGTGATCGCTTTCAGGCAGGAGAAAGGTGTTTTGATGCCGTCCAATTACTTGTGAGGAATGAAAGTACAGCCAAAAGGACTTTACATAAGTTCACTTTTTTATTTCTCTGGGGTTTTCGTAATTACTTATTTTATTAATGCACCTCTTAATGCCTTTATTTTTATTTTACATATTTTTGTTTATTTTATTTTCGTTAGAATTTTGTTGTTTCATATATTTTGTACGCTTTTCAATTTTAATGTTCTCGCTTTTATAGATATTTTATTTGTAATAATCCTATTTACAATCTACTAATTAAGTTATGCGTTAACTGCAGGATTGTTACTGATGTTGTAGCTCTCTTTTTCCGCACGTAACATCACTGGAAGCACGTAACACCTGTGGTTCAATATTTATATAGTTCACACAATCCAATACAATAACAGTTATTTACGGTATCAGAATTGTAACACATCTTATTACAATACGAGATTGTAAAATTATCGAACGAGGCCCTTAGGCCGAGTTTGATAACCAATCAAGTGTTGTAATAAGATGTTAGGATACGTACATCGTACAACGTTTTATCCACTTTGTAAAAACCCAAATATCTGAAATATTGGCTATTTTTTCTTCTGGAAAATGTTATCAACTCTTGTGATGTATATTGACATGATATTGATGTATATTGATGTATAATGACAACGCCTTCAATCATTCCAATCTTGTGATGTATTTTGTTGATTGAGGTTAGTGAAAGACAATGGATGATTGCAGCATTAAAAACAAATAAACGTGAAAAGGAGTCGTGTAAAAAAGTAAAAGTCATACGCATGTGAATTATTTGTTGCTTTAGAAAATATTATTGAGATATTAAAAACATGATAATGAAATTGAAAGAAGAGCAACTTATGCACTGAATTGTTTAATATCAGAAAAGTGAAAAATGTCTTACGAGAAATAATGTAAATTTTTTGAAGAATGGAGTAGAGAAAAAAATGTTTCCGATATTTCTGAAAAAGTTGTGCTGGTATATTTTACTTTTAAAGCTGAAAAAGATAATCCCAGTTCAATGTAGTGTCACTACTTCATGCTACGAAGCAGCATTTCAGTCAATAAAATATTGATATTAGTATTAGTATTATATACGCAATGGTCGCTTTTCTTAAGAGACAAAGTGACGTATTTGTCCGCCCAGTGGCCGAGATCGCTAAGGCAGTAGTGTCTTAGTGATGTCGGACCGAAGGGTCGCGGGTTCGAGTCCCGCCTCGGGCATGGTTATATTTGCGTTCGTCCTTTTACCGCTTATCATCACCATATCGTTTCATCCTCATAGTTACCATACCGTTAACAGCAATAGTGTTCGCTAATTTCCTAAGATGTTGATGCGACCTTAAATAAACTATTAAAAAATGTGACGGATGTGTGCCCAAGAAATTGGGAATTTTTGCAAAAGAAGATATCCATAGATTTTTACTGAAGGCAGATAACTATCATTATTTAATGATGAAGCTAACATTAATTGTAGGAATATTTCGAGTTTGTCAAAGTGAATAAATTAAAAATATGACGGTAAAAGTTTCCGAATACTGAAGGATTTAATTGTTTATAGACGTTGAAAAAATGCATTAGTATTCGCCCTTTAAAAACAAATCATGACCGCTTTTTTGTAAATTACAAAAATGGGATATTCGAAATATAATCTGTTGGCATTTACACATTTGGGGCCATTCCTAAACTTATTAGTACGTATCTTGGACTAAAAAATCTGAACTGAACATTTCTTTCGAAGATCATCTGCTTGTTAGCTAGCTGACTTAGGAGCTGATATTCAAAATCCGAAAAAAATATATCTTATAGAATATTATAAGACACATTCTAGGGGAAAACTCAGACAGTACTACAACGTTATCACGTCGAAAATTAATTTCAATTTTTTTCTTATTACTACATTTTATACTATTAATTTTATACTATGTACTAAAAGTATTAAATTTTCTAAAACTACGGCATTTTTATTCTCTTTAATATGAGCATCACGATTATTGATTTGTTTTGGAAGCACTTTTACCACCTTTTTCGACTTTACCCTTAAAATAACCCCTTTTTCCTGTATTCAAAATTCAAGTAGTATATGGCCTAGTGTAGGGATCACAGAATTTTGAAAATGTACACAGAATTCACTTCTCCCCATAGCACGTCATGCACGGTTTTTAACTGTTTTGGCGTGAAATAAATAAATAAATAAAAAACGGTCAGAAATATCACTGCTATTGATAAGATACTGTACATAATAAGCAATCAATTCTTTGGTGTATATAAGTCGTTATGTAGTTGAATGGTATTATTTTGATCATCTACGCACTTGATAGCTCTACTGAGAAATTGAATCGCGTTCATATATTACATTACAGAATCGCTATTTATTCCCCCTGAAAACACGTAATTCTTATATCGCAAACCAAATATATTTTCAACAATCTCGAACACAAGTGAAAACTGATCACAACGAGAAAGATGCCCCACGAAATTGAATAATCTCATGAATGTTTCCCTGAAATTTTAATTTTTGCATTTGTCGCTTCTGCAGTAGAAGGATATCAATGAATGTGCCAATCACTCCCAACGAACCTTCACCCTTTTTAACCGCATCCACGACAGACTACGCAGCGTCAATAACGTTTTGCAGAGGAACAAGTCAGAGGGATCAGCGAGGTGATCACGTACAGCGTTCCGCTCCCGAATGTTTCAAAGAGCGCTCAAAACGCGTAGGGGCAAAAAAGCCGGCAGCGGTGTTATCACGAACCAATTAGTGAGTGCGAATTAAGGGTTTAAGGAAAATTCGCGCAGATCCCCTTAATCGGATTGGCATCGCGCGTGCGCTTGTTTTACGCTGGGCGTGCTGTCCGGGGCAGCCTGCACGAGACCTCGCCCGGAGAACACCGGAGAGACCGCGAAGAGAGGACACGCGGGCACAAGTAGAACTACGATGGACGGGGATGTGAATAATTGCCGATGGGCGATCCGAGGGCAGGGATTGCAAAGCGAACAAAAATTGTCGGTGTACAAGAAAAGCCACATCTGAAAAAATATCGTTTTTTAGACGAGTGAAGAAATGTATTTAGAAAATAGTGCATTACTAATGGCCTACACTGCAAAAACTAGTGAGTATGCGGAAATCGATTTTTATGCTGCAGACCAACAGCCACAGCAAATATCTTTGACTAACTGGCGCTACAACACCACATATATTCTCGCATTATTTCTAACTTTCGCAATTTTCGAAAATTCAGACAGTGCAACGAACACGAGAACTACGCAATTTTTAAGTGTTCTTCGCGCTATCCAAAGACAAAATTTAATGAAAAAAAATTGGAGAGAATGACAAGTGAAGTAACACTTTTTTGGTCTTCAGTTTGTTTCTAGATATTGAGATAAATTTAATTTTTAAAACGAAATTACGTATTTTTTCACCACCATTTTATAGTCCTTGAAGAGACGAAGTGATGATATAAGTATTGCTAAATTAGGAAAGAAACTAGAGGCAAAATGCATTCCAAGTGTGTACGTAGCGAAATTGCGGATTAACATGATCAAATATTTTTCAGTCAAAGTAGACGCTTTTTCATTGTTTTTGTACTTTTTCAGTATTCTTGTATGTGTAAAGAGACCATTGCCACCTCACAGATGGCTAGAGGCTACTTAGCGTTCCATTAGTTTACGCGTATACTGGAAATTAGTAATTTAGATTACCATTTTAAATTTCATAAATATTCTTGTCAAGACAGCCGGTACACAGAATGAAGCACTTTGTTCTGGATCCACGAAATAAAAGTTCAAAAGGAAGCCGCTTTCATTGGGAGCTCGCGTTCACCGAATGAACCAGCATTTGCGGCCCAGGGTCTCTGCTGCTCAATGGCGAATCCGATTCTAAACGCATTCACTGGGCGCAAATGAGAAGCTCCGCCCGTGCGGAGTCTGGCAGTTGCACCACGTTAGTTGGAAATACACAAAAAGCGGCCACAGGGTTTTAGGGATTGATATGATTTTTTTGCCCCAGAACAGTAAGAAATTTTGCGTGATGGACGAGGGAGAAGTATCATCTTTGCACGCCCCAGAATCCCTTTCCCACCCTTTTACTTCACATAGTGTTGAATGAACCAACAAGACGTGGGCAGAACGAATTATACATTTTCATTCCTTAATAATACCGGAGTAATATTTATTTGTATCACTAAAAGAACTACAGATATGATTTTATAGCATTTCTAACAAAATGGCAATGCACAACCTTGACTATACTCCTACCACAACTGACAAAAGGAGAGCTCATCAAGGCGTGCGCATTGTAAAGCTTCTTTATTAAGACCAGTTTTTAGTTCGTAAAATATACGTTTGCAGCATCCATGCACGGAAACTAGTTCTCCTTTATTTATTGATGGAAATGTGTTATTTTGCGGTAAGTGTACGGCAGAATAGACTTTTCCAAACGCGTACCGCAAAGAAGTCATGGCGTCAGAAACGAAGTGGGTTCTCCAAAGTAAAAAAAAGGACTGGGGCGACATACTCATCTCAAAGTGCCAGATACGATCCCCACCCTCGCCTTGTCCCGCGTTTCCTTTCTACACCACTCGCATTATGTATTAGTTACGCAAATAAATATTTTCGGTCTAGACTAGTAAAGATCTGTCACACATTTTGTAAATGAGATATCATGTAAAGGAAACATGCGTGGAGAAACATAAAATTGGTAAGTAAACGAAGACTTCAGAAGTCGTCTGAGAAAATATTAAAATTAATTGGCATGATAAAGTAGTGTGAGAGAGAGAAGCCATTGAAGCCGCAGCGTGATGCGGATTCAAAGTTATCAACTGGCTCTTTGTCTTGCACTGTTTCTATCTATCCGATATACTGACCAAGTACGAAAACATATGTAATAGTGCTATAAATGCATTCATTTCCATTTGTAGTGTTTCATTATAAAAGACTAAGTGTGCTTCTATGCCCTATAGTACTTCAGCTTCAGGATTATTGACACCCCGCCTCTCCATCTCGATCAAATTTTCGTCCCGTCCTGAACCACTGACAAAATTCTGAAATGGCCCCTTGTGCTTCTGAACAAAAATGTAACCTCACTACGTTCGTTTTGTTGAGCTACTTGTGGTAAGAGTAGGATCATGAAATGGATTTTATGATTTTTTTCAGCAACACTTTAAAATCAAACCAGTACTAATATTTTACGCAAATATATTTTATATTATTCGTGAGCGAACATTTTGACATTTCTAAGATTGCCGACAAGCCTTTGTTGGCATCATTATTCAGCATTCAACTGTGTTTAGTTAAAGAGTAGGGTAGAGAATATAGATCTGAAATGGTGCGAAAAATGTATTTTCCACATAAGTTACAGTTTCAACGGCTTTTTGACGATAAATAAATCGATTAAATCAGATGCCAGCAATTCTGTTAGCTCCCAAGTAGTTATCACCAAAATTTCTCAAAGCGCTGTTTCATTGCCGCGGATTCTTGCTGAAAACCAAGAGCAACAAGCCCGCGTTCTTCAATCCAAAAATATTATGGGCCCTGGGCTATTGTTTATAATTTTATTTTATTTTATTTAAGAAGACCGGTTGAGATGGCTTAGAGCACCAATTGTTGCTCCTCTTGTGTTTTTGGGCCCTGGGTGCTGTGACCTAGGGTTTGAGTGCCGATGATGGCGAATTGTCGACACTAGTTATATAGTTACGTCGAAATCACCAGTTCTCTGGAGAGTTCTGTCCGACGGCTGCTCAGATCGGTAGTTTTCGATGGTGTCGGCGAACAATATCAGGCGAATACTGAGCTCTTAACCAACGGGCCACATATTGGGCGCGATCTTTCTTTTTTCATCTCTGCCTCCTGCTCTCCCCTTACACACACACTTACATATGCACAGCGCAATCACATATGTCGTGTGACCAGTAGGGAACATAAAGTTGTCTCATCTGAAACGGCGCCCCGCCGGCAGAGATAACTGGAAGGGGTAATCTTTGCACACCGCCGTGGAGGGCGTGGAGGTCTGCATCTCAAATTCTAGCCGGGAGGGCCACTGTACCTACATAGGAGTACCTACATTACGGTAAAAAGTCAACAGCAGTCCACATACCCGGCTGACGGCGGCAGGATTTTCGACACTAGCTTTTCAGCTAGGTCGAATTCAGTCGCTGTCTGGAGGAGACTTCTAGCGGCCGGCTGCCTGATCGGTAGTTTTCCGTGGTTTCTCCGATCAACACCAGACGAATGCCGGAGCAGTACCCTAACAAACGGGCCACGGACCGCACGCGATCTGTCCTTCCTCTTTCTTGTCCTATTCTCTCCCCTTACACACACACACACACTTACAGTAACATGCACAACACTACCACATATTCCGGGAGACCGGTCGGGAGCTTAGAGCTTGTCTCGGCTGGGGTGGTGCCCCGCTGGTGGGAGAGTCCTGGTTAGGGGGAAACCCCACTAGCCGACGGTAGGTCGGTGCCGGATCTCGCCATCCAACGAGGGGAAAATCACCGCCATCTCTCGAGGAAAAAACATGCACTACACTAACGGAACTAATGACCGAAGCAGTTGACGCGCCCGAAAACACGAATAAATCAATCAATCAATCACATACCCGATACACGAAAATAATCAACCATTTTATTGACGAAAGCCAACTTTGTCCTTTTTTTTTCAACAAGGACCATCGTGTTCCGCATCCGATGAATGCCATCACAGGCGGGCCGTCGGTATTCGAAACCGGTGGTTTAACCGTTGAAAGGGGAATCGCGGGGGCGAATCGCGGTCGAGTCGCTGTTCAATCGATGTGAATAACGATCGTTGGCTCTGCGACGGGCAGGACGGCGCTTTCGCGATTTATTCGGTGGTGGGCGGCCGACCTGCAAGCCACCCTACCCTGGGCGCGTACCCCGACGGAGCGCCGGCTGCTGATGGATGAATTGGACAGAGCAGCCCGTGTGGGCGACAGCAAATCGCCAGACACCGCTCACGACCAGACTTCGCTGATGACTAGACGTCGGATGTTTAGGAAATCGCCTAATGTATTCTGTATTTATTTAAAAGTTTTAGTACATGCGATGAATTGTAAAGTTTTCGGTCGACGTTCATTTTCCTTTCGGTGTGTCTCTTTGGACAAATGCAATTCAGACACATTTTATATATTTTTTCAAATACCTTTTTAAAATAATTGTTTTCTGCCTTGATCTTGGGTAAATCTAGTCTTAGTTTAATACACGTTTAAATCATTTTTGATCTTACTAATCGTAATAGAAATGCCTTGCCTGCCTTCAAATTACCCTTTTCTATATAACTATAAAAACATTTATTCACTTTCATTGTCCAAAATTAAATTTCCCGAATACGAGATCAGTGTCGTAATACGTATTATGAAAACAAACGTAATCTACGATCCACCTACGTACCAGGTACCACGTCAGAAGTTTAATATTTCACTCATATTGCAATAAGACTGATGGATTGAGAGTGATTTCAGAAGAGTACTGGGGGTCATTAGTCCCGTAAGTGTAGTGTTTTTTCATCGGGAGGTTGCGGTGAGCTTCCCCGACTGGATGCCGAAATCCGGCACCAACCTACCGTCGACAAGCGAGGTTTTCCCTACCAGGTATTTCCCAGCAGCGGGGCACCGCCCCAGCCGGGACACGTTCTAAGTCCCCGACCGGTCTTCCGGCATGCGTGGTAGTGTAGTACATGTTAGTGTAAGTGTGTGTGTAAGGGGCAGGAAAGGAGAAGGAAGAAGAAGGAAACATCGCGCGCTATCCGTGGCCCTTTAGTTCGGGTACTGCCCCGTCATTCGCCTGTTGTTGATCGCAGAAATCACGGAGAACTACCGATCAGAGCAGCCGGCCTCTAAAATTCTCCTCCGGACAGCGAGTGAATTCGACCTAGCTGAAAACCTAGTGTCGGAAATTCTACCGCCGTCAGTACTCGAACCTAAGACCTCCCATTCAGAGGCACTGAAATGACATCAGCTGATGCACTGAGCCACCCCCCACAGTGCAATCAGATTGTTTTATCATAAACAACTATATGCTATGAGTCTCGGGTAATTTTTCGACCGAAATTTGCGACGAAACGGAAAAGAATTCCACCCAGGGAGCACGTCGATCACCCGGATTTCCGACCTTCACAACATGCTGTGAAATACCTTGCTATTTTTTTCGTCCAATTAAGAGTTTTGATTATATTTCACTTATTATTTCCAGTATTTATATTGTTTTGGTAAGTGCCTAAAACGTTCATTGTCTTGCCATCCGATGTCTACTGATGAGTGTGGAAACGACTCGGATCAAGGATTATCCGCATCTATTGGAACGAAGATGCGGATGTATCAATTCAGGAAATTTAAATATCGGGAAACATCATGCTGAAAATAAGATAAAACCGACTGAATATAACTAAATGATCTCCGTAAAAAGGATCAATAATCCTATCTGCGCGTTTCCCACAGATCGCCCTAATTAAACACAGTTTCTCATTTTGAGCATTTGTTCATTCATTCATTCATTCATTCATTCGTTACATCGGTGGTTCTATTTACCGTAATCTGAATACTGTTTAGTCCAACAGAACCTCTCTCTTCCCCCTTCTGTGCGAATCGTAGGTTTCCAGGAAATGAGTCAATGGAGTTGCAAGAGATGCAAAGGCATATCTCTCCCATCCAATTTGCATAACCATTGTGGCTGACGACATCTTTTCATTACAGCTCATTACTGATTTGAAACTTGACAATTTACAGCTGATCTAAGCAATGGTATTTTGCATTTAGATGCAGACTGCTGGGAGTCCAGTGCATTTATCAATTACTGGCAAAAAGTTTGTCATAGAAATTCCTGTATGCATCAGACATTTATTGTTTATTTATTATTTAATTTATTGCTTATTTATCCTTGAAAATAGATTTTATTACATGGGAGTTTTTTTGTTTTTTTTTTCTCCCTTTCAAAATTCAAAATTTATTGCTTGTTTATCCTTGAAAATAGATTTTATTACAAGGGTTTTTTTTTCTCCCTTTCAAAAATTCAAAATTTAAGTAGTATATGACTTAGTGTAGGGAACACAGAATTTTGAAAATGTGCACACAATTCACTTTTCCCAATAGCACGTCATACGCAGTTTTTAACTGTTTTTTGACGTAAAATAAATGAAATAAATAAATGAAAAAATAAATGACATCACGACTTCAACAAAATCAATGGTCGCAACCTTTCGCTAACAATTCTGTTCGTTTTTTATTGACCTGGAATTTCCTTACGCGCAACGTAACCATACACAGATCTATTCCTTAAGTGCTCAGGCTATTTTCGTGGAAGTGACAAATCAGATACAAAAATCAATAGTGGCTGGGAATTTTTTTTATTTTATTTAATAGGTAATTATTACAGCCAAATTAGAAACTTGATCCAATGTGGCTGGGAATTTCCAGCATGGGCAGTGTTCTTCCATAAACGTCATATGACCCTTCCTCGGCGTGTACCTCATGTAGCCAGGACCGGATTATGGTGTAATGGGGACCTAAGCATAACAAACTTTGAGACCATCTTAATAATATTGAAACGTGGAGCACCTTTTAATCAAAATTTGTTTCAAATCAATCCACAATGTTTGCAATTTATACAATTAATATTAAAATATTTGTACATATTATGAAGCAATGAATGACCGCGAGCGGTAGCGCCTCTGACCGGGAGGTCCTAGTTTCGAGTCCTGATGGCGGCAGGATTTTCGACACTAGCTGTTCAGATAGGTCGAATTCAGTCGCTGTCTGGAGGAGAATTCTAGCGGCCGGCTGCCTTCATCGCTAGTTTTCCGTAGTTTCTCCGATCAACACCAGGCGAATGCCGGAGAAGTACCCTAACAATGGGCCACGGACCGCACGCTATCTGTCCTTCCTCTTCCTTGTCCTAACCTCTCCCCTTACACACACACACACACTTACAGTAACATGCACTACACTACCACATATTCCGGAAGGCCGGTCGGGAGCTTAGAGCTTGTCCCGGCTGGGGCGATGCCCCGCTGGTGGGAGAGTCCTGGTTAGGGGGAATCCTCACTACCCGACGGTAGGTCGGCGCAGGATCTCGCCATTCAGCGGGGAAGGATCAGCGCGCATATCCCGAGAAAAAAAACATGCATACACTAACGGAACTAATGACCAAAGCAATTGACGTGCCCGGAAACACGAAAAAATTCAATCAATTATGAATCAACGAAAAATATTCATAAATGTATCGAAGGTCTTTTCTAATTGCGCCCATAAGGACGCACTGAGTGTGCTTGAAGCCCTGCAAGTTGCGACCTATGAAACTTCCACATTTCCGTCCGCCGATGCCGCAATCTGAACCGGCAGCGCTTCCGACCCCCAAGAAGCCACCAGTTGCCCTTTAATCGCGCGACCTTATCGGGCGACCTCCGCCTCCGCCCGCGCGCCCCGCCCCCGCGCATCGCCCTGTTGACGCACGCACTCATTACGCGCCTGTCTGACCCATTCGCAGCGGTGCGCGCGAGGCGTCGCGCCCGCCCGCCCGCCCGCCCGCGACGGGCAGGTCTCCACTCGGAGCGGCCCAATGCCGATTCTCGACACTTGCTCCGGGCACGGCCGTGGACAGGGGAGCCGTGGGTCTCCGTGAAAATTTCGAAATGGGCACCGTGAAGCTTGGTATTTCTGTAAATACGATCACTACCTTCTATACTGTTTTTATGCCGGAAATGTGGGGAAATGGTAAACATTTGGGAATTGGATTCTCCACACCATCTGGAAACAGTTAACATAAAATCTGATGTATTTATTAATTGTATGATTAAAGTTCAAATTCTACCCTGGTTATCCTAGTTAATAGTAAAATTCTCCTTATATAAATTAAAAACGGGGAGAGAGTCCCAGGTATGAGGTTCCCTCCTCTCTTGTTGTAGCCTGCAAAAACCTATGGCTCCGAGAATAACAGCAGCTAAGATGATATCCCCAAAGCGAGAATTCTAGTCTTTTCTTCTGAGTACCACAACAAATAACGGATTTTCTGTAATCCGTCATTCTAAAATATCTGGAACACTGGGATTTTCTTATATATTTTCAAATAAAACACACAAATAGCGATTTCCGATTTCTAAACGTCGGGCATTTACAATTCGCAGGCCATTCGAAACGTTTTGTAAGTGGAACTATGAGTATCGTTTTGTAATGGACACGGCTGACAAAACTTGAATTTCCGCTATAAATGAATGAATTAATGGAAGTTCGAATCTGTACTTCATCCGTTAAACACGAGTCGCAAAAATCAAAATTACTCAAAACAATATTCACCTAACATATGACAATATGTGTATCGTATGTGTCGTGATAGACTGAGAAATATGTATTATTGAAAAAACAAAGGTATCTAAAATATCTCGTAAAATACAAGTTCTAAAATATATAAATGAATACACATCAATTAGCCTCATTCCCTAACGCACTTTCGTGGAAACTGAATTGAAATAACTTCAACCGTTCAAAAGTTACAGGAGGTGCTAACGTTACGTGACTCACCTTGTATATAACATTATAGATCCTAGTGTTGGGGGATGGAGGGTAAAGTTCTCGATGTTCCTCAGGTGGATATAGAGACCTTAAGTGAATTTGTTATAACTACCAATTATATTTTTTTTACTAAAAAAATCGCAACACCGTTGGCACTATGTATACTAAGTCCTATCTCTTCATAATGAAACGCATTCCGCTTTAAAAAATAATTCTTGACTTCTTGCACTGGAGAGTAAGTACTGACATTATTCAACCCATACACCGGTCAACACCACAGCTCCGCCATGTCCAACGTTTTATGCAAACTCCGTTCTAAAACAATTTCAAACTGCAATAATAACGATCTTAAAATATCAGTATAATGCATATACAAGCTAAAAACATTCATATCTTCCTGAATGTGTACTGGCCTTTAATTTTGACTGCCTTCGTGAAATAATTCACGAAATGTGGGAATGAGACACAAGGGAAACGGGAGTACCCCGTAAAAACTTGCTGCAAATGCTCAATGCCCACCACAAAAATCAACATGGATTGATCGGGAATTGATCCACTGAGCCAGCGGAGAGAGGGAGCGATTTGAGCGCTACGCCACGTACAGCATCTACCAGCCAACGATCGCAGTAGACGCAACGCAACGATTGCAATGCGTGTCTCCCTACGCCCGTTCTCAGGGCTGCATCGTCTGCGGCCTGTTGGTCTCGACCTAGAAGACGGGATGTGAAGGGGGTGGGTCGCGGACATGGCGAGGAGCGAAGGATGTGCGGCAAGAGGCAGCAGGGCGGCGGACTTTGGGGGGGGGACTTGGCATATATAACGGAGCGTGGAGTTGGCGCGGGCCGCCACAAACGCAAAGAGTGGGCTGGCAGGAAGAGCTGGCTGGCAGTGGTGGTGGGAAGAGCTTGTGGGGAGTGGTATCGCTGAATGGTGGTAGTGCACTGTGCAGGGGTGGTATCGAGTAGCGGTGACGCTGAGTCGAGGCGTGAGGTGGCGGTGACTGGTGGTGCTGAGTGGTGGCAGGATCGTCATTGAGCGGTAACAGTGAACGGTCGCGGTGCCGGGGAAGGGGATGAGTGGTGGCGGAGAACGGTCGCGGTGACGGTGGCGATGATCGATGGGGGTGAACGGTGAGGGCGATGGCGATGTACGGTGGCGATGACGATGGGGATGGCGATGTACGGTGGCGATGATCGATGGGGGTGAACGGTGAGGGAGAGCGATGGCGATGTACGGTGGCGATGATCGATGGAGGTGAGTGGTGACGGAGATCGGTGGCGGTGAGCGGTGGTGGTGCACAAATGCAGGAGAGGAGGTGGGAGGCAGTGGAAAGGGTGGTAGTGGGGAGAAGTGGCAGGAAGAGGTGGCGGGGAATGTGTTGCGGTAGGATGGGGAGAACCGATGGCGGGGAGGGAACGCAGCCCAACCACGGTGCCAGAGATATTCTGCGTAAAGCTGCCAAATTTGCACGCCCCACCAGGCTCTAAAGGACTCCCGGTGAGGCGGCGGCAGTTAAGCTGGTTGTGCGGAAGATCTGTCACAGTCGATATCCACGGAAACACGAATTTGTAAGAGACTAGAAGGAGCCAGTCTATTGAGGGAAGTGAACACATACTTGCTAGAACTTAAAGGGGCATATAGTTTCCTTTTACTCAACAATTTATTCATTTTTGCTGAGTAGAAACATGCAGTAGTATAAAAGGCGAATGTCGAACTGGGAAAGTGTTTAGTTCACAAACTACCGAGGTATGCAAGGCACTCTTCTTCTTCTTTTTCTTCTTCTTGTGCTTCTTCTCCTCCTCAAAAATCAATCAAATGTTAACCAACCATTTTTCAAGACGAATATCACATATATCTCAGTACAGTTTTTTACTTCTCGCACATTAAACAGATGTTTCTCTAAAAACAAATGTAATCAAGAGAGAATCCATTTTCTCTTTCAGCAAATCCGCATTTCACAACGACGTTGTAGTCCCTTGTGTTTGCTACTGAAGCACTGAAGTGGATTTTTTCCTGCTTCACATGCGAGCCAGGAGTTAAGCGAAGATTCTTTTTAAAAGAATGAGAAATAATATTTGTTATAAAACATTATAAAAAATATGATCTTTTCGTTCCAACTGTTGAAAATTAATTTTTTTTCCACAAAATTGTGCATGGTAATTTCCGTTACCACTGTGCCATTACCGTAATTCGGAACAAACAGAATAGTAATAAAATGTACATTTATGTTTTTTAATTTTTTAAATTTATTTTTGCGTTAATTTCATCTTCCATTTTCCCAAAATATGCTTTTTTTTAAAAACGAAGTTGGTTTATGACGAATAAACATTCACAGAAGAGGTTTCTCCAGGAAAGAGAAATACGAACAACCAGTAAAAAGCTGCAGTAAGAAAGAATCACGAAGAAATTCACAATGTTTCTAGAATTTGCAGATGTATGAAGTGTCATTTATTGTCAATTGTTAAATGTATATATTCCAAAGTCACATTAAGATATTTGAACAGATTTTTGATATTCTTGAAAAATGCATTAAGTTATTGCAAACAGCTTGCCCAAATGGGTGTGAATCGGATATAGGAAACCAACATAAACATTATGTTGTTTCACTTTTTTCCGCAAGGAGAAAAGTTTGGTAAAAATTTGTCTGTGGGTACTCACCATTTCTTTTATTATTAGAATTTATTTTAAAAACTGAACATATGAATTATTTTGTGTTGTTTTAAAAGTAATCTGTTAATGAAGTTTTGTTCCTTATATTCTAGGTCAAATCAACTTCTTAAATTGTATCATTTAAGATACTACCACGGACTCGTGATTGGTATCGTCAGTAGAACCCACATTAATGCACGATGGGGTGCCGTGCCTTAAAACTATCAGTATTAAAGAGCATTTAAAGATAGAAGAGATCAGTGTCCTTCCTTAACTAGTAATCAATCCAGATACAAAAACAAAATTTCATGAAAATTCTAATCAAATGAATTAAGTAGGGACCATGATAAAAACAAGATTGCATAACACAATCTTGTAGAATGTAATGCTCTAAAACCTTAATAATGATTAAAATAGGATGTAAAAATACTTTATTGCATTCAAAATTTGCAATGTAAACTAAGTCTAACACTGTGGACAGGCCTGCAAAGCATGTAAACTTGTGTGTGTGTGTTTAAGAAGAGTACAAAGAGGGGACACGGACGAGGAAAAACTGAATGAGAGTAGGTCCATGGCCCATTTGCTGGTACTACGCCGATATTCGCCTGGCGCTGATCAAAGAAATCTCGCGGAAAACTCAGACCAGATAGCCGCTGTAATTCTCCTCCACAGAGTGGTTGAATCCAACCTAGCTATGTAACCTGTGTAAAAAAAATCCGCCATTGACAAGCCTCAAACCTTAGCACCTCCCGGTCAGAATCGCTGCATAGACAGCGGCAATGGACCACTGAGCCACCTCAGTCGAAGAAAAGATGGCGGGTACAACCGTGGTGGGGTGGGTGGGGCAGCGGCGTGGCGGTGTCCACCAGCCGTGTCCCTGCTCGGCCTTCAGCCATCGCCCTCCTAGCACGCAGCGCAGGCCGAAGTCGCAAGTGCCCCTCGTGGAACGCCCCGGCCACGGAAGTTGGCTCCCTGACGGCCTTTGGGGCGTCGTTAGATACGGGTGGGGTGCGCTCTGCCACGGAAGACGCCACTCTAGAGGTGATGCCAACTCAAAATGTTATTGAAACTTGTACACTTTCAAGTTTTTAATTAAAAACACATACATTAATTTTATCGATAATCTCTACATGTTATTTCAGATCCTTAATAATGATGCAATGCCATTTTCACTGTCAACGCTGCAATTCCCTGAAGTGAAATAAATTTTAAATTTTATTACTTTTAACTTTCATTACTGTTAAACATTCATTGAGATGTTTCGAAAGCGCCTATGTACGAAAGAACGTTAACATTAATACACAATGAGCGTGTTTTCGTTTCACATAAACATATATACAAACTAATCTATATTCTGTATTACGGTATCAGTACCTACAGTGGCCAGACCTAAATGGGTGAATAACTTTCGTGGGTTGATGATTATGAAAAAACTAGGGGATAAACCGTAGGGGGTAAACCAACGGACGAAATCAAACTCACTTATTTAATTTTTTAACACTAAATATAAGATTTTTCTTTGAAAATTTGCTTTATTACCAGTAACAGGTTCAACGATAGTCACCGGACCCCAGGCGATTGCCACTGATTACCCTGTTCCATAAAGGGATCACATTTAGTTCCTCTGATATTTGTTATAGTATTTTCAATTCTGTGAGTGTGTGTGTGTGTGTGTGTGTCTGTGTCGAAAACTTGGTCCATTGTGTTCCCAGAAAGACCACGTAGTGCGCCCAGCCAATCCATTCCTCTGCAATGGGAGCCGGAATTTCGTTCTGTCTCTTTAGAGTTGTCCTTCACTGCCGCTCGTATTTTTCTTATCTCCGTTTCTTTTACTAGATTTGCTTTTACAAAATTGTTTTTTACTATGACATATGTTCGTGATAGATCTTTTATTTGGTTTATTATACTAATTAATTACCGGGAGAGGTGGTTCAGTGCATCAACTATCACTGCAGTGCCTCTAATAGGAGGTCCTAGGTTCGAGTCCCGACAGTGGCAAGATTTTCGACATTAGCTTGTCAGCTAGGTCGAGTTCAGTTGCTGTCTGGAGGAGAATTCTTGTGGCCGCCTGCTCTGATCGGTAGTTTTCCGTGGTTTCGCCGATCAAAACCAGGCGAATGCCGGAGCAGTACCCTAACAAACGGACCTCGCCATCCAGCGGGGAATGATCACCGTCAAATCCCGAGGAGAAAATTATGCACTACACTTACGGGACTAATGGCCTCAGTACTTGACGTGCCCGGAATCACCAACCGACTAATTGATAGTGGATTTGGTTGAACTTGAGAGTGCCTTTACAAACTAGCTCCTATAACTTGTCACCAATCACAAACGACGCATCTCAAAGGCATGTCGTGGCCGAATATATTTCCTCACTCTGCCTCTGCATATCACGTGTTCCGAAGCGTGTGATTGGTCAGGTGAGCGTGCAGCACCGATTCCGCACAAACGAGCAACAGCGATTGCCGCCTCTTCTAATCCCATTCACTCGTATTGCAAAACTGAATTGCGCGCAACGTTATCTATAGACTTCCCCGCCAGTTGTGGCGATAGCACCACATTTATATAGTGACACGGTAGATTATTATTTTTTAAAGCATATAGAGACTTTTTTTGCAGCATATCCTTAAAACACATATAATATGCACACATACACGAAACAAAGTTCTATCTTCTTTCATTATTCAAATTTTACGATACACTCTCGAGGTCGCAGGAAATTATGTTACAAATAATGAGAATGATGATGCATAATCTAGATAATGAGAGGTATAAAAAATTGAGGTCTGACATTATTGTATTGGGGCCATTCTTAGATGTAATTAATGTTCAGCGGGCAATGCTACAGGTACATAACGGGTTATTTTTTTCTCCGGTATGTGGCTATGTGAACATTTGGTATGGCCTGATCTGCCATTAGATTTTTGTTATTTATATTATTGTTATTCCGTTGTGTAACTGCAACTTTATATTACTGGTATGTGAAGACCTCTCATACGGTACGTATAATATATTCTGGGATTACGTTGTTTCTTTATACTGTTATATCTTCCCCGAACTTTACGCATAATCGAGTGACAAATAATTGTGCCAAAAAAGAAGTAAGCAAGATTTAAAACTTTCGCCATCATAACCATATCATCACATCACCAGCAACATCAACATTGCAGTGCCACCAAGACTATCACCAATACCACTTCCGCCATTAATACACTACCAACACCAAAAATAACACCAATGTCATTAATACCACTATCTATCCACCAACACGAATATCACAATTATGGATTGATTGTTAGTGATTCCGGGCGTGTCAACTACTATGGTCATTAGTCCCGTACATTAGTGCGTGTTTTGCTCGGGTGGCGGCAGTGGTCTTCCCCGGTGTATGGCGAGATATGGCGCCGACATACCGTCGGCTAGCAGGATTTTCCCCAACCAGGTATCTCCCACCAACAGGGCACCGCCCCAGCCACGACAAGCTCTAAGCCCCCGACCGGTCTCCCGGTATGTGTGGTATTGTAGAGCATGTAAGCGTAAGTGTGTGCAAGTAGTGAGGATAGAATAAGGAAGACGTTGAATAGATCGCGCGCGGTCCGTGGCCCGTTTGTTAGGGTACTGCTCCAGCATTCGCCAGGTGATCGGAGAAACCATTGAAAACTACCGATCAGAGCAGCCGGCTGCTAGATTTCTCATCCACATCGTGACTGAATGCGATCTAGCTGACAAGCCAGTGTCGAATATTCTGCCACTGTCCGGACTCGAACCTAGAAACCCGGTCAGAGAGACTGCAGTGACATCAGTTGATGCCCTGAGTCATCTCTCCTGGTCCACAATTACTACTAATGCTATCACCACCAATCATCAGCCGAGCCAGCGTTCCCGGCACTTTCCCAGATTTCATCCTCCTCCCCTTCGCGGCCCGTCGTCGCCACCGTAACGTCCCCCACTGCCACCCTTCCCAACAGCGACCCAGCCATCGCCACCACCACCACCACCACCACCACCGCCGGCGCCGCCACCGCCGCCACCGCCGCGCCGGCCCAAGCAGCTCCCACAGGATGCACCACGCCCAACGGCGCTTCCGCTGGAAATGAAATGAGTCCAAGGCGGCCCAGAATTTAATGGCTCGTTGCGAAGTTCGCAGTTTCGGCCGGGCCCGAGCCGTTTTCATTCAACGCTGCAGGCCGCCTTTTTAATGTAAACTTCGCGCAAAGAAACGAACCGGTTAAAGAACACCGGTGATGCACTGGAATTATGTGAGAGATAAACTTCCACAATATTGCTTTCGACACAGAAAGAACACTTTATGAGAATCTTGGCAGGAGCTTCGTCTCTATTAGATACCAAGAGCGATATATTACAGGGTACATATTAAAATGGCGCTTCTAACAGACGGGTGCAACATAAAGGAGGCGCTTGCTTGATATTGACCGGTTAATTCACGTATGAATACGATTCTAGTGTCGTAAAATTCCTTATAGCGAGTGTTTCCTTAATTAAAATGTGAAAAGAAAATAGTTTATCATGTAGGTGAATTTAAGTGTTGACTACACCCCTTAAACGTTGTGTTTGAAAGAAAGTGTGAAAATATTTAGAGAAAGGGCATTGATAATTGACAATTAAGAAAGGTTATGAAAGTTGACGAGTACTTTCATTACCTTTTTGATACACATAAATGACAAAGCTTTTCTCCTCGTAGAAAATATTGTATATGGATGCCTTACCTAACTAATTCTAATATCGAAAAATATAATTTTTACCACTGCAGCACAATATGTCCCGTAAAGTAAAACGTCATGTCAGCATGGAAACGTACGTAGAGGATCTGACAATTCAGAAGTTATTCTCGTCTGTAGAAGATTTTAGATAATTTTGTAAACATAAAACATTGTCATAAAATATTTTTTTTAATTTTTAGCCACATAATGTACCGTAATGAGTAACTGGCATCCTAATACAGGGTAGATAAATTCCACAATGGTTTATTTGTAGTTGGGTTTACAGTAATTGTTGTAAATGTGTTTAAAATTGAAAAAATATTTAATAAAAATATACTTCTGTGCAAATGGTATAGATCACACGTGTAGGCTCAGAGTAATTCTCGAATGATTTCCAATTGTCGTTTCTACCGTTCCTCCAGATCCAATACATGGAACTCCGACTGCAGCAATCGCGTTTTCAGAACTTGTATTACAATCTTCTACATAAGTAGTTACGTAACTTGAAAATAGTGCTACAATATCACATAATTTCTCATATTATTTCTAACTTTTGCAATTTTACAAATCAGGGAGTTCAAAAAAAATTAAATCTACCCCAATTTTTGAGATTTCTTTGGTCTATACAAGAGGAAACAGAAAAGAAAAAATGGAGCAATTTCTTTGAGAAAAGGTTGCATTAACTAGAAGCAGAATTCAAGCGAAACAGAATCTTTTTTTTAATGCACATGACTTATAGATGTATGTATATATAGATGTATATGTACGATTTCATTAAGGAAAACATTTCTATCTTCAATATTGTACTTTTGCAATGTTAAAAAAAACAAGTCTTTGCAATTAAAAAACAGAGTTCCCTGTAAACAAAAGAAGGAATTTTTTAGTTGTTTGTACTATATCGGAGAGGGAAGTTTAAAGAAGAAATTTGGAGCCGTCTTTTTAGAAAAAAATATTTTTATAAACTGCCTTTACTTGAAGCAATAGTTAATGGAAAACTCCTTTCTTTTCAAAAAGAATATACATCAAATTATTTGAAGATAATTTTTTAGAATAGTTTTCATTAACCAAAATAATTTTATCTTATAAAGAATATTGTGCTTTAGCAATGCTAGTTCTTTTTTATTTTCAAAAATACAAAGTGTAAGCCAAAAATGGGACCTGAGCTACTTTTAAGCTATCTAAAGACAAATATGTAAAGAAAATATTGAAACCATGTTTGAGAAATTTATTGTCTGAAGATTTTCTATATTGGACGCAAAATTACTCAACAATTACTCATATTTTTAAAAAAATGTAGATAATTTTATTTAACGATTACTTTATCAGATTTTATTATGGGAAAAAAGTTTGAAGTTTTATTAAAGGAGAAACGTTTCTCTGCGCAATCCAAATCAGAGTGATATATAGACAATGCTAGAAATTATTAAAAACAAGATTTTCTCAAAAACTGGCTCCAATATTTCCATTAATCTTTTACGAATAGTACTAAATGCACTGTATAACAGGACAAAAAAAGCTAATTTGTAAAAACCTTTTCGTTTCTATTTTAAGAAACACATGAATGTAATTTTTGTATAGCTCTCTAATGTCGTCAATATACACATTCCCAGCAAGTGTATACATTATTTCATTTGCGAGTATAAATTATTCAAACAATATCTGATAAAGTTTCTCGAAAACTCAAAACGTTTCTGTGATAATCAGTAAAAAATCTCTCATTTACAGAATTGCATTAACGACACTTTTGCAAAAACAGCTCCAATTAAAAAAAAAAATTGTTTAAGGACTTGTCCCGGCTGGGGCGGTCCACGCTGGTGGGAGAGTCTTGGTTATGGGGAAACCCCACTAGCCGACGGTAGGTCGGTGCCGGATCTCGCCATCCAGCGAGGGGAAAATCACCATCTCCCACGAAAAATCATGCAGTACACTAACGGGACTAATGACCGAAGCAGTTGACGCGCCTGAAACACGAAAAAATCAATCAATCCACCCGTTGGTCCGCACTTGCGGCATCCCTGGCTCCCGCAACACGTAGCCCGGCATCGCGTCGCGCGTTCGCTTGCGTTGGGCGATGGCTGCGCGCAGGTCGCGCGAAGTCGCCGAGAGTTACACAGGGACGAGGAGAACCGTGGAGCTCGCCGGTCACAAGGGACGAACCGCCGAGACCGGTCGCGTCGCATCGCGTCGCGGCGCGTCGCATCGCATCGCGTCGCGTCGCGTCGTGCGCCAAGCGCCCAGTGACAGCTGCGTCGGCGGCTGCAACAAGGTCAATATGCAGTGCGCCTGGCCGGCGACGGACTCGACAATGTCGTGATCGGACGTTGCAAATACGGCGAATGGGAAATGCACCGTGAAACGAAGAGGACGGGAGAGACCTGTCGCGGATCCGCAGACGCCGTCTAAGGCGTCGGACAACGAACTCGAAATTACAATCTTTTGTACTTTTACGTATCGTCCAGCCGTAAACAAAGTGAGCTAAAAATGTCGTAATGTAAAACGGTTTTATCGTGACCGGAGCCGTTTATTTCAGGGCCATAGTGCACCCCTACCAACTGTCTTCTGAAGCATCTAAGTAAAACATTTAAGTGGTTCATCGGAAGAACAGGTCTTATGGCCTGAATTCCGCCAAAAATAACATTAAGTTACTATTTATTACTATTACTTATTACTTACAATTACTTAT
Source organism: Teleogryllus oceanicus (assembly GCA_964035755.1). Classification (NCBI taxonomy): domain Eukaryota; kingdom Metazoa; phylum Arthropoda; class Insecta; order Orthoptera; family Gryllidae; genus Teleogryllus; species Teleogryllus oceanicus. The sequence continues at coordinate 334,907,614 of CAXIVR010000001.1, read as the reverse complement.
TACTTACTATAACTATTACTTACTATTACTACTACTACTATTACTACCGGTAGCGGTAGCTCAGTGCATCAACGGATGCCACTGCAGCGCCTCTGACCGGGAGGTCCTAGGTTCGAGTCCTGACGGCGGCACGACTTTCGATACTAGCTTTTCAGCTAGGTCGAATTCAGTAGCTGTCTGGAGGAGAATTCTAGCGGCCGGCTGCTCTGATCGGTAGTTTTCCGTGGTTTCTCCGATCAACACCAGGCGAATGCCGGAGCAGTACCCTACCAAACGGGCCACGGACCGCATGCGATCTGTCCTTCCCCTTCCTTGTCCTATCCTCTCCGCTTACACACTCACACTAACATGCACTACACTACTACATATTCCGGGAGACCGGTCGGGAGCTTAGAGATTGTCCCGGCTGGGGCGGTGCCCTGCCGGTGGGAGATACCTGGTTGCGGGAAACCCCACTAGCCGACGATAGGTCGGCGCCGTATCTCGGCATCCAGCGGGGACGGTCACCGTCATCTTCCGAAGAAAAACATGCACTACACTAACGGGACTAATGACCGAAGCAGTTGACGCGCCCGGAAACACGAAAAAACCAAACCAAACTATTACTACTATTACTACTACCACCACCACTACTATCATTAGTCCTACTACTGCTACTACTACTATTATCATTATTGTTATTACTATTATTACTACTACTATTATTATTATTATTATTATTATTATTATTTAAATAGAAAGATTCTTAATTTTCATATGTGTTCTATACAATTCATAATTGTATATTCTGTCTTAAGGGAAGCTCGCAATATTGGCACTTAATTCCACTGTGACTTTAAGATCTTGATTTTCTGAAATGAAAAAAAAAACAACAACGCAGAACTGAAAGAAACAATTGCGTGTGATGCGGTGCTCGGTAACTATAAATATTTGTGCTCTAAATCAAACGTACTAGATTCCACAAGTTAAGTTCCGTAGCCACAGAAGTCGTATGTTTAAACAAAAGTTCTTTTGCAACTTAAGAAGACCTGAGTCACATCTTTTTTATTTCCTTTGATTCTCTTTTCGCGTGGCATATACATAAACAGATTTGCAAATGATCTTGTGTATCAATGTAACATTCCATCAGAAGATTCTACAATTTTTCGACTAATGCAAAACCGTGAAATCAAATGTGACGCAACAAAACCCTTGAAGTGTGGGTTCGTTAGTGTTTTTTCCGGGAACATGGTGGCTCCAAGTGTAAAGAATGCAAATAAGTCTCCTTGATACAAGAATAAAAAAAGGGTTAATATATATTTCAGTACATTTTGTTCATCGACACCTTCCAGGATCATTTTCTTTATTTAATATTGGACAGTAAACGGAAACTTGCAGCATATTTTGTTAAGAAAATATAATTCGTATAAATTTCCATGTTTATTTTTTATTTGTTTAGAAATAGATACATTAAATAAAGACAGTGAAACATGTACAAATGGTCATCTCTATTAAGCGCCCTACGGCCATTGCTTCGGGGAACCGACGGATTTTTCTAGAAGACACGTGTAAATATTTCCCGTTCTCAACGGCCATCTAAACCATCTAGCATATTCTGTAAATTGATCTTTATCGAGTGATCACAAGATTCAACTGTATTACAATGAGACGTAGGAAAGTGGTGGAGATTACTGTTGAATCAATAACTTCCTACGAGACATTGTTGTATTACTTCGAATAATGACATACAGTGTCTATAATCTCGCAGGGATATTACTTCTCATCCAGGTATTAACATATAATTTTAATAGACGTCTCTTAATGAAACAACAATAGTTCGTTTCTCCCATTTCGTATCATTCCTACTATTTGTGAACTCGTACTTCCCGTCTGTGGGAAGTTTATTAATTTAGTACATTTTATAATGGGTTACAGTCTTATTTAGGAGGTGGTCTCTAGTTAACAAACTTTATATACTAAACTTGCTATCTGTTGCAGCTCATTAGTTCTAGTCTTATATCTACTGTCGTGTGTGTGAGCGAATTCCTTTTAAGGTAATTCGCTAACTCTTTTTTTTCAGACGGCTCTGCTATAATGTTTCTTCAGGGGGAAATGCATCTTACAGGGCCAAACTGCTCGTTTGCTTAGCCTAGGGCGGAAAGGGAGTTTCTGAACTAACAGAATCAGTGACAAATAAAGGGAGTGTTTTGATATTACTCGCAAAGAGAATATTGATTCCAAAATACCTGTTTAAATTCTACTTTATTGTCTATGGTAATTAAATACATCAAAGACAACACACGCAATTTTATTGAAATAAGGACAATTAGATTTGATTTACACTTCCAGTAACCTCATAATCTTCATTAAGTGGCCACCACTATTAACAGCCTATTTTTACAGGAACCATTGGTAACCTCTTGCCAGGTTTCACTGAATATTAATGTAGGTATATTACGATATTGATACAATTATTATTTACCATATTAAACAAAAATTGACAGTTATGTCAAATTTAAAAGCACGCTTCAGAAATTGGTTCATTGTATTGATTTTTCTCTCTAACCAACTTATAGAAACACGAAGCGTCACGAGAGGATCAAAATCATATATAGCTATGAGAATAAAAAAGTTTTATATCCACGAGAGAGGAGACGCTTGACCGCGCTATTGCGAATACGGCAGAACCGAAGACATGCAGTGCTACCAGAGTCTTTCGAATTCAGGGGAGTAGACCACGGGAAGATGACGAGCAGTTACCCCCGTCATTAAAGAGGTGGGCGAGGTCACGATGAGGATGGTTCGCTTTTTGATTGATTGATTGATATTTTCGTGTTTCCGGGCGCGACAACTGCTTCGGTCATTAGTCCCGTTAGTGTAGTGCATGTTTTTTTCCCGGGAGATGGCGGTGATTTCCCCCCCCCGCTGGATGGCGAGATTCGGCACCGACCTACCGTCGGTTAGTGGGGTTTCCCTCTAACCAGGGCTCTCCCACCAGCGGGGCACCGCCCCAGGCGGGACAAGCTCTAGGCTCCCGACCGCTCTCCCGGAATATGTGGTTGTGTAGTGCATGTTAGTGCAAGTGAGTGTGTAAGGAGAGAGGATAGGACAAGGAAGACGAAGAACAGGTCGCACGCGATCCGTGGCCCGTTTGGTAGGGTACTGCTCCGGCCTGGTGTTGATCGAAGAAACCACGGAAAACTACCGATCAGAGCAGCCGGCCGCTAGAAGTCTTCTCCAGACAGCGACTGAATCCGACCTTGCTGAAAAGCTAGTGTCGAAAATCCTGCCGCCCTGGAGAGTGGAAACCTAGGACCTCCCGGTCAGAGTCGCTGCAGTGGCATCAGTTGATGCACTGAGCTACCGCTCCCGGTGGGATGGTTCGCGTGTGGTGCACTACTGATCCGTTGAGTCCGTGTGGCACTGCTCGGGCTGCTCGTCTTGAACCACTCAAGTAACAATGTGGTGTCCTCTCTCTTCACAATTTCATTGCTGCTCTTACAAAACCCTGATTCCGAGCTTTGGGAACATGCAACTCGACATATGAAGAACCGTTGAGAATTTTTAAACTTAGCATAACGTGGGCGCCCACCGTTACCGCCTGATGTTTGTCTTCCATAATCGCTCCCAGATTTACAACATAATAACGATCTGAGTTATAACTATGCATTACGTCTGCTGAACGGATATGGGATCTGATTACCACGTGAACTATCAGAAGATTTAATACAAATTCAGAAGATTAAAAGTAAATGAAAAAATGTTAAGAAGTAAAACAATTAAATAAATAAACAAAATTAAAGCGCAATACCATCAAAGTAAAAGTATTAGTTAAACTTTCAAGGCTATGTAACAAATAAATTAAATATTTGTTGGGCATACGCTGGGAGAGCTACTGGATCATGTAACCCAGTTGGAACTCCACGCCACACGCAGAAGTCGAACCCGCAGCCTTTGGCAACGCAGCCTTGGCCTAAGCCCCCGAACTCCTGTGCTCCGAGGCCGCCACGTGAGGCAATTAGAGCTGGATAAACAGCGTCCTAAATCGTGCGGTTCGCGGGGCGAAATAAAATGCACTTCATTATGGCGGCGGAATCGCGTTACACACACGGCCCGTGATTAGGTCAGGGCTCTGGGAAACAAGTTGTCAACAACAGCCAACGTAATTAAACGCTATGTTGCCGGTGGATCCACGGCGACGACGACGCTACAATCAAGCTGCGTCCCTGGTGCCCTCCTCTCTGCCGCGTGGAGTGGGAGGTAGAGGGAGGTTGGGAGGGCGGGTCCAGTCGAAGTGGGTTGAGTGGAGACTCACGAGCACCAAAGGGTTCAGTGGAATGGGAGGGTGCGGGATGGCTCCAAGGTCTGGAACAGGAGACATACCATAAATGGAATGCATGACAAAAACAATGGATGTGAATGATCGACGAAAAAAAGAATATTTATACTGTACTGTGGCTGTCATCTCGAAACACAATGTAATTATAAGATGCGAGAATAACCGTGCAGCTTCAGTGCAAGTAGGCCACTAGCACCCCAATTATTCTTAAAACTGGCTGGTAAGCAATGAATTTGAAACATCAATTCATAACATTGTACAATTTTAATGTTCACACAAAATCCACTTAATCTCGGAATCCCTTCTATATTTGGATGGAAACTAACAAAACCAATAAATCCAAATACATATTAATAGTAAAGCAATGTTTTCATTTTTATTTTTTTATTAATATTTATGATTTTACAGAATTATTGACTTGCTTCATAAAAAGTAGATTCCGAAGTTTTCTAATCACTTTGTAAAATTTTTCTGTCACTTCCTAAATTGTCTAGTAGAGACGACGAGAGGTTTGACGGGCTCGCGGGATTCAGATTTGAATTGCTGCAGATTTGTTTTGTTTCTCTAATAATTGTTATATAACTTATAAAGTACGAAATAATTGAACATTTGTACTTTTTAAGGAAAGATAAATAACTGTAGCATTACATTTCGCAGGTTTTGTTGAGTTCTCCTTTTGATAGTAGTGGTAGACGTAAAGCCGGGAGCACGCATTATTTTTACTTAGCAATACTAAAATCTCAAACCTGAAGTTCGTTTACCGATGCAAATAAGTTTTCTATAACTAGAAAGAGAAAAGGTTTTGTTTTCAAATATTGCTAACATCGCTTGGTTGGCACTTTCATTAAATAGTTAACTATTTAGGGTTCAAGTGTGGTGAAGAGATTCTGGAGATCAAGAAAATGGGCGCAGATTGTACTTCTCCTTTATACGTCACATGCACTTTTTACTGACCTTTGACGAAAATAAGTCAAATAAAAAAACTATACAAAGAATACGCCGAATATGGATTACAGGTTAGCACCTAGTACATGAAGCTATTTTCAAATGATAATTACTCATCCAGTCTTTTTTCAGAAGAACATCCCCTACCCATAAACAGGGGCGTATGAAATGGAACATGAATTGTGGCTAGTGCTATAATCCTGGCCGCGCACATCGGGAAATTTTAAAGTGTGTCGTGGGAGAAAGTTAGGTTAGTTTAAGCAGCGCGCACAGGAGTTTAACTCACGCACAAAAGATTTCTCTAGATCTACGACATTCAATAATTTAAGAGGCAAATTAGTTTAGAGAAAGAAAGGTTTATTGCTGCAAAACAGGACTTTTCCTAGTTTTCAATATAATTCTCATCAACATTTATGCACTTACCCTAGTGGGTTACCAGCTTTTTTGTATCCGTTGCCAAGAACATTTTATATTGATGTTTGAATCAATTTTCCACTAATTTTTTGACATCCTCGTTATCCTTGAAGTTCTTCCCACCTAAAGCCGCCTTCAGTGGACCAAACAAATAGAAATCAGATGGTGCTAAATCCGGGCTGTAAGGGGGGTGAGGCAGTACTTCGCGACCTCTTTTGTCGATGGTGCCACTGTTTGTGGTGCAATGTGTGGACGTGCGTTGTCTTGCTGGAGAATCACACCTCGCCTCTGAGAACCACGTCTCCCACTCATGGCTGGCTTCACCTTGTTCAAAAGCATATTTGAGAAGTATTGGCTATTTATTGTACGCTGTTCTTTGAGATAATCACAAAAAAAACGCACCCACAGCGTCCCAAAACACCGTCAACGGGACTTTTCCTGCTGATGCGACCAGAATGGTGTTCATCAGTCGCTGATGATGTTTGTCAGTCGATGTTCATCGACCACTGTTGTACCCACTTGTAAAGATTCCTGCGCTTCATACAATTTTCATCATACACTGTAGTAATTCTAGAGTCGTATTTGTTGGTTTTCCACTTACAGTAAGTTAGAAAAGACTCACAGAACGTTGTTAAACCAATGTGGAATTTTCAAGTGGACACCCCATCTTTCAACTTAACTTTGAAGTAATGAACACAACAACGATGACCCTCCAGGTTGTCAGAGCTCATCTCAGTTGTGCCAACTTTAAGTCGTAAAATTGCCAAATTTGTCCTACCAAGCGTTTTTTCTGCAGACCAACCTGTCTCGCGGGTTTGGATCTTACGACGTCAGGACAGGGTGATTTAGCTCAGGCTCGGCATTGCCGCTGTATCTGCAACGACTCTGACAGCGATTGATTGACAGATTAATTCATGTTTCCGAGCACGTCAACTGCTGTGGTCATTAGTTTCGTAAGCGCAGTGAGGGACAAGAGAGGCCAAGGAAGAGGAAGGAAATATTGTGCGCATTTGCGATTTTCCACAATATATTCATTCACAACAGGCAATAGAAATTGTAATATTTATTATGAGACACGGCATACGCCATACTGTGAAATTGCATAATTCGTAAAGACGATTTTTGTTATATTTTAAAATTTACTGCAGTGTTATAAAACAGAATGACTATATTTGTTGTTCTTGAGAAGTGTGCAACTACTTTTTGAAAAAAATATTTTGTTTGATTTGCTCGGCAGCAATTTTGATGTTGACGGCCAGTAGTTTAACACAGTTTCATTCCAGTTATGGAACACTATTTCATATCCCAATAAAAGTAAGCCCAAAAGAAGTGAAGCTTCAAGTTAAGGTCCAACATTTACGGAAAAGAAAAAGATCATTGGGACGAACAAATACGCTGGAATTTACGATATTTTGGGACAATAAATTCGGCATCATTCACGGATAATACGAAATAATTTTGATATTAAAACAGACGAAACTTTCCTAAGACTGAAACTACAGCTGAAAGGATTTGCAGGTTACACCGTCGAACCGCAGTCATGGGACATTTGTTGAACCTGTTCATTAACTCTTTTATCAAAGCAAAGATATCCCTCCTTTCATCTTTAATGAGGAAGGCAACAGTCATGTTCTTTTTCGTTTCTGGAGGTTTGCTCAGCTTCCCTGAGAGAAAGAATTCCAGTCAGATTGTCCACAAAGGAGTCGTGGTCCTTGTATTTACGATATCTGTTCCTTTCTTCACTACAAAGTAGGATGGATTTGAACGACCAGTATCAGTATCAAATCAAAATTAATGATTCCTAATTCAAAATCCTTCAATTTAACAGAGAATGTTGGTGTCGTATCTTCATGAATTTTCTCAATTTTAATAGGCACGTAAAAACAATGTAACCGGTAGTGATATTAAGAATTTTTACTTATTTTTCCTGTCTTCAAACCAACGCCCCCGTGAGGAAACGTACACTGAGTGTATATAAATCATCGGAAATATTCTGTGTTCATGAAATGTATATTGCGACTTAATTTTTTGTACATTCTTTTATATTATATTTTAGATTTATTATATATACTTTTATTTGTGTTTATCTTATGATTTTCAAGTAAAATCATTCATTAGTTTGTAACAAATTATTCCCATTTTAAAAACACGCAACCCTGTACTTTAGAAAAGCAGAAAAGGTTTCACCTCCAAGGACTTATGTCACTACTAAAATAGTGATTTTTTATACTGAATATTGTCAAATTGTTTGCTAAGTTTAAGACTTAGCAAACGCATTTAGCATGCATGAAGAACATAAAAATAAGATATTTAAGATATACAATAGTGCGCAGCATACGTTTGAATTGCAGCATGCATCCCTGCGATGATGATATGTGAACAGCACCTTTCATTAGTTTTATTATAATTATTATTATTACTCCTTAATAGGGCAGAATATCGATATTTTCATAAAACTTTCAATATATTCCAGTCCAATTACAATTAAAATAATTTGGCGTGTTGGGCTATTACACTGCTGAATCACAAGACTTGCCAATTATTACGAGCAGAAAATAATGAAATGAAATTTTTCTCTAATGAAAATTAATAATTTCCATTATTTCAAATTTTTCTGATCCCCCTCCCATCAATATCTGCGTATGGTGTTGAAAACATCGCATTATACATGTAATGTAAGACGATTATTTTAATTTTAACAAGCAAAGAAATACACTGTTACCTACGTATATCTAGTATAACTTGTATATTTCTTATATTTCTCGGATTATGGTGCTAAACGGGTTTCTAATACCATAAATCTGTTGATAATATAATCTTCTCAAACTTTAATTTTTCAGTTCTTCCTTTCGGTGTTAACGACTTCCAAAACGTGCATTACTGGGAAAATCTGGACATTCGATTTTTCTTCAGGAAAAAGGAGCTTTCTCTGTACTATGTCTACTGCACTACGTATATCATAAGCATACATAGAAGGTAAAAATGAAACTAAGGAACCTGGAATGAAATTGGAATAATAATCATCAAAATAACACGAAAAGTTGGAATTCATATTTCGCGTCTAGTTCACTCCTAGATTATACAGAAACATTTCCTTTCCAACGCAACCTTTCAACTCGCACCGCAGTGTCCATGTTGGGCTGAGAATAACAGCGACAGTGTCAAGCGAACAACCATGGAAAGTGGCGGATATAGAGACGTTACCACTGATGACCATTGTGATATGTATGTGGTATTAGGGGAATGTCTCGGCAATGCCGGAGTTGCAGTGCATGTGTTCTCCGCGCGATGTATGGGGCTACGTGAAGGATCGTATTTATGTGACACCGCCGGGCGACGGGCAAGTCCTCTTGGCGCAGTTGAGAGGGAGGTGAGATGGGAAGTGGTGGCTGCAATGCTGGCGGTGGCGATGGCGAAAGCGTATACAGCATTACTCCAGTGGATTGAGTTCAATCCTCCCACGATTTATTGTTGATGAACCGGGAGCGGTAGCTCAGTGCATTAACTGATGTCACTGCAGCGCCTCTGAGCGGGAGGTCCTAGGTTCGAGTCCTGACGGCAGTAGGAATTTCGACACTAGCTTTTTAGCTAGGTCGAATTCAGTCGCTGCCTGGAGGAGATTTCTAGCAGCCGGCTGCACTGATCGGTAGTTTTCCGTGGTTCCTCCAATCAACACCAGGCGAATGCCGGAGCAGTACCCTACGAAACGGGCCACGGACCGCGCGCGATCTGTCCTTCCCCTTCCTTGTTCTATCCTCACCCCTTACATACTCACTTACACTAACATGCAGTACAGTACCACATATTCTGGGAGACCGGTCGGGAGCTTAGAGCTTGTCCCGGCTGGGGCGGTGCAACGCTGGTGGGAGAGTGCTGGTTGGGGGGAATCCCACTAGTCGACGGTAGGTCGGCGCCGGATCTCGCCACCCAGCGGGGGAAGACCACCGCCATCTCTCGAGAAACAAAACATGCAGTACACTAACGGGGCTAATGACCAAAGGAGTTGACGCACCCGGAAACACGAAAAAAACAAACCAAACCAAACTGTTGGTGAGGAGTTCTTGTCTATGTTGTCCGTATACGTGAAGACCAATTCTTAGTTCCCATATTCTGTACGACATAAGGCAATGATTTTCCAACATGCATGCGGTGTTCTTAAGTTCGCATACAACTTTCTTGTTGACCTCTGGGAGAGCCCCCAGGGAAGAATGCGGTCCTTTTCTAAGCCGACTCTGCCTCAGCCACACCGGTGGTGTCAGCCCCTGCGTCGTGCCGTATCTGACCATCGACGCCCATCCGCCCTTGCTCCGAGTCTTCCTCGAAGCCAGTGGAGTCGAGGTGCTCTTTCCAACCAAGGGCACAGTGAGCTGTCACCAACAGACTAACGTTTTGACAATCAAAATTATATTATTTATGGCCTGTATCAGAATAGGCTGCAACATCTATTGGAGGTGGCACATTAAAGACTAATAAAATATTCTTTTAAAATTATATTGGCATTGGGCAATTTTTGGTTCTGACAATACTGAAGAAGTCTTTGTACTTCATTGGGGACGGGCCTTATGAAACAGATTCAGCATATCAGGCATAAAGATAAGAATTGAACAGATTTGGGAAGGAAAGAACGTGGTCCATAGCCTATTGTTCAATGTTTTCAGATGGATTCCGCCTAAAAGTGACATTAAACATATTATTGCTATTGTTATTATCATTGTTATTATTGTATTAAGAGGTTTAATTAGTACCGTTCACAGTTCTACAGATTTTCATATGAGATCAGAAATATTTTTTTTTAAATAAAAAATTCTTAATAAATAAGTATATAAATATTAAAAGTAATAAACTTGTTAGAGAAAAAGACTGTACAAATAGAGTACCAAAACAATTAATATAGTGGCCATCATGTCGGCCTGTCAATGCATCAGATTAGAATCCTATCCGTATAAAGTATCTTTCAAAGTTCGCCGTGCTGCCACGTGGCAATATCGTTTACGTGGATTCGCCTGTTCCTGTTCTTTGGCTCGACAGCGCGCTACTGCATGGGGGACGCGCTACTTCATGTGGCCGACCAGCGGTGACCAGCCTCGCGGCCTTGGGATAAGTGGTTCGTGTGGTGAGCATGAAGACATCCCTTCACCGCATAAACTGGTCTTCATATCTTTAGATTTCTCTCATCGTCACACAGCAATCCATACTGAGATATTTTGTAAGGAAAGCGCAAAGTATATCAACTTGCTTCGGCGGGGAATCGAACTCGGGGTTGCACCATGGAAAAAGAGCGCTAACCAGCGAGCCATCGAGAGAAGCTCGTGGATAGACCACAATAATTTAGAACGTAAATGCAAAACCCGGAAAGACTATAAGAGAAGGAAATTAAGTTAAATCATTTTAAAAATAAAAATATCCGGAAGACATGAATGAGTAAACATGATTACTGCATTCCGAGAGAGAAATAAAAGCGAGGGCTAACGGCAATGTCTAATGACAATGTTCGACGAGGGACTTGGATGATTATTGTATTCCTAGAATCGCTGACGGCTTCGCTTATAGAACACGCTGGTTCACGATACGACTAATCTGATTTCCGATTTTAAATGCGTTATGTCGCGTTCCTTCTTCATGGTCGCTTCCGTAGGCCTGGAGATTTGGTTCACTCAAATTCCAATAATCGCGAGTCCGCTGCGTCTTAAAAGCGCGTCCGTGTATCATGTTTTACACTCGGGCCCTTTCATTTTTGCCCTCTTCCCTCGAGTGCAGCTTCTGATTTCAGATTTTCAATGCGTTATATTTTTTTCTTTATAGTCGCTTCCGTAGGCTCGAAGATTTTTTTTACTCGGACTCCGATAATCCCGAGTTCGCTGCGTCTCAAAAGCGTTTGCGTGTGCAGTATCATACACATAATACACGCATGATACATGCATGATGTACACTCATATATATATATATATATATATATATATATATATATATATATATATATGTGTGTATATATATATATATATATATATACTATATATATACATATATATACATATATATACATATATATACATATATATACATATATACATATATATATATATATGTGCGTATATATATGTGTATATATATATATATATATATATATATATATATATATATATATATATATATATATATACAGATGCATCATGACATACACTCATGATACATACAAACATGATACATGAATGACTCGGGCCCTTTCATTTTCGCTCTCTTCCCTCGAGTGCAGCTCAACGCAAGGTGGGGACGCTTTCTCCGCTGCTGCCGCGCGACGTCCACGCGGACACCGCTGCCCTCCTCCTTCCTGACCTCCTGACCTTCGCCTCTGCCGCCGCCTCCCGATGCGACGCCGCCCCCCAGCCCACCGCCCCTCTCCCGCTCCCACAGTGGGCCCTGGCGCTGGGAACCATGGTAGAAAAATTGATTTCTTTTTTTGGAACGATCGTATAAAACTGAGCGATTCTACGCACCACTAAGCGTGCATAAAGTTCAATCTTTAATTAATACACCAGAAAAACATGATGCTACATGAGAAAGAACGGGTTTCGCACGGCCCTCACCGCTCGCCCTCCTCACCCCTCTTCTCAGCGTTCGGCCTAACTGCTGACGTTAATGTGCATCTTAACCACACTTAATCACTCACTGATTTTCCTCTGCACCTCTTCTACACTCCTTTTCATTCGTTGTCCCTACATTTTCAGGGATATACATTGTTACTGAGTTACGTAGGGGTACACAGCCCACGACAAGACGGGGCAACTACGTCTGCCAAATGGTTTCAAAAGTTTCTTCCCCCAATGTTTCTTTCCCCAACTAGTGGAGAATCAGGGATTGAAAATATTTGACGAAATAAAATGATTTCTTTTCTCAGGCTGCAAGGTACCTTTCAAAATTATGAAGGAAAACCATGACACCTGGCACTATTTTGAGTGCATGCTGAGCTATCTTTGAAAATGAAAACGTTAGAGTGTAAATGATGTGACATTATTATCAATTTTAAATAGATTGAATAGATGTAATTGAAGGTACGATACAGTTAGACTGGAAATTACACAGGACGATAAAACGTTACTTCCGGGTCTTACTTTATATAATAAATCAAGAATATGGCGATTTATTTGACGACACAACGGAAAATGGTGATGATGGATCAAATTATCATTACTAAGATAAACAATTTTAAATAATTGTTTATATTTCACGAGGAAAATGATTGTTTTTTCACACTTCAATTATTGCTTAAAAATTTAGAAAATTCTCAACTTCATTCCAACAAAAAACCTTCTTTAAGCATAAAAGTAATCAAAACCATCTCATTTCGACTGCTCAATATTTTCAACAACTCCCTTCACAATTATTAAAATCAATACTCGGAATCCGAAAAGAATATAGCATTAATTTTACCACAATGATATTAATACAGTATGAATTTTATTTTGTAAAATATTTTAATTCTGTGTAATAACTACCCAATTTTAAAGGTATACCATTCTTGTTTCGATCGTGGGATTTCAATCTTTCAATTTCGATCTTTCGATCGTGGGATTTCAAGGAAAATATGGAATAAAACAAATATTTCTCTTAATTTCTTTATTGAGCAAGTTGAATTGGTCAATTTCCTTGCTTCTGCATAATAACTGTATTACACCTATCCCCAAAAGCCACGAATAGTGTTATTAAATTTAAATTGTTATTTTTTAGTTGATCCTTTTAGGGCCCCTTCCATTAAAAGTATCTATAACTCATATCTACTTAGGTATAACTTCAGTAACCTCGTCGATCTCATCAGAGAGTTTTGTAAGAAATACACTAATAGCTATTCAAATAATTTGAAAGATGTGTTTGATGATGCAATGATTCATTGAACATTTCGTAATTGCTATAATATGACAATAAAAATCAAACAAAAAATCATCTGAATCTGCCAAACTTAATAAAACCGGAAAATAATTAAAACGAAAAAACCTTGTGGTTAATGAAGACTAGATACGTGCCTTATCACAGAATGTAAATGCGTATGCGGAATAACGTTTTCGAGAAGTTTCTGCTGCTAAATTCTCAGATGCTAGATACTTCTCAGAGATGTGTCTCCATGAGTTAAGAGAGATGACGCTTCTCGGATATGATGCAGTGTTTCGGAGAAAATTAACCCGTGAAATTGGGAAGGATAGAACATCCAGGACTTCATAGCATTTCCAGGAACCTCAGTAACAGATGTGTGTGTTGCATTTACTTTACAGGTTATTTTCAAAAGAGCACTTCAGTGATTTCTGGTAAAAAACTGACACACTAATTTTTCAGATTGACATTTACGGATAGTTAAACTCAAAAATTAGTTGGGAATTTTTACTAGAAATTATGTTATCAATTAAGTAGCTGCCAAAAGAACTCGTATTCGGTCTCAAAGTTTGGTCAAGCGTTCTCATAAATTAAATTTTATCACTAATCTTTGCATTCAAACAATGTCTGTACTAATTTTTTTCTAAAAAGAAAATATTTTTCTAGGAGAACGATTTTGCCCACTTCGATAAGTGGTTAAGCGTAAAACTGTAGATCTTAAAATAATAACCTTTCGGAATATGGAGTGAATCTACTAATTGACGTACACAGAAAACAGTGAATTGAAACTTAATGTATTCAAATTACAGGACATAAACATAGTAAAATCATTTATGGAATAATTAAACACAGAAACGTGCTCCTCTTAATTTATACACAAATTAACGAGGATGTCTCATAACGAATGTGACAAACTTCTAAGGTATGTAGACGGGTCAACAATGATTACTTTTATTTAGCCAATGAACAAGTAAACACGCGGAGAAAGTGTTTGTTTCTGTCGCATTGTATCAATAAACATGTAGATTACAAGCTTTTTTTTTTCGAGTTTTCAAGTGCCAGGCATACACTGGAGTAAACCTGCAAACCCAAAAACACACGTTGCATTTCTTGAACATGATAGGGATTTGCCGTACTATGATTCGAATCAGAGCCGTCGCTATCAGCGCCCTAATTTAATAAATTCACAATTTGTCGTTTTCCTTCAATTGTGTAAGGAAGACTTCCTTCCTTTCTACAACGTACATTTTCTTCCCGATGCTAACTTAACATTTTACTGATTAAACACACGATATGTAAAATACTGTGGACGTACAAGAGAATTCGTCGACAAACTTTTGTTAAAGAAGCGTGTCTAAAAAAACTGTTGTTCATCTAATTGTGCAGAACACGCGAATATTTTTTTACACGCAAAGTAACTCGCCACGCAGAATGAGATATATACGAAGGTTAATAAAAGAAATATTATACAATACAGAAATATACAAAGAAATACGACTACAATGAAAAATACTACAAGAAGAAACGCAAATGTAGCTTCACGTGCATGTCTTGAACGTTTTCTTGAGCTCAGTGGGAAACACAATTTCACGAAATAATCGTTCTCTATGTTCTCGCGGGTGTACGTCGATATCTTCATATAGGACACTGTAAGGGATAATACACAAAATCTGTAGTGCATTTGCCTCAGAAAATAACTTTTACTATATGGGAGCTAATGTTTTTATAACACACTTTACTAAAAACCCATGTTCGTATACATATTTTCTTAATTCAACTTAACATATGCCACATAAAATAAAACATAGGGTAGGGTAACAGAGCTCAAGAAAACGTGTATGGAGTGCACTTGTTGCCCACAGTCCATCACTCAGTTTTCAACTATTATATAATGTCAAATAATAATTAAAACATTGCATTTAATTGTCATAAAGAGTAGCACAGTACAGTATAAAATGGCATGTAATGTTATTGGTGCTTTTGGACATACAGGTATTAAAAAGTTACTCAATTGAGTACTATTGGCACGTATGTTAGGAGTTTTATGATCTTTCTGAAGCATTATTGCGAACTTGATTCGGTGGCAAATCGAACATTTCAATAGCGGTTATTTGGATTCACTCATTTCTTGAACAATGATTGCAACGTTGTCAAATATCTTTTATTTGATTTTTATCAAAGAGTTTCTTGATACTGGTTGTGCTCGAATTTCAGCATGTTCACAAGTTGTACTCTCGCAAGTCGGGGCTGACCACATCTATGAACGCGGAGTGAAGCACTATATGCTGTCAACGTACATACATACGTTAATAGGAAGTTTTACAATGAAAAACTTCACTTTGTAAAAGATAAGCCGAAATTTTTGTACTATCTGCTGAAAAATGTTGAAAAGTTTAAACAGTATTACTGGAAAAATATAAATTTATATATGAGAATATGCTAAGAGAAAGTAAAAACTTTTGCTCAGCTACTTTAAAAGTTGGTTCACTGTCAGCAGTTCTCAGAGTTCCATGCCGGGGTCAAAGCTAAAGCACCGGCTCCTGCGATAGGTCACGGATTCTTGGGAGTCATGTCAACACCAATAGGTCATCCAAACATCTCCCTTTCTCTTCACACCCTTCTTATTGAATTCTTTCGAACGGCACAGGACAGTTTCATACGACACCAAGATGCCAATAGTCACTGAGGTATTGCCACTTAGTTGCTCGCGTTGCAATGAATATTCCAAAAAATATATAGGCAATTAAATATATTACCTGACAAATAATATGAAACTACATCATAGAATAAGAATGTGTACTAAAACAAACTCAAAAGGAAAATTCGTATTATCGATGTGAAATGTTTGAAACAATCTGGAATTAACTGTTGATTTAAACTCATTCGTATTTGTACTATAAAATCGATACTGCACCCATCCTGAGATAATTACGAATTCCTAAAATATTTTCAGACGCTCCAGGAAAGATGTCTGCAACGTTTCCAGCTCGCAAAATACAAAAGGAAACAGACTACAGACTAATATTGTACTATAATGTAGTTTAACGGAGGATTACTCCATAAAACGCGTTGTACGGAAAGATCTTCGCTTAGAGAAACATTGTCATAGAAAATCAAAGAGAATATAAAAAAACATGCCTGCTTTCATTGACTTTATTGTAATTATAATGAGCATTTTAAAATTTATTCCGTTAAATTGTCAATAGAAACATATTTTAATCCAGCAAACTCTTATTAACGATTGTACAAATATAATTTTTAAGGAATCGCAAATGAATTTTATCTCCCTACGAAATTTATTCAAACTTGTGAAAACGACGATTACAATACGGTAGCGGTGATGTATTTAACTTTCTCACAAATACTTATAATGTAGCAACAAAAAAGTTTTCACGAAAGCGATATATTATTATTTTCTTTTTTGATAAGAACAAATACACAAGTTATACATGACCAAAGCATATTTATCAACGTCTTTTTGTTAGGATTTCACATCTACCCTGCCCCCCAAATTTTCGAGTTATTCCATTAGTTAAGATGTCCATCGCCTTCTGCATAGTCTTATAAATAATCACATGTTTGTTTCATTATCTGTCGCTTGGTTCTCTGGCTGCGCACAGTTGCATTACAGTTGAGGCGTTCGGATGTAATTAATATTAATTGACTTTTCATGTCGCAGAAAAAAAATCCAATTTGTGACTACCATCTACATTAATTTATCTGTATGAGCCAAATGAATTTATTGTCATTTTTTGTTTATTCTTGAAATTTTGCAAAATGGAAAGACAATTTGTAAGGAACGTTTTTAAAAAATAAGATATAAAAGAGCTCTCACTTATTCCACTTAGAATCAACAATTCAAAATTCGCCCGAAATGTCAGTTGTCATTACCCGACATGCCTCAACTGTGAACAATACACAAAAAGGGGGGGTTATTTTACATTTACTTGACCACTGTCTGCTCGCTGTGATGCCCAGCGCCAACTTCAGGCATACCCTGTCGCTCCCCAGGAAGCGACTCTTTTTTCGGGGTCTTCCCAGTTCTTAGACGTCTCTTCATCACTGGTTTTCGATTCGGAGTGAGATAGCATTTTAACCCTACTGCCAGGGACTCTTGTCATTTACCCTCCCCGGGTCAGGTGAAGGCTGAGAGGATTGAGGAAGGACAGAATTACTTAGGATAGGAACCAGGGGCCTACTCAGTCCACCCGCCTCTTACGACAGAGGGGATTACCCGTGGTGCTATTCTACTACAACCCCCAGACACCACACGGGATTATTATTATTATTATTATTATTATTATTATTATTATTATTATTATTATTATTATTATTATATTATTATTATTATTATTATTATTATTATTATTATTATTATTTCATATTTTAAAATTTCACGCTCTTCCGGGTTTTCAAGTATAACTCAAGGACAGAACGTCAACACATATGGTGAGACAGATGGTGAAGTTCTTGCTCCAGTGCACTCAGGTTCCCTTCAATGTTTAGGAGAGAACCTTGCGCACTATGTGGTGGTTGCCAGCAACACGGCCTTCTGCATGGTTCTGAGGTGCCACTCATTTAGATGGAGTTTTCTTTCACAATCCTCCAATCTTCAGCCACAAGCCCATTAGTTGAAATAACCACGGTATAATATCTACCTCTATTAGTTTGTACAAGTTTTTCAGCTCAACTGAGAGTGGCTGATATTTTCTCCTCTTTTCTGCAATAGTTGTCAGCAGATTATGATCCAGTGGGACTGCGATATCAATTATTATTGCCCTACGAGTAGTTTTGTCGAATACGACAATATCAGGCTTATTTGCTTCCACTGTTCTATCTGTAACAATGGGAGTATCCACAAGATTTTGTTCTCTCATTAGACAAAACTTGTTCTGGTAGATATTTGTAGTATGGCAGGCTTTCCTTTATCAGGTCCGATCTTTAGCAAGAGCTTGGTGGATGATTTTGGCTACATTATTATGACGTTGTAAATCATCTGTTTGTGCCAACTGAGAGCATCCACTGCAGATATGTTGGATAGATTCGGTGGCCTTCTTACATAGCGACACTTGTCACTGATGTTCTCTTTCATAATATATCGCCTGTAGTTATTAGTAGCTACTACCTGATCTTGAATGGCCAGTACAAATCCTTCCGTCTCGCCAAAAAGCCCAGCTGTTCTCAGCCATTCAGTCGATCTCTTCATATCTATGGGTTACTTTGAAGAGCTGTAGCAAACCTGCCATGGAGTTCCTTTGATCTCCACTGCCAATTCGGTCCACAGGTTTCGGAACTCTTGGATTGTGATCTTCCTGGAGCAGCTTCAGAGGTGATAGCCGTGATCTTGTGCACAAATGGCCGTCATGGATTCGTTGTTGGTGAAATAATTTCTTAGCTGTTTTTCTTGCTGGCGACACATAACTCAAGACTTAACAGTCCACGCCCCATGATGTCTTGAAAGATACAGCCTTTCGGTGGAACTTCGAGGATGATGCATCCGATATTTTGATAGAAGTGTTCTGACTTTTCTATCGAAAGCTTGCAAAGATGTCTCAGACCACTTGACAACTCCAAATGTATGTGATGCTGCTGAAAGAGCCCAGGTGTTAATTCCTGTAAATTTGTTTCTTGAATTAATATAGGACTTGCAGATTTTCGTCACACGAGAGATAACCTTTCTTTCCACTTGTTTTCTTATTTTTCATCACCAGTTCCTAGGAGCTGCTGAGGCAATGATACTTATATTCATCGCCACTGAAGAGTTCTTGAATTCTCAAATCTTCCATCAAATGAGGTTCATTCTCTGTATTCTGGACGCTACCTCTCTTCACGTGAACTACTGCGCACTTCTCCAAGCCAATATCCATACAAACAGAGCTGCTGAAGCTTTCTACTAGTGTCAGCATGCTGCGAAGTTGTTCTGGCCCTTTAGCATAGAGCTTGAGATCATCCATATATAATTGGTGGGAAATGATCTTCTTGGGGTTCTTCAAAGCATACCCATAGCCGGAAGCATTCAACATCCTACTCAAAGGGTTTAATGCTAGGAAACAGAGCGGACTTAGGCTATCTCCCTGAAAAATGCCTCTACAAATTTTTAAAGTATCGGTCTGGTAACTGAATTTCCCTCGCGTTACAAGCAGTGTTGTTCGCCAGCTGTTCATACACGTTGTAAGAAATGTAATGATAGAGGGATGAACCTTGTAGAGTTGAAGGGTTCGCTGCAACCAAGAATGCGGAATAGAATCGAATGCCTTTCGGAAATCAATCCAGCCCACTGACAAATTATGCGCTTTCTTTTTTACATGCTTGGATACAATATTATCTATTATTAATAATTCTTTGCATCCTCGAGATCCTTTCCTACAACCAACCTGTTCTGGCAAAAGCAGCTCATTTTCTTTCAGATGCTCGTCAAGTTTGGTGGCAATAATGGAGGTGAGAACCTTATAAATTGTGGGTAGACATGTAATGGGTCTATAATTCTCGGGGCAAGACGCATTTCCTCCTTTGGGTAACATAAATGTCACACCCATGGTACAAAATTCTGGCAGACAGATGTTCCTTGCAAAATATTTTGAAATTGACTCGCCAATACATCATGAGTGCACGTCAGATATTTCCACAAAAAATTATGGATTCCATCTACTCCTGGAGCTTTCCAATTGTGAGTTCTCTTTATAGATCTTTTTACATCCTCTGTTGAAATCACAACTCTATTCATTTCTGGGATATTATGACACCTTCTTCTTCCTGTCGTATCCAGTATGCTTCATCAAAATATTGCTTTGGAGTGGACCAGATCTGAGACCAGAAGTCCGTCATGGCAGAAGCACTTGGGGGGTTTATATCATTGTCGTTGGCACCTCTTGACTCTAGATATTTATAAAAGCCTTTTTGGTTGTTAGAGAAGAGGGAATTTTCTTTCTTGCGTCGCGCTGCTTCATTATACCTTCTTATTCTCGCCCCTAGAGCTGCTATTCTTTGTCTTAATTCTCATCTTCAACATTGAGTTTACTTTCCAGGTCTTTATGTGTTCTTTTATCCCCAGTCTTCTGAGAATTGAGCGAATAGTTGCGCAACCATCTTTGAAATTCCTCCTTTGTCTCTGAAATACTCAGCAATATGCGAGATATCTCGTCTAGCTTGGGCAATTTGATTTTCAATTTTCTTTAACCATGCCGGTGGATTTTGTCTTTCATAGGTTTTTAGAAAGAAAGTGCCATTTCCCACCCGTACTTTGTAACCTAGGTGTTGACAGGTAGCAATTGCAGCGCAGTGAACCAGTCCGGCTACATCTTCAAGAAAGTAGCTTCTGAGATGTTTGGGGCAATAATTTGGTTCATTTTGCCAACAACTTCATAGACATTGGCACTGCATTTCAGTTTTGTATTTTGGTCTTAGATCTAATGATATTCCTTGGTAGTGAAGCTTTGTTGTCTCATAAATATCTTGAAGGGATTTGTCAACCATTTCATATTCGAGCTGGGGGATGAAAACCACAGCGTGCTGTTCGTTCTCATGTACTGTTTGTTCATTTTCATTAACTTGCTGCTCCAGGACTACCTCATTTGTTAGTTCTAGTCTCACTTCCGTCTTGAGAAGATTTAATTCTGCATCTGAGAAAACTTTTCTTCTATTTTATTATTATTATTATTATTATTATTATTATTATTATATTAATGCAACAGTTTTGCTTTGTTGAAAAAAATTCTGATACCCAAAAATTCAAATAATTTATGTAATTTTAATTTTATTTTTCCGCTTGTCCCGATCTTCATAATCCTTGTCTGTTAAATTCTTGTCTTTCAAAAGTCGCTATATTTCTCTCAACCAGTTATGTTTATGTCTTCCCCTTTTCTTCCTTCCCACAGGAAACCATTCTAAAATTATTTTGGCATTCTATTTTCTTTCAGTTTTGAACATGACCAAACCAGTGTAATTGCTTATATTGAACTGTTTCTAAAATTGTATGCACTTCATTTATTGTTCTTTGATTTTTAAATTTCTTATTTTATCTAATTTTGACAATCTTGATGATCTTAAAAAATCCTTTTCTGTTGCCAGTCATTTTAGTTTTAATTTTTTCTTCAATTTCCTGCACGACCTTACCCGACCTTCCCCTTACCTTGACCTGCACGACCTTACTGACATTTACGATAGTAGGTATGATCTCTCTGCGAGAACTCGCACCACTATATTTCGATTTAAACGTAGATGCACTTCAATGTCACTAACTGAAAGGAGAGGGAGACACTGTTAACCTATTGAGAGCCCCAATACTAAAAAGTTTAAGGCCTAACGAAGCTCCCGATTGGATGAAATGTTCCCTCCTTTCAGCACGTGACCTTGAAGTGCAGCTATGTTTAAATCGGAATATACGAAACGTCTTCCCTTTCCCCCTCATTGCCACCACGCCGGTGACGTCAGCGCGTCCGCAGCGCCATGGGCGCCCCGCGCCTGTCGTGCCGTCCTCTCCTTCGTCGTCTTCTCCGCCTTCGTCGCCCAACGCTGCTGCTTCGGCGTCCAAGAGCCGTCTCCGCCGCCGGGTGCGTCCTCGGCGACACCGCTCCTCCTCTTCCTCCGCCGCCGTCCCCGGCAGCGCCAACCCGACGCCTGGCGTCACGGCGACTGGAGCCGCCGCCCCCGCCCCCCACCTCCGACCCGCGCCATCACTCGCCGCGGCATCGCTCTTCGTTCTTCGCCCTGCTTCACCCACATCCGGGCGCTGTTCTTCATCTTCGTCCCCCACCCAGGTGGCTCTCGCTCCAAGCTAGAAATCTCTGTATCTGAAAACCTGATCCCTCGGCGACTCAGGTTGCGTCTGCGCCTCATTAAATTGTCCGCGTGAAAGACGCAAAAACGTCTATGGGTGGTCGTTTTGAAGGGAGAGAAAAAATTATAATTTGTCATCTCCTGATTTTCGCCTATTGTCTAGACATATAAATCAATGCTTATATTGTTTTGTACTACTTGTTGCGTTCATTTAGTCCCTCCTATCCTTCCACGCTACCGATCGCGTATCATCCACACACCTGCCTCAACACTTTTATTCCTTTTTCGTTGATTTCTTAAGGTATTATCTACCTCTCTCTGTTTCTCACTCCCTCTCCCCTTCTCCCCTTCTCCACTTCTCCCCTCTCCCTTCTCCCCTCTCCCCTCTCTTTTCTTCCCTTTATATATCTATCTCCTCTCTATGTCTCTCTCCCTCTATGTCTTTTCCTCTATATCTCTACTTTCTTCTTTCCTTCCTTTCTGTCCTTTTTCTTTCCTTCCTGCTTTCTTTCTGTCTTCTTTCGTCACATTCTATATTTCTGCATTGGTTTCTCATTCATATCTAACGGTGATATTAGGCCATTTGAATCCAACCATCACAGCATCTTTCGCAGTTTTATAGGCACTTCTTACATGATTCTTTGTTCTCGGACCTTTCGTTGGGTTTCTTCAAATTTCAAATTTCCCTAAAAACTCACCACCACCCAAGAAATGGATTCTGAGGTAGATAATGTAACAAAATCCATAATCACTACAGTAAAAGAATCTACGATAATGCTGCCCAATTCTAAATCTAAACCAATCCCATTCAAAATATTGAATTTCATTAAATCCAAAAATAACTTGAGAAGATACTGGCAGATTACAAGAAGATACTGGCACGTTAAACAGAAACTAAACAAACTTACAAGGATAATAAAGCAACTTCGTGACCAGTTTTCACATGATATAAAACGTATTTGTCTTCTAACAGGTACTCTAACTCGTTCATGGTTCACCCTAAATCGAAACATCTGTGGTGAACAGTGAAATGGTTATCTCGAAACAAATCCATAATTCCGCCAATAAATTTAGAATCATCAACGGCATTCTCAGACGAAGGAAAGAAAACACTATCGCTCAACTTCAGGAAAATACTTTCAAACCTCACCCAACTATAAACTCTGCCTTCAACAACCAAGTCGAGGACTTCTTTAAACAAGAGAACCACAGTTGCCGCTTCAACTAAGTACATACCACCTTCAGAGACCATGAATATAGGAAAGCACATAAAAATCAGAAAATCGCCGGGACTTAAGGATGACCATATCCTAAAACGCCATGCAAGATTATGTATCTCAAAACCCTCGAAAAACATAATTGTCGAACGAGATGTAATATCTTCTTTAAAAAAATCCTTCTCCGCTATCACCCATCACTTATCCCTTTAATTTGTTTTCATTCTTCATCATCCACACGATTAAGAGCCCAACTATCAAAACTCACGCTTTCTGGTTTCAAAGCGGCATAGCCAAATGGACTGTTGACCAGATACTGCCTTCATAAATTATGGGGCAAATAGGGATGGGAGATCAGCGGATCCTCCAAGCCTATAGGAACTTGATGAGGAAGGAATACTTAGTGCGTTGGATGGCGTGTTCGATAATGCACTACCCAGGCATCCACCAGGAAGTGTCTGAAGACACTTTCTTAAACCTTCCATCCTACAATGCCTACTCCTGGCAATAATAGCATATTCGAGTCCCCTACGCTGACGTGAATGTTGCACGATTGCAACAACACTCGCAGCAAGGGAGAATGAGCAACGAACGAGTAATACGTAAGTAATAATACGTAGTATGAAGACGTTGCAAACTGCCCTTGATCATATAAATTTATTGTCCCTAGCATAATCGAAGAAATGCACGGAAAACACCCGATCAGAGGAAAGGGGCCGACAGCCCAAATCCATTTATTCAAAAAGCAGCTATCGCAGAGGACGGAAGAAGCTTTTCGGACTGCGACTGTTAAATGTAGAACGTAAAATGCTAGCGCTCTCGATTCAGAACAATCTTTGCAATGTCGCACTTTCAATCTGTCGCTTTTGCCTTCCCGTGGTTTCCCTGGCAACTCACTTCCTCCATTTCTCTCCTCCCTTTTCTTCTCACCCTTAATTTTTCCATCATTCATCCTGTATTTCTGAAGTATATCCCCTGCTCGCATATCTTTTTCATAACCCATACCGGAGTCTAACTCTTTCCTGCCTCACCCCACTATTCTCTCCCCCTCTCACATTTTCCCTTCGATTTCCTCCTTATCTGCTCCATTATCAATCTTCCATAATTACCATACCTTTCCGTCACATCTTGAGTTCATCTCTTTCTCTTTATCCTCAATTCTTTCGTTATTTCCTTCCTCAACACCCTTATATCCCATTCCGCTTTTCCCAACTCGTTCTCATTACTCGTCTCTTTCCAAGTATTCACCTACATCCAAACACCTCTTTTCATCTAATTTATCTCTATCTTCCAAGCTATATTCCTTTCTCCTCTCGCTTGCCCTACTCTCCTGTTCCGGAATCTCCACATCCTCTCCGCACTCGCCTGAGTTTGTCTGCTATCGCTGCCATCCCACCCTCCGCTGCGCTGCGTTTCCACAGTTCCTCCCCGCGCCAGTGCCTCCGCCTGCGCGTCGAGTGCCACGCGCCTGTCAGCCCGAGCGCCCGCCGGCCCCAACCCTCCCCACCACTTGCAGTAACTGGCTAGTCCATTATTCAAGTACCTCCAGCCCGGCTGCGTTAATCTCGCCTTATTGCTATGCTTATGTAAGCTCGGAAAATGTTTCAAGTTTTAATCGATGGCTCTGTTTCCAGTGCACACTCGAGTCGACGGACAGCACGACGTCCCTGGGTCGCCTGACCTCCCCGGCGTCCTCCTCCCTCCTCCCTCCCTCCTCCCTCCCCTCCTCCCCTCCTCCCTCCCCATCGCCTTCCTCTCCGGGTGCAGCGCTGCACGAGACCAGTTGATGAACACATGCGCACAGCTAACATAAGCTGATAAAGAAAGTTCATATTAAAGAGACGAACAACAACAACAATAATAATAATGATAATAAATAATCATTATAATAATTATTTAACAATTTTGAAGTATCAAGAAGGGCAGAATCGATTAACACTCAATCATTCTTTTCTTTATCGTAAAAAACATTCGGAATACTCGTATGTGTTGTAAACGTACGAGTTGCAATAAATGTAAGTTTTCTGGAGCTTTTATATTAAAACCCTCTTTCTTTTACTACACGTAGCTGAATATTAAAATTAAGGAAGCAGTAATACTTAAATACTATACGTTCTATTTAAAAACGTCCTGCTACATTTTTTTATAAAAGCTACTAGTTTTCGCTAATTTCTGCTTGAAATTCATACAAATTATAAAAAACATGTTCTCAAAAACAGCTCCAATTTTTTCTTTAATACTTTTGGAGATAGATCAAAGGCCGCTTAAAAGTAGCGCAAGTATAATTTTTATTGGGCGTTTTGAATTTTCAAAACTTGTAAAAGTTTGAAAGGGAGGAAAGTATATGCCGTTGTAGCATCACTAGTTTCTCCACTGATTCACACTGGGCGCGGTAGCTCAGTGCATCAACTGATGTCACTGCAGCGCCTCTGGCCGGAAGGTCGTAGGTTCGAGTCCCGACGGCGAGTATTTTCGACACAGCTTTTCAGCTAGGTCGAATTCACTCGCCGCCTGGAGGAGAGTTCTAGCAGCTGGCGGCTGCGCTGATCGATAGTTTCCATGGTTTCTCCGATAAACACCAGGCGAATGCCGGAGCAGG
This sequence comes from Teleogryllus oceanicus, assembly GCA_964035755.1. Lineage (NCBI taxonomy): Eukaryota > Metazoa > Arthropoda > Insecta > Orthoptera > Gryllidae > Teleogryllus > Teleogryllus oceanicus. The sequence goes on along the minus strand of CAXIVR010000001.1, from coordinate 334,881,483 downwards.
ATCCTATCAACGGCCACGGACCGCGCGCGATCTGTCCTTTCTCTTCCTTGTCCTACCCTCTCGCTTTACACAGCACTTACTAGCATGCAGTACACTACGACATATTCTGGGAGACCGGTCGGGAGCTTAGAGCTTGTCCCGGCTGGGGCGTGCCCGCTGGTGGGAGAGTCCTGGTTAGGGGAAACTGCACAGCCGACGGTAGGTCGGCGCCGGATCTCGTCATCCAGCGGGAAGATCACCGCCATCTCTTGAAAAAAAAACATGCACTACATAACGGACTAATGACGAATTGACGCGATGCAATTGACGCGCCTGCAAACACAAAAATCAATCAATCAATCCACTGATTCACGATTTGTCAACCAATTGCACCATTTTATATGAGGACGTTTTATTTACATATTGTACATGTTTTAACGTTTAAGTGAACATCCGTAATGCAATGCGCCAAATACATTTAATATTAACTTAATTTAATTTCTTCGTTGAGATTTTGACCATACTGAAGATGACATGTCCAAGCTCTCCCAAAAACGTCAGAAATATTTATAGGAAATAATGTATGTGACATAATACCAAAGATTCTTCAAGAAAATTACTCAATGTATTGTTCAACAAGCATGTATTTTCCAAATAGGTATCGTTTCACCTGTAATCCTGGCCAACGACCTTAAAAGCAACAAAGCTTATAAACTGTTAAATTTAAATATATTTCATAGTCGTATTGGCTTGAATTTTTAACGCAATGAGAAAAAAACTACAAAATCATGTAAAATAAATAAAATCAAAGGAAAACAGATAAAGGAAAAAAACCATAGCGGACAAAAGTAAAAGAACAAGGAGTAGCATTGAGTCATGGATACACAATAAGAATTTTATTTTCCAAATGCAATACTCAAATCATTCACATGTGTTATTAGACAAATTCCAATTTGATATTTAAAAAAGATTCCAGATAGCTGACGCATTGATTTCTGAAGCAGGAACGTACTATTGGAGAACCATTAATTGAAACGGTTAATTGACTATTTGATTTCTATTAAATGCAATGCGACATTGCGAATACAATATCTCATAGAACATTATTGATGTTTCACGCAAACCAACAATATACCCTAATGAAACGAAGCGCAGACAGAAATTTTGGAATGTTTGGAATTTCACGCATGACATGACTTGCCTTTCCAACTTAAACCTACGACCTGAAATAGCTTTAAAGCTGACCTATAGTTAATTGACATTTACGAGAACCAAATTATTACTAAGTGAGTACGAATGTGTTTTATATTTGAATGTAATCGATATAATATTCTGATCAGATGTAAAGAATACAATTATTATGTATTTCATTTGTTTGTTTACTAGCAAGGTATTTCGATACTATTACGTGCAATTTAAGATCAAGCTACAAACGACAAACATGAAACAGCAGGAAATACGTTTTACTAGTCACAGTCATTAATCAGCTCTCCTATATTTCTGTTATAGAGATGTAGGCCAAACATCATTTCAAATATCTGATTAGGAAAACAAAATTTAACAACAAGCATTGAAGAAGCGCAGAAATGTTTTTAATCATTACCAGATTAGAATTCAAGAAGAGAATTCAAGCATATTAAAATAATTTACTTTCCTGAGAAATAAGTTTCATACAAACACAGTGACTGATGGTTTGCGTTTCAAAATGTTAATCTTGCTAAACCTATGAAATATTCAGGGTAACAGGTTTCTAGAAACACATTTTCGGCATGTAAAATAATCTAAAATCTAAATGAGGTTTCCAAATTTTAAAGTTAAATTCTAAAACTGTCCATCTCCCTACACCATCTGCGTTTGCATGGCAGGATGATAATAAGGCTACTATCTGCCATAAGATCACTAGTGCTTCCTAAGAAAATTATAAGTAAAGTCTGAAATGTCATATACTCCTACATATGCTGTTTAATGTTGACGAATTTAATGGCAAAAATGCGAAAACAATACAACTCATCGAAATTAATAAGGGTTGAATATCATGTACTTTTTGGCATTATCGGTAACGCCGTGAAATACAGATTGCACAATTGACGAACATTAATACAGAGCCATTCACAGTACATACTTGTTTTTCACTTGTAACCTGACGAGATACCCTCCCTTGCTAGTTCTTGTTAGGAAAATTAAAAATACGTACCATTTGATTTACTTTTTTCAAAACCTCTCCTTTTTCTAACATTTAGTATTATACATTAACATCCCGCTGAATTACATTATTTACAATTTTTATATATTTATTTATGTATTGAATCAATAAGAGAAAAATATCTATTGCCATGTCAGGAAGGGACAAAAGACTCCTTTAGTTTCAGAGAGTGTGTAGAAATCATCTAAGATTTGATCAGTACATTGATGAAGTTGGAAGACACGTATACGATCGAGACAAGTACTGCAGACCTCTACGAACATTACTGAAATCGTTACAGGCATATACTCGTTTTATGTCATACAGTACAGAAAATTTTAATGCAACAATATCATGATAAAAAAACAAATATTTCTTTCGTTTATGATGCTACATTCTATTCTAAATCCACGAAAGTTGTTGAGAAGCATAAAGCTTTTTTAATTAGTATTTCATCTTGGGAAATGATGTAGTTTGTCATCACGAAACGCGTTAAAAATTACATAAATTATTGTACGAAATTTTGAGAAGAGATCAATTAACTTACATATACTCCCCTGTCTCATAGAACGTTTTCCCTCAATTTAATTCTTAGTAACGAGCAATAAAAGTTTCGCCGAAATGACAAATTCATTGCTGTTGGTACAAAGAGAACTTGTTAAACTGCTAATCGGCGTTAATACTTTTCGGAATCCTCTGACATTCAAACATTTACGAGGACACCCGCGGGTAGGTAAATACATCGGTACACTGAGATATATGAGGTACACACCACTGAATCGAGGTATCAAGCAAAGTAAAGACAGATGGTTAGTGTGACGCCGTTGCACCGCGGCTGTAAATAGTCCGCATGCCGCCGCAGAGCCGCTTGAATTCCGTTGCAACTACGCTGCGCCCTACACAAGCAGACATAGCATACGTCACCGGGCACTCGGAAAAAGGGAGTTGGCCGAAGTTGTCAGAGTCCTAGAAAGTGGCACACAGTTTCCGTAGCTGCACGCGCTGAAGGCAATTATCAGCAGTATTCAGCAGTTGGCCGTTGCCGCACAGTTCTCCGCAGCTCTAAAAGTCTGAGCACTCGGTACTTGCAACTTCACACAGAAGGCTGAGCTTGTACGTACGACAACCAGCGCCTCGGTCACTGCTCGGTCAAAGCAGTCGCCTATGAAGCGTTTGCAAGGTTTCGCAGCTCGCTCCTGGTGTTCGGCCGCGCTTCAGCGCCCAGTGCATCCTTTTATTACATTGAGCACCTTGTCGCCTTCAAGGCGGAGAACGAGACTGTGACACTGAATTATTAGTAGTCCTGAAAAATTTGTGCCGTATCGAACTAGGGCGCAACTCCTTTGAAAAATGCCATCTTATTCAAGCTTCCGTCCACAATGTACCGATACATTGCGCACTTCACTTTATTGTTCACTTCAGAGGAAAGTCCGGATTTTCACACTCGCGCGCAAACGCACAGAGACCAATTTCACGGCGTTTTCTTTCTGCTGTTCCTTAATAAGAGCTCCTTTTGTTCGGCGAAATACTTCACCTTTTTCACTCCGCTGTAGAATTTCCTAGAATCTCAGAAGCCAGTGCCAATGTCACGATTGCCTCTTCCTAATAATTACAACCTGAAATACGTTCTCGCTTTTTCAATACAGATTTATATGACTTAGATACGATAACTTTCACGAGTACGAATTAAAAAAGTTTTAAATTTCTTCATGTATTATTTCCATTGAATAAAACCGGATAAATCTTATTATCTATATTAGTATGGGGAATATATCTCAGGATAAATTCATATTTATCATCTCCAATAATCATTGATAAATGTCAATAACAGCAGCAGATAAGGTCACAATTACAGCGGTTTATCAGGTCGAAATGATCTGCTTCCATTTCCAGTATTTGCAAAGCTTAATTCCAGGGTCACACTCCCAAGAAATATTCGAGGTTATTGTATCTTAAAATAGCAATATTCATATAAAATAGATCAACACGTGGAGCACTTCCAGAAGAGAGTTGTGTCATCTCATGTACACAGAGTGGTACTCAGAAACACGTGGTAATTATACGCTGGTATTGCTTAGACAACATGAAGTTGAACTCCAACAACCATTCTTTGACCGACTTTTAAATGGATCAATGGAAGCATATTGCAATCCAAAGTAGATATCCGGCTGAGATAGCAAATTCCAATGTCGACGCTGATGTATTGTGCCGATTTGATATCGATACACCGAAACTGAGGGTTGGTGGGTTGCAGTCCAAGACCAGGTGATTGCAACGAAGAATTATCTGAAATACATGAAAATGATCCAGATTTGCACTCTGATGATTCTCGAGCTCGTAGTTAATGCAGCAAGACTATGTATTCAGCATATTATACGTAGTGTACTAGCCCGACAGTTTAAGATCTGACACATTTGGTGGGAAGAATTATCTATGCCACACTTGTCAAGATTTGTGGTTTGACGTCATGACATAATACTACAAATGTATTCCCAAAAATCGCCGATATCATTAATCTTACAAATTTTGCCAGTAGTGTACCAGGCAAAGATCCAGAACTACAAAGATGTGGCCTATATCGTGAAAGAACAGGGGAAATCCTAGAGACAAAGACTGTCCCTGCTGTTCTTTCAGCAACGGGTGTCATTCCGAAGACCTTAAAGTAGAAACACACAGAATTAAAAAGAATACCGACATCAGTCTCCAGAAATCTGTTTTACATTGTACATGCTCATTGGTCTGAAAGTTCTGGAAGTAATAAAATATTTTAAGTCCTATAATCATTGATGTAAGTATGATTCTGTTTTTTACCCAAAAATGTGCATTCGTTTGTCGTCTCTATGAAAATTAATTTTGTTTATTGATATAGAATTGATTTGGATAATGTATTAATAATCTGGTAGTCATACTTTGATGAATGATATCTGCGTGACTCGTTTATGTGTCAGTAAAGTGGTCAGATTAAGTAATATTGTATGTATGTATTGGGCGTTATTGGGTCGGCAGTCCAACTTCGCTGGCCAGCTACAGGTGTCCCCATGCCTGGGCTCATGTCGCTTTTACTCCATGCTTGGGAGTAAAGCGACATGAGGTGAACTGACATATTCTCTTTGCCGTAACTGGCAACAACCGCCTGCTTGAGCTTTTCTTCGCCACAGCTACAGAAACGATTTTAAAGGAAAGCTCCAACTCCATTGTTGCCTCGAGCAGGAAGCGAACCTGAGACGCAGCACGGAAGCATTACGCTGCCCATTTGCCATCCCAGAGGCTATAATAATAATAATAATAATAATAATAACAAAACAATAATAATAATAATAATAATAATAATAACAATAATAATAATAATACAACTAATAATAAAACAACAACAACAACAATATCAGCATTATCTCTCACAAACGCTAGAAAATACAATCAAGATGGAGATCTTACACCCAGGAGTAATTACTTATGTAATTATTAGTAAAGAAAATGGAAATTAGGAATTGGAATCTTTCTGGCTGATTTTCCATGTTTCAATGTTCAAGATTCTTTTATAAGCAGTGCAAATTTCCGTTTGTAAACGTATGTTTGTGGGAACACATTTCTAAACGATTAATATTGGTTATGGTCAGACGTTGCCATATAAATTCTCGTTTAAAATTTTATGATACCATGGGAACAAGTGCGCCCAGTACTTCATTTAGAATCGCGTACTAGCTTGAATCACGCAAGAGCAACAACATAATTAAAAGTAGGTACAATGAAGGCGCGGCTTGTTACCACATTGCACTGGTTATCGAATATAGGGGATTAACTAACTGTACAGGACAACGATGAGAAATGACGCAACAAGTTATACAACTTTTGAATGCACCATTGTTTTAACAATCTGTTTCTATTAATTGTATTACCAAACTACGTATTAATTTTTGTGCGACATATTACCAATAATCATATATAGTGAGGTGCTGGATCGATTTGTAAGTGTATTGTTCAATTTAGAAAGGTCAATTGCTCTAAAATATCTAGGACGCTGCATTAATGGATGATTAGTTAACTTATACGGGTGCACATGTTTCAATCGAAAGCATATGCTTTGATAAATTCCGTATAACAACTTTATTTTATTGGGATAACGCGAGGACATTTTAAATTCAATCAATTGACACTGGACCGTTGAACGTTTATTTGTCAGCCATGTAAACTTTTACATAACTTTATGCAGTTCATATCACAACCTCTCGAAATATCATTTAGTTTTCCGAAACAACAAAGCATTTAGTCAGAAGCTGTCAGTTGTCTACCATACTTACGGCTGAAACCCCGAAGATTTGGACGTTATCGACATATTCCGCCCACGTTCTGCCATTTGTAAAATAGTGTAATAACCAGGCTATCAGTGAACAACCATTACGGTACCGAGCAAGGCAATGATGCTGTTATTTCATTAGATACAATAATATTTATTCGCCGCTTACATTGAGCTATCTCACGGTGGCAAACATTGCAATTTTATTTCAATTCCCAGGGTACAAATATAGGAGGTACAAACGTGAATTCGTCACGGAGGTTACGAGATAGATTATTCAGCGAAGACCGCCGAACTAATCGGTACAAATAATGTCGAAAGCGGCTATTTAACCACTGTCACTCGGAAGGGCCTCATAAACATGGCGAACGCGCGGGCGGCGGGGGCGGAGGTGGCGGCGGGGGCGGCGGCGGCGAGGGCGGCAACGTCGTTGACGCTCAGTCGATACGGCGAGCGCGACCGGGTCACGTGGGCAACGGAAGCACCGCTGTCCCTCCTCCACGCCGCCGCCACCGCCGCCGCCGCCGTCGCCGCTGTCAGTCGCACGGGGCGTCCGGCTGCCTATTGTTGCCGCATTAACCCCCCGTCTCCCTCCCCCTTCGGCACCGCATCGCCCTCCCCTCGCCCCAAGCGCCGGAGCTCGCCGGCGCGCGCAAAACAAGGGGACAGGCGACGGCGGCGATGGCGCGCGGTCGATGGGGCGGCGGGGACGGGGTGGTGGACATCGGGCGACAGTTGCAACGAGCGGGGTAGCAATGGAGGCAACAGAGGGGGCGACAGCGAAGGGGGCTTTTGCGGTGATTGAGATAGAAGGGACGATGGCGGGGAAGGTGGAGGTGGTAGTAATGGCTGCAGTGGAGGAGATGCTTTGAACGGTGGTTGTTGCGGGGCGGGAGTGGAGGTAGTGGCAGTGACAGAGGGACAGTGTTGGCGTAGGTGGCTGAAGTGGAGGTGTCAGCGGTGGAGTGTCGGAAGAGCAAGTGGCAGAGGTTGAGGTGGAGGAAGCTGCGATGGTGCCAGCAGTGGCGGAGATGCCCGCCAGGGTGCGGTGTTGGTGGTAGTGAGTAGGCGGATGCAACGGTGAAGCTGGTAACTGTGTCTGTGGGTTGGGTGACTGTGGCTGCAGTAGCTGTAACTATGGCAGAGACGCCAATGTTGACGCCAGTGGTACCAGCGGGAGTGAGCGGTGACAGCGTTCCTGTTGGTACTGGTGGGCTCGAGGCCTGCCGTTGTCCCTTGTATGACGGAGTCAGTTGTCGCTTTACTGATGCTGGCGTCCGTGGAGGTAACGTTCTTGTTGGCTGCGGTGGAGTGGGTGGTGATGGTATTTGCGGTTGAGGGTAGTTGGCTCTGACAGTGACAATAGCGACACTGATGGATGTGGCGATGGTTCTGACAGGAACAATAGTAACGCTAATATATGTGGCAGTGGAATCATAAGTGACTCTGACAGCGACATTAGTGGCCATGACAGCTCTGGCCACTCACAAATCCCACGAGGAACAGCAGAAAAAAAACGAGAGGAATATGAGTAGAGGAGTATGAATGAGTAAGAGAGAGTATGAATGCTGCTGCATTGGCAAAAGGATGTATTGGAAAATGTTTCTGAAAATGTGTTGTGTAACTGCGTATGTTTCAGCAGTTCGATTATACATGATAATGTACGAATTATCGTATGAAAAAATTAAAAACGTTTTGTTGCTAGACTGCTTGAAATATTGCTACATGTTCAATAGATGACTCGATGGTATATTTCTAGGGTGAATTGAAGAAGGCAAATTGTGAAAGTTCCCTGTGTATGATTTTTATAATGGGGTTCCAGAGCTAATGTTTCTGATACTTCTAGTTCCGTATAGTTACTGCCAAACAAAGGGATTTGAGAGGAGAAACTTGAAGGGAGTCAAATATAGCAAATGCGATAAGAGTTCGATTAATTTGCAAATAAAAGTATCAAAGTTTGTTATGACAATCATTTATTTCAGGTGAGTGTCTATTTGGCATTGTATTGATTTTGTTTTGTAGTGTTGTTTTGTTTTGTATAAAATTATAAGTTTAAAAGGATCTATTTTGTAGTAGATATGTTTGATTTTGAGATAATTTTACTCAATAGACTTTTCCTTTTGAGACAATTGTAGTGTTTATAAACTATACTAGTAATTACACTAATTGATATGTAGAATAACGGTTTCTGTGTCCCATTATTTTAGCACCTGATGATGTAACAAAACTAGTTACGAAACGTTGTGAAATTGCTGAAATAAATGATTGTCATAAAGGACTTTGGATACTTTTATTTGAAACATATTGACAATCAAGAAGAAATATTGATTTATTAACGTCGATTAATTATTGTTGATGGTGATGGTGTTCGTGGTGGTGGAGGTGGTGGTGGAGGTGCCGAGAATTGGTTATTTGTCAGGAGGATGTTATGTTGATTACTTAGGCGTTTAGCGATGTTGTTCGTGGTTGTGGTTGTGGTTGGGGTTATATGACATCTCTTGTAGAAGTGGAAAAGGTCACAGTCTATGGCATAGGCAATCAGAATTGGTGGTGTGTCACCAAAATTATTTGCAGGAAAAAGAAGTCAGGTGTATTTTAGATGGAAAGGGAAGTAATTTTTAACTCGTCATAACTAATATTTACGGACAGATGGTTAAAATGAAGTTTTAACGTTTCAAAACTATTAGAGAACTCTCTTGAACTTATCTAATACATGAGAATGCTTTTATCCAATGAAGAAATTGAATTTCCTCGAGAACTGTAAAAGGTAAGTTGTTAGTGTAAGTAGTCGAAGGAAAATCTATATTATGTAATGACGTAAACGAAACGGGTAATAAATATGAGAGAGAGCGACAGCAGTATCGTATTTGAGACAAGGATCAGAAGGTGTCAACATAAATCTCTATGAAATGGAAATATCAGTTACGTAACAACATTGCTACGAGAACGCAAACTGATTGTTGACACGTCTTATTATATCGTGCAACTGAAACAGAAATACTATGTATTATTGATCGTTATTGTTAAATAAGAATTCCAAATACAAACAAATGATTCTCTAAAGTTATTCAAATTGAGCAGAGCGTAGATAATCCGGATTAATTGAAGCGAACCCTTTCCGTTATTCAATAATCGAGATTTTCGAAATGAAGACATACAAGGTTTGCTGGCGTCTTCAACGTACAAAATTGTGCTAATATTGTTCATAATAATTCTCAATGATGATTCAAAAGAAAAGTATATGAATTAAATCATTAATATACAAATTTGTTTATGTTTTTGTAAACAGAAAAATATACTCTACTAAATATACAGTAATACTTGCATATATTAACTTATTTTAGGTACTGTAAGTCAATGCCTTCTCCAAAATATAATAGGCAAGCGAAATACAGATTCGAGTAGACACATATACATATATTATTCTTTATACACATAAAGTAACGATCTTGTATCTACAGTAAGTCTTTAAGTGAATATTTAGTACCACTACACACGGTTTTTGCCGCTGCGGTTTTATTCCACTTGAATCGAATCCGGGTAATCGATGGTCCAGATTTTCACGTCCAAATTTTGGGGACATTACTTTGCGTGTAATGTCGTCCAAAATTTAATATTCGAACTTAATAGAACAAGGTCTTGGAGCTGCGTCTAAGGACGGAGATCCGGTGGCAGCGATATAGCCTCACGTGAAACTACTTCCCGTCATGGGTGTTCTTACCCATGTAGTGGCATAGTTGTGACGTAGTTGGCTTCTCACTCCACACCTTCCTTCAAACGAGCATTATCCCACCACTATCATTTACGGACCTAGGTTCACTTAACAAACCTGCGCGGACACCCCAGTTGCCATCAAAGGAACACACAATACTTGGAACTCAATTCAGGAGTCTACCTTCTAGTGTAGCGTCATGACTTGACTCCTGCTTCTGAGTTGCAAGGTATGAGGAGCCAAATATAGGCTCCTGAAGAGAGGCCACCTCGGAAATCCCCGACGCCGGGCACAAATGCGGTCGGTGGCACTCCTTCAAGACGAGTGCGTGTGAGGCAGATGACGTAGGATGTCATGTGACTCGGGCCTATATTAAGGTGCGTCGCAGGACCATTCGGGGTAACGATTCTGGTTTCCTCGCGGCAAACACCGCAAAACTTGTCCAGCCAAGTTTGGCGCAGAAGTGCGAAGGCATGAGTAGGTGTTCGATGTTCGGGCACGGTGAAGTCTGCCTTATACTTCAGGCCAGATGGTGTGCCGAGGCACATGAGGTGCCCAGCTGCGAATCGGCCGAGTTGGCTACTCGCAGGCGCGTGTTGGAAGGGGCACATTCACACAAGTGAAACAACAAAAGCAAAATATCGCAACTTTATGACCTAATTATAAAAACCTTCCTTTATAAAAGAAATCGAAGCCTAAGTCATTAATTAGACTGCTATAAGAAACGCTTACAATATTGGAAAATGCAGTCAATATAATATTTTGAAAACCCATACACAACAAAACACTAAGATATATTAAGTAAGTTCCATGTTATATCTAACAAGCAAATCCACAGCAAACTGCAAATCCCTACAGTTGCATCAATACATCTGTAAATTACCCCAATAATTATTCTCATTTATTAACTTACTACATCCTCAGCACTTCAGATGGTACCTAAATGAACAGAAAAACTGCATATTCTGCAAGGAAATACTCTCCTCAAAAGATACAAGCCGCAATAATAAACCAATACTTACACACAGATAAGCCCTCAATAATAAGGATTGCAGTCCAATCCAGCCACTAACATTTCTCCTCCCTAAAATGACAACTAAAATAATAGAAACCTCTAATGAACCTTTCAGCTTTTTTATTTGCTGTAGCTATATTATTTGAGATATTGTCCAAGACTTTCAATGCCTATATCAAAATTTAAAAGGTCTTTTGTATTATAAGTGCTCTTTATATTCCCGTTCTGATTCTGCAGATATCAAGTCGGTAATCAAGCTCGTTTCATACTCGAGTGCGGCATGTCCCTATCATTGTGTCAAAGAGCTATTGATGCCAGCTCGTAGATTTGGATGGGTTTGTTGATAGAGGAGGTGTAAACACTGAATCTTTCACATCACCTTCACAAAAAATCGCACGGGATTAGGTCGGCAGAGTGGGAAGTCATGATGGAAATTGGTGACGAACATCTCCATCACGATCGATCCATCGGTTTCTCAATCTCCTGTTTAAAATTCGCGATTATTGTGATGGAAATTGGGTGGAGCCACCATACTGTTGGGTGAAGTTCACACTGTCTCGAGCTGTGAATGAGTCAATTTCACAGACACAGGTGACATGTGTCAATTTCAACATGTGACGTGTTTTGCAGAAGAAAAGCACACCACAAACTCTAAACTGCAAAACTGAACGCAATAAATTAACTTTTAAAGTATTTCGAATATGCTGACTAGAGCGTGGAGATTCATTGACCTCCACATTCGCGCATTCTGCGTGTTCACTATGCTGTTCACAAAAATTGTTGCTTCATCTCTGAAGAGGAATTTCGCACAAAACCCATCGACTTCTATACGTAAGTGTAACTGGGCTGAAAGTAACTGACCTTGCCAACGTCAGGGCTTGAAAAAAATTCAAGCGGTAAGGCATCTGCTTCAATCGTTTTCGTAACACCTTCCAAACAGTCGATTGTAAAATGTTCAGCTCTCTGATTGCTCTGGTCGTCGTGGACTACGTGTTAAACTAACCTGCTCGCACTCAACTGTTTCTTCAGTAACTGTACGCCGATCCGCTCATTTGCCCTCACACAGACATCCTAAAGCTGTAAACTGTGCGTTCCATCCCAAATGGATTTGGAAATAGGTTTATTTGTCGAACTTCGTTCTCAAGTGTTGTTGCATTGTTACGACAGACTTATGTGAATGAAATTCAAGCACAAAATAATAATTCTCGCCACCAGTCACCATCTTGACTAAATTCCTCTGCTGCGTTGTTGTGGCAGAAATCTTGCAAACACAAAAATTATAATATTTAAGTACGTTGCTGAGAAAAATAATATTTTAATAATGTAAATATATTAGGATAGCTCGAAATTATCCTTAGTTCATCAAAACCGTTTAATAACGGTTTTCTTTCAAGAAATTATTTTAATAAATATATTCAGGTGTAGTTTAAAGTCATTTCGGATTAGGTAAATCACGTATACTGAGCATTAGATATAAAAATAATGGTTTATAATAAACGAACGTTCAAAATGAAATTTTCTTTCGTTTGAGATGAAATCAGCTCTATTTAAGAATAGAAGGTACAAAGGGTCAGAGCCCCATTGCCGCTTGCTCTCTCTGCAGCGACGCTGAGAGGAAGCCCTAGTATTCGAGTGTCGACAGAGACGGGTTTTGACACTAGCTTGCAGCTAGTTCAAAATTCAACCACTGTCTGAGGAGAATCTATCGGCCGACTGCTCTGATCGGTAGTTTTCAGTGGTTGCTCCTGCCAATACCATCCGAATTCTGGAGCAGTCGCCTGACAAACGGGCCACGAATGGCGCGCATTTTCCTTCCCTCCTGGTCCTATCGTGCCGTTTACTTGCACTCCAGCATTTGGACCACACTATCACACGTGTCGGTAGACCAGTATGGATCTAGGCTCCTGCATGGAGGTAGCCCGCTGGGAGATACCTGGCAACGGAAAATCAAGGAGTAGAGCATTGGCGAGTCGGCGTTGGATTCCAGCGCGGGAGACAGACAGGTCTAATGACCAAGCATTAGACCTGCCCGGTAACATCAATCGGCAAAGGTAATGGAACATTTTTGAAACAAAATTGGTGTTGGTAGTAACTAAGGTAAGCCCCTCTCCTGAAAAGCGGAGCATGACGCCACAGTGGGGACCACCTGACGGCAGCGCAGCGACGGCGGCTCAGGCGGCACGCGGGGCGTCACCAGTGTCAGCCGAGACATATGGACGCGATGACCTCTCGTCGCCCCTCCACGCCCTCCCCCTTCTACACAGCGCACGCCATACACTCCTTGGCCCTCCGGTAGAAGTAAGCGGAATCTTGCCATTGCCTTGCCTATTTATTTACAGATCCAGTATTTGTCAAAACTGATTATAACGGTGAAACATATTTTCATGCCAATGCTGGTATTTATAGTTAACACTCGACGTAAATCATGTTCATCAGATGTCAGTATCAGCAGCTTACTTCAAAATCACATACAATGCATGTACGTTACTTTACAATGCATTGCCAGATGAAATTAAACAATTAAAATTGATACACAAATTCAAGTTAAAGTAAAATCTTTTCTGTACAAAACTGCTTCTATACAATTAGAGACTATACTGATCGAAAAAGAAAAATAATGTTTACTTTAACAAAAAAATGATATAGTCTAATGAATTGGTTGACATTTGCGTGTGTAACTTTTAAAACCAGGCTTAATTAACTAACGGCTTAAATGCCTGTAACAAAGTACTTCATCTTCCAGGTCAATGACCACATATCGATCAAGAGTTTTTGTCAGTTTCCTCGTCCAGTGACAAATGCTGATGTGCCCCTTGATTTGCTTCTGGACGTAAATAACTGCTTCACTATTCGTTTTGTTGAGCTTTCCCTTTGCTGGAAGTGGTAGTAGAGTTTAGGAATTACAGTTTCTGTTGTTAGCAATGAGAAAAATCAAATCTGTTCCTTCGTTTACCATTTCGATAAGTTTCCTCGTTCGGCAACGAAAATGTCTAGTTTTTTGAAATGTAATCTCTCCTTTTTGAAAATTTATATTGTGTGTGTGTGTGTGTGTGTGTGTGTGTGTGTGTGTGTATATTAATGGAACTGTCTTACAGTGTTAAAAAAAACTTTCTGATACCCAAAAATTCAAATAATTCATGTAACTTTAATTTTATTTTTCCACTTGTCCCGATCTTCATAATCCTTGTCTGTTAAATTCTTGTCTTTCAAAGTCTCTCTATTTCTCTCAACGTTATGTTTTGTCTTCCCCTTTTCTTCCTTCCCACAGGAACCATTCTAAATTATTTTTGGAATTATATTTTCTTTCAGTTTTTGAACATGACCAAACCAGTGTAATTGCTTATATTGAATTGTTCCTAAAATTATATGTACTTCATTCATTGTTCTCTGATTTTTAAATTTCTTATTTTATCTAATTTTGACAATCTTGATGACCTTAAAAAATCTTTTTCTATTGCCAGTCATTTTAGTTTTAATTTTTTCTTTAATTTCCAAGTTCCTGATCCATATAAAACAGTACTTTCTACAACAGATTTATATATTCCTAATTTTGTTTCTTTTGTTATATATTTAGCCCTAATATTTTTTTAGCATTGATGTTGCTGATCTTCCTTTGTTTATTTTGTCTTATATCAATATCTGTCTTATATTTTATGTCATATCTTTTGAGTTTCCTCCTTATCTATTTCTACCCCAAATGTTTTAAAATCTGCATAACATTTATTTCTTCTTATACATACTCTAAATTGAATGTTTCATGTAGCTAATAATAGTTAGAATTGTTGGGAAGGGATTCTGAAACTCAAGAAAGCGATCGTAGATAATTTTCTCCCCCATACGTCACATACAGTCTTTGACTTGTTTTTTTACTAAATAAATAAATAAATAAATAAATAAAGCTGAAGCTGAGGGGAGAAGGGTGCCTCGTGTGCGCGCCTCGTCTTCGTCACTGGGATTCTCCGCAGATATATAGCTCGGTGAATGAAATATCTTCGTTACGACATACAAGCTCCGAGGTTAACAATATGCGTTTTGGGTACCTGCGGGGATAGGGCGACCGTGTTATGTACGAGCCAAGCTTTTGATAAAGCCCACGTCCGGTTCAATGCCAGCCTAAAACAAAATTTAGATCATTCAAAAATCAGTATGTAAATAAGTTGTAGCTTTGCAATAACAAATGCACCATACTTTACATCAAGTACGCAACTGCACACAGAATAATTCTACCCGCAGAGCCGCAACCCACAACTCCCAGACTATATTCAGCCCGTATATATCAATCCACCGTTTATACTCTAATCTAATGTAGATAGCAAATCTAACCAGTTTGAGTGAAACGTCAGCTATACTACATTAATAAAAGGCAGTACCAACTCCACAGATTTAATGATTCTACAAATCATTTCATTAAAATTTTTGATCCTCTTATGGTGGATATTAATGAAACTAGAATGTTGTATCATACAAATTTAGCAGTGTTTATCATTAGCTCAAAGAAACAGCATCAGCATGGATATTTGACCTAACTCGCAGGTTCGAGGCAATTTCTAATGTTTCAAAGATACAGATTGCGTATAAGCCGCCGGTTGTGTGGACATCCGATTACTTGGCCTCGAACGCAAAAACTACTGCCACACGCCTACGTACAATCTCAATTCATTTCCATTTACAATATTCACTGTAAATCTTGCAAACAATAATCGTTTCGTGCAAGTGAAGTAAGTTATGTTCTATGCGTAGGTCGCTATCCCGCCTCTTCCGAGACATTTTGAGGCATTTGTCGACCTGCCGCAAACGGACCATGATTCAGAAGTTGACATATAGCTCACAAAACGGCGAGCAACTTACAAGGCATCTTCTCTCAATATCTGGGCGGGTGCAGATCATACCGACACAGACCGCATACAAACTCACGGGCATTGGGGGAGCGATGAAATATTTCCGTTGGCCAACTTCTAGATGAGAAGCCTTCCACGGGGAGGAGGTGGCCGGTCGGGTCGGGCCCCAAATAAGAGGAAATCAAGTTCCTTCGGAAGCCTCACACTGGGGACGGGCCCAAACATTCTCAAATTCAGGAGAAGTGTGTTCAGATGTCGTGACCTTTACCTGCAGGATCTGGGGCTCTCGCGACCTTTTCTCGACGAGTGAGGACCGGGAACCCCCGTTCCCAGAATAACATGAAACCTGTTCTCTGGATCATACAAAAATCATTGAGAGACTCCACCAAAAGTACGTTGTAACATTTAAAACGACTAACGTGTGCTGCAGGAAAGTAAAGTTTCCTGTCTCAGCTCTCAGTTTTCTCATGTACCTTTCATTGCAGCACGATTATTAGCTTTGCGCGTCTATCGTCACGCATTTTAAAACACCTCGTTATCTCCGATGACAGACCCCACTACACATTGAAATATTGATTCGATTATTTAACGATGTTAACTAAGAAACGCGTGACAATATTAGTAGGTATAAAATGCAGTCTTTTTAATATATCTCTGAATGTCATTGTAATGTTTGATCAGAATACGACAACTAATTAAAATGTTTCAAGAGAAGTATACAAATGGCAAATATTTTCCATTATGTACATTTGCATTAATGTTTTCATTCGCAAAATAGGATAGAGTTATTCAATTATGCTACATTGGAATTCATACATTTCAATATGAAAAACAAATATTCTGTCTCCTTTTTATTACTGAAATGGAATGATTTCTTCTTGCATTGAAGAAAAACTTATTTATGCGTATATTCTGTTTCTAAAAGGTGGAAATCCAAAAGGCCAAGAATCTTTTCAGCTTATTCAAATTACCACTTTTCTTATTCCTTGCATGAACCACGAACTGTGAATTTTGGTATATTCATTACTTTTGTCATAGGTGCTGTGTTGTATGATTAGAAGACAATAGATTTACATTTAGTGATAACAAAAAAGCATCAATGATTTTAAAATATCGATATTTATCAGCCGAAACATCGATATATTATCATGGAATGGTTTTATTGTTCGATCATTTCAAGTTCGTTTTATTCACATCGATATATTTTCCAGAAACGTCGATGTTTGAAAAGAAGTTCTCATGGTATAAATAAAATTTCCGGTAACTAATGTTTTGAGACTACGTCTTGCCCAGACAGCAATAACCGTTTACAATTCGCAACGTTTCTCCATTGGCAAAGGATGAGATATATTTGATAATTTATTCCCTTTTATAGATAATTGAGGGCACGAGGAGGATGATATTCTTGATGGTTATTTCCGGGTTAGTTGTTTGTTGTTATTAATTTCGGACGTCAACTAAGGAGTCATTAATCCCGTATGTATGGTGTGCTTTCAATCAGGAGGTTGCAGTGATCTTTCCGCTGGGTGGCGAGATCCTGCGTGACCGTCGTAGCGGGTTTACCCTCAGCCAGGTAATCTGGCTCCAGTTGGGACAACCTCTAAATCTCCCGACTAGTCTCCCGAGTAAGGTGGAAGTGCCAGTGCATGTTGGTGTAAGTGTATGTAAGATGCAAAGTGGACAGGAAGAGGAAGGAAAGATCATGTGCAGTCCTTTGCGTTTGTTGAATTCACTATCATTCACCTGGGTGAGGCGGAAAGCACCGAAAACTGATGAGACAGCCGGCCGCTGAATTCTCCTCCAGACGGCGACTGAATTCGACCTGGCTAGCGAGTTAGTGTCGAAAATCTTGCCACTGTCGGACTCGAACCCTTGGACTTCGGTCAAAGGCGCGCGTGACATCAATGAATGTGCTGAGCCACCTCTCCCGATGTTATTTTTTGAAGTTTGATCAGAATATTATTTATAATAGTTTTTTTAACAAAATATCTATTGTTTCTTGTGAAAAATAGCGAAATGAATAAACTGGTTCAAATCTGCTGCAGATAACATGTTGGGCAGTGATAACAAGAAACTAATTGTAAAAAATATAAAGAAGTTCTACGTTATAAAAGTACTACAGGTTGCCAAATATTCAGCATTTGAGTAAAATGTTCACTATTTAGATTTATAAAGTATTTTAGAAAAAGCAGAGATCGTGTAAATATATCAATAAAATAAAATAAATAGAAGTATTTTGGGGAAAGAATTCTGCGATTTATTGGGCTACTTTTTTTAATCACGATGAGCAACCTCTTTTGCGATCAGAAATCAGCTTAAATCTTCTAAATTATTTAAAACTGCATTGGTCTCCGTTGTTAATGCATTTACAGTATCATGAGAATGTTTGGACTGACGAACAGACTGAATGGAGTTGAGTCAATTTGAAGTAAGCGTTGCGTTTGTCTTTAATATTCAGTGCAATTATAGGTATGTTAAATTATTTAAGAATCTAAAAACATTCGTGTCCCAAAAAGGTCTTTAACCTTAGATCACGCTTAGAGTCTTTAAAAAAATGTTTTATATTCCTTTCTTCGATTTTGAACGTGGTAGTATCACTAATTCGCATTTTTGAACGCCTATATAAGAATAATGATTAAGACTCAGTGATTTAGCAGAATATGCTTAAAACTAATATTACACCGTATGTATTACTCGGTCATCAATGAAAAATCATCAGAAATAAAACTATGTGTTATTTACTATGTATCATGTCCTTATTTCAAATATGTTCTTGTTTCTCTAGCACGTATCATTTTTGTGATGAGTGTTTTTAAAGTTGCGAATGTGCGATGTATTCACCAAAGTAAGGACTTGTAACCCAACCGTGAAAATCACATCAAAAGAAAATATATAAGACTTCAACCAATCTGTACGCCCAACACTGATTTTCTTCTACAGTGGTTTATAATTATAGATGAATTTATGCCATCTAAGCCAAATACATAAATAAGTAAAATAAATAAATGCCTGGAAATTAATACAGCCAGTACATCTGGATACTGTGAAGGTATTGCCGGATGTGATACGGATAATATGAGGTCAGGAAGCAGCCAAACGCTCGACCTATTGATGGGTATGGCCGGGAGGAACTAGCAGGATAGCACGCGGCGAAGGCCTATATTTGACAGTACTTTTCCCGGATCGCCTGGCACGTGACGCGATAAACTACAGAAACGACGGCGCAGAGCCACCAGCCTCTAAAATTCTCATTCTTAGCGTTTTCCCAACTATATTCTCACTTAATTGAGATTGAATTTTCGTTGGATCCGTGTTAGGTCTTGGCCATTACGAGCTTCAGATGCAGCCTACCCGTATCTACATATTCACCGCACCTGCTTTTACAAACACGGTGTTTCCGATATCCATCGAGAGGAAAATTTTAACGTGCGGCGTTAAACTATTGAACTTCTGCGTTTTCTGAAACGATGATCCGGTACTATTTATCAACCTGTTGAGCGCTCCCGGTGAACAGGAGACCTTTTCCATACCCGCCGCAGTTATGATGCTCGGGCGCTGTTCGGCGGTTGGTCGTCCTTCCACCATCCGTCGCGTTCCGTCGTGACGTCATTTATGAAGGATTAATTGTAAAATAATTTTATGACTGAAATGGAATTTTTGAAAAATATTTAATTGAAAAACTGTATATTTTAAATGACATTTGTGACATAGAATAAATTTTATGTACTACAGATGTCCGGAATACGCCTGTCTTGCCTAGCGCGACTAGCGTCGGAATAATAGGCACGCAGCCACCACCTGCGCGCCGACGCGTTGTTATCAGCCAGACCGCATGATACACTGGCGGTCATTACGATACCGTATGGACTCATTTTGTCGTATAAGCGCTGCGATGAAAGCAGCGTTGAATTAGGTAGACGCGGACCTACTCGAACCATTTTGCGATAATTAACAGTTGACATGGCGTGGAAGTAATAATAATAATAATAATAATAATAATAATAATAATAATAATAATAATAATAATAATAATAATAATAATGGCAAATAACAAAGTATACAGAACTAGCAGCTGAAATTAAGGCACTATGGCATCTCAAAAGTTCTGTGTTCCTCTGGTCATTTCGTGCACAGGAGTTATACCAATAACATCCATAAAATCTGGAACTTATTTAAATACCAAATATACCTATAAATTATAAAAATCGATCATGATAAACATGCAGGATTGTTCGAAATTCATAAATTGCGACGAAACATGAATTGACCTGTGTCTTGGTTATTAACCGACACAAGTCAAATAAAATAAGTGAATATGCAAGAAAAACAATGTGAAATGATAATAATAATAATAATAATAATAATAATAATAATAATAATAATATGTATAATAATAATAATAAGGAATCAGAAAGAATCAAGTGCATTAAGATTATTAGTTTGTAACAAGATGGAGATGGGTGAAAGAGCCAAGATATAAGAAATGAATGCGACATAACCAAAATATTAAATTTATAGAACAAGAAGAGAATGCAATGAGTACGTTACGGTCAGACAACGAAGGCTAATGAAGACAGAGAGAGATTCAAAACCTGCAGAAAACGATCTAGGTAGATCCGAAGAAAGATGGATCGACAATATGATTTCCACATCTTCTGAATCATCCTGATGTTGAAGTGTGAAGAAAAACAGAGTATAACCTAAATAAAGAAAGAAGATGATAAAGATGGAGAAGAAGAAACAGAAGAAGAAGGAGTCAAGATGTCAGAAGTAAAACCATGTAGTATTCTCTTTCTGGTGGACAATGATTATCTTTACCTGTTCAAAATTGAATATTGTTTTTAATTAATCAACTAGAAAAGAAAATGTGGTCTGGATATTATGCAGTGTGAGTTATTAATACTTGTGAAATAATGTAGCTATCTCTTTTTTATTTACATATGTGATGGACCATGGCTCAGTTTGAAAGAACTCTACATTTCTTTCATTGATATGAATTTGCCTTATTTTACGTGGCGACACTCCAGGCCACTCAGCCACATACTGAGCTTGCCCTTCCGTCAATCCACGCAAAATTTCGTTAAGCTCCTTTCCCTACCTAGGGGAAAAGGAGAGCATTATGGGCGACGAAACAGGCGATTTGAATGTAGCTCAGAGGCATCATTTGGAAACCGAGGATATTTTACATGCAGTGATATTTCGTGGGACAGCCGGCTTTACTTCCCTCGAAGAAGGCGTACGAGGATTTTTCGCCCTTAAAAATCCACGTCATTCCGCGCCATTGCCGAACCAGACGGATCGTTCTTGTCAGTGTGAACAGTGACAACCGTGCGACTTACTAAAGTTGTGAACCAGCGCAAATCTTGTGGTCTGTGAAACAGTCCACTGAAGTAGGTGCTACGCATTATGTACAATGGATACTGCCCGACAACCCGGGCGGCTCATCAATAATGCACTAATAACTCTCAACAGTGATTATTCATCTCAAGACCCTAAACACATCGATGCTGTGCAGACAAGCAACGGCAAACGTCAGTGACGAAGTTACATCAATGCGAATCTCAACCAAGTCAAACGACAATGGAACGCCAACCAAATCAACAGACATCGATGGGGCAGCAAAACCCGGATACTCTACAAGGTAACGCTTCAGACCAACATGCCGCAGGGCAAAATTTAAAGCGACCTTCAGATAATGATACCTCGTCTAGCGACACCAAAGGTCGATCTGCATTCAAAACAGACAATATAGACAGTTAACTTGGTTAGTTATTCGGTCAAACTTACAATAGATTTGAAGGGCAGACAGAATACCGAATCCCAACAATCAAAATAGGTTTAGTTACATTAATGAAACGTCGCCAGTGTAGTAGAATCAGTTAAAATCCCGCCAATTTATGCCCAGCAGCAAATATAACTAACATCACGAATTTCAGCAGGAAATCCAATGCAGTAACAAACAGTTTCACGCTTCAATTCATAGTAATAAAGTACTGAAAAGTAACCTGAAAAAATCAGTGATTTCAGAGACAACCAAATATATTAACACAGGAAGACAGTTCCACCTACAAGGACCCAGCAAATAAAAATTCTCAGTTGTATTTAAAAATCTACACATCCATCACAGAAGAAATCTACACTGAATTGGAAAGAAAACATCCATCACTCGTTAAAGTAACTAAGACTCGAAAAGACAGTAATCCAATTCAGTAATAGCAGCCGAATTCAACGGGAAAACATAGAAAATATTTAAATCAAGACAAATTTAGCAATCTCATTGTAAAGCTGAAAGGAGAAAAAGACCTAAAAGGCCCCATTCAATGCATGAGATGTCTAGATTTTGGTCATACAAAAAATAATTGTAACCACAAATAGCATGTATTTACTGTTCCAAAACCATTATTCTGCAGCACCCCCATAAAAAATGAACCATTTAAATGTTATAACTGTCAAGGAAATCCTGAGCAGACCTCAGAACAGTAGAATGCCCCTATTATAAAATAAACCAAAACCTAACCTCAAAGATCCTCCAATTAGATCTAGAACAAATGGGTCATCTGCAGTACCACCCAAAATAACCAAACTAACTTCCCCAGGCTGTCTAACACTCAAGATATCCCAAACTTTACACACTAACACAAACACAGAACAACATAATAATCGATTCTATAACTCTCAAAATCAAATCATCAAACACCTCGAACAAAATAACTTTCTCAACTCCCTGATCAATGCAATAGCCACTCACATAATCAATATAATCAACTCAATTATCATACATGTTAATGCTTATCCATTCATCTATCTCAGCATACATTAATAACAATTACGCAACAAACAAATTAATAAGATTACCATACTCGTTAGATACCAATGGCATAATCAACAAAGTTAACGAACTAAAATATTTCATGGAGATAAGAAAATTGATTTTGCATGTATAACTGAAACACATCTAAACAATAGTACAAAGTCATATGCCAGATTATAAAGTAATCAGAGCAGACAGACCCAAACTCTAATGGAGGAGGTAATGATACTAATAAGAACTGTAATACCATTTTATCAATAATACTACCACCAACCCCAGGTATCGAAACAGCAGCAATTAAATTTGTAATAATAACTATCTGGAAACTACACTCATAGTAGCATATAAGCCCCCAATGTGAAAATTCAGGATACCAATATCATGAGTGTTATTGATCAACACACTAATAATTGTCTAGGTAGTTTTAATGCAAAACATACAAAAAAGTGGGGATGTAAAGCTAATAACTCAGCTGGGACACAACTACCACGGTTGACAAACAACAACAAATTAAGTTTCATAACCCCAAATGAACAGCCAACCTACTGCCCGTTTGATCCTCTAGGAACCCTGATCTGGTAGACATAGGCATAACAAATATACAACAAAAGTTTTCTCCACAGTACACCATAAAATGGACTCAGACCATCCTGATAACTAATCACTACACAACAGTCACTCACATTCACCTCCAAAACTCAACACTCACAAAATTAAATTGGCAAATATTTAAGAAATAAATGTTAAAACCAAACATCCCAAGAGTTCAAAACTAAATGCCCCTCTAGAAATAGATCAAGCAATCCACAATGCTTAATAACATAATATTAAAGAACTAGAACAGTAAACCAAATAAATCACCTACCATTACACAGAATAAAACAATGAATACACCAAAAGCATAAGAAATCTAATTCCATAAGAAATAAAACAAGAAGATTAGCAAATTATACTAGACACCCTGAAATTAAAAGGAACTAAATCTATTAACATATATTACAAAAAACACTTTTCACACACAAACAGCAACAATACAACACCATGATTCAGGCATTAGCTCAAGTAACAATACACTGTGGCAATTTAAAATAAAATACTAAAGAAAAAATACTATTCCTCACTTAATGCCAACTCAGGAAAAATTCTCATACTTGAAAAGCTGAAACACCTAGCAAATCATTTTGCAAGTACATTTCAAACCAAACGACTCACCCCCACATTCAACACCAGAACAATCACTGAATGTAGCAGCTCCTAATTACTGTGTACCATCCAGAATTAGATTCATATCTCCCAGAAATAATAAACATAATAAAAACACTCCTAATATAAGAAGGCTGGGACCTTATTAGAGATAAACAACAAAATTCTAAAGAATTTGCCACGTAAGCCATAGCATTCTTAAATATGTTATAACTCTTCATTAAGAACAGGTTACTTCCACTATTATGGAAGCCTCCATGTAATGCCCATTCCAAAATAGACAAGAAACACCATCAGATGCTTAGAAAATTATCGACCAATCTGACCTGTTACCCTCCTATCAAAATTCTTGAGAAACTTATTCAGAAAGAAGACTTAGTAATTACCTCAATAAAAATGACATCATTCCCAGACACCAATTTGGATTCACAGAAAAGTTATCAACCACATCAATTATTAAGAATCACAGAACCTTGTATCCATACAGCATTCCCAAAACTACATACTATATCAACCTTTCTGGATGTTTCTGAAATACCGATGAGGTATGGCATCAAGGTCTCATGTACAAACTAAAAATCAATGGCACACCCAAATACCTAACCAACATCATCAATAGCTTCATATACATTAGAACCTTTTCAGTGTCAGTAGATAATCATCTCTCAAACCCCAAACCAATATATGCCTTTGGGTCTTCCTCAGGGCTCCCCATTGTCACCTGTATTATTTAAATCTTTACACATCTGAGTATCCACCATCCAACATAGATCAAAACAGCACAATTTGCAGATGATGCAGCATTTGTTCAGAAACATATCCACTTGACAGAATAAAACACATTACAGCAACATCAAATCAAATACAGTCTTGGTCAAACAAATGGAAAATTAATTAAACCATCTATAAGTCAACAACCAAAGTACTCATTAAAAACAATTTCAACACCACCCTCTCACACTGAACAAATAACATCATTCCTTGGACTCCACAAAACAAAGCAGTGAAATATCTAGGTCTGCATCTGGTACCAAACTCAACTGGAAGAACATATGACATTAAAACACAACAAACAAAAGCCAAACTATTTCAATTAAGCCACTAATAAATAACCACAGCAAAATAACAATAGAAATGCCAAACTCATATATACATATAGTAGACCCTTAATGCTATATGCTTGCCTGTATGGATCAGTGCAGCAAAAACCAATATACATAAAATACAGGTCATATAGAACAAATTCCTTTGAACAATAACCAAGCACCTGGTTCATTTCAAACAAACAACTTCATAAAGAAATTCAAATAAAACCTATCATACACCACATCATAAGTTATCAATAATTTTTTACAATAATATGTCAACAATCACACAACTATCCAATTACAATTTGTTAAAGCACTTATGAACACAGAATAAAATAGATTTCCTAAACATGTATTTACATCCAATTTGCTGGTTAGATGATTCTGGCAGAGATTACTCAGTGGGTTCCTCTCCTAAGTAATAACTGTAAAGTAATAATAGTTTAGTGTTTAAAATAGATCATAAAGCATAAAAACATGTAAGAAAGAGTTTGTAGTGTAAGCTGACATATACCATTCAGAATAATAAAGTAATTGAAAAAAAAAAAAAAAAAAAAATCCACGGCTGATCGGAGTTCGAACCACAAACTTCGATATAGTAGTCCGATACGCTAACCGATGCCGTAACGCCGCTTTAAAGCAGTGGTGGTGGTGGTGGAGTGGTGGTGCTTGTCTTCTTAAATTAAAACTTTACTAATACAAAGGTTGAGGTTACGCGGGCTCCTCAGTCAGGATCTAATTCAGAGAGAATGTTGGGGACAATATGAATGGAAACTTGTTACATGTTCAGGTTCTATGTGATGAGTTTTTGCCTTGTCTGTGAACTGATAGTACAGAGGGATTTGGGATATGTTATGGGAAGAAATACTGTGGCTGGATAGGTGATGTGATAGTCTATGATCTCTTAGTCGAATTCATTTTTGTAACGCTGTTGGTGACATAGCAGGAGCGTTTGAAATAGTGCAGAAAGTGGTTTTTATATTGTTTGAAGTTTCCTTTGGTTGGTTTTGCTGCATTTAACCAGATTGAGCGGGCGTATAGTTGGGGTCTTATTATTGTTTGTAAATTTGTAATGCTGAATTGTATGATAATAGGCTGAATCTATGTATTAATAGAGTTTAACTGCATTAATTTGATTCTGGCTTAGTGATTTTGGCATCTATATTCTACTTCCAATTGAGTTTTGTGACCATGTTCAGTCCTAAGTATCTGATTACCATAATAAGATGGCTGATGACCTGCTAGCTTAAATAAACGGGTAACGAGGAGAGCCAAACAAGGAACGAATGACTTTATATAAGAATGAGTGATTTGATTTCGTTTATTTTGTCAGGAAAAGTAGAAACTCTATGTGACATGGGAGAAGTATAATCTGTATCCGTTTATTAGGCTTCAGAATCTCTTTCTCAACGTTTTACTACACATAGTTAATTGATAAATAAAATTACTAACAAAGTAAATTCAAATACAAAGCAAATTGGAAATGACTCGTCACTCAGTTCATACTCATTTGCTAATAAAGATTTTTTGTGAATGAAATCGGTCTGCCAAGAACCCCCATTTGAAGATGCACTGTAGATTTGTCCTACATTACACAAATGCAGCTGGCCTCTTTGATTTCTCCTGGTACCAATTTTATTTTAAGATCAGTTCCTTCCTTTCTTCTTGCGTCTCATTTCCAAGCGCAAATGCTATACCCTTTCATGTATTCTAAGTTATACCAGTCAACAACATTTAGCTACTTGCGTAATTAACTCACGTCAAACACAGCTGCTTTTCTTAACAAGATTACCTCTTCCTTCGTCTTCGTCACTAGAAAGAGCACAAGAAGGAACAATATTTTGGATTCGGTTGTTGTTCAGTTCGAACTTTTGTCCATGAGTTTTTCGGAATGATTACCCGTGACGTTTCACTTGTGTTGTAGTAGCTTGTACCTACTTAAGCTTTCAAGGTGTATTGAGGGCTAAATTAACTCGACTAGGCAGTTACGCATTGGGACGTGTTAAGTGAACGCGTCCACTACCGCTGACTCAATTCATTTCGTCGACGGCCAGGAAGCTATTCGCGTGACTCGAAACAGACTCGGTGTAGATGTTTTTTCATTTGGTGTCAACGCGTGTGTACTCAGATAGTATTTCACAGCTGGATTTTTGAGTGCAAACACTAAGAGTACACAAAAATCTGGCGATGCATCTACAGATGGAAGTGAGAATTTTATGCTGTAAGGAGATACGTTCTTACAGTGTACGAATACGTTCTAATCTCGTGATCACTTTGACTACGTAACATTTTTATATAAATTGGTCGGTAGTATGCGTATTCATAGTATCATTTGTAGATGCAAGGTACATCGCAGCACTTACGTTCAAAATCTGAGACAAAACCTTACTATTACTATTTTTTAGCAATTATGTATTTAAGGTGCTGCCTTATAAACAATTTATTTTTATTTAATAGAGTAATTATTACAATAAATTAAACTTGATCCAATGTGCTAGGCCGAAACCTTCAAGCCGATACAATACCTACATTCTACCGAGTTCTAACCTTTCGCCTTGGTATTCTTCAAATGGTCTCCATCGCCTCAAAGCCGCGAAACGAGACCGCAAGGTACGGCTTCTGAGAAAAACTGAAGGGGAAAAACCTGCCGTCGAAGCCAGTACATGCTACCTTCCGGTTTTAGACTATTTATTTGGCGCGGGCGTCAAGGCATTCTCCTTCCAGTGTTTGGCCTCCACCGCACCTAGAAAACAAACAGCACCAGAAAATCGTCCGCACCAACGCCTCTAACCTAACCTTTCCGATTCCCACTTCCCTTCGCCCCCTAATGTGCTTTAGCCGTTTCCTTTTATTTTATTTTAATTTAATTTATTTTTAATTTATTTAATATTTTAATTAATTTAATTTTAATTGATATAACTTATTTTAATTTATTTAACTTGTTTAAATTAATTTTAATTTTAATTTATTTAACTTATTTAATTATTTTAAGTTATTATATATATATATATATATATATATATATATATATATATTTTATTGACTTATTTATCTATATGTAACAATTGACTACAATTTATAACTTTTTTTTATTTATTTTTTTTTTGTACTGTTTACTAACCTAACATAACTTACTGACTAACTTAATTGTTGGTTTATTGATTTATTACATATTTCTCTCAGTCTGGAAGTACGCTCGTACTAACCACTGCTGTTTTCCTCCTTAATTTCCGTTTCTCTAGTGGTCGAACCTTTCGAAATGTTCCTAATTCTTTCATGAAGTTGGCTCTTTTATCCCTAGAATGTTTGGGCGAGCGTTACGTTCCTATGTTGGAAGTAGTAATTTCCCATTCCATCCATTTTCTCTTTCCAAGTTTCGGTCGCACTGCAAATTAAAGGATGGATGCAGTCTTCCCTATCACCGCAAAGCACACAGATGCCATTACCATTTCGAGTCCTTTAATCTACGTTGCATCCCCCGACCCTGAACCAAGCATACTCCCCTCTTGCGTCCTTCTGCGGTGTGTTTACGTAACGTTTCGCAACCCCATAACGGACTCGCGTGAATTTGCGCAATGGCAGACGTTTTTCGGCCGTTGCTGCGGGATCTCTTGCCTTTTAATATCCGCAAGTCTATCCGAAATTAACCGCTCTGCTGTCACGTGTTCTCCTATGCTCCCACCATTTCCGGAGAAACGTCACCCAGACCTGAACGTTCCAGTAGCAGTTTAATTTTATACAACCAGTAGCGTTGGTTACTTCCCTGTAACTGCACCCGAAAACATCTATTTACAGAGTGAGTCAGCCTGTTCACCTGCTAATTTAATCCAAAGTTTAATGGGTTTCATTTTAAAATCTTTCCAAATTCCTACTACCGACCTCTCTTAGGACTCCGGCATTTGCTGCAGATCTAGAGACTCGAGAATTAATTTGAAATAATCTGTTTCGACGCTCTAGTCGATCTATCCTATCCACTCCCCAAATTCTGCCCCATAATTCATTTGCTGGGAGAACTAGCGATTTAAACATCGTCTCGCACACCTTTAAAGAGCGTTCGGAACCCTGCGCACTGCCAAACAGTTTTCTTTGGCGTAATTCTTCCTTTACTGTGCGCCGCCACTGTGTGATTCTCCATCCCCATTCATGGAAGAATTTTGCCCCAAGATATGTAAATGTTTTTGCCAGTCAATCTCTCCTCTGAGCGTAAACCATCTCTCCCTTATTATGAATAAATCCGTCTTAGAACCAACTACTTTGTTTTGAATATTTACTTTTGTCCCATGTTCGCACGTTCTGAGGATATTTAAACTTTTTGTAAGCCGTCGTAGTCCTCGAACATAAAACTAAATCATCAGCATATAGTAGTCCGGAATGTTCAGGCCTCAATTTCAGCGCAGATGTATCCGCATCCTGTAACCACGTCAATAAATCGTTTATAACCAAGATAAACAATGGCGGTGAGAGAGGACAGCCCTGTCTTACTCCTTCACTGTCGATTTTATTTTTCGCGTTTGTGCTTCCATCACCGCACCTGACACAGAAATTTACGTCGTATATGCTCTGCAACACTTTTAAAACTTTACGTGAGACGCCCTGGCTCATTAGTTTTGCCATAAAGCTTTCCTATTGATAGAGTCAAAGCCATTTCCGAAATCTACAAAACTGCAATATAGTGGCCCCGTTTGCCTGTGCCCCTGCTTTACTAGGGTATCTAACACAAAGATATTGTCGGTAGTCGCGAAGCCTACTCCCCTAAAACCTGCTTGCAATTCCTGATATTTACTGTGCTTTTCCGCCCATTCACTCAGTCGCCAGGTGGAGTATTTTACAAATAGCTTGCTCTTAGAGCTGGTAAAGACTAATTCCGCGATAATTTGTGGGCAATTCGTATTGCTATTCTTAAAGACTGGTTGGAGGATCGCTGTACTCCACGTTTCTGGATCGATCCAGAATCAACGTATTAAATAAATTTGAACACTCTCTGGGTCTATATGCCACAATTCAGAAATAAATTATTGTCGGAATGCCATCCGCGCCGCCTGCCTTATTATTCATGGCTAGCGTAGCCCTATTCCACACTTCATTCCAAGTTATCGGTTCGTCAATTCAGGAACATCCCGATTCCGTGATAATATATATCCCTGTTCCAATATTCGCTTCTTCAGCACCGTGAAAATTACTGCTCCCACGCGTCTGGTAAATCGCATTACTTACATTCTTTTTATTACGAGTGATCTTATAACGTCCGATTGATTTATTATGATTGTTTCTTAAAATTGCCTCTATTCTTGCTGTCTCACTCTCTGCCAAGATTTCTTCATTTTCTCTTATTGTGGCCTCAATGTTGCCTGCGTAGTAACAGTATTTGCCTTATAAACAACTAGGTCATTGACCACAGTCACAAAAAACATTATTTTATTTTTATTTATTTGTATTGTTTGTATAATTTACTTATACTTTTTTATTGTTAGCGTCAAGGCGGTTAAAAGTTTTCTGACGTACTATGGGAACGTGTATTCTATTTACATTTCTTGAGTCCTAGGATCTGTACCTTGTTTTTCCTCATTTTGCCCACTTTGTGAGGAAGCGAATTATTATTGCTGCAGAATATGAGAACAATAATTTTAACCTTCTGTCCCCATTTAATTGTATAAAGGGGACGAATATTGATGTCACATTTATGTGTAGAATCGAAACAAGGCGCTATCTCAGTATTCGCTCACAGAATTGGGAAAATTTTCAAAATCCTTGCCTTTGTGGTTTAAGAATATTTCAGTATTATTCCATCTCAACTTACATGCACATATGTTCTTCATGTAAAATTGAAACTTACACATACTCTCTATATGATTTGAACCCACACAGCTAACCTCAATTACTGAAGGTTCTTCTTTTTATGTTGCAGGTAAGTCGCTATTTTAGACCGCCGCATGTTTAATTGTGCATCTAGTTGTTTTCTCACCACTAAGGTAGGTGCGAAGATTAAGAGAAGAGTGAACTCACAATCCAAGTGCTAACGCAAGCGCATTGGTTTTTGATGGATTTATTTTTTTCGTGTTTCCGGGCGCGTCAACTACTTTGGTCATTATTCCCGTTAGTGTAGTGCATGTTTTTTCCTCGGGAGATGGCGGTGATCTTCCCCCGCTGGATGGCAGATCGGCGCCGACCTACCGTCTGTAGTGGGTTTCCCCTAACCAGGACTCTCCCACCACCAGGGCACCGCCCCAGCCGGAACAAGCTCTAAGCTCCCGACCGGTCTCCCGGAATATGTGGTAGAGTAGTGCATGTTAGATGTAAGTGCGTGTGTGTAAGGGGAAGGAAGAGAGGAAGGACTGAACGCGCGCGGTCGTGGCCCGTTTGGTAAATTTTTCTCCGGCATTCGCCTGGTGTTGATCGAAAAAACACGGAAACTACCGATCAGAGCAGCCAACTTCAAGAATTCTCATCAGACCAGACTGAATTCGACGTAGCTGAAAGCTAGTGTCGAAATCTGCCTCCGTCAGGACTCAGACCTTCAGAACGCTCTGTTCGGGAGCGCTGCAGTGAAATTAGTTGGTACGCTGAGCTACCACTCTCGGTGCAAGCGCATAGGAAATACTCCCTCTAATAATGAAACTCAGTTTTAAAGGTAGTTTAGTTCTGAATAAATGTTTCGTTGTTCAATGTTACATCTTAGCATCTGCTAATTTTTTCCATACAATTCTCGGCAAATAATTTTCTGTTCTTGAACTATATGTTTCTGCATTTACTTAATTTTCACACAATGTACTCATTTCCATTGGCATTTTGAAACCTCATTCATTTCATTTTTGATCTGTCCCTTCTTTTTAGTTACATTCATATAAATATTTTATTACTACTTTATATAAGATATTTTTGAATGTAATTCCAAACCTTCGAAACTTATAATGTAATATATTGAACAATGTTATGAGGTGATTTCTTTCTATACAAAGAATATTCGAAACTTTGTTTCCCTATAATCCCATAACTCTTTCTCTCAAGAGCTTTCATATTAAGGTTAATTTTTAACATTTCTAAAGATGAATTGTTTCAACACCACTGATATAGAGGCAGTATTTGCTTTACTTATTATTAAGTTATTTATTATATTTATTAATATTATTCTACTAAACAACACATGGGGTACAAATACTCTGACATATATAAAAATAAATTCTGTTTATATTAATGACGTTTATCTTACTTGATTAATTAACTAAAAATTAATTTCATTTTAGAGTATAAAGCAAATGGATGAAGTAAAACATACATTCCAAATATACAGAATACTGTACACCAGAAGACGATTACATAAAGTTGTATATCAACTGACATTCGCGATTATACGTGTATAGTGCAACAAAATTATATTCTTTTTTTCGTCCTATTATTGATGTCAACAGTCCCGTGACTTGCATTTAGAAACTGTTTTACGTAACCTCTGGTTAGATAACACAAATCAGATTATAGGAACATATACAGCTAATGAAACTGTCAATCAACAAGACTTATACAACAGATTTTTATCGAGAGAATATATTCTGTGACAATTTGGATGTGTTACAATGAACACAAACTGAAAGAATTTCACATTCATGGAATAAAGTTATTATAAAGTACATCATACAATGAAAAATAAAGAAAGAAAAAAATTTTCTCTCACAAAATCAATATTAGAATTGATCAGTGTCTCTGTATTAAGTACTTTTAGCACTTGAGACACAAAGTCAGATGATTATGCATACATTTGGTTCATCATGGAATGAAACTAAACGCATAAATTTCAGGAAAAAATATACGTGAGAATCCGTCTCTCACAAAAATGCTAATACACAAAATAATGCAGGAGGTTGAGGTAACACGTTAGTACCACATTCTATTTGAATTTATCCTTCCACACTTATCGCATTCATAGTAAGAAACTTGGTTTCCAGGCAATAAAACTACAAAAGACCGGACCGATTGATAGAACGACAAACTATGAATAAGTCATGATTTATAATTTACATTCCATTGCAGAAAACTTCGAACATTTCGATAAAGGCTTTCCATTATGTAAACTCATAGCCCCTAATTTTTGTACTCATCAAACTGTTGAGGTTCATTATGTTATAACTATCAACAATTGCGAGCACGGAAACACAGCAAAGTAAAGCCATTTATCCTCACGGATTGCAAAACAGGTACAATAGATCCTGTTACAATTAGGAACAGTAAGTACAGTTAGTACAATGCCGGACAATGAAGCCGTAAAGCAGAGTAGCTGAAACTTCATTCTGAGTATGAGGTTTCAGCAATGAGAAATATGAGGTTTCAGTATAAGTCTTCTACTTCACTACAGATGGATATAGGATCACAAAGCACAGGAAGCTTGGCCGAATAAGTAACTCGGGCTTGTGATGGCTTTCAAGAGTTATAAAGCCCCGAAGCGGCAACACAAATCACACATTGTGTCAGCCCTTGTCCGGATAGTTTCAGGCAATTCAACGAATGAATTATGGTACGTTATTGCGAAATACTTCATCTAA
The DNA here is from genome assembly GCA_964035755.1 of Teleogryllus oceanicus. NCBI lineage: Eukaryota > Metazoa > Arthropoda > Insecta > Orthoptera > Gryllidae > Teleogryllus > Teleogryllus oceanicus. Next base: position 334,847,830 of record CAXIVR010000001.1, on the reverse strand, counting down.
CTAATTGATCAGCTAAATGCTCTGAATATGTGGTTAATAGATGAAAGATAAAATAGGTAACTTAAAGGTAGTGCACATTTCATTTCAGTTTCACGTATTAATTTAATGAGCAAATAGGACAAACACTATTTAATATTCGTTGGCTAATTAGAATTGGGTTGTCAATTCATTAATTTCTAAGAATAATGAGTTCCCTAAGAAATATGTTACTAAGAAAATTAATTATACGAGGACTGGGGCATAAGTAATGTAACTAATTTTTTTGTGAATACGACCACTGGTCGAAAATCTGAAAATACACACATCAAAGACGAGATATGAACTTCGTAGTTAGACATCTAAGGATACATCAAAATTGTGTTTCTCATATTTATTAGGATAGTACTGGTTTCATGTTCCGAAACATTTTTGCGTGTACAGATTCTGAAGATTTAAAAGCATTAACTATCGTTCTAAGGAGGCCAGATTACGCCGGGTTCGATTATCGCACGTATAAGTCAGTCTTTACACTCTGATCGTCACGTGTGTTCCTGGTCACAAGATGCTATACTGACCCAGTAGAAACTCTCCTGCCACATGTCATCTGTCGGTTTGGAAGTGAATTATTTCCCAAGAGCTTCCACTTGCTCGTCCTTCGATATTCTCTGGCATTTATGATTTGTTTTTCGTGTTTCCGGGCGCGTCAACTGCTTTGGTCATTGGTCCGTTGGCGTGGTGCATTTTTCTCGGGAGATGGCGGTGATCTTTCCCGCTAGATGGCGGATCCGGCGCCGACCTACCGTCGGCTAGTGAGTTTCCCCTAACCAGGACTCTCCCACCAGCGGGCACCGCTCCAGCCAGGACAAGCTCCAAGCTCCCGACCGGTCTCCAGAATATGGTAGTGTAGTGCATGTTAGTGTAAGTGTCTGTGTCAGGGGAGAGGATAGGACAAGGAAGAGGAAGGGAAAGATCGCGCGCGGTCATGGCCCGTTTGGAAGGGCACTGCTCGGCATTCGCCTGGTGTTGATCGAAATCACGGAAACTACCGATCCAGAGCAGCCGGCCGCCAGAATTCTCCTCCGGACAGCGACTGAATTCGACCTAGCTGAAGAAGCTAGTGTCGAAAATCCTGCGCCGTCAGGACTGGAACCTAAGGACCTCCCGGTCAGAGATGCGCGATGACATCAGTTGATGCACTTTGAGCTACCGCTTTCTCATTGCTTTCTGTGCTGGTGAAACACCCACACAACCATTTACAATTGTTATAAACACATATTAGTACAGCATTTCTTTCACGATGCATAAAATTGTGTGATCGGATGACATTTCTTTAAAAAATAGTTGCCATGATTTTGCCCCAATCTTGCATTGTATTAAGATTAAATATATTAATATGTTACAAAGAAAATTAATAAAGATAATGCTCATCTTAAGTACATTCATGAAAAAATTGCATGGTTTTAAATTTTAATGAATCAGAAGCCTGCCGAAAAAGCGAAAATTGGTTAATACATCTACTGATGTGTGTATTTCGTATTTCATTGTCAGGACGAAGTGACACACGTTCAAGAGAATGACCCAAACCATTGCCTGGAAAAGAAAAATAAAATTAACAGATTTTTGTCTCGAACATTGTGAAATAAATCGATATACAACGCACCCCAACAAAGAAATATATGATACATTCCGGAATGAGTTGTAAATTCGAAATATGGATCGATCAGCACTTGCCGATTAGTAGTACATCAGTCCTTAATATTCCACTGTGTTCTCATGAAATAATATTTGCAATTATCATTTACGTTTATAAGCATCATTATTAGTAATCCATTATGTTCCACGATAACAATGACATTACGTCAAAATGCGCTTAATTCATTTACAATACCAGCTCACACACGATTTTGTAATCCCCAGCGTGTTCCAAATAAAATACGATTTTTCACTCCTGATTTCAGGCGAAAGCCGCCAGGAGTGAGCTAACTGGAGTGTGTTGCCCCCGCGGCCTAACTCCCGTCGAAGCAAACGATTACGGCCACCTGGGCGGGAGCGATACGTGTTTGCTATGGGAGCTCCGCCACACAATAGCCCGTCTGCGGCGGGACGTTGTGGCAAACGGGCGAGCAGGCTTTGGAGCAGGAAGGGGACCGGAGCCGAGGCAGTGGAGGAAGCTGCGGCCTGCGCGCAGCAGGCTCCGCTCCGCTTTTCCGATTCAGCTCACCCTGCCCTCCCAGACACACACAGGCTATTCACGCCCTCCGCCCGAACTCGCTTCACGCTCCCGCCGCACCCCCTGCACCGTCACTCTTCACCCCGTCCCTTCTCGCTCGCCGATGCGACGTCATGTCGTCATGCCCCTCTTCTCGTCCCGTCACGCTCCTCCAAGGTCCTTTGCGCCCTCAAGGTCGTCACGCTATATCATTCCCGTCGCATTCGTCACGTCTCGTCACGCCACAATATACCCCTTCACGATCCGTCACTTTGTACGCCCGTTACCGTACCTTGAATTTGTTGATCGTTTTTCGTAAAAAAAACAAATAAACAAACGGAAGTGACGCGACGATAGAAAAGTATAATCTGAGCACGTCAGCTTCACGCCCAATCGCTCTTCCACGCAAGTCACGCCCGCCACGCGAGTCATAACCTGTCACGCCTAGTCGTCCTGCGCTCTAACGCGTTCGGGCCCTGCCTTGCCTCTTCGCGTCTTCACGCAAACCGCCATGCTTTGTCATGTTCCCTCAAGCGCCATCACGCGCAGTCACACCGTGTCACGACCCACTTCGTCTCTTCTCAACCTTAAGTCGGTCCAGCTTCGACACGCACCTCCCCGGCCAAGTCACATGCCTTGCCGCTGCTTTGCTGCAGTGCCGTCCACGCCCCCGCCCGTCCACCGCCTCTCTCTCCCCCTCTCCGAGTCCACTTCTGGCGCTCAGTTGTGCAGCCGCCAGCGAGCCCTTTCGATCTCCTGATGAGTGCTCAGAAGTTTATGATCGATCAGTTTTCTATCGACGTACAGAAGAAAAAAATTGTTTTCTTGCTATGTAAGCGTGATTATTTTTAGCATTACTTCCAGTAATAAATCGAATATAATTTCAAACATTCCGTGTTAAATTTGGAAATTTAAGTGCCTACAGTTCACTGTGTTTTGTGATGTGAAGCCTTCAGTGAAGCCATCAATCATCCTAGAAGACAAATCAGGGAAAACACATCCGTATTTATAAGGTTTATTCATATAATTAGATTTTGGTATGGTACCATATGAATAATATTTTTAACCTTAATTTTTTCTTAAGGTAATACTTTACAGTTGAACTGTGATCCTCATGGCCATGAGAAGGTTTTGAAAACCACAGGATTTTGTTAAGAAAGTAACAGCCCCTAAGTTTTGCCTCAGTGTGATCTGAGAAAAATTCATATTTTATGCAATTTTTTCTCATTTCAAAACTGGTTTTATTTATTATAAGAGAACCACTTGTCTACCAGTTCTTCTATCAAAATCCAGCATCTACATCAAATTTGGGATTTTTGGACACCTCATTCACCTCTGTAGCTTCAGATTTGATGTTTTTGGTCAATTTGAAATATTTTCAAGCTGTATTCTGAGCAGCAGCTACAGTCCTGCAGACACTCTGGGGTTCGCTAGCATCGAACAGGTGTCAAGAGGTCACATACCTGCAGGCGCTACCCTTGCACATGTTCTTTGCGGTTCCGTTATCGATCCATTCTCCCTGCTATGACCTCCCTTCCTTGGCTGTTTCCACTTCACAACCCCTATATAAAGCGTGCGCTCTCTTTGCAGGCTCACTCTCTCTTGTTCTTTCTCTTTTGTAAAGCTCATTCTCTTGTTATTTCAGCTGCGTCCAGTGGCATGCTTTATTAGTCTTCTCATAGAGCCCGGCTCCTTCAAGTCTGTTATCTTATCAATCTGTATATAGTATTTGTTGTAAATAGTGTTTTTAATTTTTTTCCTTGCCGAGATAGTATATTTAGTTTTACTTACAATAAGATCAGATCAAATTATGAAGACTAAAAATAATATTGTTCGTCAGTAAAGCCTGAGCCATGGTTGTTGTTTTTTTGTTGGTTTCCCCTTTGAACCAAACAATGTGTTAATGAGTGAGTGCATAAAGGTATTTAATGTGTTGATTTGGACTTGGAAATGGAACTCTTACTTTGAAATGTTAATGATTTAATGTTTATGTTGTTTGCAGCTCGTTTACTACATATGTTATGTTTATGTATGTCGCTGACCTCACAGTTGAGTGTGGAGGTGCGGCTAATGTTCCTGCGCATTTACTTATGAATATTGTTAATGTTGCAGTTCCTGCCTCAGTAAGACGGCGCAGCCGCTTTTGGCAATTTATGGAAGAGTGCTCCCGCTGGTATAAGTCGGCGCTTGACCGCATTCGGCTTTTACGAGGAGACTACGTAAAGAGCGTTGCTTGGCCCGTGCGGTAAGCTCGAACCGCAGCCCTTGTTACCAACGTCACGGCCCCACCAGCCAGCAGAGAAGTCAGCTGGGCTACAGCTGTCACCGGCACGCAGCGGTGGGGTCACGTGCTGACACGCGCATGCGGCACGCTGATCGGCGCTCGTGTCTGGAGACAGTTTTTGTTCCAGCGAGCAGCGGGCGAATAATATGCACCTCTCGCTTATGCATCGCTTGCTGCATTCCCTATGTTGTCTGGTTACGAAAGGTATAGTAAATCCATTTCAAGAATTTTGTGTATGCACTCCTACGAGTTGGTTCCATGGCTCATGCGTAGTTCTGTTTGTGAATGTTATTTGAGAAAAGAAGGCCTAAATACAAGCCTTCAACCAAATTTGTTTATATACGTTTCTATCTGCCTCGTCCTAAGTGGGCATTCAAAGGTAGATTATAAGACAGCATTTCTGTATGTGCTAGCGCGATGTTGTAGATGCGCTACTAAGTTAGTGTTCACCTTTCTGTTACAAGGTTTGTGTTTCAATTTTCAGCTTCCTCGCCTAAATTAGGTTCTTTCAGAGGTCGACTGAAATCATTAATTCTGTATGTCCGGCGCATTTTGCGCGCCTTTGTTATGTGAGACCTCGACCATCCTTCATTCTGCTTGTAAATTATGAAATTCTGCTTTGTTTCCCGCAGCTGCTTTGCTAACCTGCGCATCAGAAAAAACTAATATATCAAGTTGTTTATCTAATAAATGGTATATTGAAAGTTATTTGATGTCATATCTCGATTTGAGATCCTATAAAGTTGCTTGTTTAACTTTTCATTAAAACCTGGGTACGTCCATTTGAAAAGTTCAAGTGTGACTGACAATCTTCTGAATTTGATAGCTTGAAGCTTTTGTGTTAGCTTGCATAATTATCTCCCCTTAGGCGATGCATGGTCAGTTCGCTACATGCATGTGAAAATTAAATATTATCAATGTGCTGTTTTTCAACAGCTGGCGACCGTATTAAATAAATTGTCATTTAAATAAGAGGTCAGCCAAGTTTGATATTTAACACAAAACTGGCGACCGTAGCAGGACACAAGAGATCCAACTTTATGAAACAATCAATAACTTGTATTACTTCATTTGTATTTTTCTTTCAGCTTAAAGTTTAATTTATTTACAGCTGATTTTGTTCCACGTTGTAACAGTTTTCACAGTTCACCTCGTGTTTGTCTTTGAATTTATTTGTCTTCTGGGTTACTTTTGTAACGCTTTCTTTGTTATTTTCTTCAGTTCATAAATTTGTATGCTCTAACCCCGGACCCCTGTCGAGAAATTGTGAAACTCGAGACAGACAAGCTTGCAGGCTCGCCTAACTCGCATCGACCAGTTGCGGAGAAGAGGAGCTATTATAGTCTCACCACCTTTGAAATTTTTTCTCAACATAGGCGGTAGTAACCACACGAAATCCGCACAGGATTCAAACTAGAATCTGATTTTGGGAAGTACAGCGTAGTTCGACAAAATTAGATGCGTGCTTTTGAGGAGAGCCAGGCAACGAAAGACTGATTTCGAAAATAGGTATTTCGCCTTGATAACCAGAGCCGCGCAGTTGCATAGGAATATAAAACGGAAGGTACCGTCTGTCAGCACGAAGGTTCGTTGTCCCGCCGGTCTTGGTATGGCCTCGACCGCAGCTGTCTCGGCGTACCGGCTCAGAGCACCCCCATTCGCGATTCAAATCGTTCCGCCTGGAACAAGCAGGCAGGCATTTTCTGTCGTACCGCGTCCTCGCGTACCTCGAGTCCTTACTTCAGATGAGAAAACGACGCGGTACCCCGCCTTTCCAACGCCCGTGTACGACATTCATCTAGGCCGCGCCTACCTGTTCCTGAGAATTCCTTCATTTTCCGGCAATGATTTGATGGGAGCATTTTTTCTCTTATTCGAAAGTTTAGTGCATAATTCCCCGACCTGCCAGGGTGAAAATGGCACTTTCTACAATCTTATCTCACTGGTAGTGCTGCAAAGCTGATTGCAGGCTTGCCCTATGTCGCGGAAAGTTATGCCGAAGCAATTGCATTCTTAAAAACAGATACGAAAACCCTAAGCTCCGCAAGCATAAATTACTTTCATCTTTATTTAATTATAATATGACGCTAAGACTCAGTAGTCGTTTATTTGGGATTAGTTGATCGCACTTCCAAACGTAATGTTCGTGCTCTCAAAGTTCTCAAAGAACCAGTGAATCTTTAAGGATTCTATCTAGTCTTTCTTATTACTTCAAGTTAGACGAAAATACGCATAGAGACTGGGAAGCCCATTCAGTGCAAACACGTATCAACTCTTGAAAACTTATATACGTTCTTGGAGGCTAGGGCCGTGCCTTGCCAGCGTGGCTGCCGATAGAAAGAGAATGAGAAAGGGACACGCCCAAGCCAATGCCTAGAAGCAAGAATTTTGTTTCTGATCATAGTGATGAGTGTAATTTGTGCAAAGGTTTGCACAGTCTCATAAAAGTGCAAGTTATTTCGTGAAAAGTCAACTTATGATAGATACTTATTCGTCAAGAAAACAAACTTTGTTTTACGTGCTTAAGGCCCGGGCATGGCGTGCCGCTGTGGCAGTCGTGTAATAAATGTAATAACAAACACCACGCGCTTTTGCACGAAGAATTTAGTCCGAGAATAAATGGAACAAACGGCAGTTGTGAAGACGAATGCTCGAGAACCGCAGAGTGCAGGCAAATCAGCGCGCACGTTGTCACAATTACAGCTGAAAGCCGTGCTGTCCACCGTTCGCGTATCAGTGAAGAACGCGGAAAATAAGTTTGTTAAGTTCAGAGCCCTCCTTGACAGCAGTGCTTGCACATTCTCTGATTACGAATCGACCATGAAGAAACTGAAGGTACAAGCTAACACTACTTCAACTTGCATTACCGGAGTCAGTGGCACTGCTTCTAAATCTTTAAAATCAGTTCGCTTGTCGATGGCCTCCGTCGTTAGCAGATTTTAGCTTCAGTTTGAATGCGCTCGTGGTAAAATATTACGACCGATATTCCTCATACTCTTGATCTCACTAACTTAGAAATCCTGAGAATGTAAAGCTTACGGACCCTGAATATCACGTAGCGAAAACAATTGATATCTTGTTAGGCGCCGACGTGTTTTGGAATTGGCAAGATCGCGTAAGTAAAAATTCCGCGTACAGAAATGCCTGAACTTGACATTAAGAAAAACTGCATTCGGATACATTGTAACCGGCACCATGAAAAACTTGTTTCGGCCCGATCTAAATATTTACTAACTGTTACGGAACAGCGTAACTTCCCGGGAGTTCTGGGATTCAGGAAAACTCTGGCAGTAGGAAAAATGGTGTCACAATGGGGTTATAAAGGACGAACAGCAAAGTGCTCCCCCAGAAAATTATCAGCCCTTTTTGTCAGCAAGTCATTTTAACAAGTCCTGTTACAGCAACTTCAAGAATTTCAAGAACTGGTGGATTGAACCGGTTCACCAGGTTATAAAAGCACTCGTACCAAAAGTTTGGTGCAGATATATGTGATAAACTGAAGATAGACTGGTGCAATAAATATCTTGCACACAATGTTCAATCTAGAAACCCAAAAATTCAAAGTGACAGAGTTTTCATTTTACTAATATTCAGCACTCAAGAAGAAGCTCTACTGAGAGCTTGTTAATCAGGAAATGTGGAGGGTAACTCTCATAAACCATCAATATAAAAGGAAAGGTGTATCGTCTAAGCGCACAGTGTTCGATCTAGATCCATATTCTAATTCTGATTTAGATTCATGTACGATTCCCCTTATGTTGATCATCTTATTAAAGCGGGCAAAAATGCTCAAATATATCAGAGTCCTTATTTGTAAAATCAATTCAAATGCCAATCTTGCCACTTGAAAAATGTTCCACTCTATTAACAAGAAGGAATAGAGGTTATACTTAATTCAAAAACCTGTATGCTCCATGACTTAGATTTGAAGCCAGAAACCCCCTTACTCCCACTCACTTTTTGCTTGGCAAGCAGCTCAACACCTTAGCTCTGCCACCTCACCTACCATTACTAAATCTTCCAGTATATTCCAGGCTATACAGGCTGAGTCCTGTTTCTGGAAGCGGTGGAGTCTTTGAATATCTAAACCTGCTGCAGACCAGGGCCAAGTGGCTGTAGCCCGGACCTAAAGATTAGGACAGCTGGTCGTGTAGTGGAAGACCTCCCACCTCTCATCTGGCCTCTGGAAAGTGCTGGAGATCCTTCGGACGTGACTATCGAGTTCGGATAGTCAAGCTGAAAGCTTCGCAGGGTGTAATCACTCCGCACCTTGCCGAAGATCTGCCCTCTTCCGCGCTGAGGACGCCGATAACCTGTGTAGAGTGCCATCTCCCCCTCTACGTAGTTTTCCTGTAATAGAGGTTGGTAGGCATTCCACAGTGACTTGGTTAAGCACTCTGTTCTGCACTCCAGTTCCCAACATGTTAAATTTGGAAATTTAAGTGCCTACAGTTCACTGTGTTTTTGTGATGTGAAGCCTTCAGTGAAGCCATCAATCATCCTAGAAGACCATCTGAGGAAGAAAACACATCCATTATTTATAAGGTTTATTCATATAATTAGGTTTGGTATGGTACCATATGAATAATATTTTTATGTAATTTTCTTAAAAGGTAATACTTTACAGTTGAACTGTGATCTCATATTGCATGAAGGTTTTGAAAACCCTGAGATTTTGTTAGTAACAGCTAAGTTTTGCCTCAGTGTGATCTGAGAAAAATTCATGTTTTATGCAACAATTTTTCTCATTTTCAAAACAGGTTTTGTTTTATTATAAGAGGAACCGCTTGTCCTACCAGTTCTTCTATCAAATCCGGCATCTACATCAAATTTAGGACTTTTTGGACACCTCATTCACCTCAGCTTCAGATTTGATGTTTTTGGTCAATTTGAAATGTTACTGAAGCTGTATTCTGAGCAGCGGCTACGGTCCTACGGACACTCACGGGGTTCGCTGGCATCGAACAGGTGTCAAGGGTCACATACCCTGCAGGCGCTACCCTTACGTATTCTTTGGCAGGGGTTCAAATTATCGATCCATTCTCCCCCCTGCTATGACCCCCTCCCTTCGCGAAACATTTCCTTCACCAGCCCTATATAAGCGTGCGCTTCTCGCCTGAAGCTCGCTCTCTCTTGTTCTTCTCTTTGTACAAAGCTCTCATTCTCTTGTTATTTCAGCTGCGTCCAGTGGCGTAGCTTTGTTAGTCTTCTCATAGAGCCCGGCTCCTTCAGAGTCGTTATGTATATCAAATCTGTATAGTATTTGTTGTAAATGATGTTTTAATTTTTTTTTTCCTTGCCGAGATAGTATATTTAGTTTACCCCACAATAGATCAGATCAAATTACAAGAACTAAAATAATATTGTTTCTCATTTCGTCAGTAAACCTAGTACATAGTTGTTGTTTTTGTTGGTTCATGAACCAAACAATGTATTAATAAGTGAGTGCATAAGGTATTTAATATGTTGATTTGGACTTGAAATGGAACTCTTGCTGAAATGTTAATGATTTACTAATGTTTATATTGTTTGCGGCTCGTTTACTACATATGTTATGTTTATGTATGTCGTGACCTCTGATTGGTGTGGAAGTGCGACTAATGTTCACTGCGCATTTACTTATGAATGTTGTTGTCTTGCAGTTCCTGCCATAAGTAAGACGACACTTGGCCGCTTTTGGCAATTTATGGAAAGGTGCTCCCGCTGGTATAAGTCGGCGCTTGACCGCGTCGGCTTTGGGGAGACTACACGTAAGGCGTTTGTAGCCCGTGCAGTAGCTCGAACCGCGGCCCTTGTTGCAACGTCACGGCCCCGCAGCCGGCAGAGGTCGGCTGGGCTACAACTATCGCCGGCACGCAGCGGTGGGGTCACGTGCTGACCTTGTATGCGGCACTGATCGGCGCTCGTGTCTGGGAACAGTTTTGTTCAATGAGCGGGCGAGCGCTCATGTACCTCTCGCTGTCATCAAACACTGCATTCCTATGTTGTCTGGTTACCGAAGGTATATTAAGAAATCCATTCAAAATTTTGGTATTATGCACTCTAGAAGTTGGTTCCATGGCTCATGCGTAGTTCTGTTTATTACGAATGTTATTTGAGAAGAAGGCCTAAAATACGCTTCTTCAATAAATTTGTTTATATACATTTCTATCTACCTCGTCCTAAAGTGAGCATTCAAGGTAGATTATAAGACAACATTTCTGTATGTGCTGGCGCGATGTTGTAGATGCTACTAAGTTAGTGTTCACCTTTCTGTTACAAGGTTTATGTTTCGAATTTTTCCGACTTCCTCGCCTAAAGTGGGTTCTTTCAAGAGGTCGACTGAAATCATTAATTCTGTATGTCGGCGCATTTTGCGCGCCTTTGTTATGTGAGACGGCCTCGACCGTCCTTCATTCTTAACCCGTAAATTGTAATTCTGCTTTGTTTTCCCATAGCTGCTTTTGCAACCTGCGCATCAGGAAAAACTAATATATGTAAAATTGTTTATCTAATAAATATGTTATATTGAAAGTTATTTGATTGTCATATCTCCTGATTTGAGATCCTATAAAGTTGGCGATACCTTTCATTAAAAACACGGTGCATCCCATTGAAAAGTTCAAGTGACAATCTTCTGAATTTCGATGGCCGGCTTTTGTGTTAGCTGCATGAGTATCTCCTTAGGCGTGCATGGTCAGTTCGCTACATATTGCATTGGCGTAATTAATGTTATCAATATTTTCAGCAGCTGGCGACCATGTTAAATAAATTGTCATTAAATAAGAATTAGCCAAGTTTGATGTTGGCATTCCGATACAAAGCAGAGAAAACGAGAGAGTGAAGGCGAAGCGAAGAGCGAGCGAGAGAGAAGAGCGAGGAGAGCGGAAGAGGCGAGAGAGAAGGCGAGAGAAGAGCGAGAGAGAGCGCGAGAGGCGGAGCGAGAGAGGCGAGCGAGAGCGAGAGAAGCGAGCGAGGCGAGAGAGCGGCGAGAGAGCAGAGAAGGCGAGAAGGCGAGCGAAGGGTATTATTGGGCGAGAAACGGAAATTTTGAAAGCTCAGAGGTTTATTAAGGTTTGAAGATTTTTTACATGCAGAAAATCTACTAACATGGAAGCCGGCTTTACTTCCGCCCGGGAATTTTTCGCCCTCGGGTTTGAATCCGCAAACTTGGGCATAACAGCCCGAGACGGTAACCGTTACACCATCGCCGCCGCGATGGGAGAGGGAGACGGAGAGAGAGAGGGGGAAACGACGCACAGAGGGAGATGGCGCAGAGAGGCAGAAAGGGAGACGTAGAGAGGGAGACGTAGAGGAGACGCAGTGAGGGAGACGGAGGGAGGGAGACAGAGAGAAAGACGGATGAAGAGAGAGGGAGGGAGAGGGATGGAGAAAGAGGGAGATGGAGAGCAGGGTAACGCCTGCCGGTTTCCGCTAGTTTTTATTTAAAATAGTACAGTTTCTGTTCCATTAACATGTTTGCAGATTATGAAGCATTTATAACTAACTGTATTGTGTGCATCCACCAACATTTCGTACAGTCATGATACCGAAAAAACACATACCTCCAAATAATATTGCTATCCTCACAACTCAATCGACATTTCCAAATCAAGAGCATTCAGTTGTTTTCTCTTTTTCTGGGAAACTTAGAAATGACACAACACAATAATCCTACATTACTGAATATTTATAAAATTATAAATATTTTAAATCTTGTAAGTCTGCTCTTGACCTTCTTTACGAAAGTCATCGTTTTAGTTTGCCTATGCATAAACCATAAGGCCAAATTTATGAACTATCAATTTATCTCGTACTTTCTTTGATTCAGCGTGAACAGTTGGTTCGTGTTTCATGCAAGAAAAGAATTCTGTTTAAGCATCACGTGATACAAAAGCACATGAGGGGTCATTCAATGTAAACAAATCGCCAATATGGACTGCGAAATCAGATGTTTTACTGCAGATGTTGAACTGCACATCAGATGTATATACGCCTTTTGCGGGGTTCGTTCCTGCACAACAGATTGTTGATGATTCCTGCCCAGTAGGAAGCGTGTACTAAAGTCCATGGATGCAGTGATATAATTTTGTCTAGTCAGTGGTGGGTCCTGAGTTCATTATCAGGTTAAGAAAAGCAATGTCATAAAAATCACACCCCACCCACACTGGCTGTGAACGAACATTCTATTCTTCGAACGACTATTCTATGTGAACAATACTGCCAGAAATAAATATTGACCCATTAGATCTTACAATTCATTAAAATAGAAGTGAAACTATTGCTGATGTATTACATAACTTACATGCCATTATTTATCATATTCCATATCCCCAAATTTGTATCAATAACTAAACAAAGAAAATATTTTTTGTTTAGAAAATATCGGCTTCAGCAGACCCAATATTACTAAAGTATATCATTATGTCTTGTTTAAATAAATTGCAACTTTCCTTATATACAAATGCGGCGCAGATTTTTTACTTCTTACCTTCTTTCTGCGTTGAATGTCAATCCACATTATTTTACATTGAAAGTGAATTATCGTCAAAGAGTTTGTTGTTTGAAATACAAAGTTTAAGTCAGCGTGTTATTTTTATCGTAGCTGATGAGAAACAGAACGAAAAAGTTTAGTTTGCAACTATGTCGCCAGTCAGTACTTCCGGTTTCGAATATACCAACAGCTTTTTAACAATTACTCCTCAGAATACCCAATGAGGTGTGTTACGTTTAATATCATGTGATTCCTTAAAAAAAATACTGTGAAAAGAATAAAAGAAAAATGCTCTTTGGGCGCCTAATTTCTTTAATAATTTAAAAATACCGAGTAAGCGTGTCCATAAGAGCTTTAATAATTTAAACTTTTCTTAAAAATGAGGTGGTAGGACCAAATGTTTTCTTACCATCTTGGCCATCAGGGTTTAGTTTCATATAAAGATTTTAGGGTATCTCATCACAATGGTCGATGCAACGAACATACTACCTTAATCGAAAACTGGCCGTCTATCCCCACTACCTCGCACCTCTAAATTGCTCAGCGCTTGCGCAGGATTGACGCATTCTCCTGCGACAATGCGTGTATTGATGCCAACGTGCCTGCAAATTGATACATACTTGCGGCTTAACCCACGCAAATTCGAACATAATTTGTTCTTTGTGTTGATACAAAGGATAAACATTGTTAAGAATATCTTGGTTATGGGTGTATGCTAAGCCGCTCTGAATTTTCGCAGTTGTTTTGTCGTTTCCAACCCTTTTCAAGCTTGTTATTATCGACTTCAATTGAAGGTAGCATGCTTAATATCATCGGAGAGAATTTCTTCGTTCGGATACAAATAAAATCGCAAACTTGTGCGTTTACGAAATTAGGAAGCAAAAACCGCGTATCCTAGAGCATGGAAGTTCTCTATTTAAATTCTGAAATAATTCACTATCTTTTTTAGAATTTTGTAGAATCAGACAGCCCTAATGACAGTCACATTTGTCCTTCAGATGCTAGGACTACCCAAATTCATTGATTAGTATAGGGATTAGTGGAAATGTTTTAGTCTTACATGAATGTAATATTTGTTCATGAAATTATTTCTGAAATTTATTCAAATAGTTTTCCTAATAATTTGTTTATTTATGATGGATTCAATTACCCCTCATTCCAACAAATTATATTCCTTTGGGAAACTCATGTTCTCTTACTTTTGATAGATAATCTGGGACTTCAATTCAGTAACTAATTTTATACCTTAGTGTGTTACGAATATCACCAATTATTTTCTAGAATTACCTTGTTTGCTTCCTTCCCTTCATTCTTAACATTTTGCCACCTTTCTGTAGCAGGTGTTGCAAAAAACGACCGGAAAAAGTAATTCAATTATGACAAAATTACAGTTGTAAAGTTAAAATTAGTATCTTGCTATTCACCTGTTGTATTTGTATTGGAAAAATTGTCTCCGGCAGATATTTTTTTTGGATATTAGCATCTAGTTTAAGATTTTATTCTCGCAAAACGAAGTATTAACTTACATTCAAATTAATTACAAAACTGTAACGATTGCATAATATTTTTCTAAGAGAACCTGTAAATTGAACATTGCGATGCTATCAAAGTCAATATCGAAGTCTCTCCCAAAATTGTGGGTCACATTTCAATACAGTGTTGCCGTATCAAGGAGTTAACATTTTTAAACATCTAAAGGTCTGAATTAAATTATTTCTGGAAAATTGCGCTGTTATTTGTTTCGTTCATTCTCGTCTTGTTACATCAAATCTAGTTTATGTATTCATGGTAACTCGACTACATGGTGGGTTTTCTCTGTTTAATGCTAAAACTAGAAAAAACTAGCGGTTATTATGAAAGTAATTATGCGATAGTAATTGTGATTGATAATAGACTACTATCAAAGCCCCAAGATTCCGTAAAAAAACCGTGCTTTTCGTGTTTTTCTCAGTGGTGGGTACTCAATCACACAACTATATGTCCTATAAATGAGATCTTAATATTAGTATTTCATAACTGTATGTGAAACATCATTCAAAATTATAAAATTGTAAAATTTACGTGAACGAAGTGTATTGCTGAAAATTATGGAAGATATCAATGAACCTTCATTGGAAATTCAAATAGCAAAGTATTAGTAGATTAGAGAGCTATTACGTGCATTAAGCATTTTATGCAGAACTGACATAGAATCACTGTAAAAATATTGGAAGCCAGAACTACTATACGCATGACCACAATCACATATCAGTGCACTACCCCGAATTTCAGCAATACGCTCTATTGGCTCGCAAATGAAGTACGTGTTTGCTTCCTGGAACCACATCCAACGACTTGATGCATCGCAATCATGTACCACTATTGCAAACATTAATATCAAAATATATTCAGAAGCTACATCATATTGATTTTAACGAGTCAGATTTTCGTTATTGGATTCTGTACAACAGCAATTGTTCAGTAAAATTCGATTGTCGGGATAAATTTTCTGAATTAAAATGAAAGAAAATATATTTCTAAATGCTCTAAAACAAAGAGAAATAATATGCCATCTAATTTTCTTTAATTCAGAAACTCGAAGTAGAAAACATCTCGATCAGGTTTTTCGTCCAGTTTCCTGATCCATTGAGCAAATGCTGAGATGGCCCTTGTTTTGCTTCTGGACATAAATGTAACTTCAGTTTCTGTGCCCTCTTCTAGAATTCAGTGGAAATACAATTATTCAAATTATCGTTTCCATGTGGTCGCGGGAGAAAATTAATAAGAGCGAAAATTTATTTATTTATCCTTGAAAAAATATTTTATTACATGGAGTTTTTTTTTGTTTTTTCTCCTTTCAAAAATTTAAAATTTTATTGCTTATTTATCCTTGAAAATAGATTTTATTACATGGGAGTTTTTTTTTTTTTTTCTCCTTTCAAAATTCAAAATTTATTGCTTATTTATTTTAAAATAGATTTTACTACATGGGAGTTTTTGTTTTTCTCCTTTCAAAATTCAAAATTTAAAGTATATGACTTAGTGTAGGGATACAGAATTTGAAAATGGACACAACCCATTTTTTCCCATACCCGTCATACGAGAAATGTTTTTGACGTAAAATAAATAAATAAATAAATATTTTCGCTATCGTCATATTGCTCAACGTATTTCCCTAGAAAAGAAATCATAAAACCCCAAAAAAAATACTTAAAAAATAAATATTACAAATTTAAACCATCTAACCAAAAAACATGGAACGAACTAGATCTCTGCTAGATATTTATATAAACACAGAGGGGATCATACAAAACATTGACACGCAAAATAGACGGCCGTTTTTTTTCAACAAGTTACCAGACGAATAAAAAAATTTAAAAAATTGATTCAAAAGTTTAAAATTTTTTAAGAAAATTATTTTTATTTTTAACTTTAAATATATACATAACTATCTGCCCAGGCCAAATAATCCGCACATTTTATTCATTAAAAAGGGAATATAATTTCATACTGCATAATTTCTTTCCCCGTTTTTTGATCTGTTCACACACCCATAAAGTTTACCCTACATGTAACCCAAAAACTAAAATTTGGGTTTTAAAACCAGGGGTCTACATCAAAACTTTCTCGCATTATTCGGATGTTTAGATATTCAAAAATTGATTTAAAGAAATTTTTGCTCTCAAAAAAAAATTAAAAAAAAATTTTTGAGCCTTTTTTTGAGGAATTTTAAACGTTTGGATTCTTTAAAAATTTAAAAAAAAATATCGATTTCAATTTTTTTTCCCCGACTACGGCAGATAAATTTTCAACAATTTAGATGATGGCGTTGACCAGCCTGACACCGTTTTCAAACCAAATTTTCGGAATAAAAAAGCTTTTAGACTAAAAAAAGGAAAGAGTTAATTTAATACTCATTTATAGAAACAAATTTTTTCGATTTTTTTGGGGACAATAAAGGTTTGTCGAAAAAAGCCGTTTTTATACATTACAAAACTTCATTTCCCCGAAGTGGTTGCCCGAAAACTTATACATTGAGAAATTTTAGAACCTTTCACCTGCCTCACCTGTCTTCTTTTGTCCCCAAAAAATCGTTACTTCCTTGACCTGAAAGAATAAAAATCAACTGAGACATTTTCCCCCAAAAAGATGGAAATTAAAAATCTGAGCAAACCTACCTGAAAATTTATTAAAATACTAATTGACGGGCCCCGGTCCGAGAGATTGAAGGGTTGTATCTCTACAACACAGGGAAAGCCCCTCGAAAGTGTCGAAATAAAGGTCGCCAACCACTAACACATCCCGGCCAAAAGTACGACCGGAGCCCCAGTATCCCCTTTACAGTTCCAAAGCCTCGATATTCTCGATCTCTCAATGAAATTCGCGACGTCCCTATTCGCAACTCATCCATCCATCGCGGCCGCTAGCCCATGTGCCGCTACCCACCAGCCACCGCCCACCCGCCGCTCCGGCCCTGGATCAACAGGTTCCCACCCCGCCGCGATTAGCGTTCCAGCGGCGCCGCCCGCCGCCCTGCTTGCGCTGCGCCGCGCCGGCCACCGTTCGGCCGCGGAAGATAAACCTGTGGGCGGGGCGGCATTGTTCCGCCGGCGCTGCGCCCTGCCACCGCTCCCGCAGACGCCCCTAACAAGTCCTGCTCTCTGCCGTACCTCACCACCCTCCCTTCCGCGCCACGCCCCCGCCACCACCACCATTGATTGATTGATTGATTGATTTTTCGGATTTCCGGTGCTTGGTCATTCGTCCCATTAGTGTAGCCATGTTTTTCCCCGGGAGATGCGGTGATTTTCCTCCGCTCGATGGCGAGATGCAGCGCCAAACTATCGTCGGCTAGTGGGTTTCCCCAACCAGGACTCTCCCATCAACGTGGCATCGCCCCAGCCGACAAGCTCTAAGCTCCGACCGGTCTCCCGGAATACGTGGTAGTGTAGTTCATGTTAGTGTAAACGTGTGAGGGGAGAGGATAGGCGCGGTCCGCGGTCCGTGTGTTAGGGTACTGCTACGGCATTAGCCTGGTGTTGATCGGAAGAACACAGAAAGCTACCGATCAGAGTAGCTGGTGCTCGATTCGCCTCCAGACAGCGACTGAATTCGACCTAGCTGAAAAGCTGTATCGAAAATCCTGCCACCGTCAGGACACGAACCTAAGACCTCCCGGTCAGAGGAACTGCAGTGATATCAGCCACCACCACCCTTTCGACTTTCGTACCCCAGCTACACCCCATTCTCCGCTCGGCTCCGCCGCTCAGCGCCCCTCTCGTCCCCAATCCCTTCCTCAACCCCATCGGCTTGTCACCCTGTCAGACCCCGTTCCTGCGGCTCTGCTCCCACTCTGGCCCCTCTCCCACCTCACCCCCAGTGACACATCAGAACCGCCCCATCGCCCCAAACTTGCTCCGCGCCCAACTCTCCCGAGGCTCCCATCTCCACGCTTCGGCCTGGCGCCCTCTCGGTCCCCGTTCCCACAGCTCTGCCCCTGTCTGATCGTAGCCCTGCTCCTCTCCCCACCTCACCCTAACCTGCCCGTCCCCAGCCACATCCTTCCTCACCGGCCCCCTCGCAGGACCCGCCCGTCGCCCCACTCCTTGCTCTGCTCCAACTCTCCTCAGACTCCATCTCCACGCCTCGATCTGGCCCCTCCGTATCTCCGTTGCTCCGCGGCGCCGTCCCGCCCAGACACGTCTTTCCGCCAACGCAGAGGACCAGTCTCGACGGCACTGCTCGTCTGTCCAGGTGCAGCACGAGTCCTCCCCAAACACGCTAGTCGCTCGGTCCAATCTAACGACGACTATAGTGAAGACACTTTATTTAGGTCGGCGCTTCCCTCACTGTGGTGAACACTCCAATTACATCTCCCTTATCCTCTCTGGGTCCCAGTGGCGAAACCAGGCGGGGCAAGTATTCCCCGAAAGCCGAGAGTTTTCGTTTAGAATTTCTTTATTGGGGAAAATTTATTGAAATATTTATGGTAGAATTTGTAATTATTTAAAAATAATATTGTTTTGTATCATGTATACACTTTAAAAATAATAAAATATAATAACAAATGTTCATTATTTAACTAAAATCAATGATGCCCTCCAAATGATTGGCTGATGCGCCCCTGCCTGGTTCAAAGTGCTGCAAAAACGGGAAGAGAAATCTTCGTTAAACGACAAGAAATCTAACCATCGAAAAGCTTCTTAGTGTGCAGCCAACAAACTAACTGTCCCTACATAGATGCTAAGTGCTCACACTTCGTAAGCCTGTTCCTACAGATGCAATGGTCTATAACTTTAGTTCTTCACTTTTGATACTGAATCACATGCAAAAGCGTAGAAAAGGAGAGATCATTGTGTGATTTTCCAAACAAGTCTAGATGTGATCGATTTAGTTGTTTGTATATTTTAATTAATTCTTTCATTGGCATATTTCTGCTTGTAATTTCGTCCAATGTGTTGCTAGTAACAGGTGGGTATGGATTAATATTTGGTTCATATGTCTGCCGGGTTCCGTACTATTTGTTAATAATTAGATTGGGTAGACGATTAATAATGCTAATGGTGAAGTACGGCGTAAGGACTTAGTAGCGTATTGTATCAGGCGTTTTGTTTGGGATTCGTTCCTCTGTCCCAACCCAGGGGCCCGCTGTTGCGTGGCTGCCGACGCCCGTGCACCGGCGCCCGCCGCCAACCGCCCACGCGCTTCGACGCCCGGCGCGCGCGATACGCGACGCCGTGGTCCCGCGCTGACGCGCGCTTGTCTAAAGCCATCTCCGCTGGCGATGGCGCCGGCTGCACTGTGCCACCACGAGCGCGCGGCTCATCCGGATTGCATGTGAATGCTCCGGCCGGATGTTGCGCCTTCCGCCGCCGCCGCTACCGACGCTTCCAACGCATCGTTGACATTTCATACGTTCCGCCTCCGACACCGCTTCCGACACCGCCTCCGACACCGCCTCCGACACCGCCTCCGACACCGCCTCCGACACCGCCTCCGACACCGCCTCCGACACCGCCTCCGACACCGCCTCCGACACCGCCTCCGACACCGCCTCCGACACCGCCTCCGACACCGCCTCCGACACCGCCTCGACACCGCCTCCGACACGCCTCCGACACCGCCTCCGACACCGCCTCGACACCGCCTCCGACACCGCCTCCGACACCGCCTCCGACACCGCCTCCGACACCGCCTCCGACACCGCCTCCGACACCGCCTCCGACACCGCCTCCGACACCGCCTCCGACACCGCCTCCGACACCGCTCTCCGACACGCCTCGACATCGCCTCCGACACCGCCTCCGACACCGCTCCGACACCGGCGCGTCCGACACCGCGTCCGACACTGCGTCCGACACCGCGTCCGACACCGCGTCCGACACGCGTCCGACACCGCGTCGACACCGCGTCCGACACCGCGTCCGCACGCGTCCGACACCGCGTCCGACACGCGTCCGACACGCGTCTGACACCGCGTCCTGACACGCGTCGACACGCCGACACTGCGTCGACACTCGCGTCGACACGCGTCGACACCGCGTCGACACGCGTCGAACGCGTCTGACACGCGTCGACACTGCGTCCGACACTCGCGTCGACACGCGTCCGACAGCGTCCGACACGCGTCCGACACCGCGTCCGACACCGCGTCGACACGGTCCGACACCGCGTCCGACACCGCATCCGACACCGCATACGCGTTCCTCGCGTCCATCTGCGTCCCCTTTAGACGCCTCCTGGCCGCCGATCATGCCACCGCTCCTGACTCTGCCGCTCCTCGCTCTGCCTCCTGTCCATTCTCCTACTGCCCTCGGCGAATGTAGTGCTAGCCGATCCACGGAAGCCGCCCTTGCGTCAGTCATCGCCTCTCGGCGTTCTATGCCACTGGATTCCCGAAGACGCTACGCCAACGGGAACACGAGCCGGGGCCCAAATCTCTCGCCTCAACTGGAGCTTCAGTTGCTCCTGGTCTAACTCGAGCTCATTCTCTCCTCTTCCGCTCTAGATGCAGCACTCATTCGAGGGACTGCTTATAGGCAATAATATATACATTTATCGGCGTCAAAGGGATCATTTCATTTTGTCAATGAAGCAAAGAAACTATGATAAAACAGGTAGAAAATCAGTAACATTTTTCAACACGTGCTTATTAGAAGAAATTATTATATATATTATTATTATTATAGTTATTATTATTTCAATATGATGATGCTGAATATAGGATTATTATTATAGTTAATATAGGATGCTGAATATAGGACTCATTCTATAAAAAGCACAAAGCAGAAAGATATTCTAATTCTCATTTGAGTGCATAGTAGGTTTAAAGACATCTATTATAGTCAATATAAAGTAACATACAAGCATTTTAAGTGCATTGACAAAATACGCGTTTACGCATATTGCAGTAAACCTAATACGAAACCCTTTTCTTACATTTTGTACATTACAGGTATGGTCGAGTCACACCGCACGTCACAGAGAAGAGCCTGAGCGCGTGCAGCTGATTGGTGGAGCCACCTATCGACGTTGTCTGCACGGATTCTATGCATCGGTCACACGAGATGCGTTTACGCCGTGCAAGTGAATTTTGTGTGAATGCTGTCAAACATTAGTCGCTCGACCGAATTGAACCCTGGTCTGCTGGTTTTACGCCCAGCTGCTAAGCTGTAACCTACCGAGAAAACCGATGCTTGATAATGCTCTTGATCGCTCATATTGCCGTTTTTAAATGGTACTACCCAGTCACTTTTCGGGTATCAAAGCCTGGTATTTATGTTCGTAATTCAATGTAAGGGATCATATTTCAATTGCAGGTTTGATGGAAGGGGTTTTAACAATTTGAAACATCAGGTTTTTAATTTGAAATAATGTTAGTTGGCAGCAGGAAAACCACGTTCGCAAACCTCAAAAGGCTCTCCGAATAATGTAGAAGCGCCGAATTGTTTAGCGGTTCGGACGTCAATGGGGATCAAAAGCAATGAAGTTGAGGCAAAAGAAGAAAAATGTATAGCTGGAATAGAAGAGGAAAACAAATATTAAGCAATTTGATATTTATAACTGTCGCCTTGTAGTTAGTATTTTGATTTAGGAATAATATCCCCAATGTTAGAAATAGATGTATTTATTTTATCATGTATCTAGCTCAGCTAAGAAAATGTTCTGATCGTGAATAATAGTGTAACTGCTAGCCTTTATAAGACATTACTTGAAAAACACGCGTAAAATCTTATTTTGAAAAGGCACGGTTGAATGAGAATTATGTTTCATTGTTAGATTTACATGACTGAAAGCTTTAATTTTACCATTACAATGATATAAAATAAACATTAAAATATTAAAAAAGTTTTTGATTTGAAAAAATCACGTTTGTTACATTCATGGAATTCATTCAATTCTTACGTGATCTTTATTTGCTCTCCAATGTGTAACCCTGTAACTAACTTCTGGTCCATCTCAGATGTTTTACATCGAGATTGATATTCTATTTTGTCATCAGATAGCAGTTTAGTAGATGTGCGTGTCCAGATTTTCCTGTATCAAATAAAACTAACAGGTTCGTCGATAGCCATTTCTTAACTGAACTCCTGGAGTCGCGGAGTTAAGCCATTCGAGACACCATGGATTCCTGGGTGGTGACCGCCTAGAATCACAGTGTCTAACGCGCGAGCCCTTGTCCAAGGGATAAATGAATTTACGCCAGCGACGGACGAGTTAAGAAGTTAACGGAGGATTATTTCAGATACACTGAATGTTCAAGAAGAGCTAACAGACATGTTGCGAAGCTGCACATTTTTTAGAAGTGATGACGCAAACAACGACGACATCAAATATTTTAAAATTTGGGACGCTGCAAGAGACGTAACACAATATTTGCAATTGATTATACATAGTTCTTCAAACAACCTCGCGTTAATGCATTTCACAAAGGCAGACATCCGCCGCCCATTACATTGAAGCAGCTTGAACCTAGCATAGTAGCGCTTGAGAGCCTATTACGCGTTCGTAAATTAGAAGATTATGTCGCAGGTGCGCGATGAGGACATTTTTTTGTGTGTTTGTACCACCAGTCCTGGTATTCGCTGTTGTAGTGATACACCTGCCATCTGCAAGGTCGCGAAACGGAGCCCGCTCAGAACGACCCTTCAGGCTTTGCACGAAAATGTTCAGTGGCCTCAGCGATAAGAGTGGAGGCCGTGCACCGACGCAGGACACCACGCAGCAATGGTAAATCACTGCCGACTACAATGTTCCCGGTTGTCCCCGAACAGAGTACACTCCTGGATAGAGAAATGTCATAATGTTTATTTGAAGAAATAGAGTTTTCTGAGATATCATTGAGCTTTGACAAATATTTTTGCACACTTGTTCGACATTTTATTGTACATAGGGGCTACATTTTTTTGCGAGTACGTCTTGATAATCAGAATAGCATTACTCTGTATTTTCTAGGTACTGTAGAGTCTGTTTTATTTCTCCATGTTGGGAGGCTGGGGCTGAAGCACCTCAGGTACACCCACAAGACATTTTTAGAAAGGTTCCTTTTAAAAATATCGAAAATGCTTCCAGAGCTGAAGTTCTTGGAATCTTGCTCCTCGAAGAGCTTCAAGAGACTGCCCTTGTACAGACAAGTTTTCCATTTACTGATTATTTGTTTTGAGTGTATTGTATGTTTATCATGGAGCAATTATTTATTTATTTGGTCAAAACAGTAAAAACTCTATATGACGTATGGGGAAGAAGATTAACTGCGCACGTTCTGAGTACCAGAATCCCATCCTAACATTTTAAAGATAAATAGTTGAAAGATGTATTAAAGTTAAAATAATAATAATAATAATAATTAATAAACAAAATTTAAAAAGTGCGAGATTAGTAATAATTGAAGAACTAGACATTTTCATTCCGAGTTGCTTGAAAACTATTGGCAGTAGTAAACGAACTGCAAATTTGATTTTTCTGCATTGCTATCAATATAATAACTCACCTCAGCCTCATTCTACCACTACAAGCACAAGGAGAGCTAAACAAAGTGTGCGCATAGTGAAGCTACCTTTATGTCCAGAGGCAAACAAGGGCCATCTCACATTTGTCAATGAATCAGAGACACTGGACAAAACCTGATCGAGATGGTCATTGACTCGGAAGCTGAAGTGCATTACTCGTTACAGGTATATTACAACTTAAAAATACGTCATTGTTTGTTACAATAAAATACTTTCTTTTTGGTGATCAGTATAGTCTCGAATTGTATAGAAACAGATATGCAGCATAAAAATAATTTTAACTTAAATTTGTGTACGATTTTAATTGTTTAATGTTATCTGGCAATGCGCTGTACAGTAACGTATATGTAATGTATAAATATGGATGTATGTGTATGTCCATTTCATGTAGTATTGATCATACTTGATGAACGTGATTTCTATAACGTGTGATCTAATTATAAATATAAGTATTGCATGAAAATATGTTCCCACCGTTAAGTAAGTAAAACTGACAAATATTACAGATTCGTAAAAATAGGCAAGGTAATGGTAAGATTCCAAGTTCAATGAAGAGGTTGTAGGATCACGTGAATGGCATTTTTCATTATTCGATAATTTTCTTTGCAATCTAAGCACTATAGAATGGCTTACCAGAATATTCGCCATATCTCAGACGAGAATGTACATTTGGAAAATACACACAAGAAATGCATTAACGCTGACAGAATTTAAAAGAATTGTGAATGCGTAACATAATGAGCAATTTCGTGCTTAACTCTGTTATATGTACTACATTCCATTTGAGGTTGGCTGAATTGAAGACTCTAAATTTTATTACTTAACATCAGCTAACTGATATTGAATTGGAAAGATAATTAAATAATGTCATTTCGTGCCAGTACATTATTTCTAGACTTTGAATTCGATGTTTAAGGTACAAGGTAATCCAATCTAGGGTAATACCAGAATTCCATAAGGAGGTAATGTTGAGAGCAAGATGTTATGGTCAATAACGTCACAAGCTTTGAAAGATCTAAAATATTCCAATGGGTGCATCATTTTGGTCTATTGATGAAGCTACATCTTTAAGAAAGAAAAAGCCAGTTTACGTAGATTTTATTTTCTACAACGGTGTTGTGAGTTTGAAAGGCTTGTTTTCCTGAGAAAAGTTTCGAGAGTAGAAAAGCTCTCTAATAGTTTTGAGAACACTGACAAAAGAAAAATCGGCCGATAATTCTGAATTTCATTTTTGTTCCCTTCTTCGGAAAGTGGATTGATTTTTGCTGTTTTGAAATATTCCTGTGCATAAAGAAGCATTTAAAATGTGAGTGTTGGGTTATAAAGGCATGTGCTCAAGTTTTTAATAAAAGTCCGGAAATTCATCAACAGATGAAAATTATTATTTAGTTTACTGACTATTCTGAGAATTTTGGACGAAGTTTCGAAATAAATATTGTGTCGAATTTTGGGGAAGCGTATGATGTTGAATTTGTGATTTTATTCCTTCGTGAGATCAGCTGCAATTCTAGAAAGTGTTCGTTGAAGAGATTTGTAACTTTCCTGGAGTACTTGCTTCATTTCGTTATCCTTTAAAACAACATTCTCTACAAGGTATGGAGATTCTCATTATCAAAATCTTGATTGTTTTTCATTATTTTGTCTGAACTATTAATCTCTTTAAAATTCTTTTGTATTCTCGGAACTAGCTGGAAACGGCCATGCCATAATGTTTAGAAATAAGTAAAGTCATGTTCGTTTTTACACGTCACCCAGGCAAAACTATATGGGAGGCGTGTACGGAGATTCACATGTAGAAATGATTTGCATTGATACCAGCAACATTGGCTAACTTGTGAGAACTTGTAACTACCTTCGGAAAACAATTTAATTATGTTGCTAGAATTCAAGGTAAGTGCACATCAAATCTCCTCTTTAAATAGATATTAGTTACATAATTACACTTTGATGAATGAAAAAGTTTCATTGAAATCTTGATGAAGGTACTTTTGATGTTCTACAATTCTGGACTGTTGAATCAGTGGTGAGTTGTAGTTGACATTTACATCATTGAAATGAATGAAGGCTTGTACA
Organism: Teleogryllus oceanicus; assembly: GCA_964035755.1. NCBI lineage: Eukaryota > Metazoa > Arthropoda > Insecta > Orthoptera > Gryllidae > Teleogryllus > Teleogryllus oceanicus. Next base: position 334,821,824 of record CAXIVR010000001.1, on the reverse strand, counting down.
AAATAAGTAAAAGTACTTAAAAATTGCGGAATGCGTGAGCGATTGCGTTCCTAACCCCTCCTTGTTCTTTTTTGCCGACGCCCGACTAGCCTGCAAGTGGGCAGATTTGAGGTACACACATCACTCCGGGTAGAAAATCTAATTAAGGAAACATAATTTAATTCACAAGGATGAGAGATAGGGGGTAATTTTTTGATCATGAATGATAAAAATACACGCGCGCTTTATTAGACGCAATTTAAATCCATAAAAATTCCCTTTATCGTAAATACTGGTTCTTGCAGTTTGCTATTTTTTGGATGACCTCTGCCCACCCCACTGTGCAAACGATAATCCCTTTCCCGAGGGGGGAAATTTTCCCTGGCCAAGATCCCCTTTCCCGACGGCGGCGACGCAGCCGACTGGCGGTCCGACCGGGGCCTAAATGCCCCCCCCCCGGCTTTCCCCAGGCCCCCTTCCGGGGGCCCGCAGGGGGGGACACGGGGAAGAGATCGCGGCGGTGCCTTTTTAGGGGAAACCATCTGGCATGCGAGTATTTTATTTTATTTAATGGGTAATTATTATGTAAAATGCATTACTTCATCATGTAGTTGGGGGAAGGCTTTTTTTGGCCTTTAAATCCCAAAATCCTGTCCTTTTTTAACCCTTTTCAAATTCGCATTAAACCCAAAGGGCCGGTTAAGTACGTCCTTTCGTTGGTGTTGATCGGGGGCCCTTTAAAAACTCCCGATCAGAGCAGGGGCCAAATTCCCCCCAAAACAGCGACTAAATTGACCTAGGTAAAAAACGTGTGAAAATCCCCCCGGGGACTCAACCTGAAACTCCCAGTGGGGCCTGCAGGACATCAGTTGATGCACGAATCACTCCCCCGTATATATATTTATGTATGTTTTATGTATGTAGTATGTATGTATTAGTATGTAGGTATGTTGTGTGTGTGTGTGTGTGACAGTGGTATTCTGAATCTCAAGCATCTAAAGAAACAAATTATTTTAATTGACCTCAACACTAAAACTATTCCTTTGAGTTGCTATCATTCCTTTACTTTTATTCCATTGATTCATTTTCTTTTTAAAATTCACCTTGTGTTTCAAAAACCTCCAGGAAGCTGCAAAAAACCCCCCCCGGTCTGAGGCACTGCGTAAAATCTGAGGCCATCGCTCAGTAAATACGCGCTAAGGGGATGATGTTCGCATCGCCATTTTCCGGAAACGGGTACTGTTTTCGGTCCCCTTCCAATGCGTCAGCAGACTGGCGGCGCGATTCATTGATTAGGATTTTGGGGGATCAACTTCAAAGTTTTTAGTCCGAATGTAATGCTGTTTTCGAAGGATCTTTCCTCGGGGGCGAGATTCGTCCGGGGGGGGTTTCCCCACCCCGTTAACTCCCACCAGCGGGCACCGCCCCAGCCGGAAAAGTCAAACTCCATTGATTCCCAACAATGTGTTGTAGAGCAGAAGGTGTGGGGATTAGGACAAGAAAGAGGCAGGAAAGATCGCGCCAACCGTGGGCCCCCGGTGTTTATCGGAGAAAACCAGGAAAAAAACCGATTAGAGCAGATTCCGCCGAAGCATCCCGACAGCGGGTGAACTCGATCTGGCTATCTGCTAGTGTCGAAAATTCTGTCACCTTCGGGGCCCGAACCCCCGGTCCTTCCGGTCAGACACTGCGGGCTGCTAATACTCTGAGGCACCTTTTCTTACGGCGACCAGGTGAAAAACCCTTTTTCTTCTGAATGTTTGTTCTGAAGAAAGTTAAGTTCGTGCGAAACGCCCAGAGGACAGCTAGAGCCAAGAGGCATAAGGGGCCTGGCTGCGCGTAACTCACCTGAAGGTGGGAGAACATCGCAGCGTGCGGTTTCAACAATGCTTCACAGTTTCAAAACTCAAATGCTGTCCGGTCTCTTTAACAGGGTAAAAAAATGAACATACTAATGATCTAAGCGTTCAATGTAAGGGTGAGAGTCATGAGACCTTTGTCCTTCTACGTTTGTTCATTCCTCCCCCTTCGGGATACCCACCCCACTGAGTCTGATTTTCTTGGAAACTAATTTTCCCCTAATCGATCTGAACGAACTCGAGGACCCGGATGTTGAAACGATATTTTGATATTGGAGTACTTTACATGAATCGGTAATTTTTTTTAAAATCTTCAAAAAAATTGGTCCATTTTTATCAAACTTTGCGGACAGTAATAACTCAAAAAATTTGGGCCCGTCTTGTTTCCTTGAAATATCTGATTTTCGTAAAGAACCGAACTTCAATTTTTTTGGGATCTTCCTCATCTATACTAATGAAAATAGAAACTTTTTCTTTTTAAAGAAATTTGTTGTTCAAAAAATTGAAATAAGATGCTGTAATATTTCGAAAATATGAGAATTATGACCATGCGTGAAATATACGCATTAAAAAATTAAAACGTATTATTTCCAATACGGCTCCAAATTTTTTTTTTAAATTCTCCTCGCATATCAAAGGACGGTCAGAAATTGGTGCTGGTAAATTCGACGAACTTATTTTGAAAAGTGACAAAATTGAATTTCAAAAGTTCAATACTGGAATCGAGAAGAGTCTCAAGACGGAAGAGATTTTGTCTTTTATGAAATCTGTTCACAAATATTTAAAAAGGGCTTAAAAAGGTTTACAAAAAAAATACAGTAAGTTTATGTAATCATCAGTTTTATTTATTACTTTGTCCAATATAAAAAGTCTTCATATTATATTTCATTCTTTCATTTCTTCTTCTTTAAACTTTCTTCTATTTCATCCTATAACGAGGTTTCCGTAAGAACATGGTCAAGAATCGAGGTGTCGAGGCCTCCAGACATATAATCCCGGGCAGTCTTCATCTCACTGATTTATAGGTACTAAGCCCTCTCGGAGCAGTTTGGTTGACTATTTCGTTCCTAAATGAGACAGTGACTATCTCTCCGCTTCCGAACGCTGCTTGTGCGCCCCCTCCCCAGAGACAGAAGCTTTCCCCTCCAGCCCGCGCCAGCCATCACGTTTCTGTTGTCGCCTGTCCGTTTGCTCCTCGCCGGCAGCGGGTTTCCGTCACGGCTGGAGATGCATCAGGCCGTACCCTCGCACGATCTTCCGATGGCGCTCATCGCGGGGCCCGCGACGCCTGCGACACGACGCGACGCGACGCGCGCGAGGCGTGGCAACCTTGTTAGACGCGCGGGCGGCGCGAGGTGACGGCGCGTGGCAGCCGCCACTTCCCGGCCGCAGTCGCGACGGGGGGGTGGGGGCGGTGGGGCGGCGGCGGCGGCGGCGGCGGCGGCGGCGGCGCCGTGCGAGCGCGCAACAGCCTCCGGTTGGCACGGGTCGCCAGCGCTGCGAACCACCCACTCGGCCGCACACCCACCTTCATCCCACCTGCTCCACACCCACCCCGCCGGCGGGCGGGCCATTAAGCCCAACGCACGCCCCTGCCAGGGCATCACCTGGAGGAGGGAGGAGAGAGGCTGAGGGGTCCAGAACCGGGAGGAAAAGGATGACGAGCCATAGGCAGAGGACGGAGAGGGAAAGGATGAGAAAGATGAGGACGAAGAAAAGGGTAGAAAACGAGGGTAGGTGGAAGAGTTCAAGGAGAATTAGGACAAATAGAAATAGAGATGGAAAGAAATCACTGATGGATGGGGCTGAGAGATAATGGGAAGATTAGAGAAAGTATCAGGGGATGACAGGAAAGGAAGAAAATGAGAAATTAAAGAGAAGGGTGAATCGAGAAAACTTGGGAAATCGAAATGAGGGGAAATTTAAAAAGAGGATGAAGTAGATGCCGAAGAGAACGAAGATAGAAGAGGGGAGATGTCAGCAAAGATATTTGTAAAGATTCGAAAAGGGAAAGTGTGTTGGGGAAAAAATGGGAAAATGAGGGGGGAAAAAGAAAGGAGGATGATCAAGAAATTAGACAGAAAAATGGGAAAGTGCCGAGAGTATGGAGAAATGAAGAGGAGACAAAAAAATAGGAACGAAAGAAGGACAAGGGTTAGAATGCAAATGTGAAAAATGGGACGATGAGAGGCGGGATGCGTAGGAAAAGTTGAGAAACGCGAAAGAAGACATACAGATAGAGGAGCGGGGGGGGAAAGGGTGAGTCGTACGGGCAGATGAAGCGATGCTAAGGCGTGGCAACGGGTAGAGGGAGCGGGGCCGCAGGCGGCGACAGAGGGTCGGCGCCGAGCCGCCCCACCGCAGCCGTCGGCCCCGCGCGTGGCCTCCAGCCCTCTCCCCTTCCTCACCCTTTCTCCCCCGCTCCGCGGCTGCGTGCTAGGTTCGGCGGCGCCCCCAGATGGCTCTGAGGCGGTCGGGCGGCGGCGGCAGGGGGGGGCGGGCGGTGGCGCGGCGTTTGGGGGACGAGCGGCGCGGCTGCGCCTCGTGCCCCGGGTGGGCGAGGGGAAAGGGGGCGGTGGGCGAGGGCGGCGGCGGGCGCGGGTGGCGGCGGCGCCGGTGGGGAGGAGGAGGCCAGCGAGCCGGCGAGCAGCGCCCGCGGAGGGGGGGGTGTGTCAGTTTTGCGACCTCCGCCGTCGGTAGGCGATGCAGCGAACCTGACGCACGTGCCGGCGCGGGAGTAGCAGCGCAGGGCCCGAGCGGACGGCCCGGCGCCCCGCGCCGGCCGGTCCCGCCCGCGCCCGCGCCAGCGCCTCGCAGCATGATGGATACGCCCCTGAGCACCGCAGGTAAGCCGCGCGGTCGGTGCCTCGACCGCGCCGCTCGCTCGCCCCCGACCGGCGCCCGCCGCGCCGCGCGCCGCCGCCAAAGCCACGAGTCGTCGCCCTACCTTCCGCGGGGTTTAACCCACACAGTGCTTGCCCTTCTCAAAAGCCTTCAGCTGGGCCCGTGCACTTATTTTCCTTTCATCTCGCGTTAACGCTGACCCACTTTCCCGCTCATACCGGCATTCATTACCATTTTATAAACGGCCTCGAAAGGATCTCCCCGATTTCCTCCGGGCGACGGTTGTGGTGCGAGGTTTCGAGTGCGTCGCTGCAGGATGCCGGGGGGAGCGGCATTGACGTCGCTCGCCGAAACGCGCGCGAGTTTCCGGGAGCGAAGACTCTTTCTTTGGGCCCGCGAATTCCAGCGCTTTTCCCCGGAAGCCGGTCGGCCGCCGCGAGCGGAGAGCGGGCGGAGCGAGAAGAGGCGAGCGCGGCCCCGCGCCGTTCTCCGCCGAGGGTGGCGGCGCGGGGGGGCGGCGCCGGGGGGGCTTCGACCGTGACGCGCCCGCCGCCCCGCGCCGTGAACCCCTCCCGACGCGGGACGTCCCGAGGAAGTCGCGCAGAGTGTGGATTTTGAGCGCGTCCGCGGTTCGCCCTTCTGCTCTGTGAAGTCGTACCCGGAAAATACTACTCAAACGATTTGAGTATTCTCTCTGGCCTGAATCAAAGGACGAGGGGAATGCTTTCCGGATTTTGGGAAAGCACCCTGAAGACTACCATTGTGTCACGGGACTCCACTCGCAAATAGTCATTAGAAGGATCTCAGTCCGCCGGGTTGTCCGTCGTCGAAAGTTTTCCACCACGATGAATCTTTCATCTGCCACCGGAAATATCACTCTAAACATACCAGCTAGTTCAGTGAAAGGAAGTGAATTTTTACATTTTAGCGTACCCCAGACTTTGACGATTGCGCAATGAATACGTTTGCAGGAGACACAAGAGATTCCCGGAAAGGCAGAATCCTTCAATTTTAGCGTACCCAGACTTTAACGATTGCGCAATGAATGCGTCCCCTTTGAACCAAGCAGGCTTCCGAGAAAGGAAGCAGAATCCTTCAATTTTAGCGTACCCAGACTTCGACGATTGCGCAATGAATTTGTTCGCTATGAAGCACTGAAAGTTACTAAGGAATGCCCAAACATGAAAGGATTCATGTTGTTGTGCTATTTCTCAAAAGTGATACGATACTACTGTAGTTATCCGTGAGAATGTTCTCAAAACGACTCCAAGGAAACGTTCACAAACTTTCACAGCCCGAGATATTTTTATGTAGCGTTATAATATTCAATCACCAGGTTCTAATTTTCATGAAGAATAAATTCATCCACAAATAATTTTATTTCGTGTTTTTCGTTACGGGAGCATTATTTTCTGATTTACCCGCCAAAAACAAACACGATTATACACGACAAATATTTGTGATCGTGTTCTTTTGTTCGTTTCTTCGGAGCGGACCTGCTCTTGGGAAACGCGTGGCTTGTCGGTGAATGGCGGAGTCTGTTCAACTCGGCCGCTGCTACTCTCCCGCGCCGGCCGGCAGCCGCCGTCGCTGCGCCACCGCTGCCGCCGTCGCCGCTGCCGCTGCCGCTGCCGGTCGCATGACGCCATGTGGCGGAGAGGCAGTTTCCCGGAAAGTGGCAAAGGCGAGCTGTCGCGAGCGAGAATATCGTACTCTCACTGCTTTGGTGCAGTTCCGAAATCCGCTCACTTTCATCTCCAGGTACCGAGTTTCAAATCCGAATTTTCCTGGTCCCGCTTCAGGTCCCGGAGGCGACGGTCCATTTCTGGTAACGGGCAGATAGTCGAGAGATTTCCGCTTCTCCTGCCTCATTCTACTCCATTCTTCCCGGGCTTCTTCACCGTTCAAATTAATTTACTTTTGCACAAAACCCGTTTATAAACCACGCACATAACTCCGTCAATAAAACCATGCTCGGCAAGGCTAGAAACGAAGAACCGTAGTAAAATTACAGAAAGCGTCCTCGAGTTGGGCCATAAATAGCGATTAGTCAACAAGAAGCACAAGAGACGAAGGGAGGGACGTCACAGATTGACGGGAAGGTGTTCAACTATCGTTTCAAGAACAATTACTGACCAGCCGAACCTGAAGCGTGGGTGAACGTTGCAGTTTGAGAAGATGGACGGCGACGCTAAACGGACGAGACGGGACGAAGCTTGACCGAGTTTCGTGAAAAATTAAAGGCCTATAAAATACTGCATTTGAACCGTGAACAGTCAAAATGGCTAATCCAAGTCATCGCGTGTAGACGGTTGTCGGTGGACGGAGAATCGTAAAAAGTGGATTGTTAAATGTGAACGCTGGCGGTGAATGGAGCGGACGAGCCAGCCCAGAGGTCCTAGTTGCTCAATTTCCATTTCAAGAGTTTATTAGCCATCTTGATCCAGCGCGGTGGACAGCGTGCATGGAAGCTGAACGTTGACGCTGGACGCAATGGGAAGCAATGAGGTGGAAAGAGCGCGCGGCGTTCAACTGGAGTTCCGAGAGAATAACGGCATACTAGACGCGCGCGAGGCAACGGCGGGCCGGTTAGAATGAGTGGTTCGAATTGGACGCCACGGAGCGGCTGGAACGGACGCGATAGGCCGGAAGGTGTCGGCGTGGGACGGTGATTGGGCGGAGTGCCCGGCGGGTGGCTGGAGTGCAGCCGCCGCGGGTGGGCAGCGGGGCGGGGCGAGTGCAAGGGCTGGCTGGGGCGGGCCGGGTGCGCGGCGCACGAACGGCCGTCGTCTGGCGCGCGAGCGGCGAGGCGGGCGAGTGCCGCGATGTGCGAGACGCGCGGCTCGGCGGGAGCGGCGCAGAGCGCACGGGGCGGCGGGCGGGGGCGTGGGGCGGGGGGGGGGGCGTGGTGCGCGCGGCGCGGAGCGCGCGAGGCGGCGAGGGCGGTGGGACGGCTCGGTACAGCGCGGCCGCGGTGCGGTACAGTGCGGGCAGCATCGCGCCGCGCGCCCGTGAACCACGCCCACCAATACCGGGGCCCTCACGTGACCACATGCCCCCTTCGCCGACGCTCCCACCCTCGGCGGCCTCTCGAGTACGGCGGTGCCACGGCCGATGCCGCCGCCGCCGCCGCCGTCGACGACGACGACGACAACAACGCCGACTCGTCGCCGCCTTCGTCGGCGCCTGCGGCTGGCTCGCACGCGCGCGCGCAGCGAGCGATTCTGATGGCGGCGGCGCGGGCGGCGCCGTTCCGCCGGCGTCTCTGCCGGCCGGGAGGGGGCGGGGAAGGGGGTGGACGGCCAGAGCCTGCTGTGACGGCGTCGCCGATGTGGATGCGGACGGAGACCGCGGCCAGCGACGCGCGCGGCGGCGCCGGCGGTGGCGGCGGCGAAAGTGGCGGCGGCGGGCGGCGGCGGCGGCGGCGATGTTTCGTCCGAGGGCGTCGAGAGCGCATAAACCAATGAAGGAGTGTCACGGCGACAGCTACTGCGCGCTATGTATCCAGAACGCCGTATGATGTATGCCCTTTACCGCCTTCTGTCGAACGTCGATATGAGTTTCTTTGCTGTTCTTGTACTTCATGCTCAACATAAGGTTAATAGGGTCTTTGGTGATGCGTGTTTAACAAATCGAAAAAATGTTAATATTGTATAAAAATTGAAAAATAGAACGTAATTAAATAATATGACATGTCAGTTAGGGATGACGACCACTGTTTGAATAAGAATCTGAGTCAATGGTTGTCGTTGGATGAAAGGTTGACATACGAGTGAATCCGCTGGCCTCCTTGTGAATGAAGGTTGTTTTGGTTCCAGCAGGCGGCGAGCTGCGCCTCAATATTTTCAGGTCCGAAAGGATTGGGAAGAAGCAAATATTTTTGTGGGATAATACAGAAAAATAATATTGTAGGTTTAACTATCAAAGGGAAATGCAAAAAAATATTTTTCAGTTTAATTTGTCCTTGAAATGCGCAGAATGTAGATCTCTCCTTTCATTCAAAGACAAGTTTAATCATTTTAGATATCCTTTAATATCAACCCCTTTACCAAATTGTATCTCCCAAAATAAAGCATGAAGTTTGTAAAATAAATTTTTGTAGTAGAAACGAGTATATATATATATATATATATATATATATATATATATATATATATATATTAATATAATTATTCAATTTATAACGAATCTTCATTATTGTTACATAATATTTTTTAAAAGAGTATATATTCTACGACAAATTTAATCTATATTACTACCCAGACTCTGGATCTCACTTCAAGTTAAATTATTTGTGTTCCAAATGTACGTCCATAATCCTACAAAATATGCGATACTTTCCTTTGCAACTTAAAAATTATCAAAGCAAGAAAAGAAAATGTGATTTTAAATTTTGAGAATGAAGTAATTTAATATTAAGATGAGAATACTTCACTGTTTCCAAAATTCTTTTTTTTTTTTTCAACTCCACAAAACTTTTTCCTTCAAGACCAACAAACCTCACTGCGAAATAAACCACGATTTAATTCCATCACTTGCTTCACAATATGGACGCAAATCATTTTTGTTTTTACTTACCTTCTTTCTTTGTAAACTTTCCAGAGTGTGTTGTGAAACGTTTTGAGAATCATCTTTACATTTTATGTTACATAAATTATTTAATCATAAAAAATATTTTAATAGACTCTGTGTATTATCTGTGAAACTACTGTGATGTACTGTTGTACTGTACTTGATGTGATGTACTGTGATGTACTGTACTTATTCACAAATTTGTTCGAATTGATCGGAAAGCAGGAAGGAAATAGTAATGTACAGGATGCGTAATTTGCAAGTAGCTGCATATGCCAGTTCATTTTTTGGAATCATTTCTCGTAAAACACATTATTAATAATATCATTAGACATTTTGGCAATTATATTATCATTTTGTTGTTGGGCCGTCCTCAATTAAAAATTTCTGATTATATTTCAACAACAAATTTATTGAATTCTCTTAAAAGGAATCTCATACGAATGTAAAAAATTTTGAATTGTGATTTTTATTTTAAAATTTTGAAATTTTAAAACTTAAACAACACATAAAATGGCAGTTGCAAGCATTTTAATGCACTTCAATAAATTTTACAATCACAATTTAATTCATAACGATCACAAATTAATTCAATTTAGTTAGGCTGGGCAGATCTAAGAGCCACATGTCTGACACGTAATCTAGTAACAAATTTTTACGTACACTTTCACCACAGTATAACTTCATTAATTTAAAATCTACATGGCAGTTGCTATATTCTGCACAGTACTTTTTCCTCTGCTGAATCGAAGCACGTTCTTCTTCAATCATTTTCTTACGTTTTCTTTCCCTAGACGAAGGCTTGTACAAAATCTTACGTTTTGCTAATGAAGCGTAAGTATTAAAATGTGATAGGATCGTAGTATTGAAAGGAAAGTGGTAGCGATGAAATAGTTAATACTTTCCTGATTCCACATAAAACCATATGTGTATCTAATCTTCAATTTTAAACGAAGGTGTACATCGTTTTGAAATTTACGATGAGGAATCAAAGGAATAAAAGTAAGGATTAATAGAAACTAATGGAATATATATCTAGTGTTGAGGCCAATAAAATAATTATGATTCTTTAAATACTTCGGGTTTGCTTGTCTTTATATATCTGAGAGAACAAAAGTGTATCATATAGAAAATTATTTGTTTTTTTAAATAAAACATTGGTTTTTAATTAATGGATTAATAATTTATGAATGTAGTATATGCTGTACTTCAGTCGCTATTAATTTCAAAATTCCGGTAGATATTACTACAAACAAAAATCAATAAATGTATTTTATTTTAAAATGTATTATTTTGTTAAATATAGGGCAAGAAAATAACAAAGATGGATATAATAAATACAATATATAATACTTATATACGAAATATGTGTGATAATATATTAACATATGGCTTTTCCCTACTCAATTCTGAACATTCATGATTGCTCACATAAATGTCCAGGATCCAGGGGCTGCCATTTACAAAGAAGACCTGTATTTAATCGGGGTTCATTGTAGCTTCCTAAGAGGATTTCAAGAGCATTAAAATAACTGACAGCTGCTCTCGTTCGACGAACGCAACGTTCAATGTTTTTGCAATATTGAACTTCGTATTCAGACTATTAAAGCTTCTCTTTTTCATCCGAATAAAACACAAGCGATAAGGAATTATTTGATCGAATTGTGTTTTCAATCGACTTGCATTTCTCATTAATTCCAATGGAAACTGATCTCTCCTCACAACCAGCAAAAGAAACACAGCATATTTAGATATTTGATATCGCGAAAATAAAAGAATAAATCGCATGAGCAAAACGTTCCATTAGAATGCCACCGGCTTCATAAATTTGAGGACAATGCTTTTGCCATTTGACAATGCTGACGTGAATATTTTTACACGCTCAGACAAACGAGAGATGGTTTGATTTATTCACGGTTCTCGTCTTTCCTTTCATGCATTGTCGCTTAGCTGTAAGAAAAAGTGCTGTAATTTCTCAAACGCTTATCTCCAGCAATTTCCATTATATTGAGCTCTCGTGCAATCTTTTTTCTTTCAAATAGTTACATTCAGTGGACGACAAAAGACGCCTCACATTTTTTTCAAAAGCCAAGGAACGGATGATAATGTATTGATGGCGCGAATTTTTATATGGGTTTACTTATATATTTTTCCTAATTCAACGAAATTAGCGTGTGGTTGCTTTCTTACAAATGCGTCAGAAGCTCTTTCTATTTTTGTAGAAACACAGAAAAATTACTTCAATGAAGTTTGTATTTTTCACTTTCTTTTGTGCAATTGTGCATCGCCTTTGATCAAACTTCAATTCCACTAAAGACTGAAAACAAGCATTACGTATCCTCACTATAAACGATGCTCACCATTCAACAAAACACAATACTACTGGTCCGTTTCTTCTAGAATCGTCCATTTAAACATTTATTTGACTGAATTGTACTGAATTGTCAGACGTCACTGTACATACAATCAAGCTAAAGACGAGGTAATAAATAAACTAGAAAAAAAACAATCGCGACATCACAATGTGTAGAAATCTAACGCAATAGGAACAGTTGTAGACTCCACGTTGGTAGAATTTTGGGAAAACTGTTCAGTTCAAACAGACGATATAATTCTTAATTTCTGAGAATATTCATATAAAACTATATTATCATGCAATTAAGTGATAACTATACAGATTTCATTTATTTTCATCAAAAAGTAGAAAGTCTTGTGACTTATAGGAGAAGTATAATCTCCGCATATTTTCTTGAGATCCAAAATCCCTACCCCACCCATTTACTAGTAGATACTCAACAAAGGTACAACAGAGTTATGTAGGCAATATTTTAAAACCAGAAATTTTGCCTAGAGTAAAAGAAAATTTATTTGCATCGGTTAGCAAACTGCAAATTTAATTTTGTAGTATCGCAAACGAAATCCTGGTTCTGCTCCTTCCAGAACTGGCGAAAACTCAACAAAACTGTGCTTAGTGAGCTACATTTGCCTTCAGTGTCTTTGCAGCTCGTGTTGAAAAATTAAACACACTTATTCGCGGTGAAATGCATTTCATATCAACTATTACTCTGAGTTACATTATTCTAATATTATACAGGCTACTCGACAACACAAATAGACTAAGCTGCACATCACAAACGTGTAAGGTCTTTACTTCAACTCGAGAACTTGACAGACACATTTACTACATATTAAATTTCTATTATCCTGTAGTAAAACAAGCTTCATACATTATATCCTTATGAATTTATTTTATCACATTATATTGCTCCACATTGTAGTACAAACATGCATTGTATCGTTTTTATTATGTATTGTACTAACCATTTACGAGTTTCTCCAAATTTACGACTGACTGAGTTAGCTCAGAGGCAGCGTTACAGTTGTGTATACGGCGTCTCTGACCAGGACGTCCGAGGTTTGGAGTCCCGATGATGGCGAATTTTCAACACTACGTCGAATGAACTGATAGCTAGTCTGAATTCAGCAGCTGTTTGGAGAAAACTCAAGCAGCCGGTTACCATGATCGGAATTTTGTGTGGTTTTCTCCATCAATACCAGGCGAATGCCGGAGAAGCGCCTTAACAAACGACAAGCGATGTTTCCTTCCTCTTTCTTGTTCCTCCCTCTCTCCTCAGACACACATACATACACTTCTACGCACTAAATTACTGCTTATGCCGAGAGATCAGCTTAGTTTTACATGGATGGGGTCGTTCTCCGCCGTCCTGGAGGAGGGACCCAGCAAGTTGCCGGGCAGATCGGCGCATGATTTCATGAACAACCGGAGCGTATCACGCCATATTTCTGAATATAATTTGTACTACACTAAAGGATTTATGGACATTGAAGATAGACGCGCTGGAAATACCAACAAATCAAAAGTTGAGTTTTCCGCCCTGGAACAACTCATCTCAAATAGAGTGACTGAACGGCTATTAATCCTAGCCGCTTTTAAATTATCTGTAAACTAGTAGTAAAAATAAATAATCTGCAAAAAATAATTAATTAACACTGTATGTTCTATTTCATGTTTTTAATAATAATTTTGAGCATTAAATAATTTTCAATTTTGCTATTTGTTATTTTAATAATTTGTTTTGTAAATACAATATACTGAAAGCATTTAAAATAACATTATGAGTATTAGAATCATAGAATATTACGTGCCGTGTGCTGTAGATTCCTATCGAAAACACTATAACTAACTGTGCTACAACAGCACGCACTAATCGACTATTTCTAACTTTGCAATTTTCAAAATTCTGAGAGTTCAATAAAAATAAGACCTACGCCATTCTTTAAGCGGCCTTTACGCTATCCTAGGCCAAATATTTAAAATTAAAGTTACTTTTGATAAAAGTTTTAAAAGTTTGAGGTTTCACGTAAAGAAGCCCCCAAATAAAACTATCTGTTTCAAACTGACAGGGTCTTGAATTCCTTCCAATCATTCGAGGAATATGATTTTTTAAGAAAATCGGCTCACGGTTTTGTGCTAGCGTTGATAACAGGCGGACAGATAGACGTTTTGCCGTCAAACGATTGTTCGGTTTGAAGGAATCTACAAAACATGGATTCTGAGTACACGTGTTAGAGAAGCAATTACTATACATGGGTACAAGATTTATCAATTTTTGTGTTGATAAGAGTAACTTATCGAAAATGGCTATTTCCTGCGCACGTTTTCAATACATTCTCTTTTATAAAGGTGAGATTAAACCATATTGCCGGGGCAAAATAATACAAAATCGATGCCTAGACAACAGCAAGCTCAATTATTCCATCAAATTACAGGATATCAATTTCTCCACGAAATTTCTTCATTTTGACACATTCTGTAGTCCGCGTCCTCCTGAAAAATTATTTCGACGCCTGTTGGCACAAAGCCGCTCGGTAGACCATTATTATTTTTCTTCCATTTCCGTTGTTGCGCCGCCATCATACTACTAAAGCTGCCGCCCTCCACGCTACCGCCTCCGCAGTTGCGGCCGTGGCGCGCCTGGGCGGAGCTGCAAATAACTACAACGTGGCTAATGTTTAGTAGATTTTAACATGAGCCGCCAGCTGTATCATTTTTCAAAACGCGCTTTCGGCCAAGAAAGCGGGCGGAAGGGAAGGCGAGCGAAGGCCGAGGCGGAGCGAGGGCGGGGCTGGCTGAATTCCCGCCCGCGCACCCGACAAACGCGCGGAATTCCTGCGCGCGCCTGCCGCGCTTCGCCGACGATGAAAGAGCCCCGTGCGCATGCGTGATGCGTGAATGGCGCCAGGCCGGCGCCGCCTCCCACTTTCCTTCATTTTTGGCAACTGGATCATCTTCACCGTCGTCATCTTCACCGTCGTCATCTTCACCGTCGTCATCTTCACCGTCGTCATCTTCACCGTCGTCATCTTCACCGTCGTCATCTTCACCGTCGTCATCTTCACCGTCGTCATCTTCACCGTCGTCATCTTCACCGTCGTCATCTTCACCGTCGTCATCTTCACCGCGTCATCTTCACCGTCGTCATCTTCCCCGTCGTCATCTTCACCGTCGTCATCTTCACCGTCGTCATTCCCCGTCGTCATCTTCACCGTCGTCATCTTCACCGTCGCTCATTTCCCCGTCGTCATCTTCACCGTCGTCATCCGCATCTTCAACTTTTCTTCGTCTTAAACTTTCGCCTTCAATTTTCTTCACTATCATCTCATTTTCTTTGCACACCATTATTTACTTTGTTTTACATATTCATCATTTCTTCTATTCTAACATCGCTTCATACTTCTTCTTCTTTTTTTCCTTTTTTTCTGCTGCTGCCGCGTCTTCTGATACTGACTCTGCACCACTGTTGCTACTGCATCTGCATCTTCTTCTTCTTCTTCTTCTTCTTTTTTCTTCTTCTTCTTTTTTCCCTTTTTCTTCTTCTTTTGCATTTTCTTCTATTGTTGCTTCTGAATCTTCAGCAGCTTCTGGTGGAAACTTCTGCTGCAGCGTTTCTTCAGCTGCTGCCACCAGTGCGACTTCTTTGATTCATTTTGTTCTGGTTCTTTTTCTCCATGATTCTTCTGATTTCGTTTCATTTTTCTTTCTTTTTCTTCATTTGTTTTTGCTTCAGGATCTTACACCGCCCCTTTTTTTTCGCATTTTTCTTTTTAAAAATCATCTCTTTTTGTCATTATCCTTTCAGTTTATTATGCCTTCTTTTATTTTTTTCTATGCCTTACTTTTTCTTCTCGTTTCATCACTCATATTCTCGGTCATCTTATGGGATAGCGTCTTAGTTAATTTTTAAAAAAATTTCTTTTGTTCGGATATTGTTTTTGGGATTAGGTTTTCCTTTCCTTTTTTTTTCTCCCCCCGTTTGCAGTAGAAGGGTTATGAAATGCTGTGCGATAAAAAATTTTCCCAGCAGAAAACTCTTATTACGGGGCCCGGTAAAAAAAAGGGATGAACCCTTTTAAAAATTTGGGGAAAAAACCCTTAACACGTACTGTGGAAATTATTTTTTTAAGCCCTCGTTTCCGAAAAATTAATTAAAAAAATGTCTTTTGTCTGTCTGTATATTTTTGTTTCTGATGCGTTGTTTTTCCGAACAACGCAGTGGCAAAACCCCCAAACCCGTTTTTTCCAGATTCATTTCTAAGATCTGGTGATGTCGGGACTTTCGAATTTGAAATCGATATTTAATTTTTGGGGGGTTTTTTTTTTAAAATCCCAATCTTTTAAATTAAAAAAAAAATTTTTTGTTTTTAAATTTTTTTGTTGAAGTGAAGGACAATTAAGAGAATGATGCAGGTGAATGTTTTGTGAAAAAAATTTTTAAAAAATGCAAAATTCAAACTTTTTTAGCCGCTTCCTCATCTACAAACAAGATTGAATATTTGATTAATAAAACTGTTCCAAAATTTCCAAAGATGCCTTTGAAATAAAACAAATACAATTGCGAAATTTATACTTTTACGCAATTTTATGTGTACGGGAGAGATAGTAAAGCTGTTTGAGCACCACTAGTTTGGTCATTTTTTTCATTTATACCATTTTCCCTTTTAATACGAGGCCCCGAATTACGTAAAAAAGGAGTTTACAATTTTTTTCTAAAATCCAATGTCAGAGTTCTGTTCCGTCTGGTAATGCCCCACAAAAATTTTTCTTCCTTTCCCCGGGTATATTTTTGTTCAAGAAAAGTGCCCGAAAAACGAAAATATGCCCCTTTTTGTATACATAGGTCTATGAGCCTTCAACTTACTTTTAAAGAAAAAATATGAATTAATTGAAGCAGAATATTTAATACTAGAAAATTTTTTAATCTTAAAAAAAATAGAAGAAAAGTATTGACGTTATTTTGAAATATTATTAGGTTCCACAAAAATATTTACTTTTCTATGTATGTGTTCAAAGTTCCCCAAAAATTGCAAAACCGTGAAAATTTAAAAAAATATCTATATTTTTTCCAATAAATTATTTTTGATTATATTATATCATCTTAACATGATATAACTCATATCCAAGGAAACAAAACACAAATGAAAGTACTTCATTACAAAATTAGTATATCAAAAATGAAAAACAAAATAAATAAAATTCCGTAATGACGAATAATGAAACAACATTTTATTATGATACATCTTTAAACAACAAAGATCAATTGCGTAGATGAAAGGATTTTCTATGTTAAATATCGTTGACTGCCAAGTCGATATTCAGAAACTACCCTAGTTTGCTGAGGCGATAACTCTATCAATTTTGATCAGAAAATCCTTGCAAAAATTACAAATATTAATTCTTCTGTGATCTTCTAATGGTGATATTAATATGCAGCCATATGGCGCCACAGCTGCTTTGTCAGTCTGTAATTTTTCTATGGGAGCCATATGGCACCACATCTCTGGTGAAGTGTCGGAAGGTTCCACACTCTCTCGTTGAACGATTTTAAAGGTTTGAATGAGAATAAAGAGATTAAAGAATATTGTAAATACGGTATTTATCAATTTCAATCAAATATTATTCATTTCTATGAAATGGTTCAAAACAATTAATACATAAGTAAGGCTTGTCTGGGCAAGTCTTGCATCTGGTTGATACCCGTAGCCTTGTTGCCTGCCTGAACTCTACCCAATGCTTTCTCTTAAGATTGGTGTAGCAACGACAGCAACGTCGTCTCTTATGGTTCTGAAAAGAATAAATCATTGTACAATCTATAAACAAATTTTATTTTTTTGTATTGCATTTATCATTTTACCTTTTGGTTTTTTCCTTGTATGTAGTCTGATTCTCCAGGTAATGGTTTGTTTTTTTGATTTGTCCTACGACAGTATTATCTGTTATTCCCAGCAAATCTGCACGATCTTCTTCGAAACTCCCTCTAGTTTCATTCTTCCACCAGTAGAGCAAGTGTTGCTGTATTAAAAATCCAAGCATTTACCACACAAGTTCCGAAAGCAAGTCATCAGGGCTACTTTATGATACCACCTCACAGTCTCCTCAGTGAAGAATGGTATGCAGCCAAAGTATCTGTAATATCTATGCCTCCTTTAATTTTGTTATAGTAAATGACCATCTGTGCTTTCTTTTTGATTTCTTAATATCTCTTCTCACTTTTCCAGTTCCTTCCAAGATACCATTCCATTTTGTTGACATCATACACACTTCCCTTTTATCTAACCACTTCATAACAGCAACCCCAATTGTCATTTTCTTGAGATAATTTTTCTTCAATTTTGTGGGCTACCACCTCACGAGGGGAAAACTCTTCTATTGGTATTGATATGTGCCTACGTGAAGTGCGTTATTCTTTTGCAATAATGCCTACAATTCCATAGAAGAATAAAAGTTGTCTGTGCACACTGTGCGTCCACAATCAAGATATGGCTCCATCATATTTAAAACTCACTTTTGTAGCCATGCTCCTGATCCATCGGGCATAAACCTTTCCTAGAATAAATTATGCAAATCATACATAACCCTTCTCGTCACACAGTTTAAAAATTTTTACCCCATACTTGTGGTGCCTTTCCTGGAAGATAGCTGCTGAAAAAGTTTAGACGACTACGCCATGGAACCATAGACTCATCTTGAGTAACCAGAAATTCTCCCAGAATGTCTTAGAAATAAAATTTTTCAATAGCTTCCATAAGAGGTCGAACTTTGGCTGCCCTTTCTCTTTTGCTACTTCGTTGTCACTAAAATGCCAAAATCTCGAAAGAATTTGAAATCTGTTTGGCATCGTTTATTGTGCAACGCCATTTGAGTAGAGGGGTAATTTTGTCTAGCACTATCAATGGAAGGCATTTTACAAGACCATCCACATTTTCAACCCAAGAAACTTTTCATCTCATCCTTCAGGTGTGTCCTGCTATCTGTTTTAGACGGCTGGTGCGTTTGATCGAGATTTTTGGATCACCTTGTGCGTATTTCTATTTGTTTCTCAACCATCATTTCCACTATGTCTTCGGATAAAAATAATTTATAAAAACTGGCGGGATCCATCGTCTCAGGTTCACCTCCAAATTTGTGTTTTGGGTAAGAGAGAAAGTGAATTGCCGTTGTCGACCAGAATAGTCGCTCCACACACCTACCCTTCGTACTAAAAGAAGCACCGTCCGCGCCGCCACTGGGGACTCCAGCATCGCTATCAGGAGGTCCGTCTTCACTTCATCACTATCGCTGCTACTACTTCGTGAGGCACAAAATCAGAATCGCCACTTCATCCCACTTATGCTAAAATCATCACTGTCTGAATTCTAATAGCAGCCCCAATATCCTGCTCTGAAACTCTTCGCAGCCATGCTTCCCTCACTAGATAATGACAAGAAATGTCGGCAACAGGCACCAGGATGAAACATCGAAATGAATACAGGGCACCACACGTGCGGTACACATTGTTTTATTTCCCAGATAAGGCAGGTTCCGGAAACCTTGAGACTCACAGCTCTATACGCGTCTGCCGCGAACAAAACTTCTGGGAAAGAACTGATAATAGAGACCACCACCAGGCAGACAACCGCAGGATAAGAGTATTAGACGAAAAGTGAACTTCTCTCAATAGAGAAAAGCACTAATAACACATGTATCAGTTTTCCAAGTCTCAAAAATGATCAGAGAATTCAAACTGACGCGAGCGCCGCATACGCCACGCGCGCAACAAAGGAAACATAACGTGTGGTGCCACATGGCGCCACGTGGCAGTCAACGTGTTAATGAACTCTATACCTAGCTTTTAAGAGTGATCGTAAACTAAGAGGAAAGAAATTTATATAGATAAAATACCTCTGCAAAAATTACTTTGTTATACAATTCTTTAGTACAAAAACAAGCAGTGCTATAATAACCAATTGCATAACAAATGTTCTAACACATAATTATTGTAATTTTCTAGTACATTCACCGCCAAGAATGTAGTGATGCGCACCTTCGTTAGTGGATGTGTATTATATCTATTTTGGTACACTACCACTGATCATTTTAGCTGCAATTTCAACTAGTTAGGCTGTACCTTACCTCGCCATCCACTTGCCCTATAATTTATATCACATACACATCATATAGCGATTATAAAAGACATAAAACATACATACAAAACATACATTCATATAGGGTTTACTTTCTGGTGGAATGCGACGGAACGGCGTTTGCATCTACACACATACGAACATACACACCCAAGGCCGACACACACACACACAAACACAAACACTTCGTACAGTCCCAACTGCGCCATGTCGCGTCCATCCCATCAGCCTCGCGCCGCGTCGCCTCGCCCTCTCCGGGCGGAGTGGCTCCGGTCGGTCGCGCCCGAGCATTTCCCCTATATTGCGTTAGCACCACACGCCCACGCCGCGCCCACGCCCCGAGTGGTGTCGCTCGACATTCAGCCCCTTCTCTGCCCCTTCTGGCCCCCTTCTGTGGCCCCCATTCTGGCTCCCATTCTGGCCCCATTCTCTGGCCCCCATTCTGGCTCCCCCTCTTCTGGCCCCTTCTCTCGCCCCCTCGGCCCCCTCTCTCGCCCTTCTCGCCCCTTCTCTCTGCCCCCTTCTCTGCCCTCTCTCGCCCCCTCTGCCCTCTCGCCCCCTTCTCTGCCACGCTACCCTTATCTCGTCCTCTGCTCGCCCGGCCACCCTTCTCACCCACCCCGCTAGTCCACGCCACGGTCAGGCCGAATCCTTGCCCGTCTCGTCCCATCGTACCAAACGCCCTCATCACCCCACTCCTACCCCATCGGGTCCCTGTAACGTCGACGCGCCCTCCCCACCTGCTCCTCTTCGAGCGTCCTCGCCTCATCTCGTCTCTCTTCCCACGCTCTCACCGACGTCTCGTCTCGCCACATTCCGCTCCGGTATGACCCCCATGCTCTGCACTGTCCCCTCCACGCCTTCTATCTCCGTGCCCTCTCTATGTTCCCTCCATGGCTGTCTATGCCCGCCTACATTTCTCCCCGTTTCTTTCCCTTCCGTTCCGCATCGCCTGCCCTGCCGCGCCATCCCATCTCTTCTCGCTACGCCTCAACTGGCCTTCCTCTCCGCGCCACCTCTCCGTCCCGCACCGTCACGCCCTCCTGCGCCGCCACACCTGTTCCGTTTCGCCCCGCGCCGCGCCCTCCGCGCCACCGCCACTCCAGTCAAGTGGCGGCAGCAGCGTCGCAGGGTGCTCTGACGCCCGCGGGCCTCGAACAAAGCCCCGCGACAGCCCTCGCTTCTGATTACCGTCTGCGAAGGAGTGGGGCGGGCGGATGAGGGGACGGCGCGCCGCCGGTGACTCTGCCGATAGCGCTGAGTTCCGAGAGACGCGGGGAGAAAGTACGTCTTCCTTATTTTACTGGGGGAAATTGGTAAATAACGAACACCGGTAGCTGCGACGATAAAAGCATACGGCTCTACCGTACCAGTGATAGGGAGGTCGCCAATTCGATCCCGGTGAAGGACAAATAAATTTACTTGATTTAAACCAATTCGTAGCCCTTCTGCACTCCACCGGAGGATTTCCTAGAACCCTGATCATTTTCTCAAGCGACTATAAAGTTTTAGAACATCAACCACGGCTGGCGCGATTTTTTCTTCCCTATCCCCCGTTCTCATTCCTAGTGCCTAAGAATTTCATCTCACAATCTAGGCGGAGAAACACCGCCACCTTCTGGGATAAACCCATTCAAACAATGATAAAACAGTTGAGGTGACAATATGTGCGACCATGTATCCACAGAAGGAATGTGACCGGTCTGCCCACGTACTTTTTTTATTCATTGATTCGCGACTACGGGCGCGTCAACTGCCATAATCCTTAGTCTCGTAGGGGTAGTGTATGATTTTTTCTTTGGCGGTTGCGGTGTTCTACCCCACTGGATAGTGAGACCTAACGTCGGCTAGCGGGCTTTTCCTCAACCAGGTATCTCCTAGCAGCGGGGCACCGCGCCAACTGGGATAAGCTCTATATTACCGACATGTGTGGGTGTGTAGTGAATGTAAATGTATATTTGTGTGTTTGTAAGATCGTGCGCGGTCTGAGGCCCATTTGTTTGGGTACTGCTCCGGTATTCGCTTAGTGTTGATCGGAGAAACCACGGAAAACTACCAATCAGAGCAGCCGGCCGCTAGAATTCTCCTCCAGAAAGCGGATGACCTCCACCTAGCAATCTCGCTGGTGTCGAAAATCTTGCCACTATGGGGTCTCGAACCTAGAACCTACCGATCAGAGGCACTGCAGTGCCATCAGTTGATACCCTGAGCCACCTCTCCCGGTCTCCCCACGCCGAGGGCAGCTCTAGAGGTGGCGCGACCGGGAACGCAGTGCTGATGTCACTGCAGCGCCTCTGACCGGGAGGACCTAGTCCTGACGGCGGTAGGATTTTCGACACTAGCTTTTCAGCTAGGTCGAATTCAGTCGCCGTCTGGAGGAGAATTCTAGCGGCCGGCTGCTCTGATCGGTAGTTTTCCGTGGTTTCTCCGATCAACACCAGGACAATGCCAGAGCAGTACCCTACCAAACGGGCCACGGACCGCGCGCGATCTTTCCTTCCTCTTCCTTGTCCTATCTTCTCCCCTTACACACACACACACACACACACACTTACACTAACATGCACTACGCTATCACATATTTCGGGAGCCCGGTCAGGAGCTTAGAGCTGGTCCCGACTGGGGCGGTGCCCCGCTGATGGGAGAGTCCTGGTTAGGGGAAACCCCACTAGCCGACGGTAGGTCGGCGCCGGATCTTGCTATCCAGTGGGGAAGATCACCGCCATCTTCCGCGAAAAACCATGCACTACACTAACGGGACTAATGACCAAAGAAGTTGACGCGCCCGGAAACACGAAAAATCAATCAATCAATCAATCTAGAGGCGCGTCTGGGGTCTGTGCCCAGCGCACGCCCCGCCCGTGGCGTGTGCCGCCCCATCCCACCCAACCGCTCCCACCTCCCCCTCGCCCTTCGCTGCTGAACAAAGTCGCCCGCGATTGAAGGAAAACATGGCGCGCCGGCATCAACACGCGATCTACGAGGGGCGCGGGCGACGGAAAGCAGAGGCGACGGCGAAGGTGGGGTGGAAGCAGCGGACGGCGGCGCAGGGCGGTGAAGCAGGTGCAGACGGCAAAGACACACGGGGAGACGAAGTCATGGGAGGAAATTGTGTTGTTATCCGGCACGTTTCTTGAGCTCTGAAATTCCTACTCTCCTTACTAGGGTCATAGAACTATTCAATTCACTTTATAAATAGTTATTTACTTAACGAGTGTAGGAAGGGAGTCTTGATCTTCTATCAGGTGATGATAGAAGCACGATCTGGAATTTCGAAATGAGTATGCCTAAGATACTTTTGTACGGTTTGCGTACAATATTTTTAACACAAATTTATTTTGTCTTAGAAGTAAAAAAAAATTATCAACGAACCAGTCAGAGTCGAAGTCGAGAAATTTGTTGCTGGTTCCAGTAGTAAATCGGTACAAATTTACAGGGAGTTTTGTTTAGTCTGGGCAATCATTGCTTCACCTTATGCAACAACAAAATTTCAACGATGGAGCCATTTCTTTTAAATTTTAAAATGGCTGAGGGCTTCATAAGGTACCCAAAAATAAAATATCGGTTTCGAAGTCAAGGAATCGCTATATTATCCAGAAAATTGGGAAATACCAAATTTCGGAGAAAATAGGCTAAACGATTTAGCCGCTAGCTGTTCACAGACAGACACAGATGGACGCCTGGCCGAACAGACGGCCGGGCAGACAGACGGCCGGGCGGACAAACGGCCGCGCGGACGGACGGACAGACCGTGGGCCGGTCGGACAGACTGGCGTCCGGGGACGGACGGACGGACGGACGGACGGACTTTTTATCGGCATTCTATTTTTCGGTATGAAAGAGCCACGAAACATGAATTATGGTTACACCACGTGTTAGAGGATTTTTTTCTAAATTCTGCAACTGGATTTATTTATTTTTCCGTTACCAGTAATAGTAATAGTAAGTTCCATAATAGTTTGGCGAATTCGCGTTTTCGCGCACCATTACAAAAGTTAGAGAACTTTATGTAATGGTGCGCGAAAGAACGGCGAATTTTTGGCACAAAACTACTCCGTAGCAAAACAGTAAAAATAGCATCATACTGGAACAAAAATATCAATGTTCTGACACCCCGCGTCCGAAGTGGGGGTAAGTGCCCTCGCAAACTGTAACAGCAGCTCCACCCGACATGGTTTAACTTCAAAGATTCGGGCATCAGAAATATAACTCGACGCACCCTAACGTGCGTGTTGGCCTATTTCACCCTTTTATCATACTCTCTAACTTCATTTTTCCTTAAATCTGTTAGGTACAGGACTGGGGTAATTCTCTATGCACGCAAGAGTAGAAAAGCGTCATATTTTTGAGCGTATTATATTGTGAGGAGAGAGACGTTAATTAAGGTCGGAGAAATACGAAGGAATCGAAGAGCATAAAGCAGTCGCGGCAGGTCCTAGTCACCGCGAGAGAGTGCAGCCGGTCGGGAAAATAAGCAGGTTGGGGCTGCGGTGAGGCGGGGCGTGGCGCGGGGTGGGCGGAGGGGGAGGTTCCAGGGCGCCGCGAGCGCTGCAGCGAGGAAGCTCCCGCACCCGTGCGTTGCCGTGACCTCTGACCTTCGCACGCGTGTCCCTCCGCGCCGCCCGCGCCATGCCTCGCCGTGCGCGTTGCGCCAGATATGCGATGGAAGCTGCGGCTGCTGCCGACTGGGTCACACCACCTCCTCAAGTTTTGGTCCACACCGTTTATAGACAGTTATTGTTTAAATAGAAAACATATTTTCACCAATTTACTTCAAACCATATTTATTGAATTATTACCCTCATTTCAAAAGCCTTTCTATATCTCTCTACGCTTTGAGGATTACTTTTCCTCTTTTTCAGAAGTAAATTTATTGAAGTAATTTTACAGATTTCAATTTTTTCAGAAGTAATTTAAATGTAAGATGGAAAAAACGTTAAAATATCAAATCAACTTTAAGACATCTACTGTATATAAAATTTTCGACACTAGCTTTTCAGCTAGATCGAATTCAGTCGCTGCCTGGAGGAGAATTCTAGCGGCCGGCTGCTCTGATCGGTAGTTTTCCGTGGTTTATCTGATCATCACCAGGCGAATGCCCTAGCAGTACCTAACAAACGTGGCACGGACCGCGCGAGATCTTTTCTTCCTCTTCCTTGTCCTATCTTCTCCTCTTACGCACACACACTTACATATTCCGGGAGACCGGTCGGGACTTTAGAGCTAGTCCCTAAAACTGTTTTGTAATATTCTGAATACCAGAATTATTTAAGTTGTGTGATTATTGAATTATATTTTTCAGAAAAACTAAAATGTTTATTGCAAAGAATGACTTTACAATCATGTTTTATAATATTTCATATGTTAAAATAAGTTACGATAGATGTACAACCCTCAAAATAATTTGGGTTTAGGGCTCAGGCGCGGCCCTGGCTTGGACACGTCACAATTTTAAGTATTTCAAGGACAAATCTTTCTCTTGTGTCAATTAGGATTGCCTCAATACTGACTTTCCCATATTATGTGTTTTATATATAGAATATTTCAAATATTGCACGTCATCTCCAAACCTTTGGTAGCAATGTTTTATCATCTCAAGGAGCTTTCTTCTATAGTCATGTTTTCTTGATAGGCCAGATAATTTCTGTCTTAATCTGATTGTTCTCAGACACATTTCTAAACCTGAAACATTCTTTAATTTGCATAAAATGGGCAATCTTTTGCAACAAATATTTGATGTAACGTCTAAATAGCTATTAGACGTGTTAATTATAACAGAAATAACATTCCGTAGCTAAAATGATAAATCTCTTAACAATCTTTTATTATTTTTAACTTTTCTCCTTTGTCCCCATTTCTCCTACTCTTCCGTTTCTTTCTGCTTTTCATTCGTCTTTCACCTCTTCGTACAGTTTCTCTTTTCCGCCACTTTCTCATTATATTGAAATTTTCTTCGAAGATCTCAAATGTTATTCATTTTTGGCAATGTCTCGCTTGTCACATGTCCCAAAATTCACTTTGTTTTATTTTCTTTCTCTCTTTACCCCGTTTCCTTTATCGGCATTTTCGCGTCTATAGTCGTACACCTGTGTAGTAGCTCTGTCACGGCAACACAAAGGATCGCTCGTTACAGGAACGTGGCATTCTTTGAACAATTCCACTGCTTGAATGAAAGGGTTCAATAAACTCTAAGGACTGGCGAATGACTTCTGAGTGCGGAGAACATGTGCCAATTTTTGCTGTTCTTGGTCTTGAAGAGAATGCTTGGTTACAGAAGGGTGAAATACGAAGAAACTGATAATTCATTACGTTCTTATTATTCTGTCACATATTGTGAAAAATAACTACAAATTCTATATGCGTAGAAAAACTTGTTAATAAAAATTTATTTTAAGAGCTAATAGTTATCATCGTAGCTGATAATGTAAAGAAATTGGGTATTTGAAAATGTAGATTTATAATTGTATTACAATTAAAAAAGGGAAATCTTGCAAATTGTTCAGTTTCTTCTTTTCCTTCCTCGTATCTTTTAATTCTCACGACAGTTTTAAGAAGGCATCAGTCAGATTCTCCTAATTCTATTGAGTTATTTCTTCAATATTTTTATATTAGACTATATGAACATTTGGATGAAGAATACACGCGTTTTCTATGCTTTCAATAGATATAAATCAATAATGACAAGAATGACTCGGCATTCTTTTGTACGTTCTTTGATACGTCTGATAATGAAATATTTGGAATGGGTTTAGCGCTTTCTGTTTCAGGTACACACAAATGTATTCTCTAGCATGGCGTAAAAATTCTGTAGTAGGTCTGTAGCGTATGAAACTTTGGTATCCCCAATGAAGGTCAAATACGCATGTATTGTGTACTTCTGTAATCCCAAGTTACACAATTTTATTTTGTTGTTCTCATTCAAATTAAAACGTTGAATTTACATAGCGAAAAAACAATGCAATAATAATTAATCTTTTCTCTCAGATGTCTGCTGCAAAAAGAAATTAAAGTTCCTCATGGTTATGAGTTATATTAAATACAATCATATGAAGGAGAACTCTGTGAATTTTTCTCAGCGTTAAAACGTTCAGAGGAATTCAACAAATAAGTATTGTGCATATGTGTGTTTTATTGCTAAAACGATGAAAGTTAAATTATTTTAAAAGAGCAAATACGAAACATAGAGACTCACCAAATAGATGATAACCTTTAATATTTAATTTTAAGTCATCGCGTATTTTCTTGCGGCTTTTCGTAAAGGAATGGGACATACATGTTCAGTCGTGTAAATATGTTTCTCGAAAGCCGCATGTACACATTTGTTCACATCTGTACTTGATGTGAAATCAATTCATCTAATGTGTGTGAGCAATCGACTACTCACAGCTGTCGTGATAGTCGCGTGTACTTTTGTGGATATCGTTGTATCCAACCTGTATTTTATCAAAAGAAATTAATATCTTATTTGAGAAAGGCTTTATACAATTAATAAACTATTAAATGTCACTGAATAAATTACGTACGCTCATTTATCCAACATATTAGTATTCATAGATGAAACAAATATTTTGAAATATAAAATTATAAATCAATCACAAATATTACGAAATAATGTAATATTATTTTGCGCTCTGCGTGTGTGTGTGTGTGTGTGTGTGTGTGTGCGTGCGTGCAGGTGTGCGTGAGATGTATGAATTGTGTTGATGTGGTAGTAATGAGCCGGTTTGTGTGCTGGGCATTCGAGGAATATGGGGGTTTTCCCCTGAACTTAATAATCATTGATTCCCTCGTCAAACATCGTACCAATTGTTTATCTTGCCATCTCATTTAGTTGTTTTTCTGTGGCGTCGTTAAACATGATTATTTATTGATTAATAATATTCATTATGTGCGTTAATTCTGCATTGTTTCTTTGATTTTCCACACAACTCGGATTCTGAAAGTTTCTTCTATCCGAGGTATGGGTTTCGGTTTACGATTATATAAAACGTGAGCGTATTGCGTATAGCTGCAAATTGCGCAATATACATTTTAAACTCTATTAACGTGCGCAAATAAGCAATTGCTCAGGTTGAAGATCGTGCAGTCTGTGATTACTTTCCTTCTTCAAGATCACAGACCCTGCTTGGCGTCCGTCGTTCAGTTACTCGAGTACAATTATAGTCGCGGACCACCTCGTGCTGCCGCCGCGCCGGACTTGGCTGGCGGTGCGGGAATGTCGGGGCGTTGCGACGCGGAGGCGGCTGCGTCGCCGGGATGTGACGTCGTCGTCGTCGTCGTCGTCGTGGCCGCCATTGTGGAGGCGGAGGTCGACGGCCGAGGCGTCGGAGGACGACGAAAATGTCGAGATCTCTGGCGAGATGGAGGATGTAGGTTGCGATGGTAGCGTGGTCATAGTATAAATGATGATTATGATGATGTTGGTGGTGATGGCAGTGTTGACAATGGTGATGTGCGGTCGTTAGTTCAAGTGTTGAGATGCTACGTAGCGTTGCTGGTTGTGGTGATTGCTACATTGATGGTGATCGTTAGGTTTATGAATATTATGAAATTCGTTCGTGATGAGATAGTGAGGTTTCTGGAGGTTAGTCGGAAGTAGAAGATGATTGCCTGATTGATCGTAATCGTCGAGTTGACCCCAATCGTCGGGTTAATGGTGATCGACAGGTCATAGTGATCCTGAGTGGTTGGTGATCGTGATACTGATGGTGATCGTTAGGTTTATGATTATATGAAGTTCGTGATATGATCATGAGGTTTGTTGAGGAAGTCAGAGGTGATTGTCGATTGATCCCAACGTCGGGTTAATAGTAATCGGGTCAGTGATCCTGAGTGGTTGGTGATCGTGATACTGATGGTGATCGTTAGGTTTATGATTATTATGAAGTTCGTTCGTGATATGATCGTGAGGTTTGTTGAGGGTAGGGGGGAAGTCGGATTGATCCCAATCGTCGGGTTAATAGTAATCGTGAGGTCATAGTGATCCTGAGTTGTTGGTGATCGTGGCATTGATGGCGGACGGGCTGATGGTGGTGGGGTAAGAAGATGAGTTGGGTACTCGCGGCGGAGAGGGCGGTGACGGATCGCGACCTCGTCGCCCGGTGCGCGGTGGCGGTGGCGGAGGGGGAGGCGGCGCCGGAGGCCGAAGCGGCTTGTTAACGGCGCGGCGGCCGGGGTGGCGGCCGTTGTCTTCTGCGTCGTTTATCATCGTCTGGCGGAGGCTCTTTGGGGCGGGGCCTCTGACGCGTCGCCGCCCGCCCTTCCGCCTCCGCAGCCGCCGCCGCCGCCGCCGCCAGCGCCACCACCGACGTCGCCAATTCAGGCATCACCGACCGCGGCGGCCGCCCAACCTCCTCCTAGCGCACTCGCCCGGTTGCGGCTGGCCACCATTGTTGCCGTCCAAGCGGTCGACAGGGTACATCCATTCGTTTTCTGCTTTATTTCACGTTAAAACTGTAAAATATAGTATTGAGGAGACAAAATCTGGCGCTCGCGACTTGAATCCAAACCGAGCGTCCATCGTAGCGCAGGGTCAATGGAACAAGAGCAGATGAATGGAAAACTTGAGCATAGTATATCCCAAAATTTAAAATCATTAAATTCTTCAAAACACAAATTTTCGAGAATTATCTTAGAAAGGTCTCTTAGAAAGTTACCCATCAGGACTGCGACGAGTTGAACAACAACTCGCTCGTTCCAAATGGTCCGGAACAGATCTTAAAGATTACTGTATGTAGGATGTTAAGACAACACACTTAATTTCCACTCGTTTGCAAATGCCAACGACACCTCACCTGTAGATCTACAGCCACGGCGACTTAGTGTGTTTCTGAGCAGCCTCGCAGGAAAATATTGAAAAACTTTTCTTACTATAATTGGATTTTAACGTAGCATCTGAAGGTCACGCGCGAAAGAGAGAAGGGAAGGCAAACTCCAATAGGGAGCCGTAAAAGTAGAAGCTGTGGTGAATTTGCATCTCCCCATTGGAGTCTGTCTTCCTTCTCCCTCTTTCACGCGTAACCTCGAGAATCCACGTAAAAAAAGTTCCAAATGGATCGGTAGAGACCTTACCGATCTTATGTTGGATGTTAAGGAAACACACTTCATTTCCAATCGTTTGCAAATGCCAACGACACCTCATCCGTAGATCTACAGCCACGGCGACTTCATGTGCTTCTCGAGCAGCCTCGCCAGGGAAAATAAAACCCGATGACGGAAAGCAAATCAGGCTGAACGTGTGTCGCGGTGTGCAGCGCCAAACCAGCGCATGTAAACCAATCCCGCGGAGTGCCCGGCAGCTCCGCGTTCGCTCCAGCCGCTGTAACTCAGCGCAGAGCGTCCGCTCCTTAACCGGCCACCACTCATTCCGAGCGCTTTAGTTTACGATTGTTCCGCTAATTGGCGAGTCGCCGTATTGGATCTGTTGCAACACAGTAAATCTTTTCAGAACTTTCAGCACAAAAATGTCCTACGCTAGTCTAGCTCTACAAATCAGGATATAACCAACCATTAATTTACAAATTCGTAGGGGAAAACTTGACCTGTTTCTAGACCGCCCACTGCAGACATGCAACAATACTATTTCGTAGAGGGTGGCCTGCAATTATTTTTGTTCTTTCGCAAAATGGAACCTAGTCATTTAATATTGATAATTGTTGTGACTATAGCCAGATCTTTACGGACCAAAAACAATAAACACACGTCGTCCACAACGGAACGAATAACCACGGATAACTCAAAGATCGAGAATTCATGTAAAATGAAACTTTTTTAGTTAATACATTATCCCAGTTTATGATTTTCCCTCCGTATTGGCAAGGTTTTGAAGTGAAGGCGCTTTTACTAATCATAAAGCACCTTGCCTACTGTTTATTAATCTCATATCGTATTGCTGAACACCGTTTAAAGCAGCCGTGTTTTTTTCCGCAAGCACATGGTACCAGGCTGGTCTATGTTACTTATTTCCAGTGCACGCAGAAATGGAAAGAAAACTATGCAACCCTCGTGATATAAGATCTATGGTTTCATTAGATACCTAAGTACTAAAATTCAAAAAAGTGAAGCTGTTTCGAGTTTGATTGCAAAATGGAAATATTTAGTTAAATTAATATTTAACTAAATATTAATGTGTGTTAATTATAATTAGTGTTATGCCGCCTTTCTCATATTGAGCGTGTAGCCTGAATTATCATACTCAATGTGACGCTCCTTCCGACATCTGACGTCATGCAACAGTAATGGCCCAAAGTCGAGTTCACCCACCATTAAATATTTCCTATTCACGTGTTGCATTAAGTAACAGCAATGATTTTAACATTCCTGGTATATAAATAACTGTTATACTGTGTATTCGTGAACACTATAGTATGCATGTAACTGAAGAATTCGTGAAGAGTCTTCTTGTTGAAGTATTTAACTTATTGCAGTGCCAGACGAGTTGCAAATTATTTGTTGTTCTTGACCAGTGTGTGCAACGTTTGGAAAATCATTCTGCGTTGTTCTGTTCTGTAGCATTGTTGCTGCGGCAAGCAATTGTTAATCCCTCCCGCCGTCCGTGGGCAGCTCCCCTTCCTCGGCCGCATTGTCGCCAAACGTGAGCGGCTCTCGGCTTTGCGGCGTGCGTCGTCCGCGGGCCGGGGTCAGCGGGCCCCGCCCCGCCCCGCCCCGCCCCGCCCCGCCCCGCCCCTGCCCCGCCCCGCCCGCCCCGCCCTGCCCTGCCCTGCCCCGCCCGCCCTGCCCGCCGCCCGCCCCGCCCTGCCTGCCCTGCCCGCCCCGCCCCGCCCCGCCCAGCCCGCCCCGGCCGCCCCTACCCCGCCCCGCCTCCCCGCCCGCCTCTCCGCCCCGCCCCTGCCCCGCCCCGCCCCGCCCGCTCGTGGACAATAATATCGGAATTAAAATGTACAAGAAATTAATTGGTCTAACATCAGTGTTATTTATCTAATATCAATGTAATTTCTTAAAAATAATTGTGTTAAAGTGGTTAAGTGCTATGTGTTCATATATATTCAATGAATTTACTTTCATTTTCATACAAGTGAAACACTTGCACTTCCAAGTATTTTTATTTGAAATACTCCCACATCTGAACTAGCGGCGCCCGCCATTTTCTACTGACGTAATTTTGTTAGACACCCTGCGTTGAGATTACTACGATGGTTTGTGAGGCTCGCCTGCGTTGCTTCGTCTTGACAAGGGCTGCCTAAGCCGTGCAAAGCTGAATTTAACCGCAGACGGTCCCGATCAATTTTTGTTTCCAGTACTATACAATAAAAGAGATGAGAATTTGGGAGTTCCAGAGAACATCCACAGATATGATTACTCCCCAGTAAGTTTCATAAACGTTTTAACTGTTTTTACGTCACATAAAAAAGTAAATAAGTAAATAAATAAGTAAATTTAAAATAATCATTGAGAAACAAACTTTGGATAGACGTCAAAATCTCCCAATAGTTTCCTTTAGCCTAGGCGAGCATGCTGCTCCTCGCCTTATATTCCTTAATCACATTCTCTCTTCGGCAATCACACGACGCATCTCTCAGCCGATCTTAATCTCCTGTAGCAATTTGCCGCCGAGCGGAGAAAGGTGGAGAGGACCGGGGCTCCACACCACAGGCATTTCCACCCGCCTTTGCTCCTCTCCCGAACGCTGCAAATCCACTCACGTGGATCCTTCGGCAAATTGATTCGGGCTCTACGTTTCGCTTTAAGATACGATTTATTCTATTGCAATTGAGTACAAATCGGTGGCAGTAATTTATAACATTAAATAAAAGCAATAATATGGGATTAATAATTACTGCTTGGATGTGTACAAACATTCTGTACTTTTTAAAACATTGTTTTAAATGGTAAGAAAGCATCAAACTGAACTTCCATCGTGTTTGACAACTCACGCTACGAAAAGAGTGTACCTCCAAAAATGTAAATCTGTCTGTCAGCCTGTCTGTCTCTCTGTCTGTACTTGTGGAACAGCTCCTTACGGGGTCAATGCCTATCTGCGACGTTCCGGCCTTGCAGACGTGGGTTTGGGAACGTGTGGTTTGCAGATATAAATCGCTTAATCCGTATTCTGGTCTTCTCAACCTGAGAGAATGGAACATTCTCATCGTCACACAGCAACACATATTGGTACATTGCAAGAAAAGCGCACTCTATAGTCTGCGCCGACTGAAAATCGAACCCTGGATCGCGTCCTGAATGCAACAGGCAGACTAGTGAGCTACTCTGATAAGCGAACAATATAAATAGAACGTTCAAAAGGTTTGTATGTTATAGAATAAGAATTCTGGATGAGTCATTTTAGTGCAAAGAGCTACGCCAGCGTGTTCCTAATAAAATTTGCAATAAATGATTATTTTTCCGTTTAGGTCCAAAGGCATGATTCTTGTAGACCGTGTAATTTAATGTGTGTAATTTGTCTATTGTGTTGTCTGTTGTGTGTATTTATGTAGTCTGTATTGAGCCACCGTCGGTGCGGTACAAGCCGTAAGGCCAGCACCCGACCTGAGACGTCTTGGGGTGCGAACACACCACCAGATGGTCGACTAGCTCAGTATAGACGTCCCAGTGTGACACAATAAAAAAAAATAGGGGCAGGGTCGTGAAGATCGTTTATGGATTGGATGCAAAAAATTTCAAACAACTCGGGTGAGAATCACTTTTCACTAAATTCAGAATATATTCTAAAAATATTGGCTGCTTTGACAAATACATACAATGGCACATAAGAAAAATCAAATACAGAATACTCTTGACTGAAAAAACACACTAATAACACAATACTAATTTCCTACTTCATCTACAACCCAATTGTTTAACAAACACACTTTCAGAAATTCGAAAGAATCGTTAAAATATTACTTTACAAAATTTGAAAGAAACACATTGAAAATCAAAATTAATACTTTTCCCTTAACATTACTTTTACAACAAAAGGAAACTCTTTCTCTCTCTAAAATCCAGAGAATTACTATTATTATAATTATACTCTTACACAAACTCTTAATCACTATATTACAATATTTGATCTTGAAATCCTTTTGAAAGAAAAGATTGATTCTGTTCTCACGTATTAGAAGTCGGAAACAAATGTACTTTTACTTTTCTTATCTTTTAAGCGTGGTAAATCTGTTACCCTCCCTTTTCTTTCTACGATAGATACAGAATGAGCTTTCTTATTAAACTGAATCACTCCTATCCCAACAAAACATTTTATTTGGAACGACCTACTTGTGTTCTCGGTCGCGTAGAGCAGTCCGCTGGGCTTCCTTCTACCCCTTTCACCGAGCTGTTCGGCCTTGAAGCGTCGTGTCCGGTTGAGAACGCCGTTGCCCCCTCAGAAATCGCCTTCTTCTTCGTTCAAGTTTTATATGCTTGAATACTCTCATATGAATTTTACTTATTTTCGATTACAGTTAATGACCAACTGGATATTCAGAGTGAAAATGAATCCAGAGATCACCCTTTTATATGAGCACCAACTCAAGAGAGTATTTAAATATAAGAAAAGCATGTGAAAAAAAAAAACGGGAAAGAGAAATGAATGCAAGCTATTAATTACTGCCATCTATTCAAAACTCCACTCCCTAATTCTTCCATTATAAATTCATAACGTTTCTATTACCTTTCTTCTAAGATTTTTTTTAAATCAATTTATAATAGAATAATTCCCTCTTCTGGTCTTCTAGAAGAGTTTTCAGAAAAGTTGCAAATCTGAAGTCCGCTGCAATGTCACTTCCTGGGGTACTGTTTTCCTACGTCCGCCCAGTTCAGCTGCTACCTTCAGAAAGAACTTTTCTTTCATCCGACCTCCGGTCTCGCCCTTGGTCTCAGGTGGCGGTCTCTTTTGTTTTAAATTCTAATTATCATTCCAAATATCCATTCGCGTTGGCGCGCGTTCAAAATATTCTTTTCCTCGCTTTCTAGGGCGGTATGTGACACGTTTTCGAATCTAAGAAAACGGGCGGTCACATAACCTCTTCTTTCGAAAAAAGATTTTGGGATTTGATTTCATATGCCTAAAATCTTTTCCCCTAAAATTTATGCTCTTTTTTTTTTTCTTGATTCTAGAACGCGAGCAATCTTGTTCTCTTCCCTCTTGTACTTTACCCTTTTCTTCTTCCTCATCTTCCTTTTTTCTTCCCTCCTTGTTTTTTTCTTCTTACATGATTCTTGTTTGTTACTTTATCTGTTTGTTTGTTTCATCATTTTGCCACTTATTTCATTCTTTAAATGGTCGCAAACTGTGGAAATTTTACTTTCGATTGTATTCCACTTTCATCTAGTGTGCTTCAGCAACGGAAGAAATATTTCAATGTGCATGAGAAATTAGGAATAAATCTGGCGTAATAATTGACGCAACCTAACAAACTTTAAGTTGTTTCGTGTTTTTGGCGGTAATTTTATCTATCTCTCGCATCTTTTCCATATTCTTTTTGACTCGTTAACTGTCACATCATAACTCAGGAACTTAACTTGTTTAGTGCAGAAATTACTTTTCTCCAAATTTAGTTGTAAATTATTTTCAATCAGACGTTTCAACAAATATCTAGCTTAGTCATGTGTTCTTCAAATGTCTTAGAATACACAAGCACGTCATCAATATAGAAAAAAACATCGCTGGACATTCTCTGCCAATGATATTGTCTAGACATTGTACAAGAGCAGATGAAACTGTTCTTGAGTCCAAATGGCATTCTTTTGAAGACATACGAAATTCTCGGTGAATAAATCCTGTATATTGTCTACATTCAGGTGCTATCGCTATTTGCCAATACGATGCAGTGAAGTCGGTTGAACTCAACCACTTGATGCCGATAATTGATTAGTTAAATCCTCTACACGCAACGGTCTGTCTCTGTACGGTAAGGTAACTTGATTCAATCGCCTTGCATCTAAACACAACCTTATCTTCCCATTACTCTTTTCTACGAGCACTATCGGATTTAGATAAGAGGTTTTGGACTTCATGATGATATCATCTTTGACCATGGTAGCAATGAGCTTATCCACCTCTTCCTTATGTTTTCTGAATGACATATTGGTAACCCGTGAATGGTGTTTATCTGTTAATTCTATTTCGAATTGAAAATTTTTACTGGATTCTTGTTTTTACAAAACACCTTTTGATTCCTAAGTAATACTTCAGTTAACTGTTTTTCTGATATGCATTGAGATTATCGTTGCACAGTTCATCATCAAATGAGATTAATTCGATTGATAATATCGCCACTTCCTTCACTAGATTGTTCTATTTGGTTTGTGGCGGGATGGCGTGTCGAAACAAACCTTTCTAATTTTCCGACTCATGTCCGCAGATGTACTTGGTCCTGTATTTAGGTTGGAAAACCCCTCTATCAATAGAATTTTTCTATTTCTACCCCTAGACGAGGTCCTGTCTTGTCTAGCATGTTTGTTTTTCTTGGTAATGTTTCGGTTTGTAAGTTCTCCTGTTTCTGTTTTGCTTACATTATGTTGTTGCTGCTGCTATCTTGACCATTTACCGGACCATTAGCATTTGCCCTTGCTTTCTGAAACCCTTTTCATTATACACGAAAGTGGCATCATACAATCCTAGTTGCGTTATTAATTTTTCAGTGGACATTGGTAAGAGATTCTAAGCAAATTTTGCGTCGAGGAAGGAAAATGACGTATTAATAAACAGACAATTTCTTCATCCGGTATCGTCGGAGTACATAATTTGAAACAAGCTAATTTCTCCGTTGCATATTCCGCATGGACATCGTACCCTTCTTCCACGTACCATACATTACGTTAACTTTAAAATTGATTTGGGTTTCGTTATTCCAATATCTCGAAAAAAATTTTTTCTTTGAGTTCGGCCATAGTTTTGGGAAACTCTCCAAACTATCTGCCCAGATTCGTGCATTACCCTGCAACATCTGATAAACGATTCTAGTTTTCTTACTGTCCGGAACACAATTTAAAGAAAAAATTATCTTCTTTCATAAATACATATGGATTTCATCTCCGCTGCACTGAAATTAGGAGTACATGGTAATGAAACATACGTGGGCTGAACACTTCCTCCACTGATGAAATTTTCTAATTGATTTTTCAATTCTACTACTTCATTCTTATATGCATTAATTTGATGTTGTAGAACGCCATCCTGTTCGGAAGAGCCTTTATTCCACTATCTAATTTATTAGCTTGAACCTGAACTTGTTCAGTAACTAATTTCTGAACTTTTCTACTCCTAGTTCTACCTCTATCTGCCTGTCAGATACGGTGGTTATAAGATCCGATTGTGTTTGATCCTATTTTCAAATTCTTTCGTTACTTGATCAACCTTTTCTTCTAATTCAAGTCCCAGCTCCGTGAATTTTTTCTCAAGTTCTCGTGTTCCTGTGCTAATTCTTGCTTTAACCTCGTTCTAAATTCGACCTTCCACTGCTCCGCCAATTCAGTAAACTGTGCTTTTAAATTTTCTTCTAACTTCCTATTATTTTCTTCTAATTTCGTGTCGAATTCCGTGAATTTTGTTTCAATGCATTTATTGCCGAGTTATTTTCCTCTAGTTTAGTTTCCAAAGTAACCTTGTTCTCCTCTAGTTTAGTTTCCCAAAGCATTTATTGCCGAGTTATTTTCCTCAATTTGGTTTCCAAAGTAGCCTTGTTCTCCTCTAGTTTAGTTTCCAAAGTAACCTTGTTCTCCTCTAGTTTAGTTTCCAAAGAAACCCCTAATTTTTTTATGGTTTCCTCTGGTTTTTCCTCCTGCATGACTAACCTCACATCTAATTGTTGCATAAATTGCCCTATTAACCGTTGCATCATTGAATTAGCCCTCTCGAGGCTCTTCTGTTCTTCCTCATCCTGATCTCGTGTTGGCGTTTGTGATTCTGTCGGCGACGTCTCACTAGTTTCTCCTGTCGCTCCTAATTCTACTCGTGTCGTTTCCTCCACGATCATCGTACCTGGTGCTTGTCCCCAGTTTCCCTATCGCATCTGATTCCTAGAAATTCCTTCCACGGTAGGGAAATTCCCAGCCACGTTATACTATCTGCCATTTTGAATCTATTAACTGCCTAGAATCAAACAATTCTTTTCCCAGACACCATACACCTCACAAAATATTTCACACAGAAATACCAGACACAATTTGAAACTGATAAAACACTCATATAATAAATATCCTTTCGAAAAAACACCTGAAATAACACACTTTACTCAACACATTGTACTCCGCAACCTGGTCAGAAATTTTAGTGAACTGTGATTCAATTGTACTAGTAATTTTAGTTCACCAAATTTTGGTCTCAGTTATTCCAAATCGAGTTTGTCAAATGCATCCAATAATCGAGCCCACGTTGGGCGCCATGCGAGCCACCGTCGTGTGCTACAAGCCGTAGGCCAGCACCGACCTGAGACGTCTTGGGGGTGGCGACACATTCACCAGATGGTCGACTAGCTCAGTATAGACGTCCCAGTGTGACACAATAAATAAAAAAATAGGGGCAGGGTCTGAAGATCGTTATGGATTGATGCAAAAATTACAAACAACTCGGGTGAGAATCACTTTTCACTAAATTCAGAATATATTCTAAAAATATTGGTTTCTTTGACAAATACATACAATGGCACATAAGAAAAATCAAATACAGAATACTTTGACTGAAAAACACACTAATAACACAATACCAATTTCCCACTTTCATCTACAACCCAATTGTTTAACAAACACACTTTCAGAAATTGAAAGAATCTTAAAATATTACTTACAAAATTTGAAGAAACACATTGAAAATCAAAATTAATACTTTTCCTTAACATTACTTTTACAACAAAAGGAAACTCTTTCTCTAAAATCCAGAGAATTACTATATTATAATTATACTTACACAAACTCTTAATCATTATATTACAATATTTGATCTTGAAATCCTTTTGAAAGAAAAGATTGATTCTGTTCTCACGTTAGAAGTCGGAAACAAATGTACTTTTACTTTTCTTATCTTTTTAAACGTGGTAAATCTGTTACCCTCCTTTTTCTTTTTACGTGATAGATACAGAATGAGCTTTCATTAAACTGAATCACTCCTATCCCAACAAAACATTTTATTTGAACGACCCTTTCTGTGTTCCGGTCGCGTAGAGCAGTCCGCTGGCTCTTCACCCTTTCACCGAGCTGCTTGGCCTTGAAAGGGCGTGTCCTCGGGTTGAGAACGCCGTTGCTCCCTCAGAAATCGCCCTTTTTCTTCTCGTTCAAGTTTTATGCTTGAATACTCTCATATGAATTTTACTTTATTTTCGATTACAGTTAATGACCAACTGGATATTCAGAGGAAAATGAATCCAGAATCACCCTTTATATGAGCACCAACTTCAAGAGAGTATTTAAATATAAGAAAAGCATGTGAGAAAAAAACTGGAAAGAGAAATGAATGCAAGCTATTAATTACTGCCATCTATTCAAAACTCCACTCCTAATTCTTCCATTATAAATTCATAACGTTTCTTATTACCTTCTTCTAAGATTATTTTAAATCAATTTATAATAGAATAATTACCTCTTCTGGTCTTCTAGAAGAGTTTTCCCCAGAAAAGTTGCAAATCTGAAGTCCGCTGCAATGTCACTTCCTGGGGTACTGTTTTCCTACGTCCGCCCAGTTCAGCTGCTACCTTCAGAAAGAACTTTTCTTTCATCCGACCTCCGGTCTCGCCCTTGGTCTCAGGTGGCGGTCTCTCTTGTTTTAAATTCTAATTATCATTCCAAATATCCATCCGCGTTGGCGCGCGTTCAAAATATTCTTTTTCCTCGCTTTCTTAGGGCGGTATGTGACACGTTTTCGGAATCTAAGAAAACGGGCGGTCACAGTATATCACCTAACTCTATGTGCATTTCAAAACTCGAAGTGCTGTTGAAGACTCCGATGGAAATTAGCTGTGAATAACCAGTTAAATGAAAATCTGACGTCCCCGGCGTTAAGGGATCCGATGGTTAACATGCGAAGCCATCGGAGGTCTGGGTGAGCACTACAGGGCTTCGTAATAAGGACCCCAATTCCGTGAATTCACAAAGGAGGTAGCGCATTGACAGGCAAAACAGCCCCCAGGAATAATTTTTTTCTGTTGAAAATCGTAATTGAAGTGCAAAAAACAGGTTTTTCACCGGATTTAAACAATAGCAGGAATACTCGTACAAATGAAAAAAGTGCTTTTACCTAGTTATATAAGTTTAATTTTTTTTAACCAGAAAACGCCAACGAATATTGGCTTCAATTATCCCTGCAATTTTCTGTAGATGATAAAGAAGTTTCGAGAATTTTTTCAGGCGTGTATATTCAATTTTCAGCAATACAATAGAAAAGAAGGAACAATTTTCTTCGTTTTTTAAGAATATTATGTCGTAACACATCATAAAAATGGCTAAGTACAATTTTTAGCCCAGTAAATTTCTTAGTGTCCCAAAATTTCAACCTTTATATTATAATTTCCACCAGACAAGTTAATATAAATATAACAGTAATTTTTCCTATTTCTTTCTTAAATTTAGGTTTTGTTTTATTAACTTTCTAGTTTTTGTTTCTTGTTTATTGAAAAGATAAATACTAAAAAACAAAATTGAAAGAGTAATATTTAACATACTAATATTAATAATAATTTTATAAAAAAATTACTATTAATAATAATATTTATTATTCATAATTTATTTTTTACATTACCGTATGCTGTTTGGCAGTCGAAAATATATATAAAAATTCATGTAACAATACTGCATGTTCCTTCGCTTCACAGTAATTTATACATATATAACTATTACTATTATTTACTTTCCAATACATTAATTTCTGGACCAAGTATGATACTGACACTTGAACATAATTAGTAATTGCTTGAAACGCGATGAAGGAGACTTGCGAAGAATTTCGCAATCTCTTCTTTGATTAATGAAACCCTACTTTTGCTCCAGCAAGCGATGTTTTTCTCAAAAGACCCGTAAACTCGGAAGACGTTTCTTCGAATTTCCACTCATTTCTTTTTCTTCTTCACCGACTCTTTCTCCTCCTTTCATCACACGCAGATCGTAATTTCCCATTCCTTAGCGGAATAATTGAGCCACCACGTCGCTGCACTGTGGTCCGGGTCGGAAAAAAACAGGCAAAAGTATCGCCCTATAAAATTAAATTCGTAATTATAGCTTCGCGAACCACTTCCTTAATGACAATTCTGGACCCTAGCTGCGCTTATCTGTCGCTTCCGAGGTTTGAATTCCAGGCAGATACCTGAAATGCACCACGTAATGCGCAGGATCCTTCCTCCATGCATTCCTTAATGCAGTGGGCGTTCAAAATTAATTAACGAAAACAAAACAGATGTGACATTTTCAGTCAGGAAACAAATCAAGATGTCTAAGTATAACTTTTTTCAAACACGATGCGCTTAAGCATATTATTATAAGTAAGATGTATATAATAACTGTGTGTGCAGACCTTTATTTATTACGATGATTGTATGTTAATTATGTATTTTAAGTATTCCTTAGAAGCATAAAGTATTATTATTTAAAAAATGCCTTTGTGAGAAATATAGACAAGAATGAAAAACATTCAATATTAGAGTTTTAACAACCACTATACGTGGCTTTCAAAACAAGGAGGATTCATGATCGACCAGCTTCTCAAAACAACCAAGTTTGTAGGCCTTCTGAATTACAATAGCCTCAGAAATATGAAAAAGATGAGAGGTGGATGGATGATTGATCAAAGCACTGGAAACTCTCTTTTTATATGAACTTCAATCGTGTAAATTCGACACGATTGCGCCCCCCCCAAAAAAAGTTCCCTTTTTGCGCCTTTCTGGCCGCGGTGCGCGGACGGTTTGCCGCAGTTCCTTTCAAAGCCAACTCTAGTTTCCTCACATATAACGGACATGCGCCAAGACCTCTCCCGCAAGAAACCGACCGCTCCTAAAATACGACCTCTTGCTGCTCGGCGGGTTGCATTCGAAGCAGGGGAAGAGGGTGAGGTTCTGTCGCATTGCTTGTTGGCGGCAAAAAGGCCGCATAGCTCTGGTTTCAAACGCCTCGCAGGCAGAAGTTGAAGAGAGGAAGAGGCGTGAAGGAAAAGAAGAGAAGGAGGAAGGCAATGGCAAGTAGGGGTGGTGGTGAAGAAGGTCGAAGATTCGGGGCAGCACATTCGTAACTCGTCTGGAATAACACAATGCGATATTCTCGCCCTAGAAGTAGTCGACACACATCACGGTCGGGTTGCGCGCTAGAGCAAACTAGGAAGGGGAGTACTGACCTTCTGACCTCGCAGTGCAGATCGAGGCACATCTGAAAACAAACGTTAATATCTTTAAACAATCATTTTTGTAAAACATATTTGGATATTTCATATAAGTATTGAAATTAACAGTTAGATGCAAGCGCTAAATGATCACATTAGTTGTTCCTCGTATAAATTTAAAAACGTAATAAAGTCGATTAAATATATTTATTGAAGATCAAAAATATAATGATATTTCATTCAAGATAATTTAGGATGGTATAAACGTAATTAAAGAGAAATTTTATCACCCTTTTACATTCCCTCAAATATCACTTTATTCCAGAGTGAATTGTTGAAGCCCTTTTTTCAAATTGGTGGGATAAAAGTTTTGCCACAGCTACGTTAAACAAAACTTCTAGGTAAATACATTCGTACTTCTGGAAAATATTAGTATTTTTCTTTTACTATTTAATTGACTGTAAGTGATTCCGGGCGCATCAACTACTAGGGTCCTCAGTCCCGTAAGTGTAGAGCATGCTTTTTCTCGGAAGGTGGGCGGTGCCGACCCGCGGGATGGCGAGATCCGGTGCCGACCTACCGTCGGCTAACGGGGTTATTCTCAACCAGGTATCTCTCACCAACGGGGCATCGCCTCAGCCGGACAAGCTTCAATGATCTAAGCTCTCGACCAGTCTCCCAGCATGTGCGTGTGTCATGTAGTGCATGTTAGTGTAAGTTTGGGTAAGGGAAGAAGGACAAGGAAGAGGTAGGAAAGATCGCGGGCAGTCCGTGGCCCGTTTATTAGGGTACTGCTCCCGTATTCACCTGGTGTTGATCGGAGAAACCAAGGAAAACTACCAATATGAGCAGCCGGCCGCTAGGATTCTACTACAGGCAGCCATTGAATTCGACCTTGCTGACAAGCTAGTGTCCAAAATCCTGCCATCGTCGGAACTAGAACCTAAGACCTCCCGGTCAGACGGACTGCAGTGGCATCAGTTGATGCTCTGAGCCATCTCTCTCGGTATTATTTCATTGTAACTCCTAAATAACAATGGCATTTTGACACTATTAAAATATCAAATTAATCTCCGCTTACCTATGAAAGAGAGATTATGTGGCTTTCCCGATCATTCTACAATTTGTAGAAGGTTTCATATTTATTGTTAGAATTGGGTTACATTTCTTAAGCGACCATTTTTGTACCGTAAAATCTGCAAACTTTTAAAATATCTCGAGGATCAGGAAACGTCTTAAGAGTAAACAAAGATGCCATAATATGCCAATCAGCAAGAAATAAAATAGTTTAAACAATCATTCAAATATTGAAATATGCGAGCGCTAGGCAATGAGCGATATCCTTATAGGTGTTTGAAAATAAAGCTTACCATTTTAATATACCACTTGTTCAAAATCATATATTGCACGTGACATGAAATTTAACAGAGCTCACTTTCATATAATAATATCTACATAAACAATAAGCTAATCATAAATTAACTATTTATCTTTACATATTGTAAAAATTCTCGGCATATGTTCGAATGCATTGGTCCGAAATTGCCAACAGAAAATTAAATTTTCTCACTCGGTTGCGACAAATATATCATTCAGCTTCTTAA
Organism: Teleogryllus oceanicus; assembly: GCA_964035755.1. NCBI lineage: Eukaryota > Metazoa > Arthropoda > Insecta > Orthoptera > Gryllidae > Teleogryllus > Teleogryllus oceanicus. The sequence continues at coordinate 334,778,235 of CAXIVR010000001.1, read as the reverse complement.
GTAGTTGTTGCACAAAATGATGGCGTTTCTTTACTAAAAACTTAATAACATACTCTCGCAAATAAAATCTAGATAAACAAGCGGAATGCATTGGAAAACAATCACGGAAATCATTGGAAAACAATCACTTGCTCAGGAAGACGGTTGGCATAAAGGCGTGATCCCATCTCGCCTAACTCGGCAGCTGTGTGTCATTCTCAGCATCATCATTAGGTAGAGTACCGTGAAGTGTTATTTTACGTCCGATATGTTTCACTTTGTATTGTGGGAACATCCGGTAGGGGCATCAAAGACATAGCGAGACCATGTTCGCTTATTATGAAAATTGTTTTATCAGCTTCCACCTACTTTCCAGCACTAAAACTGTTGGCTCGCAGAGTTTAGATATTTCATTTTGGTAAGAACCGGTCCAAATTTTCGTTTCAAACTCGGTATCTACCTTAATACGTTTGCAATAACAACTTAAACGCTGTTTTTCTCGAAACTAATAACGGAAAAGTTAAAATGTTCTTGCCATCGTGTTGAACTTCTCTCGCCATTTCTCTCCGCTCAGCTTCATGCACACGCTGCAGCGGTAGCTCGGGCGCAGCGGGGCGGGCGGGGGAGGGAGCAGCGGGCTGGACGTGGGCGGGGCGGAGTCGCTCCGTGTGACGGCTGCCAAGAGGCAGGGCGGGCGGGGAGGGGCGGCGGCGGGGCGGCGCGGCCCGACCTCGCTCCCGTTTCCGCGGCGACGGCGGAGGCGGCGGAGGAGGTGGCGTCCAAACAGCCGCTCTAAAGCATCCCAGTTGGCGGCGCTACCTACACCCAACTTACAACACTGTTCTAGCCACGGCGTCACACGTCACCGCCATTTTATTTTACGCGTGTTCTCTGAACCGACCTAACTAGGGAAGACTCGGACCGACCTGGTGGGTAGTACCCGGTAGATGGACTCGGTGGGTAGATCCGGCACCCACGACTGCGACAACAACCGCTCTACGTGGATCGGAAGGTTCCGAGGTCCTAATAAAGCGTGCAGTTTGGGTTTAGGCGAGACGAGGGATCTCGTCTTTATGACACACCCCTTCCTGAACAGACACCACAGTGTTCGTTTTATTGCTTACCATTCGATAAGCAGGTGATCTGTATGGGCACATTTTGACAAAAGGTGAATTAATATGACGCGATAAAAGTAGTACTATGACGCGGAATTCGGTCACAAACTACCACGTATCCCGAATTATCTTCCATACCACGAAACTTAACTGATACTTGTAAAGATCTGAAACCAACTTCAAGACTGAAAACGATGTAAAGAATCAGAGCAGTAGGGTGCGGTGGCAATCACTTTGCGCTAGTGCAGTGATTGCCAAAATAGCGTCGATGTGACGTGAACCATCTTGTGACTGACAAGGGGTGGTCGAAAACATAAAACTACCTCGGAATTCCTGCATTATAAAGAATTATTTAATATGTATCTGGAAATACAAATATCGTTTTTCTATGCTCAGTCAATAATTGGTTAAGAATAAACAACTAGAAAAAATGCTTCATTATAATATCACATATGATATTGACTTTCTAGTTTCACATATTCTCTAATGATAGAAATAAATTATGTCACATGGAAAAAGTCATTTTTTACTCACCCGTGTTGAAGAACATAGTCACATACACAGACCTTTCGCAACCAGGGAAGTTATGTCTCTCAGCACATTTTTTTCTTTAAAATAAATCGGTAAATAAATCGTAAAAATAGTGTAAATTGTATTGTAAAATGAGTATTGTAAATAACAGTTATAAATTTAAAAGTGGAATCACTCTGGAGATGTAAACTATTTTATATTTATACTCTCGTCTAAGTGTCAACGCAGAGTTGAAAACGGATCTCTGAATGATGGCTTTTAAATATAAGAATTTCAATATAAAAAAGCACTTAAAAGTGGCTGTTTGATATCACTAGTTTTTTTGCGACTGTCTATTTTCATTCTGAAGTTAATTATAACGATTTGTTCAACCGTAAATTATTGTTTCACTCTGAAATGTTAGCCTGTTCATTAATGTAGATCGTAATACAAGTTGAGAGGATGAAGCCAAAAAAAGCATGCCGTTTCTCGTGCCACATGGGCTAATGTGGCTTCATATTTGTTTTCCTACAAACATTTTGTTCTGCCACCAATGTATTCGCTTGCTTATGCTAATTTCTTAGAATTAAGCAACAAAATGCTTAAGGACTGATAAAATATTTTACCGGTAGTTCTTTGTGCTTTCCGAAAGTGTAGAGAACAAGTTGATTTACAAAATGAACATAGTTGCGATTGTATTTGGAGAAATATCAAAAAACAAGGGTAAAAGAAAGAAAAACCTGAAAAAATGTAATGAATGTCAGTAGGAATACTACCAATGAATGTCAACGAATTGCTTTCCTAATAAATTCATTCCTTTTATTATTGATAAACAGTGGAAGTAAAATTTACTTACATTAACGCTATGCTTAGTTCCGTCCCGCTCCGCTCCACTGAGCTCTGCGGCGAAAGGGGCTCGAGATGATCCCGTATAACATAATCTACAAAACTCCCATAGTACTCGCAAGGCAAAACTCGAATTGGACTGCAATGCTCGACTATATAGAATAATATCGCAGAGAGAACACTTAGTCTTGCTTTTCCGTCGCATATCACCCGGAATTTCTCGTTCAGATTACGGAAACCAGCAGTCGGCGTGCGTCTTTACAACTCTTAATTTCTCGAAAATTTTGTTATGTAACATACGGTGATATGCATATTTATGAACTCGTCTCTTCACGCTTGTTATGATGAGCTAAAAATATCTATAGGGTTCCATTTAAAACATCGAAGTTAGGTCAATATCTCTCCAATAGCATAATATTATGCATGGCCCCTTACAAGGTATGTGTTTTAGTGAAAACCGCCACACGGTATATTAATCGGGACTGACCCAGCCACAATTACATCAATTGTGTTCTAGAAGACATGCCTTAGTTCCGACAGATTAATATCACGAACACTGTATGTACTACATGAAAATACATTGACAGCTTGAATCACTTCGTGCCAGGTCCGGTGGCCCCCATATTTGTCCGCATATAGGCATGGATCAAGAAATCCAGAGTAGTAATAAATTGATCTTGAGAGTGTAGGGTTGAATGAATGCAAATTAGTACGTATAAAACTGACACATCGAATATTTCTTCATTTACAGATATATGGTACAAAACTGTAATTTTTAATTGTAGTTTTTGAAGAATACCTTTCATCCATTTCAACGGAAACAGTAAATACCAAAAAAATATTATTTTGCGATACTTAAATATTCAATTTATTATTTACAATTTAAAGAAAATTCTTTGGTAATATCTAATTTCTACCAAGTAATATGTAAGGGTTTTCCATTTTCTAGAAGATAGCAATAAGCTGTCTGTTAGTAACGATTAACTAGAAAAGTTCCAAATATTTATTTATAGACAGTCAAATTATAAAATTTTATTTATTATTTCATATTAAAAACATAACGACACGACCATTCCCCCTCCCATTACTCACACACAACCTCGTCATTCCTGCCGTTACAACCTCCGTAGTCGGAACTCCCGCACCTCCAGCAGCAATAGGTGATTTCTTAGTTACTTGACCTCGGAATGGTGTCAACCATCTTGGTTTTTAGTTCGTAGTCAACGTTTCCCCAACGTATGTAATATCAATGTAAGGCCACGGCCTGATGATGGAGGTACACCTCACCTCCGAAACGTTGCCGAAAATTCTTGTAAACGATTTATGTTTTTAATATGAAATAATGAATAAAATTTTATAATTTGACTGTCTATAAATAAAGATTTGGAACTTTTCTAGTTAATTTTTCCATTTTCTCATTATTTTTATACAGTGCCTAATGTGTTATAGAAAAGATAAGATTCTGATTAGCCGACACCCGCGGAAATGAGCCCACAGACATTCACAAAACAAACAATATTTTTTGATCATATGTTGGTAATTTTTATGGCTCTCTGCCATTCCCTCTGGTTCTTGAACAACACTGATTTACCTACTACTAGCTCGGCGCTCTGGTGTCTGCTCACATTCTTCTGACAAATGTCCGTCACTGCTTTGAACAAACCCACAATACTAGACTATCATTAACTAACTATTCTGCTTTGATATAACAACAAAACCATTAGCCACTAATGTTCAGAATTCACAATACCGTCGCAATGTGACGCATTCCTTCTGCAATACACAATACTACGAGGCTTTGACCGAGTATTCGAAATATGAATGACGTGTAATTCAATTGTGAAATTGGACTTCACACACCGATTATCATACTAAAATTTCATCCATTACCCCATCAACGTATGTAGAAAGGGAATTACAGTGAGTATACACGTGCGTATGCACTGAGTAATTATAATTAGTATTAAGTTATCGTGTATACACAAGTATATATTAAAGGTAATATAATATACGTATCACTTTGTAATGTACTATACTATACACGAATATTACCGATTGTAATATCGGTCATAATACAAGAACATACTTAATTCTCTGAATACTTATAGGCAAAAACTAACCAATTAAATTCTTATCACATTTTGACCTTTGACATAAACGCACCTTCAGCGCGCTTTTTATCTTCGTTCAAGTAAATACGTAGACCATCCCAGAAATTAACACGTGAAAATCTTTTCTGTGTATTTCGCTCCAATATTTCTCGCAATTTCAGCGTACTTCGGCGCAGTGGCAGCGTCACAGCTGTTAACATTGCGTAGTTAATGGCAGCGTCACACAGCGTCCCGGTGCCCCCCCCCCCCACTTGCCATTATCACTCTTTCTTCTCGTGTCCTCGTCCGTCGCCCACACCCGCCGTCCACACGCGTCCCCGCCCCTCAGTCGCCTTCTTTGCCTGCGCGGTCGTCGCCGCGGGCACCGCCGCCCAGCAGCCGCGAGCGGAGGGACAGGAGGGAGGGAAGAGTGGGGGAGGGGAGGGGAGGGGAGGGGGCAGGCGGCCGTTACTCAGTCCTGCATAAATAAATAAAGCGCGCCGTTGGGACTGAGCGCACAACGGCGTCGCCTCCGCTGCTGCGCCCGCGGCGCCGCAGCCGGCCCTCCGCCCCCCCCCCCCGTCCCCGCCCGCCCCGCCCCCCCTCGCCGCCTCCGCCCAACGTTTTCCGCTGCGCCCCGCCCCCATCCGCTCCGCTATGGCTCTATTACCCCGTGCCTCCCTCGGACAGACTCAGTACATCCCCGCCCAACCCTGCCCGGCCCTGCCAAATCCGCACAGCCCCGCACGCTCGCAAGAGATGGGAACTCTGCCCGTGGCATGTCTTCTGCACGCTGCCCCGCTGCCCCCGATCCGGCTCGGCACCTCTCCGCTCAGCGACCCGCTTTCCACGTGTACGCTTGATTGATTGATTGATTTTTTCGTGTTTCCGGGCGCGTCTGCTTCGGTCATTAGTCCCGTTAGTGTAGTGCTTGTTTTTTTCTCGGGAGATGGCGGTGATTTTCCCACTCGCTGGATGGTGAGATCCGACGCCGACCTACCGTCAGTTAGTGGGGCACGCGCCTTGGGGAGGCCGCAGCATGACGTCTCACAGCTTCACATGACAAGTGGCGACACCGCAGTCGCTTTCCTCCAATTCTGTCGCTGCTGACATCATCGTAGTCATTGTCTATGCTTCGATTAAAACCGCCTCCCGTCAAGGTGGATTCGTAGCCTTCGCTGCCGGAGCCATTTGGTACTTGGCAGTCCGGGACGAGCCGCGTCAGTGTCACAGTCCGTCGAGCTGATGTTTTGGCCATTACGTCGTGGCCTTCATTACCGGCCATCATCTTCATCGGTATTCATGTTCGACCATCTTGTTGTAGCGTGTTAGCAGTATACTAGTCCAGATGGTCACAACATGATGGCAGAACCGTCAGCTCGACCGAGTGTGTACGTGACTCGTCCCGGATAGCTAAGTTCCACACAGCGTCGCTTCGATGCTACGAGCTGAAATGAGAGGGAGACACTCATCCAATGGGGAATTTCAATATTTATGTGGCAACGATGCCCGCGATTGGACGACAGTGTTCCCCTCTCCTGTGAGCTCGTGACCTTGAAGGGGTACACTGTTTTAATAAAAGTATTTATACCTTCCGCATGGAACTCTACTCCCGACAACACCCATCTACCCCATTGTACTTTGAGCGCGCTTGCGTTCGAATTCTACATCAGCCATCCACTCCTTTGTACTTTGAACGCGCTCGCGTTCGCTCCGCGTGGAGTTTCCTTGTTGCGTTCTCGCCAAGGCAGAATCAGTATTCACAACCGCCTCTCTTTGTTGCTCTTCTCCTGTCTCGTTGCCGCTCACGGCCCTCATCTCTAATTTCGTCCTTGTCGGTCATACGTCCCAGCCGACTGTGCATGACGCGCCAACGGCCAGTGCCGAGAACAGACAGCCGAACAACGGAGAAAGAAATGGCGTCGTTGGGAGAGAACGAGCGTTTGGCCAACTCGTAGAGAAAGCGTTCTCTATTATAATGTTTGAATGCGTTCAGCATGCGAGACATTTCGCGTTATATCTGTACTCATAGCAGACGTGGGTAATCCAGATGAAAAATGATAAGCAATTTTCAAGACCTCTCCCACGTGACGACTGCAATGCATTTAAGTACAAAATGGTAATATTTTAAAAACAACACAAATTTTCCACAGACGAGTAACTTTAATCTGTAGAAAATTAGAACAAAATTTGCATTTTATGTATTCATTGTATATGTAAGGCATACTCATTATTTAGCCTATTGTAAGCTTTCCTGAATATGATTTTCGTAACCTTTTCGTTTGGGCCGTTATTCACATCAGTCATTTCAGATTTTTAGATAATGATATAATTTCAAAATGAATGTCTAGTGTTGACATAATAATGACGCGTAGTAAGAGACAAGAGACCAACTGACTGACGAAATTACCGAACGACTACAAATCTGATGGAGATACAAATTTACAGCTCAGAGAGATAGCTGAATGCTTAAGAGCAACTGAAGAAATTTGTGTTTTGAAAGCGTTTCATTAACTTCAATCAAATAAATATGAATAGATGATTTATATTTAGTAAAATTGAATATCTTCTCAAAGAATTTCATATCCACTAATAGTCAAATGAATTTAAAATTGATTTACATTCAACGTCAAGGTTTTTCGAAACCGAACAAACGTTTTGTGCTGAGCGACACTTTGCAATACCACGTAGCAGCACATCTCGGAATTCAAGAGCTCCCAGCCTGTGAGCGCGCGCCAGATAATCCAAAAGGGCAATATTTTCCGAACAGAGCCGTTTCTTGTGCAAACCGCGAGGCCCAGCGATGGTCGATGTGCCAGCCTCTTTTTAATGCAGAAACAATTAGCGTCTTCTATTCCCTATCTTCTCTTCCTCTGCAGCAACACCAAAGGAGTCATTTCTCTTTCTCTTCCTGCCATACTTTCTTTGTCTCTCCCTTCCTCTTTCTTTTCCTTTATCGCTTCCTCTATCTTTCTCACCCTCCCATCGTCTCTCCTAGAGATTAACGTAATAAAAGAATCCACTTATAAGTTATACAAAGACCAAGTGGTCAGAATGGTTTGCACGTTTTTTGGGGAAATAAAAAAATATTTAACGATTATTAGAATGAAATATCTCATTTTCTAATTTATGTGAATACTTAGAAAATCCTAATTAACTGAAATCACTTAAAAATTCCGACATATTGCAGTATTTTGGATGTAGCGTTCTCGGATGTATAACTCGGTTGCATCAGGTAACGGGCCTTAAATCTTCATCGAAAATGTTTTTTTTACTTTTCAATGTACGAGAAAATGGTCCATACAGCTGCATGTGGGAACATAGATACTTCAACAAGAGAATGAACATATTCTTCTCGAAATACTTTGCTCCATGAAAGGTAGAAACAGAATTTCCGTACTACATCACCACCGTCACATATGGTATCTCAAATGAATAAGTGACATCGGTGTTTCAATCACTGAATTACAGTGCACTTGATCACAGTGTATTTATGCACTGTATGAAGAAAAAATACGCACAGCGTTATCAAAACGCAGTGAGACTAACCTCGCGCTAAATAACTTAATGATCATAAGGCTTGCTAGTTTATATTAGGATTTTTCAATAACTAAAGCGCAACTTTTAAACAACTTATTACTTTTCCGGCTATTTTGTGTTAACAACGAATGGAAGGAATAATTTTTAAGATTAAGACCAAAATTAGTACCCACTGCCAATAAGTTCTTTAGAATCGCCTTACCAGACCGAAGGAAAATATTGCCATTTTCCACAACAATCTGTATTTAAATAATTAATTCCTGTCAATTTAGCTGAAATCACAAACATCTCACCACGCAATGTTCATGTGGCACTATTAATTGCCGAATATGGGGAAGCGGTTCAAGGAGACCGCGCGTTGAAATTAATTCGAGCCACCAAATTCTCGATCACTGGGTTGAATCGCGCGTTTATTCCAATCGATTGCGAACGACTCGCGAGGCGCGAGGCATGTCGGCGCGGGCCGGGTCTTCTCCCCCGGTCGCGGGCCGTAGGGTTTCCTATTCATACCGGAATAGCGTAATTGATTGGCGCGCGCAAGATGGCGAGCAGGTATGCTAATCGCTTTTCGCCCACGCTGCCGCTGCATAACTCTGCACGCCCCACACCACTCCCGCCACACCCTCTCCCCCATGCACAAACCGTGGCTCTGCTTACTCGGCCGGGCCCCTACCAGTGCAGACTCTGGAGGGTGCAATAGTAACCTGTTCAGAGGGGGGCAATCTTACAGCTGTCTCAGAATGCCCTTGTTTTGCTTCTGGACATAAATGTAACTTTATTATCTGTGCACGACTTCTAGAATTCAGTGGGAAATATAGTTATTCAAATTATCATTTCTATGTTGTCGCTGCAGAAGTATTATTTCTTGACGAAGGACATAATGGATAAGAGCCCAAAATTTATTGCTTATTTATCCTTGAAAGTAGATTTGATGTAGTGTAGTTGATGTAGTGTAGTAGATTTGATGTAGTAGTAGTTGATGTAGATGGGAGTTTATTTTGAAAGTAGAAACTTGAAAGTAGATGGGAGTTTATTTTATTTCATTCAAAATTCAAGTAGTATATGACTTAGTGTAGGGATCACAGTATTTTGAAAATGTCCACACAAATCACTTCTCCCCATAGCACGTCCTGCGCAGTTTTAACGTTAAGTACCCGCTTCCACCGCTGAATGGCGAGATCCGTCGCCGACCTGCCGTCAGCTATCGGGGCTTCCCCCTACCAGGACTCTCCCACCAGTGGGGCACCGCCCCAGCCGGGACTAGTTCTAAGCTTCCGACCTATTTCCGGGCACGTGTGGTAGTGTAGTGTATGTTAGTGTAAGTGTGGGAGAGGATAACACAAGGAAGAGATAGGACATGCGCGCGCGGTCCATGGCCCGTTTGTTAGGATACTGCTTCGGCATTCGCCTGGTGTTGTACGGAGAAACCACGGAAAACTACCGATCAGAGCCAGCCGATAGAGTTCCCCGCCACACAGCGACTGAATTCGACCTAGCTGACAAGTTAGTGTCGAAAATTCTGCCGCCGTCAGGACTCGAACCTAGGTCCTCCTGGTCACGGGCGCTGCAGTGACTTCAGTTGATTTACTGAGCTCCCTTACCGGTATGTCCCATTGTATGATGGAGTGCCACTGACTCATCTTCCCAGGCGCACTCGTTGTATGGCTGTGTGATAAATGCTCAGCGAGTGGTTTAAGGACACCGCAACAGCCGCAGTTGCGGTGTGTCTGTGCTCCAGGGGGTCCCGCAATGACCCTTGACGCGGACCCCCTTAGAGCCAGCTGGGCACATCACAAATGCTATGTTCGGCGTGGACGCCAAGCAAGAGTTGCGTTACGTAGTGGCGAATAGGGAACTGACGCTTTGTACACCGGAAAGTCGTATACTCTTGATTCAATTCCCAAAGATGGCGTATTTCGTACGTTAAACGTCTAAAACCATGATATTCCACCCTTTTTACGTTCCACAAATTTCTTAACCTTTTAATATTATTTCTCCCTATGCATTACAAACCTACTTGTACTCCAATACAAGAACCGGTAGCGGTAGCTCAGTGCATCAACTGATGACACTGCAGCGCCTCTGACCGGGAGGTCCTAGTTTCGAGTCCTGACGGCGGCAGGATTTTCGACACTAGCTTTTCAGCTAGGTCGAATTCAGTCGCTGTCTGGCAAAGAATTCTAGCGGCCGGCTGCTCTGATCTGTAGTTTTCCGTGGTTTCTTCGATCAACACCAGGCGAATGCCGGAGCAATACCTTATCAAACTGGCCACGGACCGCGCGCGTTCTGTCCTTCCTCTTCCTAGTCCTATCCTCTTCCCTTACATACACACACACACTTACACTAACATGCACTACGCTACCACATATTCTGGAAGACTGATCGGGAGCTTAGAGCTTGTCCCGACTGGGGCGGTGCCCCGCTGGTGGGAGAGTCCTGGTTAGGGGGAAACCCCACCAGCCGACGGTAGGTCGGCGCCGTATCTCGCCATCCAGCCGGGGAAGATCACCGCCATCTCTCGAGAAAAACATGCACTACACTAACGGGACTAATGACCAAAGTAGTTGACGCGCCCGGAAACACGAAAAAATCAATCAATCAATCCAATACAAAACTATACTAATCTATAGACAGGAGCTCATAACCCATGTCTTTCGATTATAATTTGCTAACATAAAGTTACTCGGTTCTTATGACTGAAAGTTGTTCTCACGTCCCGATACACGAAATACTCACTTACTCCGAGCACTCATTGCGTCAAGTTGTGTCCATTATATTGCATCACGCGTGATATGTTTAACTCAATGTCGGAATCCAGATCAGAACCAAGTAAATAAAACAAATTTAAACAGTACAATGATCAATTGAAAACGTAGTATTTTAGCAATATGATCCACTTGAAAGTTTGGGAGATTGTATTGCAATTTGCCATGATATTTTTTAGTTAATTAAACTTGTGTATTAACTGAAGTAACAAAACTCGTGGGTATAGCATATGCCACATGCCTGTACTTGGTTCTCTTGGAAATGAAATCCTACAAAAATACCGTTTAGAATAATATTCGATTTTCATTAACTAGTTCTCTCCTTGTTAGTTTGACTTCCCAGAAGAGTAACCAAAAACTCGGTTCATATTCCAACGTCCATATTCCTAGAATACTCCCTCCAAACATTTGTCTATCAAGTCTCAAAATGATACTCCAATCAAAATCACGGATCTTCGAATACGCCGGCTGCAATATAGAGTGTGCTTTGTTCGCCGTAATTATCAAAGGATAACCTGTTCTGCATTTTATTTCTCTGGTTCATGGATGAAACACACCGGCGAGAAAGATGAGACCGGGCGAATCGGATTTCAGAACACGATGGCTATTCTCGCTCTTCGCCATACAGAACACCTCGTTCTCCGTTTGCAACAAATGTCTCCGTTCTCAAAAAAAGACCGTGTTACAGTTCGCCCCTATTCCTAGTCGCTAGGCCGTTCACAAGGATTTTGTAAATCTGGTCGCTTGCGTCGTGGCATGAGAAGAGTGGACGTTAAACGATATCCCACTACAGAAAATGTGTCTAACGATTCGAAGAGTGTTCCGTGATGCAGCAGACTGTTCCTTTCTTATTCTCGAATCTCCTTTCACTTCTGTAACTCTTTCGGTCCCTCTAGTTCTCTTTCGCTTGAACATTTTGTCTCTCTTTTGTATTTTGTTGTTTCTCGCGCGTGTTGAATCGTCTTCTCTCTCGCTCTATCCCACTCCCCCACTCGTTTTCTCCGTCTCTCACTACCCCTTTCTTTTACTCTCTCGCACTTGCTCTCCAGCTCCTTCCCGCTTTCGCTATATCCTCCTGTCTACCTGCCTATCTCCCTTCCTCTGTCTGCTCTGTGTCCCTTGCCTGTCTCTGTCCTCTGTCTGACTCTCTGTCCCTCTGTCTGACTCTCTGTCCCTCTGTCTGACTCTCTGTCCCTCTGTCTGACTCTCTGTCCCTCTGTCTGACTCTCTGTCCCTCTGTCTGACTCTCTGTCCCTCTGTCTGACTCTCTGTCCCTCTGTCTGACTCTCTGTCCCTCTGTCTGACTCTCTGTCCCTCTGTCTGACTCTCTGTCCCTCTGTCTGACTCTCTGTCCCTCTGTCTGACTCTCTGTCCCTCTGTCTGACTCTCTGTCCCTCTGTCTGACTCTCTGTCCCTCTGTCTGACTCTCTGTCCCTCTGTCTGACTCTCTGTCCCTCTGTCTGACTCTATGTCCCTCTGACAATCTCTCTCACTTCCTCTATTCTCACATCCCCGAATACTTTTGAGCCATGATCGTTAGCCTGTGGGAGGCTCAGCTGAGATCAGCGTAGTCGCGGTATTGCATATTTTTTAGCTACTGGTATTTGTGTCATTTGGAAGTGGGTAAATGCGCAAACACTCGACTTTGAGAACGGGCCTGAAAATGAGAATTGCGATCATGGGCTATGTAACTATGCCTGGGCTACAGATATTGTTAGAATGAAAAATATTTTTCGTCGTCTCCACATATTTTTCTTTATTTACGCATTTCCCTTTCGTCTTATTTTTCCTATTTTTTTCTAACTTTCATCGTCTCTGTCTCTGTATGTCTGGCTCCGTCTCTTGCTTCCTGGCTCGCTCTGCTTACTCCTCCTTCCACCCGCCTATTCGCTTTCGTAATCGCCTCTTCAACCCAGTTCTGCCCACGTCGGATGCAGCGATGCTTCTTTTTTGAAGAAGTCGCTTTAATGAGGCTTGATAACGCGATTCCCGCATAACGTCGCCTCGACGGGCACGGATGGTGGATGCGACTGCGAGCGGGGATGGTAAGCGGGGACTGCAAGCGAGGACAGGGATCACGGGCATGTTGTGGGACATGAAGCGACGGAATGGAAGGGGGAAGGAAATGGGGACAGATAGCGAGAACAGGAATGGTGAAGGGAATCCGGGACACGACGCGGGGGCATGAGCAGGGACATAGGGCGCGGACATAAGGATCTTGCAGAGCTCGAGGCAGTGCGACAATTAGAGACGAGGTAGTGATAGGTGGACTCAACCCTATCAAACGGTGCAAAAATCACCAAAACGCCAAAAACATAAAAAGCAAATAGTTTTTAATGATAAATTGACTTTTGGAAACATATTAGAATTACTTTTTAAAAATCAATGGTAAATTTTTTCTTCTTCCGATCCTTAGATCAGTTTCAAATGAAGAAAATGAGAATGCAGCATTTCAGTCGATGGGTTAAATAAACTACGATAACGAGGGATTGAATTCTTTACTGGAAGTAACATTGTAATTCCCTATATTTAAGGTATTTGATCACAAATTTTGAATTTCCAATGGTTTCCGATCAAATGTAAATCCAAAAATTTTAAGCTTGCTGAACACAAATAAATTGTCAATTTTTTTGTTTGAACTTTTTGCATTAGTCTTCAACACTACTGTATTCGAATTTTTTCTGCTGGTATACGCCTCAATGCTTTTAAAAGCAGAGTGCGCTGGTGGTGTCTAGAACGCGGACGGCAGACCCCACCGGGATCTGCTGATAAACGCTCGCATGTAGGTCACCGAGGTGCAGACATGCTTTCGTCGTAATGAAACGCTACTGGAGGGTAATCATGTCATTTTACTGTGTTTTTATGCCTTGAGGTAACATATTCTGCTACGCATAAACTAAAAGTTGTTCGGAACGACAAAGAGCTGGTCCTAGGAGCAAACGGTTTAGTATTTTTCTCAAAACCCACAGCTGAAGCAACATCAATTGAAATTCCTTCAGCCGGTTTCTTTTAAAAATGTCAACCAAACTTGCGGCCATATCAAATAAAATGCATTATTATGTATATGCTTACGTCAAAAGTTTAGTAATACACACATTTTAGAAAGCTCGCAACGAAATGAGTTTAAGCAATGGGTTCTGAGAGTTTCAGCAATATTGATCCCTCCCTAGTATCTTCATTTTGCAACACGCCATCATGCATGCAAAAATTAATGACAAGTTTCAAATAATAATTTCACTTTAAAAAGGCTATTTTCAGTTTTTTAATATTTTACGAACGTGTAGATTTGCTGTAAATTTGATATTTTTCGCGAAATATTGCATTGAATTCCATTGTAAAGAGGAAGCAATATGGTATAGAAACGTTTGGAGGTACAACTCGCCACCTGTACCCCAATGTTTATGAACCATCATGCATATATCTTTTGAACCAAGAAAAATTAAAAGCAATACGTGACGTTTGGGAGGGGAAACTCTACCCTTAATGGTCATAGGCACATGACCATCTCAGCATTTTCTCAGTGAATCAAGAGATCACGAAGAAGAAAGCCGATCGAAACGAGGAGATTGGCCGAAAATTTTCACACTAATTTTTACCAGTCTTCTCAGTTTTTACTGTCTCGCTACGAAGTAGACAGGACATTATGCAATTCTGAGCGAAAAAAAGGCGAATATTCGGCAGAAAACAGTTAATAAGAGCCCTTAAACGAGAAAGTGAATAAATCCAGTTACTAAATTTGTCAATATACAATTGTGTAGTCAGAATCAATGTTTTGTGGGTCCTTCATACCGAAAACGTGAATGACGGCAAAATGTCTGTGTATGAACAACGCTTGCGGATAAACCGTTCAGCCGATTATCTCCAAAATTGATATTCCTCAATCAATTTGATGTCGCGGCCCCATGAATTTGAAATCAATATTTTAATTTCAGCGAACACTTTACATGAAGGCCCTCCAAATTGGCTTCATCGTTTTTGATGAAGTTTTGTTGTTGGGTAGTGCGAAGGACGTTTAAGAGAATGATGCAGGTCTCATGTTCGTTGAAAAAACTGATTTGTCGAAAACTGCAAAAGTTCAAACTTTTTCGGTGTCTTCCTACAACTAAAGTATTAAAGATAGAGATTTTGTCCCTTAATTAAATCTTTTCCTTAAAGATAGATTTTGAAGTAAGATTATTTGAAATTTTTCGAAAATTTATTCGCGTAATTTTGCGTGAAAATACCGGCAAGAATGGATGTGTTTTTTCCCCACTAGTTTAGAATTATAAAATACAAAATAATTATCTCCACCATCTCAACCTCATTAAAACTTGTATCACTTCGTAGATATCATATGCAAAAGCGGCTGATTGTGACATAAATCATGATTTGGCTACTTTTCTAGAGAGTGAGAATGAATGTTGAGATGATCCTTTGTGCGCCTGTCGACAATTTTAGATTTACTCCCACCACATATCTCACGCAAAGTAAAATTCCTTATTGTCGAAATGAATTACTATTACTCATAGTAATACAATTTATAAAATAAAATTTATATTTAAAGCTCATATGTCAAAAGAGTTAATTTTCTCATTATGAGAATTGCTGTTACAATAATGGCGATTAACTTTCTGTCACTCTATAATTTTACGTTCAACGATGAAAATAATAACTAATTGTTCTTCATTGTTCCAAAGTTAAGGTTCGTATTTATTCATCTTCATATCATTACAAACTTCTTAATCAACAACAATATTAGTGTTGTGGCCATTTTAACGATAAACATCCGATAACAGGTGCCTTCGAATTTCCAACGACGTTAGCTGTCGATGTACTTGAAATTGCCGCCAGTAGTCACTGGTCATAGTTTTTCACTAATGGAACGTTTGATTTTGTATTATAGATAAAATTTTAAGCTTGTGTAAACTTTCAAACAAAGCAGTTGTAATTTCTCTCAAAAAGCAGTGCTGCAACGGGCGTTTCGACAACAAGGCATTCCTGATTATTTTTATATGGAGATGTACAAAATTATCAGAGTCTCCCTCAAATACAGTTCAACTGGGGTACCATATTAAGGTTTCTAATTTAATTCCGACCAGCCAACGCTAGGATGAAAGATGAATTGATGGACGGAAATCGAAATAAAATTATGAGTGATAATGAAGCAACGTAGAAATAAAGTCGGAGGAAACGGGAGGATCCCGATTGATTGATATAGGGCGCGTCAACTACTTAGGCCATTAGTCCCGTAAGTGTAGTGCATGCTTTTCCATCGGGAGATGGTGGTGATCTTCCCCCACTGGATGGCGAGATCCGGCGCCGACCTACCGTAGACTAGCGGGGTTTCCCCAACAAAGTATCTCCACAAGCGAGGCACCACCCAGTGGGGAGAAGTTCCCGAGTGGTCTCCCAGCATGTGTGGTAGTGTAGTGCATGTTAGTGTGTGTGTGTGTGTGTGTGTGTGTCTAAGGGGTGATGATTGGACAAGGAAAGGGAAGGAAAGATCGCGCGCAGTCCGTGGCCCATTTGTTAGGGTTGTCCGACATTCGCCTGGTGTTAATAGGAGAAACCACGGGAAATTAGCGATCAGAGCAGTATGCCACTAGAATTCTCCTCCAGACAGCGAATGAATTCGACCTAGCTGAAAAGCTAGTGTCGAAAATCCTGCCACCGTCGGGTCTCTAACCTAGGACCTCCCGGTCAGAGGCACCGCTGTGACATCAGTTGATGCACTGAGCCACCGCTCACAGTGGGATGATTCCGAGAAAACGCCTCAGCTGGGCCCACAACATCCCGCGATCCTGCTCACCTCACCTCAATTTCCACTTGCATCGGCCGAGATTTCAAGCCCAGCCTCCAGATGAGGCAGGCAAGAGGTTTCTCCAGTCCAGATTGGCACCTGCCGGAGCCCTGCTTCTCTCTCACTTCCAAATAAAGAGATCTCAGCGATGAATTATGGAGGGTAATTAGAGAATTTAATTAGTTAATGTAATAACTCACATGCAATACAATTAAAGGTATTTCGACGAACGACACAAAACGGACTGCTTAACAAAAACTGCGGAAAACCTAGAGCAAAAGACACACGGCAATACGCTATAAGCGTGTGAGGATATGCACTGTTGTAATGTGATGAAGGGCTGGATGGGAGTGAGTGGAAGTTCACACGAGTGAAATAAATAAGAGGAAATTAAATCAACAACGCAACTGCATGTCTTAAAGAGGGAAGGCATACCCACGGTTCCAGAATACGCGTAAGTCTTTCAGTGCAGGAGACGCATCCCAGAACTACACTGCCAGGACCTGGATACAGCACGGAGGTTTGGTGTGTTGGGCATTGGATAAACGACCTTCTCCGAGAGTGGCCACACCTCCACCTCCACCCACGCTCCTCGGACGTCGGAAAACATATATTTCACATAAGAAGGGTTATTTTGAAAGGAGAGTGTTCCTTCTCATCAATCGTCTTCGTGACCGGTTTTACCCTCTCCTCGTCCTCCCTTTGCTCCGTCACCTTTTCCTCCTCCCGTTCCCTTCGCCGCCTTTGAATTGCGAGTCGTCCGGAAATATGCACGCCGCTCCGAAATCCCGATCACGTTCTCGGAGACTGATCGCGGGCACGACGGACGGGGGCCGGACGCGGGCGGGAAAAAATATCGGTGGCAAGCAAGCCTCTTATTGTAATGTCCGCGGGTAAACACGGCAAGATGGATGGAGCACAAACCTGCCATGGACGCTACGACGGAGGTGACGTAGAAGGGCCTTAGACAGCCCTCGGCACTGGATCTTCCTCGGGGTTTGTGCGGGTCCCGTGCATGCGAAAAAGTACTGAGAAATAATATCCTTATCATGATATAATATCCTCATCATTATATAGTGCCTAAGGTGATGAACATTCCTGAAAATAGTTTATTTTTGACTGATACGTTTTTGCTTGTTATTGCTTTCCATACGGACCTCACTATACAATGCATATCTGAATCGAGAGGATTGCGGTTACGAGAGAAATATGAAAGAAGTTGAATGATGCTACATCTTCTCTTATGGAAGAAATTATAACAAGTAATTATGAAAGAGAAATATGAATAGACAAATCGATTCAAGTTAACGTCTAGTTAATTAGTTTATTTATTTTTTATTTATTTTACGTCAAAAAAACAGTTAAAAACTGCGTATGACGTGCTATGGGGAAAAGTGAATTGTGTGCACATTTTCAAAATTCTGTGATCCCTACACTAAGTCATATACTACTTAAATTTTGAATTTTTGAAAGGGAGAAAAAACCAAAACTCCCATGTAATAAAATCTATTTTCAAGGATAAACAAGCAATAAATTTTGAATTTTGAAAGGGAGAAAAAAACAAAAAACTCCCATGTAATAAAATCCATTTTCAAAGATAAATAAGCAATAAATTTTGGCTCTTATTACTTCCTGCCACGACAACATGGAAATGATAATTTGAATAATTGTATTTCCCACTGAATTCTAGAAGACGTGCACAGAAAATGAAGTTACATTTATGTCCAGAAGCAAAAGAAAGGGGGCCATCTCAGCATTTGCTCAATGGATCAGGGAAACTGGACGAAAAACCTGATCGAGATGGGTAATAAAATAATAGTAAATACGTATATCTGAATCAATAAAATTAGGTAATAAATCAAATCTTCTATGTGCGTCGGGTGTTAACTGCTTCTAATGATCTCGTGCGACAAAATGTCGTCAGGCGAAAGAGTCGCGGTATTTTGGTCGCCACCCGATTAGTAGAACCCTTATAACGCCTTTGGTGCGTAAATAATTACTCTTTGCGCTAAATTAACATTACGTCACGGCCCGGTGTTCCGTGTTCCGTGGACCACCGGCTGTTGACTGGTCTGGAGAGGCATCTTCTCCGCCGGCTTCTCCGTGCCGTTCACTCCCATGACGCCATTTTCTTCGCGCTCCTCGCATTCAAAGCGGTGTCCTCATCTTGCGCCAGCTACACTCACAACTGCACCCTCTCCTCCTCCTCCTACTCCTTACCGGTAGCGGTAGCTCAGTGCATTAACTGATGTCACTGCAGCGCCTCTAACCGGGAGGTCCTAGATTCGAGTCCTGACGGCGGCAGGATTTTCGACACTAGCTTCTCAGCTAGGTCGTATTCAGCTGCTGTCTGGAAGAGAATTCTAGCGGCCGGCTGATCTGATCGGTAGTTTTCCGTGGTTTCTCCGATCAACACCAGGCGAATACCGGAGCAGTACCCTACAAACGGGCCACGGACCGCCCGCGTTCTGTCCTTCATCTTCCTTGCCCTATCCTCTCCCCTTACACACGCACACTTATACTAACATGCACTACTCTACCACATATTCCGGGAGACCGGTCGGGAGCTTAGAGCTTGTCCCGACTGGGGCGGTGCCCCGCTGGTGGGAGAGTCCTGGTTAGGGAGAAACCCCACTACTCGACGGTAGGTCGGCGCCGTATCTCGCCATCCAGCGGGGGAAGATCACCACCATCTCTCGACAAGAACATTCACTACACTAACGGGACCCAAGCAGTTGACGCGCCCGGAAACACGAAAAAATCAATCAATCAATCCTCCTTTCCTCCGCTCATCTTTCCTCCGACACTGAACGGTGACTGCGTCCTCCTCACGGCTCAGAAGCTCAGTCCATATATCCTGATTTTTTTTAATAAAAATAATTTGTTGCGTATACTTCGACGCAACGCGTCTCCAACCCGTTGGGGGGTGTTGAGCGCTTTGCGCTTCTCAGAGTAATCCTCCGATTACCAGTGCTTGTTTTATGGAGTAATCCTCCGTTAACGGAACGTTTCCCTCAAAATGCCTAACTAACTGAATAAGATTCAGATATCTCCTGTACGATAGCACATTTCAAATGTTGATTCTTCGAATCTTCTCATTTCAATGTCTAATGAAAACTTTATTGGCAACTTGCTAATAAAAAATTAAATATTAGATGCAAAACATAAATGCGCGTAACCCGCCAATTCCATGAATGCACGTCTATTCCACAAATCTTTCATATTTATTCGCTTGAATTATGAACAGGTTTCGGTATAATCTAGGAGCAGTCATGTTGGGAGGCTGATAGAAATTGTGAGTTTGCTGTAATTTAAAATTAATATCTCAATCTTTTCAGAATCAATACTTTGTTCCTGAAATTAAAATTATATCCAACTGTTACATTTATAATCGTTTCCTGGAGTAATAAAAATTCTTTTATTTCCCGGATGCTTTTAAAATTAAATTACCACCTAATAAAACAGACCTTTTCAAAACCGAATTCTGAGAAGAAAACCCGTTTGAGAGTAAAATTTGCTCTGGTTTCTCTTCCATGAAATACGCGAGTGCGCATAATCGTCGCAATGACTAATTCTCTCTTCTATATATGTTAACCTTATTTCATCAATTTCCCCATCCTCTCCTCTTAAAATTTTTTTTCAATTCTACTTATGTGTCAAACTCTTACCCAAAAGTATCCAAGTGACTGATAAAAACTAAGACTACTTATGAAGAAGTAATGTCAAGCGGGTAATTTTTCTCTACAAGATTATTGCTTATTTTCCCATAAATTCTGTGGCGGCAGCGGAGATTTTTTGGTACTCCATGATAAACTATCTGGGGTCAATGAGGTATCTACCACAATTATAATTTTAATATGATTACATATAGCCAGACACGTTTTTCGGGAACACTCTTCCCATCCTCAGTGGTTCTACAATTATAAGTACAAAAACAAATTAACATATGTACCAACATTAACCTAAATACAAAATCATATATAAACTAATGAACAATAAAATAATGTGGTGATGGAAGATGAGTTCCTCCTCCTCCCTCACCCTCACCTTCCCGCAGTCTGCATTCGTACAGCGTACGAACAAAATGGCATCATACTTTGACGACTCGCATTGAACTTATGTGTTTAATCTGTGTTACTTGGGTAAGTATTAATTTTAAACAATTATTTAATTGTTCATTAGTTTATATATGATTTTGTATTTCGGTTGATGTTTAATTATGTTAATTTTTTTAAACTTATAATTGTAGAACCACTGAGGATGGGAAGATTGTTGCCGAAACACGTGTTTTGCTAAATGAAATCATATTAAAATCATAATTAATACTATTGTGGTAGATACCTCATTGACCCCAGATAGATAATTTTTCCATTTTTCTTTTAGTTTTCACGTTCAGTTTACGTTATTTTGAATCGTATTATTGCTTGGCGGAATGTTGTGGTCCTTTAGAAAGTATGTTACTATTTTACAACCCTTGCGCGGCAAAGTAAGCTCTATTAGCAATATCAATTCTTTTTAAAATATCTTCTGGTATTTGCTGCTATCATTACTACTGAACTTCTTATACGTTGAACTTATGGATATGAAATTTCGTTAATCATAAGTTCCGTTGATATTTTAATATTTCAAGCATTGCATCTTAAAAGACTATTATATATGTACTAATACTACGCTTCTGCTTTGCTGGTTTATGCGAACTGAATAAAAATCAAATTAACTGTTAAAAAATACATGTTTACCATGTACCTGAATTCAAATTATAATAACGAAAATATCTTGACCTGTCTAATAGAAGTTAGCCGTCAACCTACGTTGCATGGATTATGCCCTAACATTTCTAATCAGCCAAAGTGACATGATTCTAAATTGGGTCATGACCGACACGTCTCAAAAAAACGTGTTGTCATCAAAGAGTTGTTAGGCATGATACGTCGTTACTTGCATTATTATTCATTTCGATTATCAGACAACCTTGGTATTTTTCGGTTCTTTTTCCCCGTCAGAAGCCCAAGTTTCGCCTTTGCTGGCGAACGCAGCGTCAGGCGAGCAGACTGCGGGGGCGTGGGAGAGCGGGCGGGCGCGCATATCATTTGTAATGCTTTTATCTCCACGAGATAATCGATCGCGCGTTGGGGAGGGTGCCATTATCGCCCACCGTTCCCCCTCTTGCTCTCCCTTGGACCTCTCACCCCTGCTCGCCTTCTTCTTTCCCTCCCCCCTCTCTCTCTCTCTCGCTCGCTCTCATTATCTTTCCCTCTCGCTCTGGCTTCCAGGTCGTGGCTCTCGTCCCTGACTGCTCGCTGATTGAGATGTTCTCGACGGGCAGGGCTCAGCGGATTTTTGTCGAAACCAATCACAATCCATTATGGATTTTCCTTTTCCTTTGCCTGTCATATATTTTTTTTACTCGCCTATATTTTCTTTTTTTTCTCAGTTTTGACCATCATGTTCGTCCGACTACTCTCATCATTTCGTTTTCACCATCATTATTTCTGTGTACTCATATTAATTCATATTCGTCAACAATGTAATCACAATATGCTTATTCTCCTCTATTTGCAGGATATTTGCTGTTGTAAATACAACGTATTTAAAGAGATAATTAAAATTCATATTTTTATTTGAACAAATAATGCTCCTAAACTAGCTGTTATTGTTTTAAAATTTTAAAATATAAATAGCTGTCACTATATAAGGTTTTGTTTGGAGTTGAAAAAATGCCTACTTAAGAAATTTAAGATGATAACATTATTCCTTCATTTTTTGCAGACTACACTGATCCAAAAATGTGGAAAATGTACAAACAAATCTACGGCGTCCATTCCTCTAACTACGAATTATGTGGTTCATATTAAGATTCTATTCTGATGTTAAAAATTTAAACACATCAATGTGTTCCACAGTTTTCTTTAAAAAAATTGTCTGTATTAAGAGAAATAAAACGTGTGAAAGAAATACAAGGCATTTTCTTTTTCTCGGGATGGAGGCTCATATTTATCATTAAAATCTGTACTTACAATTTCGTATTTCGTGAAGGTGAACTAAGTTGAGAGCATTCACCGAATGAAAACAGAGTAGCCGGCATTTTTAATGCGGTTCTGTGGGATGGATAATGGAAGATCTGCATACGCGAGGGAAAGACGGCCTTTTCACCATCCAAGTGCAGAGCTTAGCAGCAAAATGCGGAGAGATTTCGAGATTCCACAATTCTGGGATTATCTATAGCTCGGAGATCCCTGGCGCCGAAGGATCTTTCATACAATATTCAGCATTTTAAGTAAATGTATTCATTTTTAAGCAGATAAAACATTCCCTTCCTGGAGGAACTAACATTACATTTCGTAAGAATATATTTGTTTTATTTAATAATTATCATTCAATATTTAATACTGAGAGAATTGAAAATTTTCTACGAAAATCAACTAATTTCCGTGAATAACGCCTTGAGCATTTGATTTAATAGTAATAGAATAGCATGTTTTTGTTTTTAAATTGGAATTATCTACTTGTTTTATGTCTGTCTTTTAAGTATTTTAATGCATGTCTAGGACGTTTCGAACTTCGTCTAAAAGGAGCCTATACCGTTTGTTGATGGATTAATCAAGGGGTTTTATTTTTATTCCAACTTTTAATTGGGGACAACTTGATTTGTGGGAAATTATTTTATTGTATTCATCTTAAATTTGAATGTGCTCACTGAAGTTTGAATAAAATTTTACTCAAAAATTTGTAATGAAAAGCGAGATTTAATTCTCGAAGAAACATCAGACAGATTGAAAAGAGAACTCGTAGGACATGTAAATAAATAAATTTAAGTAAAATTTATTTGCCATTTTATATGTATTAGGTAATAATTCAAATTTTGAGGTCCCTGCAGATGTGTGAATTTGGGACGACCCAGAGCGCTTAACCGGCTTTTCTCAGAAATTTATTTTGTATTGTTTCTAGTTTGAATAGCATCTACTGTTAACAATTCCAATCGTGTAGCGAAATCATGTCGAACAACGGGGTCGGGGAGGGGGGGGGCAGAATTTGCCCAACAGTATGGTTGCGGTGGGAGTTCAAACAAAATGTTAGCGCATGGGCACTCTAATGTTTTCTTCTACGCGATTCACCTCTGTTGACAATATTCGGTTAGGGATATGTAGAGGGATGAGTTTATAGCATTAACTTCAAAAGCGACAAACACTAAATTAAAGCTATTTGTTTTTTTTTTACGATTAATTGAATTGTTTACTCTCAGAATTCAATGCGTTTTTCGAGGATTTTCACTACAAAGTCATTTAAATTGAAATTGACGTTTTCTCGCGATACACGCAAAATTTCTGCAAAAGCCATTGCACACTTTAAAATTACATGTTGATTTGTTTGTAGGCGTAGAAACGAGAAGAGAATCTACTGTATTCTTAATTCGGTTTCATCACCTTTTTTTCCAAATCATACATTTTCATTTCCAATTGCTTCCAAGATTCGTACAAAAATAATTGCTGTTTATTTAAATATCCCGGAAATTCAAACACTGAATGTTGTTTCTTTCAATTACAACATTTTCCATCTGCAAAGAATGAAAGGAATATTACGAGTTGTGATACTCCGAAATACAGAGTAGCGAAGTTTTCGTTACTCCTGCGCATCTGATTTTCTGTGGTTCTTGCAGTTTTATGAAGATTCCAGGAATGGCTACGCTTGTGGTTCATTCATTCTGCTGATTCATTTGTTGATCCAGACATATTTTTATCAAGTTATAATCTGGTAGCCGTATACTCAATAAACGAAAACGAATTATCACGGAGAACGTTTTCTGAATGTATTTTATCCTTCTTCAGGAACAAAGTATGGCCGATCCGGTGACAGATATTGCTAAAGCAGAAGTACAATGTCGTAGCGATCTCAGACCAAAGGGTCGCGGGCCCCACCTCGAGCATGCTTGTATTTGTGTTCGTCCTTTCCCCACTTATCATCACCATATCGTTTCATCTTCACAGTTATCATAAAGTTAACTTAAATAATGGTCGCTAATGACCTAGATGTTGATGTGATCTTAAATAACAAAAAAATAAGTATGATACTGGAGTAATTATTGATTTATGATAATAATAATAATAATAATAATAATAATAATAATAATATAATATAATATACGCTTATTGCATTTGTATTAATTTCTTATATCTGGCCTATAAAGACTTAAAATTTAAAAAATAGATCTACAATTTATAGACTTGATGTTTCAGATCGTCAATTTTTTTAAACAGTTGGCATAATGGAATAAAAATCAACGCGAAAAACGCAAAACTTCTAGGGATATGACACTACAAGTCCATCGTCCCTGATTCAGCGCTGAATGTAGAGAATAGTATATCTATGTTGGAGGTCGCGGGCGCGAGCAGAACTGTGTCCTTCGGCCAGTACCGCCGCCTCTTACAACCTGGCTCTAAATAAGTAAACAATAATCCCCCAATTTCCGCCGCTTGCTCTTCGCTCGCCCGGAGCCTGTGCCTCAGTCCATCCTGCCGATCCAAGTAGACGCCGCGTTTAAAAATTAAAGCGCGCGATCGACCGGCTTACAGCTCGGTTCATTCTCCACGCTAACTCCGCCACGAGAAAGAAGGCGGGAGCCTGAAAACTTCCTCCTCCTCTCATTTTCTATACACCCTACCCCCATGAGTCTGAACTTAGCAGTGGCGGGTTCAAGGTGTGGGTGAGGATCTTTACGCCCCCCACTAATCCAACATTTTTTGTAATATTTCGTAACTTTTTCAAAACAATTATTATCTACTGATCGCATATCATCAGCAGCATTCCACAACAAATGAAGGTTTTTTTTCTTTTATGCTCACATTATTTGATTTTTCATCATTTCAAAAATATTTATGAAAATTGCAATGGACAAACGGAGATGTTCTTCCCCCTAAAATACCTTCTGCATACGGTTGACGCCTGGCATCCGTGATCCAACAAAGCTGTGGGATTTGTTTCCAGACTGTTGGGAGATGGAAGAATCAGTGCATCACCTGGCCTAAAGAAAAGAGTAGAGAAGGACAGGATGCGAAAGGAAAGAAGTATCGTGCTTGGTTAAAGTCCCATTGTTTGATGTACTGCTCCAGCGTTCGGTTGAAAGAGATGAGGGAATCTACTGCGTTCTCTGAAACTCTCTCACTGAAACACTCGTATTCTCACTCCAGTACAGATAGGCTTCAGACCAGGAACTTACGAGATGTATAAAATCCAAAGCCGACAGTACTCGAACAGAGGACTCCCCAACTGTAAATTTCTATCTATACTGAAGTCTTTGGAGCCACAACAAAAGTTTCCTCGAAATGGAAGTTCAGTTGCTTGCACAAACACATCTTACC
Organism: Teleogryllus oceanicus; assembly: GCA_964035755.1. Classification (NCBI taxonomy): domain Eukaryota; kingdom Metazoa; phylum Arthropoda; class Insecta; order Orthoptera; family Gryllidae; genus Teleogryllus; species Teleogryllus oceanicus. The sequence goes on along the minus strand of CAXIVR010000001.1, from coordinate 334,752,255 downwards.
ATTTCGTTCTATTGACGTTCTTTATTATATTGAAGCAAGTGCAATAATCCTCTTGTCAGATACATATAATAGGACATTTTTATTTTATTAAATTATAATAGAAATATATTTTTGAAAATATCATTATACTGAAACGAAGGTTAGGTCGTCAGGGCCTTTTGTTTATTCTACAGCTAGTTTTCTTTTATATCTTTTCTATTATTTATTTTTATTTTTATATATATTTGCATCTTTCAGAAGCTTTTAACATTATTGACCGTAACATCTTGCTCTCAACATTACCTTCATATGGAATGCCTGGTATTGTCCTAGATTCGATAAACTCGTGCCTTAAACATCGAACTCTAAGAGTACAAAAAACATACTGGCACGTAAGAACATTGTGTACTTATCCTTCTAAGACAGCCATTTGAGCATGGGTTCCCGCAAGGTTCGATCCTAGGTTTTAACGTCTTTCTATTTTATGTAAACGATATGCCCTCGTTAATTAAAACTGGAAGAACAGTTCTGTTTGCCGATGACACAAATGTTCTTTGCAAAAACAAAGCAATAAATAGCGCAATTTCAGAAATTCAAATTGGTTTCTTAATAACAAAATTAATTGTTAAGGAAAAACTGTTTAAATTTATTTCTGCTTTCAAATCGGCAATCGCATGCTCAATTGAAGATGAACAATATGCAATTAGCAAATGTTAAAGTAACAAAATTCATAGGTCTCTCAATTCAGACAAACCTCAAATGGAATGTACGTGTATAAGAATTAAATACTAAATTAAGTTCATTATGTTACACACTCAGAATTCTTTCAAATTCTGTTAGCCTTCAAGCAGCTCGTTGCGTGTAATTTGCAAACGTATACAAAATGCCCGCCTGAGATATGGCATAATATTCTGGGGAGGCTCATCCTGTAGTACCCAAACCTTTCGATTGCAAAAGAAAATTATTCGAATAATGAAAAAAATCCCATTCACGTGATCCCTGCAAGCCGCTTCATTGAGCTTGGAATCTTACCATTGCCTTGTCTATTTATTTACGGATCTGTAATATTTATTAAAACTAACTTACGTAACGGTGGGAACCCATTTTGATGCAATACAGATATTTATATTTATAACCCATGTTGTAGAAATCACATTCATCAAGAGTCAGTATCATCAGCTTGTTACAAGAAATCTACATACAATACGTGACCGTTACTTTACAACGCATTGCCAGATGACAGTAAACAATTAAAATTAGTACACTAATTTAAGTAAAAGGTATAATATTTTCTGTTGCATAACTATTTCTATAATTAGTGATTATCGAAAAGAAAAATAATATTTATTTTAACAAAACAATGATATATTTGATTAGTTTAAATTTGTATTGTATATTTTTTAAAAAGGATTTAATATGCCTGGATCAAGTAATGCTGAGAGTGAGTTACTATATTGATAGGAATGCAGAAAAATGAGTAGTTTGAAGTAAAGTTTACCGTTGCAAATATTTTTTGTATGACTCGGGAACAAATATCTTGTTTTTTTAATGTTACTTATCTCGCGCTTTTTTAAGTTTTATTAATATTATAGTATTGTTTTAACTTTTTTCATCTTTCAGCTATTTATTGTTAAAATATTGGGATAGGATTCTGGTACTCAAGAAAACGAGCGCAGATCATCTTCTCCTACACCGTTTTTACTGTTTTATCTTTTGTTGATTGGCTCTTTTGCTGTTTTAATGCTAAAGATCTTATATATCTTTTGTTGGTTGGCTCTTTTGCTGTTTTAATGCTAAAGATGTTTTCCCGCTCTAAACTTTTAAATTATTAAAATCTTCACATTTTAAAATATTTTTTGATCTTTCTGTATAACATGCAGAGGGCTTTTTCATCAAATTTTTGTTGTTCTGAAATAGTGAATGTTTCAAGATTTTATTTGACTTGTTTTATGATGACAACGTGATTTTCAAGCGCAAGGCAGTATTGTGGATTAGATTGGCTAAACTTGATCTTCCATTGTTATTACCTGACCAGTGAAATTTAAGTCGCAATTGAATAATGGATTCTATTAAAAGATCCTGCTTCATTTCACCTCACATATTTACAGGTAAATGGTGCTCATTTCTCCAGAGATCTTTTGGTTTGTTCCGTCGTAGAAGAAAAAATTTATTTTATTTCTGAACCTAAGACATTTCTTACATTATGAACTTTCTGCCGCAGAAGAGCGCACAGTCCCATGTTTAGAACGTTTGTTGATAGTTGAAGTTAAGTTTATAAATAAAATTTTGGCGAAAAGCCCTTCCGCTGATGTCACGAGTGGGGTTTTTCATTAATTATTTCATTCATTTACTTGATAATTGTTATTATACTGCTGTTATTAACTGTAAGGTTGGGCAAGCGAATGATTCAATGCCGTCGCCCTGGCCGATTCCACCACTGCGGACTCGGAGTGCCGCCCCCCTTGCTGCCCTCCCGCCCCGCGCTGCGCCGCCCCGCTGGGGGTCCGAGGAACGAGACCCGGCAAGGTCGATACTCTCCGGAGCCGGCGCCTTGTCGGAGGCGCTCGCGCGCGGCCGACACGTGTTTCGACGCGCGCCGCGTCCGCCAGGTCCGCCCCCCCCCCCCCCTCCCCTCCCCCCCAACATCCCGCCTCACCCTTGCTCCTTCCCATCCCAACCCGTCTCGCCTCACAGTTCTTATACCATCCCGTCTTCCCCACCCCAACCCCGTTTCATCCCCTCCCGCTGCCAGCGACGCGCCTCTCCCCGCTCCCCCCCCTGCAGCCCCATCCCCCCCCACCGCGTCGCGGCGCTGGAGCTCTGCCGGGACGCGTTGCCCGCGCTCAGGCGGACGCTGGGATTTTGCAGCGAACCGATAGCCTCCGTCTCCAGGCAACAGCAGTGGAGCATGTGGACATGCGAGTGTGTCTCTCGGGATCGCAGATCCGTTACCCAACATTTTAGGTTACTAGCAAAAATTGACTATTAAAATTTTCACACCTTGCACTTCATTTCAGAGAACCTCCTTCAGTGAATAGCAATATTTTTCAATGTGACTAGGGAATGGTTAATCCATTATATTTTTGAAACATTTCATATTTAATGCTATGTACAAGGCCACATACATGCATACATACATACATGCATTCATTAACAATACATTTCCTTTGAAACTATTTGTTTCCAATTCTGACATTAAATATTCTAAAAGGGGACAACCAACTGCACAAGTTCACTTTTTATTAAAACCTCTGAATTTTTTAAAATTGCAAAGGTTCAAATAGTTTCAAGATAGCTTAACTATTAGTAGAATAGATTCTTCGCTATAATATTGCGTAATCATAACTAACTATATGCACATGCATATATAACATTGTTATGACAATGAACTGTTCTAGAAGGACTTTTTTTTTTTTTTTTCAATGATAATGCTGTTCAAGAATGAAATGTGAATATACAAAAGTAGACCACAATACACGCTAGAGTTTATTGCATGAATTTTCAACAACATACGAGATTTGAACAACATACGAGAAAGAAAGGAAAATCCAAAAGAAAAAGAAAAGTAATCAATTCTCTGTTCCTTCAAGCGAGCTATATGGGAAACTCATTCTGTGCGACAAAAACCAGACGTGATATCAATGTCTTGACATGTCTGAAAGCTCTTCGACGATACAACTCCAACTCCGGTATGAGGCAGTGTCAGGCGGAGAAAGAGCCGACAGATTGTGAATTGACAAATTTCCACGATAAAAGTGTGTGAATATTCTCATCAGTGCATTCGACACCACCACAATTTCCAGCGTGTAGTGAATGCTGTACGACTATATTTTCATGTGGACGTGGCCATGGGTATATATGTGATTAAATATAATTAGAATAATATGTAAAACGAACGATTGATGTATATTATGTTGCTGTTTTCTCTATCATGATATCTATGTTTCTATGTTGTTTAAAATTCACATATATTAAACATGGGCATATTTCTTGACCTTCTCGCTGTATTTATTCGATTGTCTGGCCTCACCGAAGGAATAATCTTGAAAAAAAAAGTTGCTATGAGTTTCCAGGCAACTTTTTTAAATACTTTATTTACCACAAAAAATGAATGTGGAGAATTCCAAACTTAGCCACGTTCCTTCACTAGTCTGTCTTTTATTAAACATAATTGAATTACGATAAATAATGGGAGAAATGAGGGTGGTTGGCATCAACTGAATAAAAAAATTCCACTCCCGGTATTGCATGATCAAACGAGTTAGAGGTTTAATGACCACTGGCTAAATAATTGCCCCTACGCATTCCACACTCCTATAAAATGGCGTATTTAGCCAGCCTCCGGTTTGCATCATGGCTCTGGGGAGTGGAGTCTTGTCGACCGGAAGCTACGGCGTGTTTCGAGGTGCGTGCAGCCCCGGCAACGTCGCCCGCTTGCCCCCTCGCCCCCCTCACTTCCACGCCGCCTGGCGCCGAGCCAAAACGCCCGCGTTCGGAGAGCGGCGAGCAGCGGTAGCAGCGCCCCCCCCCCCCCCCCCCCGCGGCGAGACGTGTGGAGGCTGGAAATACCTGCCAGTGCAGGCGCACGACCTGGGCACACAATTTGCTTTTCTTGCCCCCATCTTTTGCTTTTAATTCCTCCTTCTCCTCTACTACCTGCTCCTCCTCTTCATCGTCCGCCTGCCCCTCTTCGTCCTCCGCCTGCCCCTCTTCCCCCCCGCCTCCTTCCTTTTCTCGCCTTTTCCCCTTCCTTTTCCGCTTCCCCCCTTTTTTCCTCTTCCTTTTCCGTTTTTCCTCTTCCTTTTCCGTTTTTCCTCTTCCTTTTCCGTTTTTCCTCTTCCTTTTCCGTTTTTCCTCTTCCTTTTCCGTTTTTCCTCTTCCTTTTCCGTTTTTCCTCTTCCTTTTCCCCATTCCGCAATTTCCTCTTCCTTTTCCGCAATTTCCTTTTCCTCCCCCTTTTCTTTTCCTCCCCCTTTTCCGCTTTCATATTTTCCTTCTCTCCCTTTTCCGTTCCACTCTTCTTCTTCCCTCTTCCCCCTTCTTTACATCCTTCATCTACCACTTTCGGCTACATTTCATTCTTCCCACTCACTTCGTTCAAATTCATTATAATTGTTTTGAATTCCATGTATCAGAGATCATTATTATGGACCATGCAAGTTGTTAAGGATTTGCTTCCTTGTAAGATGTAATTTCAAATAAATTAAAAATAGATTTCAAAAAAGAATTACATAACGTATTGAGACTCCTGAAGTGGAGCAAAAGTGCTCCTCGAAAGGTTGAGAGATAAAAAATGTTTCAAAAATTAACTGAACATTTCAATAAAATTTCAATTCAAATTATTTTTATTAATTATTTTGGTTATCAATATGTGTATGACTACAATAACATCTGAGCAAATCACACTGATAAAACGATCTTTTTGTTTGCTGAATCTACTCATAAGGCTCTGCGCAGCAAATTAAGCCTCTCTTGGCCCCTGGGTCTCTGCGTCGCGCGTGCGCGTGTGTTGTTTGTTTGCGAGCGGCGCGGCGTCTCACGGAGCCAACTCTGCTTTAACGAGCTGCGCGCCCGCGAGGTCGCTCGTTACAGACGGATTTCCGTTTCGCTGAGGATTGGGGATCTTGACAAAGAAAGACGGACGCGAAACATCATTTGTGGCAAACGTCGTCTTCGATTATTATAACGCATTATGGTCAACAAACGGTTTGGAGGAAACGACTCTCACAGTTAATCAGGTCCCGATTCCTACATCTTACCTGCTAACAATTATTTTCTGAAGCTATCATCTGATCTTGCGATTGATGCTATTTTTTTAACAGGCCAATTATTTGATCTTGTTTTTGGTACTTATGCGGAGTTTTAATAAAGGCACATAAATTTATTAAATGCATTAATAATATGAAAAAAGTTTGCATTAATAATATGCAAAATAAATGAATCTATTTTATCTCGTCTTGGCCCGTTACCTGTGCAAATCAATATATTAGCAGATAATTAAACGCCAATCTGAAATTGTGGAAGACACGCAACAAAGGCTAATAGAATATTTAGACTGGACAAGCTCTTTTGTTCATTTGCTTACTCCAGAAAATACTTTGAACAGCAATATCGAGATAACACGTTTTAGTGGTTATTTCTACCAAGAAAAAAGATTCAATGTCAAATAAAATATTGGTATAACCCCTACCTCTCGACCCACATTCAAATACCAAAATTCTATCATCTGATACCATTTTGTTCTAAATACTAATTTATAATTAATTTTATTTTCCAATTTTTGGCCGGGGTTTGCAAAGGAGTGCGTTTATTCTGTCCACTTGCATTAAAGTTGTACGTGAAACGAATAATTGCACCTCTCTTCGCTGCGTCGTGCATTCAGGGTTGGCGACCGGTTCCCCCTCTTTGCCACGCTGTGCTCGCGACCCGCCCACCCCACCTCCCGAACCCCTGCCACCACTTCCACGTTATTCGCCGCATTAGATTGTACTCGCTCTTGTGCCCGTAACGTGATTGCCGTGCTGTGCTCGCTCCGTCTCCAGATATCTTGTTTCCGTAGATGCGCAGCCGAGCAGCACCCCGGCCCACGATCCCACCTTTCCCTCCTCCTTTCCCTCCTCCTTTCCCTCCTCCTTTCCCTCCTCCTTTCCCTCCTCCTTTCCCTCCTCCTTTCCCTCCTCCTTTCCCTCCTCCTTTCCCTCCTCCTTTCCCTCCTCCTTTCCCTCCTGCTTTTCCCTCCTCCTTTCCCTCCTCCTTTCCCTCCTCCTTTCCCTCCTCCTTTCCCTCCTCCTTTCCCTCCTCCTTTCCCTCCTCCTTTCCCTCCTCCTTTCCCTCCTCCTTTCTCTCCTCCTTTCCTCCTCCTTTCCCTCCTCCTTTCCCTCCTGCTTTCCCCCTCCATATCTTTCTGCTCTTCTGTAACCGCTGTCTCCCCTATCACGAAAGTGTATCCTCCTCTGTAACTCATCTCCCGCCTCCACGCACCCCGCCTCCACGCACCCCCGCCTCCACGCACCCCCGCCTCCACGCACCCCCGCCTCCACGCACCCCCGCCTCCACGCACCCCCGCCTCCACGCACCCCCGCCTCCACGCACCCCCGCCTCCACGCACCCCCGCCTCCACGCACCCCGCCTCCACGCACCCCGCCTCCACGCACCCCGCCTCCACCACCCCGTCCACCCCCGCCTCCACGCACCCCGCCTCCACGCACCCCGCCTCCACGCACCCCATCTTCACCCCCCCTCCGACTTCACAATCTTGAGTGTACAGCCCGTCTCAATCACCGTCTCCCCCACCGACTCCGCTATCAAACAAAAATGCTCTTTGTGATAAGTCGAACGCTGAAGGCAGAGGTCCCATTAAAGATGCAAAGTAGATCCATATCTTATGGTGTCATCAATCACATTTCATACACACTCGTATAACATATTTCCTCAGAGAAAATCAAATAAAACGCCATTGTACACGCGTATGTGAAAATAACAGTCGACGAATCAATAAATCACAGTCAATCAACCAAATGAAAGTATCAATGTTTCATTCAATCTAAGAACAAATCAAATGAGCAAAGTTCATAGCAATTATTCCGCGTCTCTTGTTCTTACGAATCCCCTCTGCGAACTTTTCAGTGGTCTTCAGTCTTTCATCTACTTCATCAGAAGCTACACAAAAACAATAGAAATTGCTAAAAACGATTTGGTTACTGAAAATGAAAACACTATCTATTCACAACAAATAAAACTTCCAGTTGCATTCTTCTGCATTCTAAAACTGAAATGTTTCAAACGTCACTAATGATACACAAAAAATCATTACGTGACCTTTTCATTTCCAGAAAATGTGTAAAATATTAATCACGTCACGAAATATTGCATATATTGTAACGAATAGGTTTGGTCATTATTCATTTATCGTAATAAAATTGTCTCTTTGTACATCATACGTACGCACTGTATTTTCCTGTATTTGCAATGTGGCTAGCATGCTAATGAGATTAAAATATACACCCCGCGTGGATTATGACGGACCGAGCGTAAACATGAAGCGTCAATTGAATATTGAAAAAAATTGCGCGAGATGCGTCGGTAGCGGCAGTGGAAGCTGGATCGGGAGCGACAGCGGGGCCGGGTACAGTGTGAGGTGATGAGCCACAGCGACGACTGGGAGGTGACGAGGTCATACCAGCCGTGTGGCGATGATCGACGTAATATTGCGTTGCGGGGTCACTGTCTGCAGCTGGCAGCGGCGGAGTGAACGATGAGGCGTAGCGTGTGTTGTGAAGTGACGGGGTGATAGGTTCGGTGTAATGATGATCGAGTTAAAGTTGCGGAGATGTGGGGTCGGGTATGCAGCTCCCATTGGTGAGGTAAGCGTTAACGCATATATATGGCTGTGAGATGACGAGGTGTTTTAGATGTGACCGGCGTGACAATTGTCGATTATATTTATAGGTATTTCAGAATTATAAATCTTCTGAAACATTTCATTACTAATATGTGCAAAATTTTTAAAAACAAAATATTTTTAAAAAAATCGAAGTTTAATGATATTTAAGATTAATTTTAAGTTTAATGATAATTAAAATTAGAATTTTTTCTGGCCGTTCAGTCGCGTCAAATTCACTGACGAACTGAAAATATTCGACATCTGACCAGTCTTCGCCTTGGTTTCCACAGCGAAACTCGAGCAGCAGCAGAAAACGCGTCCGTCCGCGAAATAAAATCCACTGCGGTTTAAATGCTGTCAATCCGCTGCCGGAACGCAGGACTAAACGTGTTCGTAAGCCAACACGCGACGCGAAACTTCCGCTAAGAACATTCCACGCAGGCTGCGAATATTTCGCGGTTTGTGGGAGTCTGAACTCTTGGGACCTCCGTTCAGACTTTCTGTACACACAATGGTAATGTTGGCTCTGATCTTCCTCAGCCGACAGCAGCAGCACGGTGGCAGTGTGATAGCCTTGAGGGAATGGTGGGTCGGCAAGATGACGTGATGGAGTGACGCGAAAATTTGGAGACGGAACAACGCGTAGGTGGGTTAACACACTGCAGCTTTAATGATTACTTGGTGACGGAGTGACTGAGTGACGGGACGTTGGTTCGATGTAGCGACGGGCAGCGTGATTGAGGGATTACACAAGGTGGATGAGTGAGGCGGTGATCAATTGATGGACTAGCGGGATGACATGGTGACGGACTGTTGCTGAGACATGGTGATAGATCATGGAGGTGGTGTTATCGCGGATTATCGAGATGGTTGCAATATGGTGTCAGGGAGATGTGACACGTGCGATTGTGTCGTGCTGCGGGACGGCGAGAGAGGCTGAATACTGAGCCGCGTGGAGTTCAAACAAGACAATGTAAGGCCGTTATATTTATGAACTAACTCATTAACAAATTACCGCCAAAATTAGAAAGATTACTTTATACAGTAATCGCACGTTAACACAAAATCCAGGGGTCCGAAATAATTTGTGTTTGTGTATCAAAAATTTGCGTTATCCGCCATATTATATTTTATATTATTATCTTTTATTTTTATTTCTATATTTTGTTGACGGGATCTAATTTTCTTTGTGTTCAGCAAAATTATCATAAGCGAGTACGTGCTGAAAAGGGTTTACAATACACGAATATTTTGAGAGTCCCTAAAACATCTCATGTCGTTCGTCCAGCAGGCCTGTTGGATTCGTTCGTGCCAAAAGGTCTTGCGAGGGGAGCAGCTGAGTTTATCTCAGAGTCAGCATTGCCGTTGGTTCTGCAGTCTCTCTGTCTGGGAGGCTAGATAATTATGCTGAATTTTGCCGCTGTCTGATGGAGAAGCGACCGGCTCATCTGATGGCCAAATGTCTGTGTCTTTTCTTATCAATACCAGATAAACGCCGAAGAACTAACTCCCTTCAAACGGACCACGGACCGCACGCGATCTTCCTTTTCTCATCCTCATCCTGCTCTTTACTGTCCTCTTCCACACACACTAACCGTTATAGCATTACACTATCACACATGTCGGGAGACCAACTGGCAGCTCAAAGATTGATCCGGTTGGGACGGTGCCTAACAAGGGAGAGATACTTGAAGAGGGAAATTCCCGAAATCCAACGTGTGAGTCAGCGCCGAATCACACCATCCAGTGGTGAGGAACACCCTTGCTTCTCCTAACCAAACATTCGCTAACTAACGGGACTAATGCCGCAATACGCCGCAAACAGCAATCAATAACTCCGCCAATCAATCAATAAATTGTGCGGTAGGCCTACGAAAAATATGCGGAATCGGTTGAGTTACGGCACTGTTGTCATTGGACGTGAATAGTGACGATGGTTAAGTGAGGTGGGTCCTACCAAAAAGCCCCGGGGATTACCTGCAAACCTTCAATCAGCTCTGCTCTCTGTCCCCTACTATTGTTCATCCAATTGTTTCTTTACACTGTAAAGACATGCAATCATTTTCTTGAAAACAGTAATTGAATATTTGTCGCACTATCTCCAACCTTGGAACATTGCATTGTCTTCAGTTTTTTTTTGTTTTTGGTTATGTTACATTTTTATAGATGCTGGTAAAGGGTATAACCGAATAAAGCGCCCGCCCCCAAACTAAATCGATATTCGGGATACTCAGATGAAAGAGAAAACAAAATGACGTAGATTCACAAAAAATCTGCATCCTAGGGCAATCTGTTGCAGAGATACAACGAAAAACGTGTTTTGCATGTTTTATTTTTTTCTCAGCATCTATCGTGCCTATCAGGCTGAAAAAACTTGCAGAGGCGGGGAAACATAGTTCATTGTGAAGGAATATTTGTCAACGAATTGTGACGACAAATTCTAATAGAAAAAATACATTTTTGAAATTCATTTTCGACGTAATAACATTGGAGTACTGTCTCAATTTTCCCCCTAAAATGGGTCTTCTAACACTCTATAACATATATTTTTTTCAGATTTTTAAACAATGTAGACGCTAGTGAAAAATAGTTAAAACCAATTTTTTCAGTTTAAAAATTTGAAATTCATGCCTATTTTTCTGCCGCGCTATTTTTGTGAACACGTTTTGCACAAAAATGAATGTTCAGGATTTCTCTAGACCTTTCAGAGCAGTAGTTTATTCCCACGCTTTATTTGAAATAAATCTAATGTAAATTCGTGTGTATACATCTGTGAGAAGAATATGATGTTTTAAAAATGAAGCATGTGTCGGCATGAAAAGTTTCGTACATCTCATGCTGCGTGAGTTCTCGAGCCAATTACCATGTAATACCAATGCAAACAGGAGGTCTCTTTCAAGCGCGGATAGTTTAATGCACATAGGGTTGCTTATGCAGATGTAATCCGATAACGTGACAGAGCATCCTGTCTCGCTAAAGGACGTGTTTTTCATTAGTCGAGTATTCTATGCAAGACTTGCGCGTGGTTGCACACCACTTGTGAGCATTCCGCGGTAACTAAATCTCCACATGACACATTTCCCGTGAGCATCCACACATTTTTCCTCGGCTGCAATATGTAATTCAATATCATATCATGACATTAACAAATGCAGTAACATGACCGAAAAAAGAGGTCAAAGAACATGTACTCGCGAGCAAAATATTGACCTACATTTGACTTTATTCCTAAATTCCTCAACTGCGGCACTTATTAACTTGATATTACTCCTCCTCAAATATTTAACATATTATACCTAACTTATCAATAACTGTCGGGTGTCAGACGATATCTTAGAATTTCACTTTACACACTCGGGCAATAACTACAGTCGACTCCGGTTATAGTGAACCCCTGGCGACAAACAGTTTTGGTTCACTATATCCGATAATGTCCACAATGCTTGATTTTATTCATGTAGAGACACAGAAAAACACATTAACAGGTTGAACTTAAAATTTCAATATCTTAGTTTGTTCTTAACAAATCAATTTTTTTCAATTGTTTGCTTCGTACATTTTTCGTCAGTAATTTCTATAGTTCCTTCTCTAGAGTTCATACACTCTCCATATTTGATTGTGCATTGTCCACAAGGTTGATGGATTGATTTTTTCGTGTTTGCGGGCGCGTCAACTGCTTCGGTCATTAGCCCCGTTAGTGTAGTGCATGTTCTTTTCGGGAGATGGCGGTGATCGAGATACGGCGCCGACCTACCGTCGGCTACTGGGTTTCCCCCTAACCAGAACTCTCCCACCATCGAGGCACCTCCCTAGCCGGGGCAAGCTCTAAGCTCCCGACCGGTCTCCCGGAATATGTGGAGTGTAGTGCATGTTAGTGTAAGTGTGTGTGTGTGTAAAAGGACAGAACAGGACAAGGAAGAGGAAGGACAGATCGTGCGCGGTCCGTGGCCTGTTTGGTAGGGCACTGCTCCGGCATTCGCCTGGTGTTGATCGGAGAAACCACGGAAAACTACCGATCTGAGCAACCGGCCGCTAGAATTCTCCTCCAGACAGCGACTGAATTCGACCTAGCTGAAAAGCCAGAGTCGAAAATCCTGCCGCCGTCAGGACTCGAACCTAGGACCTCCCGGTGCGGCATGGCGCGTATCGCCAGGGCGTGAGGCTGTGGCAGTCTCGCACTTCGCCTTCGCCTACGTAGAACACAACGCGCGTTTTTTCAGCGGTATCGCAAGTAACATCGAGCTTGAAACTGAAGCGAGCAATCGCGCGTCGCCTCCGCCAGTTTTAGCCCACGCAGGACACAACCTTCCTTTCGGCAGTGAAAATAAATGGCATGAGGCGATCACATTTCGGGTCGCCACCTTCACCTCTGGAGAGACTTCTCCGATTATGACCGTTGGTTTTTTTCAACCTGTCTAGTGTTGGAATTTGTGGCACACAAGCGATATATTCTTTTCCAGGAGGGAATTAATTTCCAGGTCATGGTATTTCCAATAACCAAAGTTCAGTACCACCGGGGTTCAGGTTTACTATAATCGAATTTTCTTATGCCTATTTATAATGTAAGTGATGCCGGACCAGTGGCGTAAGTTCACTATAACTGACGGTTCATTATTTCCGAGTTCTCTATAACCGGATTTCGACTGTATATGAAATGTATTCTTCTTACTTAGCCTTTTCGTCCTGTACTAATTATAATTTCTTCCACCTTTCTCGCTTTTGTCTACTATTTCTCCCTTACTTGTAATGATCACAATATCACAATTATTCTCTCATGTATTAAACTCGTCGCCTCATTCCATTTCAGTTCAAAAACAAGTTTGCTCTCTCCAGGTTCTCCATAAGATTTTCACATTAAACCGGATTTTTCGGATTGTATGGACGAGCCGAAAATTTGCAGTTTTTAACCTATTTTCATTACTTTTTCGGTGCATATTTATTTATTCATTTATTTATGCCATTGTCGCTAAAAAAAATAAAAACCGTTTACAACTTGTGAATGAGAAATGTAACTATGAAACTAAAATTCTTTGCAAAATATTAAATTTAAATATAAAAATTAAAACAACGATTCAAGGAGCAGTTTTCGTACTTATTTAGGTTTTTAAGAGTCTACTGAAACCGTATATAAAAGCTACTCGCTTCATGATAAATATGATAAACACGAGCCTTGTTAATCCTGCTTATTCTTCTTTATCGACTCACAGTTTAGGACAGACATTCATAAAAGAGTACTTAGACATTCAAACCGCACCACAACACATTTTGCCTGTTTGTATTAATAAAATTAAGTTCATTTCACCGTTTCATCAATAATGAATTTGATTTTCAACGGTACAGAGAAACAATTATGTGATGGAAAATAAAATGAACTAATGCTCAGTGACTGTTATTGCAGATCCGAGTGCGTGTTAACGAAATTACATTTTAATAGGATTTCATTTTAAAATTGCTAGAAACGCGCGCAACGGTCGTTCACATGTAAAATATTTGCGAGTCTTCCATGTATCACTACCCCGACCGTCAGCCAGCGATTATGTTACACTTGTAGCACCAATGCAATCGATAAATGTACACGGCAATGGATTCCATACTCGGCGAACTTCATTTTGTGATTGCTCTACATTAGAAGCAAATATATTTATTGTTGCTTTGGCAACTACTGCAACGGAAGATAAATGGATTAATTCTTTCAGAAGGACCTGTTAAAGGTAATCTTGCAAGTGCTATTAATTCTTCAAAAAAATACATGAAAAGTAGTAATACATAAAAGTATATGAAACATTTAATGTCAGATTATTTCGTGTTTCCTGAAGCGTCAACTGCGTATGGTTATTAGTCCCGCATTAGTCACGTCATACGCAGTTTTTAACTGTTTTTTTTTGACGTAAAATAAAAAAAAGTGCAGTACATGCTTTATTTCTGGTGGTGCTGATGGTGGTGTTCTTCTCCGCTGCATGGTGAGAACCGTTGCCAAACTACACGTCGTCTTGCGGGGTTTTGCTAATCCAAGTATCTCCTACCAGCGGTTCTCCACCCTCAGTCGGGACAAAATCTAAGTTCCAGGCATGTGTGATAGTGTATGTGTCTATATGTGTACGTATAAGTAAGTAAGGGGTGAATATTGAACAAGGGAGAGGAAGGAAAGATCGCGTGCGGTCCATGTCTCAAGCTTCGACATTCACCTGGTACTGATCCGACAAACCACGAAAAACTATCGCGCAGAGTAGCCGTCCGGTGGAATTCAGACCGAGACAAACGGCTGAATTCGATCTAGGAATGAAGCTAGTAACAAAAAGTCTTCCTCAGTCAGGTCTGGAACCTTGTATGTTCGTCAGAAGCACCACAGTGACGGATGCCCTGAACCACCTCATATTGTGCCCATGAAAAAGACAATATTATTAGACCAAAGTGTTGCAATTCCTTTTTCCGCAACCGGTTTCACATTTAGAAAAAGTGTATTAAGACAAATATATGTATATAAGACCAAGGATCAGGTTTAATATTGCTCAACATATTAACGAGGCTCGTTTTCCAGTCAGTTTCTCATTATTTTTCATCGGTACAGAAAAGTGACTGAACAGTTTAGACGCAATCTGTGGAGAAAAATAAAGTATTCGTTATTTTCTGTACAGATTGCATCCAGATTGATTACCGCGCTTCTGGTGTCACTTCCCTGAACTTTTCCTGGGTAGCTATACGAGTGGTGCAATTTGTCCCCTGTGAGCAGTTTTCAGAATGATCTAATATGTTAAGCTGTATTGTGAAGTCATTTGTGTAGTGAGAAGTAAAATGGTTCTGAAATGTAATGTGTTGTATTGATGTCTCAATCCGTGCTCAGACATAACCTAACTTAATTTGTTACCATATATGCGATGTACAACTGTTTGATCTTAAACGCTTTTGGTGTGCCAATTGGAAACCTCGTGGCATCCAGAGAAAATCACGATTACGTGCAGAAGACAAAATGATCATGTAAAAGGTTCTGTTCATCCAATTTCGATTCCGAAACTACGGTGTTGGAACTTTCCTTTTCTATATATTTTTGTATAGAAAAGGCACCCAAAAGACTGTCAAAATTACTGTCTAAATAACAGAAACTTTTTAAACTAAAATAAAAAAATATGAGAAAAAAGGAACAAATATTTTTGACGGAAACATGAAATGAAATTTAAAAGGTATAGTAGAAAATATTACTTATTAAAATACATGCAGGCCTTGTGAGAGGAAAATTAAAAAATATCCAACACAACACCAACTTCAACGTAATAGTTCTAAAATAAGTACACGACAATATGTCGTAAATACAGCAACTCTCAGAATCATTCCATGGAGCTATAAGTGATGGTGGAAGAGATTAAGTAAACTGGTGTTTATGACTCCAATGACGTCTTTCAGTTGGATCTAAAAACAGACAAACATATCGTCCGATTAATAAGCTGAATGCTAGTATACGGTAATGAACGATTACATGGACTTATGATCAACACAATATAATAATTACCAAGAACCGGCTCGAGTGAACGGGATGATTACATGGACACGTGATCAACGGAATAATAATTAACAAGAAAAAACTGTTCGAGTGAATGAGTATTGGTCAAATACGGGGCCGTGTTTTAGCGTATACTTAATACCCCGCGGCCTCGGTAATCTGTAGCGTTGAGGCCAGCTCGCTAGTAAGCCGCCCTCGGGTGCAGCATTCGAATTCCGGTGCAGTCATGTGAAATTCGCCAAGGCGGGAACGCCCATTTCGCGGAGTTTCTTTTTACCAGCGCTTCTTGTTTTATTTTAACATTACCATCTATCCATTTAATCGGTGATGAACCACGTATTCTCGTGAACATAACCCAGGAAACATAAATCGGGATAATCTTTTGAGAGATATACTAGGAGAGTGTCCAGCTAACTTTGTACGTTCTTATTGATAATTTAAATTTTATTTTTGTTTGTTTAGCCATAGTTATGTATAATGAATTAACTTGACACAGACGCGCGCGCGTGTCTGTGTGCGCGCGGGCGCGTGAATGGGTCATCGGCTTTTGAGGGATGCCCCATTCCCCCCTTGGGGGTGCGCCTCTGTTCATAATAATCATAGCCGGCGGCGCTAGCCGAATTCGTTTATTACGCTCTGTGAAGTCACGAAGGTTAAGCGAATTCGAGACTCGCGGGTTCGTGGTTGGGTGACCGGCCAGGAACCCCGGGATCTAACGGCGTCGAGCCCCTGGCCGAAGGGATAAAAGGCACTGACTGACTCCGGCGTGACGAGACTCGACAAACACAATAATTAGTAATTACCCAACAACAGCAAAGTAATGATAGTAATTACTTGGTAACGGAGGATTACTCCAAGAAAAGCGCTCAACGCCCAACAAGGATTTAGAGACGCGTTGCGTTGTTGACAACGACGCAACAAATTTTTAAAAAATACTTCGGGCAGGCCTGCAAAACGCCTGCTCCGGCGGGAATTCTGCACTTGAGAGCGACCATCTGATCGCTAGTGCGGCGAAATTGCAAGGAGTGGGGGGTAGTCATCTTTGCGGGGAAGGGAGAATTTGGAGCGAAGCCGACGTGGTGCATAGATTGAATGTCTGGGCGTCTAATACAATGATCCGTGCTGTAAAATTATTTGCCCACTTATTTAAATGGGCAATCTACGGATTTCTAGCTACAAGGGTCATATTTAACTGTTCATGATCTTCTGTCCACTGCTATGTATAGACATATTTTTATTACTTTTATTTTATGCTCATTGTAACTCTTAAACAATATTTTAAAACAGTGGCCTCTTTTTAAAATGTATTACGTAGTTTTAACTAACAAAAATTTACAATTTCATAGTTGATTTTTCTCCAAGAATAGTATAATTTCCAAATAA
Organism: Teleogryllus oceanicus; assembly: GCA_964035755.1. NCBI lineage: Eukaryota > Metazoa > Arthropoda > Insecta > Orthoptera > Gryllidae > Teleogryllus > Teleogryllus oceanicus. The sequence continues at coordinate 334,735,015 of CAXIVR010000001.1, read as the reverse complement.
AAGCATAACGGAGGAAATAGAGGGTGTTCTCTCACATCGAGGTTGATATAAAAATGAAATATAGGCAATTCCAAAAAGGTAATGTTTGGCGGCACATATTAGTGACCATTTCCCCTCATTATGGAACTCAATGAGGTAATAACGAGCAAACCTCTTTTACGATATTTTATGTGTAATCATGAAATTAATATGAATCTTGTTAAATAGAACGCAAAGGGCTTAATCGTTTTTATACAATGTCGCCTGATGCAATGAAAAATAGTTAATAAAAAATTATTAATCATCAAACAAAAATGATTCAATATTACAATTTTGTATTTAGCAGCACGCTAAATTTGCGATTACATCGTATCAAAGCGAATTACATTTTCTACCGGAAAAGGAAATATAATTATTAAGGTATCCAAATATAATATGAATGCCTAATTCGTTTTAGGTTCATACTGTACATTGTCATACACCGACAACAAATATTTCCAAAATAAATGGTAATGATACTGTGTGTAACAGCCCGTCGTTCTCGGAATTGCTCTTTCAATTTACGCGCTACGGTTGGAATGGCTCATTCTCATCGGCAGTCCTCATTCCTAAAATGTGTCTTATCTACCCTTTCACGCGTCGCGGCACTCTCGTGGCTCGCGCGCGGATCTCAAGGTCAGTCAAAGTGCAGAATACTGTGCAGGCCTGACATAAGGAATGGAAACATGAATCGTTTAGCATCATTATCCGAGACCAGATGGAATGCTCCCAACAACGCAACCCGCATACCTCGAAACTTGGTTCTGCGATACCTGGTTCTGTCGGGCTCCAGTAATTTAAGACGGGAGGGAGCCATTAGTCCACTAGGCACTGCGAACTTTTTTTTATTCAATTATCTCCAAGCATTGCTATAGTGTGAATTACCACACAGTTCGATTTATTTTCTTAGGATTAATGATTTTATGAAATTGCGATGTATATGTAAATGCACACGTGGTCATTGCTCAACAATCGGAAGGAATTTAACAAATCTCTTATACATATGTAGAGAATGACTAGAAGAATCGAATGGAACTAGAAGAATATACTAGAAGAATAGAACGGAACACTCATCTCATTTGTAGTTAAAAATTCCACTTATCAGATTTTTATCATTCATTCCACTTATCAGAGACCATTATAATATCACTTATCAATTATTCCACTGACCAGAGGCCGAAGACATCCCCCCAAAAAGCACCTCCCAAACCACCTCCCTCCAATCATCCTTTTGGACGAATACGACATATTGCAAACATTATACATACCATACACCATCATGCATACTACACTTCTGACACGTTATACGCATTATAATAAATAAAATAAAATAAACAAAATAAACAAAATAAATAAATATATAAATAAAATAAATGAAATAAATCAAATAAAATAAAATAAATAACTTCTGACTATTAATGTGGCGAAACGTGGGTCATTTGTACCTTTCTTCCACCTAATTATGCAATACCAAATTTATAGATAATAATTGAAAAGAATTTTGTAACTAACATTTTGTAGTAAGTCGTTCTCCAGGGTTCACAAAAGCGAAAATAACGCCCAGCCTTAGGCGATCGGGCAGAACCAGAGAAAACAAAGACCTTGCAACCCCGCTCCTCGCCTCTTAACCAACTCCAAGCACTTTCCCTAACCACTCGCATATGACCCAATCCCAGCGCATCTGACCCAACCCATTCCCCAACCCCACACGTCGCACCCAACCCCCGGCCAACCCCCCTTCCCCCCCATGTATCTTACACACCCCACACATCTTCCGCAGCCCTACACTCCCCCGCGGGACCACGCCCCCTCGGCCGCTCCGTGCGGATCGAAGCGAGACGCAGCGGCGGCGGCGCGGCGCGCTAATAAGCCAGGCGCCGCCGCCCCATCCAATATGTTCGCGGTTGAAATCCCATCTGTAACGCCGGTTCCATCAACATCGTCATAGTCATCATCGACGTACGAACGCAGTAATTGCCCCTCATTTTGCCGCCGCCATCGCCGCTGCCGCCGCCAATACATTTCCGCCCCTGAGGATCGCGCGCGATCTATGTGAGCTCGACCGCAGAGTTGAACGCAGTTCCCCTCCCCGCCCCCGCCCCCGCCCCACCCCCAGCTCGCATGCGCACCATTGGCACCCCGCTGCGCGTGGCACCGAGCGACTCGCAATAAGAGAAGAGCGCCTACGTATGACACCTGGGCTATAGCGAACACCTGAGGGCATAGAGAGCGACACTGAAAATACAATTATTTTTCCGTGATGGAGTTAAAGGATTCCAAAGGGTATTTGATTGATTGATTGATATTTTCGTGTTTTCGGGCGCGTTAACTGCTTTGGTCATTAGTCCCGCATGTTTTTTTTCTCGGGAGATGGCGGTAATCTTCCCCCGCTGGATCGCGAGATCCGGCGCCGACCTACCGTCGGCTACTGGGGTTTCCCCCTAACCAGGACTCTCCCACCAGCGGGGCACCGCCCCAGTTGGGACAAGCACTGAGCTCCCGACCGGTCTCCCACAATATGTGGTAGTATAGTGCATGTTGGTGTAAGTGTGTGTGTAAGGGGAGAGGATAGGACAAGGAGGAGGAAGGACAGATCGCGCGCGGTCCGCGGCCCGTTTGTTAGGGTACTGCTCCGGCATTCGTCTGGTGTTGATCGGAGAAACCACGGAAAACTATCGATCAGAGCAGCCGGCCTCCAGAATTCTCCTCCAGACAGCGACTGAATTCGACCTAGCTGAAAAGCTAGTGTCGAAAATCCTGCCGCCGTCAAGACTTGACCCCAGAACCTCTCGGTCAGAGGCGCTGCAGTGACATCAGTTGATGCACTGAGCTACCGCTCCCGGTCCAATGGGTATTCGAAATGTCATCTGGGATTTTTAATGAGGAGTAAAACAAAATAAAAGCCTTTTTCAGCTATCGAACTGAAATAATTCGGTTTTGACAAAATAACAACAATCTACAATTTCTAATCCTCGCGCCTTCTTAATAATTTAGATGTCTTGAGGGTACGAATGCCTTATCTCAAAAAATCATAATTACTGCCACGTGACGAATGAGTCTTATGCTTTTTCCGGCGGTGGAAGGATTATGGTATTAACAGAAGGCTTCTTAAGGGATTTGTTGTTAATTATTATCATGAAATGTTATAAAATAACGGCTATAACTCGCAATTCAAATTCTTCTTAAGTATTAAAACCTATGAAACATTTTTAACTGAGGAAGATTCAGGATAGCATTTTTGTTTTCGACCATCTTTTCGCGAAGTACAGACTCTTGCAATATTTTTAAAAAATTGACATTCATTATGTTTTATTGTTTCCAGCTTAAGTAATAATGTGTTATTAATTGCATTATTACATCAGATAGTATTCCGTAAATGGATATTTAAACACTGCAGTAACTAGAGAAGATCAAAATGTTTCTTCTAATCTTCAGATGTGTAGTTTTTTTCGCAAACATCTGTGAAGCAAATTGTCTATGGTATACTGCTTTTCAGCGTTATGATATAGCTGTAAAAATAAATCGCTTCTGCGTAGTTATACCTAAAATGAAATGGTATGCAGCCTGAGAGAGGGAATAGCATTAATATCGTGTTTCTGCATTTCACCGAACAATCGTCCTTTTCCACGAAACTTTCGTAGGCAGCGTGTTTTTGCAAACCTCAGTCGACCACCATTTCACAATTGCGTTGGAGGTAATCACTCAAATATGACCATAGAAATGATCATAGCATAATGCAAGTAGCACATTTTAATAAACTGAAAATTAACGCAAAAGTTTGCGGTTTTCTCTGTAAACGAGCGTGCTTTCCTATCTCGTTAAAATGTCCCAATGACATGCTACATAGAACAGATTAATAAGTACGCAAAACTCTCAGGGAAAATTTAAAAACCTTTAAGGTTCAACATGTACAAAAACACGCCCTGGTAATTCAAACAAATGAAATTATTTCTCAAACCCTAATCATTTCTAAGATTCTTGCAATGTAAATTAAATAAAGCCAAAAGCCATTACAGTAAACTCGTGTAATATAGATGTAATTATCTTGCAATCGATAATTAGGCATAATTTTTCTCACCTTTTTTGATATATTAGGTAAAAAGTGGCGTTTCAAATTTAACCCCCTAACTTTACATAAAGATGATTAAGAAGAATTGTCTTAAAGTCATGTAATATTAAATTAAACAAGCAATATCGGAAAACAATTTTATTTCATTTTGTATTAAATAAACATAAATTAATTAAAATTTTGTAAGTTTGCATTATTACATAATTGACATTTCGTGCTGTGCCAAGAAACCCTAAGTGAATAGTGATCTTCATGGAAGCCAAAAATTCGACTGCAGATCGAACATGTAGGGAAGTCATCAAAAGTTACCCACTGATTAAATAAAAATGTTGGTAAAGACAAGACCTATTTGACTAATTTATGAGTTTCGGAAAGGAACAAGATCTCCGTTCGTTGTTCAGCAAAGGAAACGGTATTCTGCTCCAATGAAAACTTGTTGCTATGGATACAGGACTAGGCGTGACTTCAGATTGTGTATCCGACAACTGCACCTGAGTCCGGCAGCTGTTTGCACGCACATGTTGAGATTACAAGTCAACGCTATGCAGCGCAACTTGCCGCGGATAACCATCGAAATATATGCCGATATGTAAATAATCCTCCCACACTTTCTCTGTCGCCGTATTTGTTTCCTGTATTAAACAACGCTTGGATACATAATTCACCCCAATCCACAGGCCACACACCCGTAACAATTTGCAAGGCAATATTTATTCTGAGCGAGACACGTCTGGGCATTGATCCGGAGGGGGAGGGGCAAGCGAGGGGAAAAGAGTTGGGCATGAAATGGTGTCCGTGTGCAGAGTGCGCCCACAAGCATTTGGGGTTTGTGGTGTGCACACAACCGAATTAGAGTACTAATACACGCTTTTTGTGCGACATTCCAACACGAATGAAATGTGCCAACCTCGAATTGCTAGTAGACATAACGGGCAATCTGTTGCGCAGTTTCAGGAAAAAGGTACAACGGTTATAAATTGTCGCGTAACGAGACTGCATGTTGCGACATGAAACGAAACTGTCATTTGAAGTACAAGTTTGCAAGATGACGTCTCTCAGCAGAAACTGCAGATAATAAATGCATCTGCGTCAGAAGCTGTTCCTCTGACGTGTTAACGCAAAACGAGTTAAGAATACATTCTCTTTATTACAGCCGCTCCATCTCAAAAACAGTGACAGACATTTCTTTTCAGAATTGGAATTATAAGTAACGGGAAATCTGCGAAGCTGTAATAATAAAAAATGATGACAATGTTAGTAATATTTATATCAATAACCATAATCATATTTTGCAAATTTTCAACATTAGATGTTAAACCTTGCACATGCCAAAAAGCTTATATATTCTAGTCAGAAAAATGGGGACGACAAAACACCATCTCAGGAACGTCAAAATTTCTTCGAAAACGAATAATATTGTTCAATTAACTAACGATTATTACAGTCGTATTTTTAATTTTTTTATTAATAAACATTCGAACTCCTTTCGAATTCGAAATACCGAAGGATGAGATCCTCTTCGGTATATATCTGAAAATACAAAGCTATTTAAAAATCAATTTTTTAAAATTATTAGTTTAAAAGCCAAAATTATGTTTCTTAAACTGCAATATCCACGATTAACAATAAATATGTTATTAAAGGATTGCTTGTAATTATGTAAGGTTATGTAACACCTCATGTACAACTTTGTAACATACAACTTTGTTAAAACTAAAAGTATAGTACAATGTACCAATTCTCACATATGGAAGGAAGTTAGAAGGGACACTGCTTTTTAAAGTGAGCTTAGTACATCACATTTCAGTTCATGCAAGAATATTGAAAATTGGAACGAGAAGAAATACTGCGAATATTGAGATATTGATGAACATTATTACATCGCAAAATCAAAAATGCGTATCTATGAACACTTTAATTTCACAATCGTTTCTTCAATTGACGTTTTTTCTTTGAGATGAAAAGTACGTTTCATTTTATACTACAAACACACAGAAAATGGGTATTGTATTATCAGAAAAATTGTATTATCGCAAATAAAAGCAGGGAAGTTTTTCTGTCAAATGAGGAAACAAATATACAAAAGCCAATACTGAAATATTACTACAAATATCGATATTTGTTAGGACTGATGTTCCTCCAAGTGAGTTACGAATATCGCGTAGTCAATGTGGTGAGAACAAAGAAAATTCAATAAGATCGTAATATCTCATTCATCATTTGATAAAGTGACATTTCACTGTAAAATATGCAAAAAACGCATTTCACTGATGTCACGAGAAAATTAGTAGATACTGATGAACCTTTTGATGAAATACCACCAATATCGATGTGTTAGGACTGACGTTTCTCCTTGAAATAAACCAAGAACATCACCTCAGAACCCATGCAGTAGAAAATTGGAATATTGATGAACACTGAAAACCCCAAATATCAATATCTTCTGGAACTGACGTTTCTCCTTCAAGCGAGCTAAGAATATCGCGTTGCAGCCCCTGCCGCGAGGCCGCTCGCGGTCCCTCGAAAGACTGGAGCCTGTGCGGCGGCGGCAGGAGCAGCCGTCCCATCCCTCGCCTTCTTCCCGCTGTCAGTGCGCCGGCGGAGACACACAGCCCTCTTAAGCTCCGCCTAACGATCCGATTTCCGAAGAGGCCCACCGACAAGCAGGCGGGTGGCTGCGTAAACGGCGACCTCTTTCGCCCTCTGCCTCGGAGCCTCCTCAGCGGCGGAGAGGGACGCGGATCCGGGGCGACGTGCGGGCGGCGGAGGCCGCGGGCGGGGCCGGGCTGACAAGGGGCGGGGAGGAGGAGGAGGGCTAGGCGATGGGGAGGGGAGCAGAATGCAAGACGCGGGAAACACGAGCGAGAATATGAGACGTAGTGGGACGGGCGTGGGACGGGACGTGGGACGGGACGTGGGACGGGACGTGGGACGGGACGTGGGACGGGACGTGGGACGGGGCGTGGGACGGGGCGTGGGACGGGGCGTGGGACGGGGCGTGGGACGGGGCGTGGGACGGGGCGTGGGACGGGGCGTGGGACGGGGCGTGGGACGGGGCGTGGGACGGGGCGTGGGACGGGGCGTGGGACGGGGCGTGGGACGGGGCGTGGGACGGGGCGTGGGACGGGGCGTGGGACGGGGCGTGGGACGGGGCGTGGGACAGGGCGTGTGACGGGGCGTGGGACGATTTAGGAATCAATTGTATAAAAGTGAGGTATGGTTTTTGCATTCTGTTCACAAGTCACATGGGAGAATCAGCTTGAAGTAAAATTTGGAGTCGATATGAAAGGCGATATTACTATGACAGGGGGTTCATCCTGACAAAATTGAACGAAGAAGCGAAGGACAGGCATGACAAAATATTAATTTTTGATCGGTCGATGGGGCAGCTTACCCATGGCAGACTAAAATCATTTCTAAAACTGTACGTATGTTAGAAAAGAATTTTATGTGATGAAATTATATCACACTATTAATAATATTATGTCTTATTGAATACTTAGAATGCGAAATAATGTGAATAACTGACTCGAGGAGAAAAAGGTGCTCGTGAAAAAATTGGATAAGAGAAAAAGTGAAATGAATTATCTTCAGCAGAAGATATTTTCGCCCTCCTTTTCCGAAACCCTGCCCACAGTGCGGTGGCGGCAGAAACGACGCCGACTGCCGAGGGCGTCGTTGTAATGAAGAGACAGGCGACGCCAGCCGCTCCCCGCCGTCGCGTCTCGGGCCTCCTCGGCCAGCGGAAGATTTCTCGCCGTGACGTCAGCCGGGGTTTCGCCGGGCGGCGCGGCGCCCGCTCGACGTGAGAAGCGGCACAAGGAGCAGTGGCGCGGGGGCGGCGCGGGGGCGGCGCGGGGGCGGCGCCCAAGGGCTTGGGGAGGAGAGATGCCGGGGAGATAGGAGGCGGCCGCTCAAACCGAAATTGCCCGGCGGCCTCTTCGCCACCTCTCCGCCTCTCCCTCCGCCCCCAGCCCCCAGCGCCACTGCCGCTGCCGCGCCGGTGTGAACGGTCAGCGAAACACGGACCCGCCCCGCACGCACACGGGGGCGCACTGGATCGAGAGACGGGCCACAGCCATACATAGAATTTTCTGTTATTCGTATTTTTGGTTTTAGAACGTTTATTTATTGATAACATGAATTTGATTCAATATTAAAATAATATCACTTAATAAACTCCACTCGAGAAGAAACAGCGAACTAAAGACTTTTTTCCTTCAAGATTGTTGTTCTGTACTTTTGTACACTGATATCGAAAATGTTGAAATATATTGGATATTAAAAGAAAATAAAAATTTCGGGTTCTCAATGAAGAAATATTTATAGAAAACCCTTTCAGCCTTCGAGTTAAAATAAGGATACGAATAGGAATGTTATTCCTTTCCAAAATTCCATTATTTTTTTTATTTTAGTACATATCCATTACCTTTTATACTTTACGCTATCTTGATGAGAATTTTCTTACGTTATCATGATGATGAGAATTATTCAATTATTGGAATATTTGAATAATTCAAAAAATCTGTTTTGAAATGAGAATGATTTAATCAAACATTTAAATTTCTGATAGATCTTTATAAATATCGCATTGTTCACTTTTTACACAAACTTCACTGCAGAGTGAATATTAACAGAAGTTCCAAATTCTGGAGACTTAGATGTCAGACTCCTGCCCTGTTACAACATGTATTTTCATATCTGAGAACTTTTGGTGTCATTGAAGAACCCTCCCACTTTTGTGTCGTACATTCGAATATGACTGTCATATAAAATATCGGTATGTTTCGTTAAATATAGCTCTACAGTGCATATCGGGTTTGGTCTTTCTCTTCATTACAATATATATTTTCAACTGATACATCAGAATGTGGCAAATTTTCACTTCACTAAATGAGGAATAAAATGTGTTTCGTAAAACAAACTGAAAATATCGCATTTCAATATTTCCACTGCGGCAAGTATATCAATTACAGTAAGCAACGTATTAGTTGTTCAAACAAAGAATCACTTTGATACGTTTCTACAGTGTGTATTGAAGTAGATTCTGAGGAGCACCATTTCCCTAAAAAACAAAAATAATAAGTGCAGTATCACCTAACGAAATTATCAATAATATATTACAGTATGTAAATCAAGTGAAGGGTATATTTAGTACTCGCACATTACCTTGTCATTGTCCTCCTTATCGATTTTATAAGAGACGCATTCAGTAAAGGGGCGTCTTAGCATTTGCTTCATTGTTCCATGGAAACCGGACAGAAAACACGATTCCCAATTATCATTATCACGTAACAATATTTGTTACAGATATTTCATAATGATGATAATGGTTAATCTACAATACGAGAGGGATGATGTTTACGTTTTATGTCATTATCTTTCCTACATAGATGATAATAGTGCTCGTTTTTCCATTGCCTTCCGCTGCTTTAAGGATGGTAGGATGATCATGAAGAATTATGAGGGATGAATGGTTATGGATGAGATGGGTTGAGATGTGTGGTCGTATGCAAAAGTATGAGATGTGCGACCGTATGAGGCACTAGAACCCTCAAGGCATTTGTGTACTTGAAAGTTCCTTGAAGCCACTAAAGCCAGGTTTTTCATTCAACTAGCAGAACGCAATATAAAAGATAACATCAGAATTCCGGATTCACAAATATATTAACGTCACTGTATTATGAATATTGTTTTCATAAATTGTTCGATTGCATAATTGCATAAATATACTTCAAATCGCATCAAAGATGAGAAGTTGAAAATTAAACGAGTAATTTAGAGAGGATATGTGGCAAAGCTTAGGTTTACCGACAGGTAATTCTTTAAAATCAATAGTATTAAATTCCCAAACGAAGAAAAGTATAGACAGAAGTATTAAATCTATTTTATATAGAATCTACAGGTTAAAAAATTATGCATTATTTTCCTTCCGATAAATAAATACATAACCTAAATAGATCGTTATACCCCAAAATAGGTAGTTGTTCAATTTCAATAATACATTTTACCATCCTTTTATTTCAACGAACATTTTTCTTCACTTTTTTTTCAAAGTACTATTGCCAAGATTAGTACCTGCAACTATGTGTTCATGAAACCTCGAAATCTACGAGTTTTTGAAACGTAATCTTTATTATCATATTAGCTTCTTCAGTCACACCTGGAATGAATGGTTATAATGGATTGGTGATGAGATACAGGATTTGAATTATGATAGAGCAAAGGCGGAATGAGAGGTAGGAAAACTGGAGAACCCCGATAAAAGCTGCTACGAACCTGCCAACCACATATTTAAAAAATAGAAATAGGCCTAGGTGTGAGTCACCATACGCAGAGGAGGACGGTGTGTGAACTGACCATCATACGACAGGAGCTCTCAAAAAAAAATCTGTTGCAGAATAAAAAAACGCGGCGAAGATGTAGCATTGGAGGTTACCACAGCCGACGTCACTGTGAATCTCGTCCCTACTACCAAGCACCCCCCCCCTTCACCGCCACCGTTAATGCCGCCCTCACTTCTCACCCCACCGCTGTCTATGTCGCCATTAGCGTCAGAAGCAGTGGGCTAGCCCATCCTACTTCATTATTTAACGTTTCACGCAGAGAGTCCAATTCGCTGGAGAGCTCTGTTTAGGTTCGCTCACAGTTGGTGCCCCTAACCGAAATTGGCAACGCTTTGATAGGACCCTCTGGTTGTAGCATATATTCGTGTAATGTGTTGTATTCCTTGTACTACAAACTTAAAGGAAATACTTGTAATAATTATAATTCATAAAACATAATAAAGAGCTCGCTTCATCTACTAGATAAAAGGTATTGCCTTACACGAGACGACGGAAGGAGTGAAGTCTCTTTCTCTAGTAAATAAAGTATCTTCATCGTCGCGTGAAATACAATTTTATTTTGCTTTCTTTATTTGATTTAATACAGCCGGAAGTAAAAGAATGTCTTGTCAGATTATGTGCGGCAGTTTGCAGCGTCCTGGCCAAGCATTTGCGATTGTTATCCCCCCGTCGCCCCTCCACCCACTTCCCGCCCCTTTACTCACATCCACTTTCCACGTCCCCCTCCTCGCACCCACGTCACCCTCGCTGTCCCAACGCCCAACCGCTTTCGCTTTCCAAGTCACACCCTCGCCATGCCCACGCCCACGCCCCAACGTCACTTCGCAACTCGTCGCCCGCCCACGCCCCAGCGTCATCTTCGCTACTTGCCGCCCCGCCCACCTCACACGATCTCAGGACGCCTCCGCCACTCCAACGCGCACGCCGCCTTTTCACCCCCCGACCCGCCTCTCGCGAAACCCCCCCCCCCAACGTATCCGTTCTCCCGACCCTCCTCCCTGCACGGTCCACAAGCCTTCGTCGTTGTGACTCCGAATCTCCCATCGTCATCTAGTTCCTCACAACCCAACAACAGCAATGCACTCTTCACCCTCAACGGTGTCCACACGCCCATCGCACTCTGCTCATTCCCCGACACATTCAATTCTCCCTACACCGTCCCCGACGCTCTCTGCTACGCCGCTCTACCTGCGACCTCCTCCAACGCCTACATCCCAAGACTCCCGTACTTTCCCCAACTCCTCCAACGCCTACACACCAAGCTCCCTACTTCCCCAACTTCCAACGCCTACACCACCAATGCTCCCTACACTTCCCCAACTTGTCCAACGCCTACAACTGCAATGCACCCCTTCACCTCCAACACCCTCTCCCTGACTCCGTCATCGCCTACACTCGAATGCCCCCTCTACAACTCCAACGCCCTTTACACCTCCCCGACTCCTCCGCCTGCACCTCCATTCGAACCCTACAACTCCAACACCCGCTCCACCTGCAGCGCCCCTGGAACTTCGATGCTTTCCTCTATTTCCGGTGCGTCTGCCTTTCCAGACGAGTCCACCGCCAATGTACCGGGACACGCCTACTTCCCTTCGCGACCTCCTCGCCGACGACCCAGCCTGCTCCACACGCCCTTCAACCCCGCCCTTCCCGATGCTCATCACCGTCCCCAGCCCTTCGTCCTCCATTCCTTCCAGGAGGATGTGGCATATTGGCAAGCGCACTCGCCTTTCAACATTAGGCCCTGGGTTGAATCCCCTGTCAACCTATTTGGTATTGATGGACGCTAATGCGAGTTCCCGGCACGTTTTCTGATTTTCATTGTCTTTTGGATGAATGATGCAGCAGAATTCACTGCATCATCATTCATCATTCACTTTATCATTATTATTGCAATCCTCTCCTCCTTATACCGTTGCTGATGGGCCACAATGACCTCAGAAATTGACGAACCTCTAAAATCAGTAAACGAGTGCTCTCTTGTAGTGCTGTTCAACGAAACCACAAAAAATTGTTTACAAAAAAAAGAACGCACACTACTCAAAAACGACATATAGATTATTCTCGTTCAACACTACAACAAATTGAACACAATTGTAAGAAAATTCTCACGAATTCTGGAATAATATTATAGTATATATACTGTTCTTTAGATACTAAGAATATGAAACCGGTTGCTGTTTCATAATGTAACATGTAATTAACAAATATTTAATGGCGAGCCCTTTTCCTTCCTGTCCCATGATGTCAGCTGCGTCGTAAGCAGTGGCGCATTGAATATGAGATTTCGGTCGACACGAGCAGTACAATATGAGAATTGACGGAATGACAAAATCAAATATTTGCATTGTTAAGTAAAAATCAAAACGGAGTGTTTTTGTGTTTTTCTCGGGTCCTGGGTGTCCAGCAAAGCCGTAGACACCACTCACCAAGGAGTAGGTTGTTTAGATTTCCTTCAATATCTGTGCGCATTCGACATTGCCAATATAGATAGGTATATAAATAAAATTAACTCCTTTGACTAAACCTGGGATTTCCAACTTTTTTCTTGTATCGAATCCTTTGTAAGAATAATTCGCTTAGCCAAAGAACATAAACAAAAAATTAAAATTTTTAAGTTTTAAGGAACAAAATAACATAACCTACCCTTAAATTTTCATTCATGCAATCATATGAAATTCCAAAACATATGCCAATTTCTATATTATTATTGAACGTTTTGGAACACTACATAAAAAAGAATCAACATTCATTACTTTTAACATCAACGAGATCTTGATATTACCGATCGGTGGCCGGTGGATATTCTACTATCGACCCCTTATCATCACTGACCCTCTATAGAATTTAGGTAGAAACCCTTGTTCTAAACGCATCTCCTTGCCCACCCTACCTCAACGCAGCCCCTGACAGCGGCGGCGCCTCAAACGCCTCGGACGTGCTTCCCGCCATTCATCTGCCGCCATCCGCAGCCCCTGGAGGGCGGCGAGTCCCCCCCCAGCTCCCGCCCCCCCCGCCCGTCAAACGCTGACGCAGCCACCAGTCACGTTGCATCATCTTCGCCCCTTCCCGCACCCTCTCCCACCGCCACTCCACGCCGCACATTTTGCAGGAACGTGTTCTTTGAGCAACTCCTTTCGTCTTTTCTCGAGACGTACCGTTTTTTGTTACATATCCACTCCAGCTTTCTCGGGATAAAAGCATTAGAAAATTAATGTTGGATTGGAATACGCTCTTGAACACTCCTTGCCGCCTTCCCTGTGCTCCTCTCGTGTCTGCCAGTTTGAATAGATCATTGTGAACTTTTTTTTATTTTCTGTGTTATACTCTTAAATTCTTCTCGTATTAAACATATACAAAATTAACATTCTAAAATAACATAATTTTATAGTCAGCTGTTGAAAAAATTCGGATGGAATAATGTTACGAATGCTGTAAACAAATAACGGTGTACACGATGCTGCCGTCGAATCGTTGGTTTTATTTGACCTTTCAAACTCGCAACATTTCAAATGAGTACTGGTAGCTGTTTGCGTATCCTATACAATGCTGGCTTATAATAATTAAAAGTGAAGTTTTTCAAACATTTTGTGTCATGTTCTTTAATATCACACGGCCACTAGCGCAACTTTCCTTTATATTCGGAGTCATACCCCGGTTCACCAGACCACATGCCGACCTCTTCTTAAATATTATTTTCAATTCAGAATTATTAAGGTTTCTGAATGTGCTGAGCTGACGCGAGGCACGTTGATCATTATCTCCAACTGGTGCATCCTTATCTCACACATTCATTTCTTGTTAGTTTTCGCATTCAGTCATTGTATTTTTATCACTGGTAATTTCTGTTTCGCTTTATCAATTGAACAAAATCATCCATATTGTACAACTTCTCATAGTGATTATTAAAACGCAATGGTTTAGAAATGAAAGCTGAACAAATTATATGCTTTATTTAGTGAAATAAAATTACTAAATAAACTTTCTTTTGGGAAATATAGTTTTATTTTGACATAATTTAGTTGGTCTATGAGAAAAGGCTATTCTTTCAAAATCGGTAAATTCGTTCACATATTTTTAGAGAGCTTTGCCAAAAACTTGAACTGCTTAATGCGTTTAATCTCACGTTGTCAATTTGAACTCAGATGGAAATCAGAAAATACATCAAATACATACTTTAAACATTCAAATTTAAATAAATTAGCTATTCCTAAGTAATTAATAGAGCTAAAAGTTTAATCAATACTATGGCAATTTTCTCATGGAAAAAATTCTTACCTTCAGTTGTTCTTTTTCATTGAAGAATAAACAGTAAATATTCAATTGACGAAAGGAGAAGAGCACAAATATCATTCATCACTATAAATCATGACTTACTAAGATACAAAATGATGCAGGTGCAACACGAATGAAAGAATAACGTAGCTTACTTCACTAATATTCCAATACGAATGACGTTGAACTGTTCTCTTGAAGACACGATAAAAGAACAATTGACATTCGCTAAAATCACTATAAAACACATCACTGTAAAACACTACAAAACATTCATTCACACGCACAATATTAAAGTCTATTGAATACGCGCTAGCACAGACGAGCTTGGACTACGAACTCAACTCGAGCATTTCGTAAACCCCTGCCGGAGCCGAGCTGCTTTCGCGGGGCGGCGCGGCCTTCGTTCTGGGCAATTGCCACAATGCGGCCACTGCCAGTCATCGGCAAATCGCGCGGTGGGGCAGCTTGACTACAGCGGCGGCACGTGCATGAAACGAACACTAAAGCAGCGGCTCCGGAACTGGGAATGAATACCCCGAGCCTCGCGATCTTAATAACAGAGGTTTGCAAAAACAATATAGTAAAGGTAGATTAATAAATTAAAAAAGGTAAAAGGAAATGCAATGTTAAACTTTATATTAAACTTTATATCTTTACCTTTATGTTAAATCTCTCTAACTCTCTAGTAAATTTCTATCTTTATGTTAAACTTTATATAGTATTAAATTTGAATTTTCGAATCAAATAAATGAGTCCATCATAAATCATTTCGTTTATTTCATGAACGAAATGACTTATGGAATAAATGAAATGATCTATCTCTTTTAAATTCGATTTCTCTGCTACTAGGCAGTATAGTATCATTATGAGTATGTTTTCTTTATCTTGTGAACTTTTCCCTCAAGAATGTTAATAAATCAGAATTTATAGCAAGCGCGCTTTTTAGTTCACCGTGTGGGATTATTTACGCGTCAGTGAGGAAGAGGTGCTATCGGCTCACAAAATGTCCTTTCCGCCAACCTCTTAAGTGTTACAGTTTCCCTCTTTTGTTCGTCCCGACTCGCCCTCTTCCGGTGACACGTGATCGCGCGCGCCTCACGGCCAGCCACTACCTCCAGCGGCTCCTGCTCACCCTTCTTCCCGGATATTTAATACGTCCGCTTATATTACAGCCCTACTTTGGACGGCGCCGCGCCGACTCCCATGCCAACGCCACTTCCGAAATACGGTGCCGTCAAAAGAATTTGCTGGAAGCTCGCGTTCGCGGCGACTCCTCTCCCTCCCCGCCCCCTCCGCCTCTCCCTCCCTCCTTCTCTTCTTCGCCTTTTTTATCTCCCTCCTCTGTCCCTCTCAGCGTCCTACTCCCTTTCCACCTTCCTTCGCATCTACGTTCGACTCTCTTCTTCATCTTTCATTGTCTCTCTCCTCCTTCTCTCTACTCTCTCACTCCTCCTCTTTCCCTCCTCTCTTCTTCGTCTTTTTTACCCCCTCCTCCTCTTTTCCTCTCAGCTTTCCACTCACCTTTCCACCTTCTCTCATCTACGTTCGCTCTGCCCTCCCTCCTTCTCCCACCTCCTTCTTTCTCTCTACTCTTTCACTCCTCGTTCTCTTTCCCTCCTCTCTTCTTCGCCTTTTATGCCCCCTCCTCATTTCTTCCTCTCCCCTCCCACTCATATTTGTAACTTCCCTCTTATCTATGTTTGCCTCTGCCCATCATTCCTCCCTTTGTCCCTCCCCTTCCTTCTCCTCCACCCTTCCTCGCTCCTTATTCCCCCCCTCCTCCTTTTCCTTTCCCCCCCCATAACCTCTTTCTCTTCCTATTTCTCCCTTCCTGCCTTCGACACTCCATCTTCCTCCTTTCACAAGCCATCTCACCCTCTCCACCACATCCTCCTCGTGGCTAAAAGCTACACGACGACGTTGGTCGGAAACGTGAATTTCGTCTTCTATATAATTCAATCTAGGCACACTGCGTCCTCGCGCATCTTTCGTGCGAGTTTATGACACTAGAAACCTCTCTAGCGTCGTAAGAAATTCATAATAATCGGACGCCCTTTCTGGCAGACGCCATCCCCTCGCGCGGTGGTGGAAATACAAGACCACGGCGTTTGCGCTTCCATCGTCTGCCATAAGTGCGTACCTCCATTACCTCATAGCATTTTCGAACCAATTTGGAGGATCACCACAAATATCACGGTAATTTTATTTTCACTGAAATGTGTATTTCAAGTATGGTGAAGTATGTAATTTGAATTTCACGTCGGTGCAAGAGAAAAATACTACATTTAAGAAACTGTCATTTTTAACGTGAACGATTTTGCCCTGAGCAATAAAAAATACGATTTTTTTATATCTTTCCCTCTTCTTCGGCAGGTATAATGCGCTAATGTTAATGTATAGTTTTTCAACTTATGGATGTTGCTGGGGGGAAATATCAAATAATTAGCATTTATAGTTTGTTATAAATGTGTTTATTTCTCGAATAACTTGTAAATGATATACATGTTCGTACGCGTGTATGTATCTGCAATTCTAATGTCCGAATTCGGGGCATACTTCGTATTTCGTATGGAAAAAATGGACAAGACGTTTGCTGTAACCTTGCATCTAAGATATGCTAGTAATGATTTCTGGGTAGTTGTGTCCAATTGAAAGGTTCTGAAAACATCTCCTTTCTCATCCACATTTGGAGTGTTTTGTTAGGAATTCGCACCATTGTGGATTTCCCACACTACTTAATAATTGTGAATCAACATGCCTCCAGGGTCCGTAAAATCAACGATCTTGGTTTTCTGAATGGTATTGTGAATTTCTTTTGATTCCTGCAGTGCTGTTAGTACTGTTTCGGGCCTCTTCAAGTTGTTAGAAGGGCGAAATCTAAAACACTACAAATTTCACTAAAGCGTTACAGATCTGTGTAGATTATCATGAGTTGGAAGAATAAACGGGCGATTGGGTTTGATTGGACCTAGTCTGTAGGCAAACTCAGAAACCGTCCCAGTGTGAAGCCCTTCCAGCGAAGAATAGATTGTGTGAGTGGTCTGATCAAACTCTTCAACCCAAAATTAGTGTGTTGAAGCGATGGTGCATGGGAATTGTTTGTAGCATGGTGTTCTGGCAGTCGGTTGATTTTCAGGGAGGCCCAATAGTAAATTCAATCCAAACGTTTTCGTAATACTTGCATCGTAGCCACACGGAGATCCTCTGCGGCCGCTAAACCGCTTAGCTCAGCATCGGTGCCTGCAAAACACAATCATCTTCTATCTCTGGTTTGACTGCTGACACTAAGATTTATTTATGACGGAAATTCTGATGCCATACGGGGATTTGCGTGCATATGAAATATGTTCTCTATAAAACATGATAATAAAAAATATATTGGACAGAAAATAAGGGTTTTAAGGCAATACTCAGAGGTTTTTGTTTGCGACGTAAAACAATATTACAAAACTATTTGAAAAAAAATTAAAGTTTTAAAGCCTTGAAAACATTTTTATCCCGTTTTAGCAATTTCTTCATAGTATAATCAAAGTGCAGTGATATACATTTCACGGACTCGTTCTTTAATGGGCAAGGATATACCAAATGTTAACTCGCTCATTCCACAAAGTACCTTGATAGAAATTGTAGGAATACTAAGCAAATACCTTCTCGCAACTTTTGCAACTTTCGAAAATTCAGAATGTTCATTGAAATGAGGCTTACGCTATTTTTAAGCGTCCTTTGCTCTATCCTTTGAAAATGTTTAAAGAAAACATTTGGAGCCCTTTTCAAGGAACTATTTTTTTTTTGTTTTATTGGAGAAATTTCGATACAGGAACGTAGTTTTGAAACTTTAATTGAAAGATATATTCACTAGTTTCAAATAAAACGTGAAGCAGAATCTCAGTAAAAATCGGATCGACTCGTTAGGTGTCAGTGAGGTCTATAGGAGATTGTATTGATCGAAAGGTCGGGTGATCGGGTGAAGCCGCAGTCAAACGGTGGGTGGGTGATTGGATATTTCTTTGTCAATTATTTTTCTGATTCAAACGACAATGAATACAAAAAATAATCGCTGGCGAGAGAGACAAGCGCCGCCGTCGTGGAGCGTGCGCGAGGCGATTTCCTCCGCGCGGCGGGTTCCGTAAGGCAACACTTCGCGGCAAGAGAAAGTTGCGCGATAATGACGCTATTGATCTGCGCCGGAGCCGGGGGCTGCAGGGGAGGGGCAACGGTGGCGGGGCGCGGGAGCTACAGGCTACAGATTCGTGGACTGCAGTGGCGGAGCTGGACCTTCACACGCCAGAAACATCTTCGGAGCGCTGCTCTCACGTGAATAAACAAATAAAAATAAATATAAATAAAGTATTTTTTATTAATTGATTTTTTCGTGTTTCCGGGCTCAATTACTGAAATGGCAAATTACTTTTATTTATTTATTTATTTTACAAAAAAATTTTGAATTTTGAAAGGGAGAAAAAAAACAAAAAAACTCCCATGTAATAAAATCTATTTTCAAGGATAAATAGCAATAATTTTGAATTTTGAAAGGCAGAAATAAAACAACAAAAAAACTCCCATGTAATAAAATCTATTTTCAAGGATAAATAGCAATAATTTTTGAATTTTGAATTTTTGAATTTTAATTTTTGAATACTCAAAGCTAACCTCAATTACTGGAAGTTTCTTCTTTTTATGTTGCAGGTAAGTCGCTATTTTAGCGACCACATCAAATGTTTGGTGTGCATCTAGTTTTCTCTCCACTGAGGTAGGTGCGAAGTTAAGAGAAGAGTGAACTCACAATCCAAGTGCCAACGCAAGCGCATTGGTTTTTGATTGATTGATTTTCTTCGTGTTTCCGGGCGCGTCAACTGTTTTGGTCATTAGTCCCGTTAGTGTAGTGCATGTTTTTCTTGGAATATGGCGGTGATCTTCCCCTGCTGGATGGCGAGGGCCGATGCTGACCTCCGTTTGGCTAGTGGGGTTTCCCCCTAACCAGGACTCTCCCACCAGCGGGGCACCGCCCCAGCCGGGACTAAGCTCCTGACCGGTCTCCCGCAATGTGATAGTGTGGTGCATGCTAGTGTAAGTGTGTGTGAAAGGGGAGAGGATAGGACAAGGAAGAGGAAGAACAGATCGCGCGCGGTTCGTTGCCCGTTTGTTAGGGTACTGCTCCGGCATTCGCCTGGTGTTGATCGCAGAAACCACGGAAAACTACCGATCAGAGCAGACGGCCGCTAGAATTCTCCCCCAGACAGCGGTTGAATTCGACCTAGCTGAAAAGCTAGTGTCGAAAATTCCGCCGCCGTCAGGACTCGAACCTAGAACCTCCCGGTCAGAGGCGCTGCAGTGACATCAGTTGAAGCACTGAGCTACCGCTCCCGGTGTAAATAAGTGTACATAAATATAGAAAGAAAGAAATAAAAACAAATAAAACTAATGAATAAATACACCGTACGCCAAGAAAGTCTTTCCGCATTGAGTCGAATCAAGGCCTCCTATTAAAAATTGAATTTTATATTGGTAGCAAGCTGATCTTTTGGAAACAAGTGAAGGGGACAACACTTCCAGCATTATTGTGGTGAGTACGCAATTTACGTTTTCGAACTGTGGCTCGTGCTACCAACGTAATTTCTATTGGAAGCGCTCTCACCAGCAAGGTGTTACGGCGGAGAAACTTTTCCGGCGCGCTGTACACACATACGCACACACATACACACATACGCACGCACGCGCGCATGCACACGCACACACAAATATATATCGCCGCTCGCAATTAAAAGTTTTCTAATCACATGTTGCGTTACGAAACAGTTATGCAACAACTTTTTGGATATTTTTTATAAATGTATACTATACTATGTAATTGCAATATTTCTGAAGACTTTTTGTTGAAATAGCGCGCTACGTTTTAGGAAAACCTACTTTTTGAGTTGTTTTGTTCAGCAGCATTTTCGCTGCTGAACATGACACAATATATTGCTGCTGACATTTTTAGAAAACAAATACTACTAGTAGAAAGATTAATAAAAATATGGTCGCTTTATTTTCATCCAGAATATAAATTAAAATACAAAAATAAGCTATAACTTAAGAAACTGTAAATGTTAGATTGCCAAAATAACAATTTAAAACGTTTACCTTTAAACTGAATCCTTTAAGCAATAGTGTTTTCGTTGGATTCTTTCTGAAGTTGCCCGAGCCCTCTGACTGGGCGTCCGCAGCGGAGAGCGGACGGGGCGTCGGCCGGGGCGCCGGAAGGAAGGGCCGAGGGAACGCGGTATTCAACGGAGCGGCACGGCCGGGATGCTGGTGAGATGTCGCGTGCTGTGCAGACTCGGGGAAGGGGCGACGAAAGCGCTGCAGCGTGGTGGCGAAGGGCATTAAATAGAGGACGAGAGAGGAGAGTAGACGCCGATGAAGCAAATGGAAAGGACGGTTTCTTCACGGAAGAATTCAGATTTTTTTAACTTAATAAGGGCATCGTGAGGGATAACAGCCGAAATCTGTAGTTTTATTCTTGTGCAAACAGTTTTTAATACAAGGGAGCTAATATTTTATTGTCAATTTTTGTTCGTTTGCTCTTTTATTCATTGTTCAACTTGTTTGTGGGTCAGGGTTGAACTGAAGTAAAAGTGCAAAAAACACACGTTTCGCCACTGTACGTTACTTTTTTGGCGTTAAATAAATAAATAAATAAAACTTTAAACAATAGTTTAAAAACTACAGCTGAAGTAGTGGGAGGGAGTACAATTTATGAATGTTTTCGTGAGCTCCACAATATTTTAAAAGCTACAATTGGAGTATTGGGGGGAAGAACAATCTATTCACGTTCTATTCGGCTCCGGAATCCCTATCCCCCACTCTGTTACTATTCCAAGTTGCATTATGAGTAAAGGTAGCTATGAATGTTTCACCAAAAATTTGGTAAAAATAAACATTAGCATCCGTGCAATAGAAACTATCTACACTGAAAGAGAGTTGTTTGCTCTTTTCTCTTTTCGGGCCCCGGATGACGAAATAGCAAACTACAACGACCTTATGGAGAATGAATAAATAGTATAGTACTGCTAAAGAAATAATTAAATTCCTCACTTGCACAGTTAGCTGAAGGTCTTGCACGTAATGAAAGATGGACAACGGTGGTGGACTACGGTGAAGGAGAGAAGCTAAATGGAGAGAAAGGGACGAAACTCCTGAAGATTAGTTGAGGGTGAAAAATGAAGGAAAGAGGGAAGAAAATATCGAATTAAAGAGAAGTGGATTGACTTAATCTGTTTTTGATTTTGGATTTCTTGGGGATACCGAGCTTCCCTGCAATTAAGATGAAAATTTTATGTAATTTGAATGTTTTAAAGTCATAGCAGAAATTAACTCACATCACCTAAACTCACATTTCAAATCCACATCTTTCGTACACATTTTAAATACACATTCGACATATCAAATTTGTCAATCTTCAATTGTTTTAAAGCCACGAAGGCGTCTGCAATAACGATGAACTTAGAAAAGCAAGCGAATAAGCCGGAGCACTTGTAGCATAGAAAAAAAGGAGCAAGCAGGCTTAGTGAAGCGGGGCGACCCGACCTCAGGCCCTGCAATGCAAGCGGCGTCTCATGCCGAGCCGAGAGCCACGCGCGCTCCGAAAACTCGAGGGGCAGGAGGGGGCGGGGCGGCCGGGCAGGCGCGCAGCGTAGGCGCCGGAGCGGCGGCGGCCGAAGGGGCGGGGATGGGCGTGGCCGCGGGCGGGGGCAGGGATAGTGCGGGAGAGGATGCAGGGGCGAGAGGGGGGAGGGACGAGGACAGGAAGGAACCAAAGTAAAGCGGAATGCGGGAACTGGGGAAACGGGCGTGAGCACGGGCAGGGCCACGGGTGAGAGCACGGTGGGGGCACGGGCAGGAGCAAGGGTGGGAGTCGGACAGGAGCCGAGTGCGGGATCGGGGCTTGGATCAGGGAGAGAGAAGGGGAGGTTCAGGGGAGGGAGCGGCACGGGAGTGGGAGCTGGGGCGTGCGCACGCCAGGGATGAGAACGGGGGAGGGGAAGAGTGGGGTGTGAATAAGGGTAGTCTGGCAGAGGGTCCGAGCAGGAGCGGCAAAGGGTCCGAGCAGGGGCGGGAGCAGGGGCGGGAGCAGGGGCGGGAGCAGGGGCGGGAGCAGGGGCGGAGCAGGGGCGGAGCAGGGGCGGGAGCAGGGGCGGAGCAGGGGCGGGAGCAGGGGCGGAGCAGGGGCGGGAGCAGGGGCGGGAGCAGGGGCGGGAGCAGGGGCAGGAGCAGGGGCGGGAGCAGGGGCGGGAGCAGGGGCGGAGCAGGGGCGGAGCAGGGGCGGGAGCAGGGGCGGAGGGGGGGAAGCGGTGGAGGGGGGGGGAAAAAATGTAGGAGAGTAGGGACGGGGTGGAGGTAAGGTAGCGGGGGTAGCGGCCGGGAAGGCACAGGGCCGAAGCTTCGGGGGGCGGGGCAGCAGTGTGCGGTGGCCACAGGGGGCAGGGGCGAGGCGTCTGGGTGCCACGTCGGCAGAAATCCCCCGCCTGTGCTGCGTCGAGCCAGCTGCTTGCACCAAAATATTTCCCCGCTCACCGAAGCATCTCCGGCGTCGTAAACCGGGGTGCGCTTAAGATTAAAATAGGGAAACACTGCGATGTATAAATATCGGACCTCTGGAGGCGTCAACAGATCCAGCGTATTTTTAAATGTGGAAACCAAATGTTTCCGTTTGGCCCCAGGATATGGCGAGCGAGTTATAGTATTATAGTTCTGAATATATGGATAAATACGTTACATCTTGCGTTAATATTCAATATCCTTATCATGTTTTGACAACTTTCAGAACTTGTAGTCGAAGCATTTCTTTAACTGTGAAACCAAATGTTTCCGTTCAGTGGGAATAATATATTAATTTGTCCTTCTGAATATATTTATAAACACTAAATTTCCTGTTCACAGTTAATATCATGATCAAATAATGATTACTTCAACTATTTTAGTCGCGAATATTATCTGTAATATAAAGTAAAACTTTTATCTTCTAAATTACTTTTACTATTATATTTCTACACGTTTTTTTAAATTTAGAATCATGTTTCATAATAAAAAACGTGTATATAGAATTTCTACAATATTATGTAGGTATTTTCTTGTTTGGGGAATAAAATTTATCATATCCTTGTCAAAGATATTGCAATATCACAAATGGTCTTATAAAACTATCAAAAGAAAGGCACATAAGTAATAATACTTACTGTTTAATATTACTTATTTAAAAGTGACATTTTATAAATCTATTGTGCAATATTGTAACTGTATTCATTGACCCCGCCACCTCCTTCCTTCCCCTAGAAATGGAAGGGATATGAGGTTGTTTTAAAATACATATTTTTTCCCACGTTTTATCAATATATTTACACCGAACAATTTATCGGGGATATTTAGTAAAATCCACTCGAAGCTCGGAAGATTACTGAAATTGAATTTTAGAACATCTATAAATTTCATTGCTCTGAGCGCCATTTATATCAGACCGAATTTAAATCTGGAAGCTTCCACGGCATATTCGCGCTGTAATATACTTTGTGCATTTCATAACTTTCTTGTATCTTACGATGTATACATAATACTTCTTTATTTCTTACACTTTTACGCAACATCTAAAATAAAAACCGGTATTCCAAAATGCCAATATGATTTGTCGATATAACATAGATCCGTATTCTATTTGGCTTGTCACTTTCCTCTTAATTCTCACCTCAACCTCCTCTCTTCTCTGTCTACCTCCGAAGCCTTCTTCCACTCCCTTTCCCCAGCCAACATCCTCCGTTTCAGCACACGTCACCCCACTTCACTACTTTTCGCTTTCGCCTTACTTTCGCTCTTCCAACTATATTCTCCGTTATTGCCACCATTCTACCTCCAACGTCTCCTGCCTTCCTGTTCCGGCCGCAACTCCATCGTTCCGACACGAGTTGCCAACCAGCGCTTTGTCTCCTGTTGCTTTCGTCTTACTTCTCGCTGTAGGGTCCCTGCCGGAACAGAGGCGACCGCCGTGAAGCATCCAGGCAGGAACAGACTAATTAGCGAGGGGCGATACGGTCGCGCCACCCAGGCACGGCCCACGCCGCACCGCATGGCGTCGCTCTTTCAAGAAGCCGAACTTCGTTGGGAGCGAGACTCTGCACAAAAGCACGGAGAAAATTACCAAGTTCGGCGGAAAATGAAAAATGTAATTTTGCTCGCCGCCGGGGTTCACTTTGAGCTCGGTTCCACCGATGGATGGCTATTAATTAGGTGGATATCTTTTGATAATTTGCCGGAGAGCGCATTCTCTCATCCCGACCTCTCGCGTGATTTCTTTTAAAGAACATTTAGTGAACCGAGCTTATTGGAAATTCTGGGAAGAACAAGAGCTTCAATTATATTTTATTTTTAAAGAAAATTATTTACTCTTGTGTTTTCAATCGATTTACAATCGATTAAGGTAGGCATACAGCCAAACCGACACTCACTCAAACGTTATGAGGCATCAAATATATTATGTAAAATGATTTGATCATATGTATATATGTTTATGTTATGTTAAATATTTTAACGTAAAATATGTATCCTTTAGATGTGTTGGAGGCGATATTCATTGAATGATTAGAATTAAGATGTATGTCGGATCAATTGTTTTCTTCAGATAAAGTTCAAACCATTAAAGATTAGTTTTAGTAATCCTACAATTACGAAACATTTCAGTATTTTGGTATTATTAGTGAAAGTGTTTCTTAATTAACCAATATTATTTTCTTGATGGTGTGGTTATTTAGCGTAATATTATTTCGAATACAATACACATTAAAGCTCAAACGCACTGTACTGAAAGTGAGAGGACATTCAAAATGGGGCTAGAGGGAAAGTAAAATGCTAGAATAGCCTCTCTGGCAGAGAAGCAAGCTACTGTCTTGGCGCATTGTGAATCGCAATCGGTGGAGAACGCGGCACAAAGACGTCGGTGTAATACCTCGACGGCGGCAGCCTTGTTTAACAACAGAGCGGAGGAACAATTCACAGAGGCGAAAGCCGCTTTGGACGCAGCGCATCGCGACACGTCAGCACGACAGACGGGAACCTCTCCCAGTACCGCCTCCACCCTCCAACCCACCCCCACCCCGCCTTCGCGCCCATCTTCTGCAACTCCCCTCCTCCCCTCCCCACCCTCCTCCCCTCCCCCCCTCCCCTACCCTCCCCCCCCATCGCCACGTCCTTCACCACGCGCCTGCCTTTACACCTCGTCAGTACCCCAATCCCGCTTTTGCCGACGCTGCCGGTCAGGTGTTCACACCCTTCCGCCGCTCCGGCCACAGTTCAACCCTGCGCCTCCATCGCTGCCTGCAGCCTCGTCCCGCCCGCCGCCCCCGCGCCCTGGCTCTCATCGGCGCCGCGAGTGCTCTTTGGGCGCGGGCGGCGTTTGTTTATGCAGAGCGCGGCGCGAAGCATTGGCGCGGAGGGCGAGCGCGCGTTCCTTTTGCTTGGTGCGAGGGCGCTCCTCGCCAGCGGGGCAGCCGCGCGTGCGGAGGCGGGGAGGAATGGGAGGTGGTAAATGGGGAGAGGGAGGGGAGAGAAAAGAGGGACGGGCGGTGGGGAGGAATGGGAGGTGGGGAATGGGGAGAGGAGGGGAGAGAAAAGAGGGACGGGCGGTGGGGAGGAATGGGAGGTGGGGAATGGGGGAGGAGGGAGAGAAAAGAGGGGCAGGAGGTGGGGGGGGGGGGGGAGGTGGGGAAATGGGGAGGGGGGGGAGAGAGAGGAGTGGGGGATGGGCGCGGCGGGGTAATGCAGGGAGAGTGGAGAGAGTGAGCAGGGCGGGCGAGGGCGGCGTGGGTGGAAATGGAGGAGGACGGGAGAGAGCGGACATATACGTAATGAATGTGGTGCGACGCGATGGAAGAAATCGTAGACATGGCGACAATGAGAAGAAGGAGCTTGAGTCTCAGGGATGACAAACAATACCCTTCAATAATTTAAAAAACGACTACTCTTAAGGGTGAATAAGTGCCAAATTTCAACCTGTCCCCATTGCTTTTCACATTTTAGTAGAGAAGATAGTATGCATTAACATATATTATATAATATTCTCTTCATCGATTAGCAAAACGTGGCAAAGTTCAATTAGTGATGGACCTTTGAATACTTAACTTTTATAGAGTCCGTGTTATAATTTTCATTTATTTTAAATGCCATCTGGTGTTGCCAAATTCAAATCTGATGATTCACAAACGTGCAAACATACGAAGAGCTTAAGTTTTTAGTCGGTGCTGTAAACCAATAAAATATTCCTCTCAAATGCAGTATCACATAGTTTCTTCTTAAAGATCCAAATGATGTCTTTTTATTTAAATTGATACTCGAGTGCAACTTTATTAGAATTTTCTCAATATCAATATAAATAAGTAGAATTTTGTGTTTAAACTCTTAGGGAGAGTTATGACTCTTACATTCTCATAGAGGAATTCTCGTAGCCAATATTTTTTTGTCTACTCATCCCTCTTTGCAAAGCATCTGCGTTTAATCCTCCTTCCCCGCTCGTCTGAGTCCGCTGTCTCACGAGCCGTGTCGGGGCCTTTGTGCGACCGCCGCATCCTCACATATGCGCTTAGGCCGCGCGGCGGCGCTGCTGCTCGGCGACTGCGGCCAGCCCTGCAAAACCCGCACCTGGGCGCCGCGCCACCGCCACCGCAGATCCAGGAGAATAGCAACCGCTCCACGCCACGTCTCCTTCCACTCCCTCGCGAGTTCCGCGCCTCTTCGCTCTTCTCAACTCACCTCCCACCTCGCCGGGCTCCCTCCCTCCCAGACCCTCCCAGACCACACCCCCTCTTCTCACCTACAACTCTCCCGACTCTTGCTCCGACTCTTGCTCCGACTCTTGCTCCGACTCTTGCTCCGACTCTTGCTCCGACTCTTGCCCCGACTCTTGCCCCGACTCTTGCTCCGACTCTTCTCGACTCTTGCCCTTGGATCTTCCCCCCCTTACCCCATCCACAACCACCCATCTCTGCTTCTCCCAGCATCAACCCGCCCTACACCTCCAGATTCCATTCCCCCGACGCACTTCCGACAACACCATCTGGTTCCATCCCCTGGATTCACCCCATCCACACCCTCTCATCTCCGTCCGTCCGCTTCCCATTCTCACTCCACTATCCCGTCCGTCGTGCTCCATCTCCACTATCTGGTATTTTCCTGGCCAATTTTGTTTCACTAAGAACGTCCCCGTCCAACAGCGTCCACCTTCTGCCTGACCTGCCCCGCACCATTCAGTATCACACCGCCCATCATCTTAAACCGTATCACGCGACAACCCCGTCTCTGGCGGACCAGATACACCCGTCCGGATCCCTCCCAATTCCACTTCGTTCCTTCCCGTCTGGGTCTGTCCGACGTCCTCTTGTCCCCTCCCATCTCTTCACTGCTGCGCTTCGCTTCCCAGCTGTAGCACCACCCTCTTCCTTACTTAATTTAGTTTAGTTTAGATAATGCCTTATTTTACGTGGCGAGACTCGGGCCATCAGGCCCGCTCTTCCGTCTAACCACGCAAATTTCGATACGCTCCTTTCACCACCTAGCGGAGAAAGGAAGAATTATCTTGGGCGGCGAAACTGGCGGATCTCAATTTTGCACAGAGGCTTCTTTTTTAGGCTTAAGGATATTTTGCATGCAGTAAATCTACTACATGGGACAGCTGGCTTTACTTTCCCTCCAAAGGGGAAGTAAAGGGACTTTTTCGCCCTTAAAAATCCACAGCTTCGATCGGGTTTGAACGCGCAAACTCGGGTCCAACAGTCCGGTACGCTGACCGTTATACCACCGAATCCGCATAGCACCGAATTCCTTTTTGCCCATCCTTGCGCCGCCCGCGCCGCCCACCTCGCCCTGCCCCGCCCCATCCCGTTCCGCCCCGGCGCCGGGAAACGGTGCCGCCACGCCGCAGGCCCACGCGCTTTAGCCACTTCATTATTCACGCGGGCTCGATTACCAGGTGTATAATGTACGAGACGACGGCTAGGGGCGCGGCGAGCCCTGCTTTGATCGAGCATCTCTACTCGCTCTTCGCCTCGTCCTTTTCTTCTCGCCTGGCCGTTCTATTTTCGTCACGTTCTTTTTTCTCGCGCAGTTCTCTCGTTCGTTTGTTCTTCTCTGGCACAATTCTTCTTCTCGCCCAGTTCTACTCTTCTCTGTTTTATTTCGGTCCGCTCGTTTCATCTCGCCCATTTTTCTTTGTCCGTTTTTGCTCGTTTGGCCCCTCCCTTCTCTTTTCTTCTCAACTTGCCCACTCTAGTGTCATCTTCTCGTTCTTGTGTTCAAATTGAGATGCCTTTGAATCGATCAGTCACCACTCGAGAAGTAGGTTAATTTAATTGGTTGCAAGCTCAGCGCATGCACGAAAATTACCTGATCTAGTCTCTATAAAAATCTTCTAAATTGAGACTGTAAGAAATGAACATTTTTCCTTGTGTTGTTCTCTATTTCGCAAAAAAAAAAAGGATATTTTCCATGTCTTAGCCATTTGCGTCAAAATACGAACGCAAATATTTTAGTAAATTACTATTATAAGAACAATAAAAGGCGGGTAAGTTCATTTCGCTCCCCATAACTCACTCCAGCATCGCACGTTCTTTCCTCTTTTCGGCATAACAGCTGCACTTGTCCAACTTTCGCATCCCTGTTTTGGGCGGGAAATGTGCGGTCATGACCACGAGGGACTGCAGAAATAAGCAGCTACTTGCTTAAATCCACTACAGTGACAGATGTGAGAAACTGCGCATAACGTAACACACATCGAAATGAGTACATAATCCGATTTTTTTTCTTTCGGAACAAAGAGTTGTTGTAGAGTCTATTGTACTCGAATTTTAATTTGAAAATAAACGCTTCATTCATTAAAACTGCATTCATTGAAGCTTTTTCCGCTGCGTATTTTTATTCAAATATATTTTTATGAATTCAAAAGTATTTTCAGGTTGTATTACAACGTTGTATAATTATATCCCAAAAATATTTACTTTACTTTCTTCACTTGCTTTGTTCATATATGTCGTAGGGCGTTACGTTTCAAAGTAAAATATAACAAGGGATATATTACGGTTTATATAAGGCAAAGTCACCAATTTTCCCTAATATACGAGCTAATATTAAAGCTATAACGTACCTTTTAGTTGACATTTATATCCCACAATTATTAATTCAATTAGACCATGTGATGACTTTTATTTCAATATTTCGCGTTTTAAATTGCTTAATATTAGTGAACATCAAAGAGATGCGTCTGCCTTTGTCACGTTCATCGAGGATAAACGACATTCAAATGTTCTGCCTGCGTTCCATCGCCCGCCCACATCGAGGACAAAACATGAGTAGAACACCGTGTCACGAAAGTAGACAGACACGAAAGTAGACTCCTTGTGAGATGCAGACCTACGAAGTTCTTCACAGAACCAAATACCTAGTAGTATCGAAACATAAAAGGAACATGTGAAGAACGGAAGGAAATCTAAAATGGATGACAGACTTTAAATCTGAGAAAGCAGTTTCAAGATCGTGTAACGTTCTCAAGATGTGTAATCAAATAAATATCGTCATAGTTCACATTAATAGTGCATAATTATTTTATAATTTTCTCACTTTAATGTGTGTTGAATATAACATGTTTTCTATGCAAAAACCTACACAATAACCAAAATAAATGGAAAAATGCGGAGAACGTAGGGCTTGAAGTGCTAACACAACTACAATTTGATTTATTTATTTTGTCAAAGAACAGTAAAAACTGTATGCGACATATGGCGGAGAAGTAAAATCTGCACACGTTTTCTTGAGCTTTGGGATCCCTTCGCAACTTTTAACCATAAGTAGTTGAATGATGAATGAGAGTACCAATAAAGCGAGGTTAGTAATATTTGAAAATAGAAATGTTCCTTCCCGAGTTATAGAAAACTTATTTCGAGTTTTTCGTATTGGCAACAAAATAGTAATATCATACCATCAACCCTACTCCCAGCACAAACAGCAAAAGGAGAGCTCATCAAAACGTGCATACAGTGAAAATACATTTATGTCTAGAGGCAAAGTGAGGGGCCACCTCAGATTTCGCACGATGGATCAATGAATCTGCACGAAAAATTGATCGAGATGGGGGTCAGTGTCCCAGAAGTTGAAGTACATTACTCGTTACAGATACATTCAGTATTTTTAGACTTGTATAATGCAAATATAAACTAATAATTATATATCATTGTTAAAATATTTTTTATAGTCTGCTTAGTCTCTAATTATATAGAAACAGTTATGCTTCAGAAAAATTTTTACTTTGAACTAAGATGTGTGCATAGATTTTAATTGCTTAATGTCATCATCATAATATGTGTTGCAAAGTAACGTGGTGCATGTATTATGATGTATTATAAACATAAATAATATGTAATTATATAGTATTTAATATTCCTGTAACATTCTTTTTTACCAGTACTGCACATTTACAATTGAATTGCGATAACATCAAATCAACGGTATCATATCTGAACTGGAAATGTCGAGAGAAGTATCGATTTTTCGGGTATCAAAGTTATCGCAATGTCGCAACAACGCCGATGGCTAAGGCATTTCGTCAGCGAAATGATTGTACGGACGCCAATTCGTTTTTGAAAACAGTTAAAACATATAGGTAAATGGAATATGGGAATGGGTGTAATCAATTAAGTATAAATACTCCAGAAGACGTTTCGCAAGGGAATTGAGTCAAGTCCTACCTGTATTTTGGTGTAAAATGCGTTTGCAAATTGGGCCAAGGTTGGACTCTAGGATGTTAATCGCATAGGCCGAAGTCCAACATCCTTAACACGGTAACTTTTGGAATCACCTTTACACAACTTTTCACGTGTTTCAATTATCCCCTTGCTAGAGCACTTTTCCAAAGAAGTGCTTTCGCACGAGGAATGCGAGATAGCGGGAGCGAGTGCAAGGCCAGAACGAGGAGGAAATGGCAACTACCAAGCATAATTATGAGTGGCTGAATGTTTAGTGCTTCCGGTTGCCTGCTTCGGTCATTTGTCCGGTGTGTGCAGCCGGAGGGTGACGGTGTTCCTTTCCTGGTATTCTAACATAAGATCCGTCGCCGACATGCACGTCGCCTCGCGAGTTTTTGCTGCTCAGGTATCTCCCCCAGCGAGGAACTGTCCCAGCTGGGATAAGCACGAAGCTTCCCACTGGTCTCTCGATATGTGCGGTGGTGTGATGCATGTCACGATGTATAATGGGAGAGCACGAGGCAAACAAAAGGGAACGAAGATCGCTCTTAGTCCGTGGCCCGTTTGTTAGGGAGCTGCACTAGTATTCGGCTGGTATTCGGAGAAATCACGGAAAAGCACCGATTAGAGTAGCCAGTCACTAGACTTCTTCTGAACAGACACTGGAAAACAATAAGTTACATAGTTAGTGCCGAAAATTAGAAGAGTAACGGCAGGGACGGCGGGGTGTGTCAGGATCGTCAGATTTCGCATCACTTGTACCGTGAAGGGGATCGACAAAAGGAGCGGATTTATCGAAGCGACACGCGTTCGCTACCCCGAGGAAATCGCCGGCATTTGCGCCATCGGGAAGGCTCGCGGAGACAAATGCACATCCGAAGCATCGGCAGGACGAGCAATGTCGACGAAGTCGCCGGCGGTTGCGAGAGTTAAATTTGCAAACCAGCAGTCAGGGTAGAGAATGACAATCTGCTAGGTATCGAGTTCGATACCGCAGGATGATCAGTGAAGTAAAACTCACAAGAAGATATTACAACATTTAATTTGGCAATAGCTCTGTACAAGTTGGAACGGCCGAAAGATGTTATGAGCTCAGTGAGCGAATACGCTGCTTTGGCACAAGAAGATATTTTTTAATTTAAAATATATATATATATATATATATATATATATATATATATATATATATATATATATATATATATATGATTTTACATGTTTACAAGAAATTACTAGAACAAGGTTTTACAGATTTCACAGAGGTAGTTTCCAGAACGTTTCAGGATGTAGCATGTTTATCACTGAATCGTCAAAACATATTATTGTCCATTTGGAAACGTGAAGTAAGTAGCAGGTGGGGCGCTCGGCTGGGCGGCGCCGTCTCGAGGTCGCGGGGTGCGGATCTTCCTCGTTGATGTTTCCAATGGAATACATAACTCGAGTGCCACAGCGCCAAGGGTCGCGCGGTGGCAAAGGTATGGCGAGTCGATGGTGGACGCAGGAACGACGCGGGATGACCTGGCGAAATAGCAGCGCCCGCGGTAACAAACGCGGGCGGCGCTGCCAGTGGCGAGTCAAGTGTGAATGCCATTCAGCGGCCGGAAGCACCGCTGGTGCAAAGCGGCGGCGGCGGCGGAAGCGGCTGGTGGACCGGGGGGGGGGGGGGGGGGGACGAGAGAGAAAATATAAGTAGAGAGTGAAGGGGAAATAGGGAGTGAGGTGGGGAGAAGACATCTGGGGGAAAAGGGAGAGAAGTACGAGGGGGCTGAGGGTGGGGAGGGGAAAGGAGGGGGCGAGGGAAGGCGCCCCACATGGCCGCCGCAGCGGGGCCGACTGGCGCCCCGCTACCGGCAGCCAATTAGCAGCGACAATAGCATTATCACCTGTCGGCGTCCACCGCGCGAGCTACGCGCGCAACACGCCAACGGGCTGGGTGGGGGCAGAGCGGTGGGCAAAGCGGTGGGAGCGCGCGGGCGGGATTGCAAGGCGGCGTTTCAAACAGCTGGGATCAAAGTGCCACTTACTGAACTTACTCTCCCCCGCAGCAGGATAGGACTTCTGTTCTCGTGACTGACGGTGGATTGGATACACGAGTAAAGTAAAGTTGACTGGCAGGATCTTCAGGGTAACGAAGACACTTAGACTTCGACAAAGAAATGAATTTATTTACAACTTTGACTGGTGGATATGACTCACGCACCCTGTTTCCAAGATATCTGTGATACACACGTTGGTATTTACAAACAGGATTAAGGCGGAACCATGCTTGTGACTTGTGATCTCCTACTCACTGTCAGAAGAAATTGACTAGTCTGTGCACATGTCTGAGTGAACCACGATGCACGAAATTCTCCTCTGGCGAGAGAGCGACCATCGTTGGCGAAAAGAGGCTCAGAATTCCCGTGGGAGCGATCCGAGGGAGAGTGTTTCAAGGCCTCGCGTTGAACGAGGGCATGCTTTGCTGACTTAAGGGGACACATCTCTGAAGACAAATATTTTTCGTTTTGAGATAGAGAGTTGAAAATTTTACCATAAGAACATAAAAGTTACATTTTGACAGTTCTATTAAAAATATACATATTAACTTTTAAGTCGTTTGAAGAACCACTTTTTGGTGTTTTATCTCTAAAATACTTTAGAAGTGGAGTTTCTTTTGTGGAGATGGTAAATGTTTCACCTGGATACTTCTTGAACCTGTAAGAATGGAAGCTGTTCTTAAGTAGCCTGTTCTAGAAGGCTTCCAAGGTCACTCAGAAACAGTGTTTAGGTGTTCCATAAATGTGAAATGTGAATCAGAGTAAAGTGTCAGTAGAAATTTATTAATAGTTTATTTAATTTATTAACTTTTCGGGAAGGATACCTTCACATTAGATTACGCCTACTTTTTAGTTGATGAAAAAGAATTTAGGAATGTCTCAGATCCGACGGTGAGCAGTTACAGTATCCTCTTTTTCGTGAATGTAATTTATACTCTTCGTTGGCAAATGTCACAAACTAATCTAGAAAACAAAAAACGTGTTAGAATTGACTGCGGGTATTCATATTATTTAAATACAACACTTTCAATTTTCTTTAATTAACCGAGTATACTTTATTAACATTGAACGGAAATTATTTTTACGAATATTCATACTTTCTTCTGTAACTCGCGCATTATATGCCTGAATTTCCCTTCCTATATATGCCCTTTCTCGTTCGTGGAAAGGGCTCGGAGCGGGCCGATATTGCCCTAAAATAACCAGAAAATTGCCGTTTACACGAGTACAACTAACTAGCCGAGCAAAACACCCGCAGCAGATATATGAAATGTTTTTAAAGATATTCTCAAGATATTTTTAATAAACCACAATCCACATTAGAAATATTAAAATATTCATTACCTATGTGCATTGTGCCCTGTCCTGACCGACATCCCACATAAATTTCTTTTCATACGTATGCAAAATTATTTTCTTACAGCTTTGCATTTTTAGAAAATCATGCCGATAACTACACAATGCAACAAGCACCATAATATTTTAATTTAGTACATCTCTTACCGATAGTGCTTGGAAACCAAACACACAATGAACATAAATTGCAGAACTACACATTACAATCACACGACTCTTGTGTACCGCGTTGCGCGTTTATACGGCGTCAGTCGCTAACTACTGTCTACTGTCCTGTCACTAAACTTGAAGCGCACCCCGGTAATTGAGACAGGGCAGCTCGCTCCCCTACAAACTCTTTTCTGCCCCGTCGGGACATGTGCACACCGCGCCATTCTTGTCCTTTATTCTGTTGGTCAGCCAGTTGTCCTCGGGTAAACGGGGCTTTAGTGAAGCAGTCCAGCCTAGGCAAATGGGGAAATGCTCTTCCGAGTATTTGGGTTTTGGGGTAGCCAAAGGCTGACGGAAGATGACAGTGTTTTAAGGATCCGAATAGGGTTCGCAATAAAGCGAGATTGTTATGCACCGATTTTTTTATTACAGAGAAAAATTTTTTGCAATATATGTTCACCCGAACATAGAAATAATTTTCGCTGCATTGTTATAAAAATTCTTCCGTTCTTTTTGCTTCCATGAGCAACAAAGCAAACAAGTGGTGCTAAAACAGCACGCACATTCTCGCCCGTGCTTTCACGCAAAATTACAAGAAAAGTAATATACGGTCTCAAAAGAACAGATTTCATTAAGGGAAAAATCCCTATCTTCAATATTTCAGTTGTAGGAAGACTGGATTTTTTTTAACTTTTGTAATTTTCGGAAAATTAGAGCTTTTAACGAGCATAACACCTGCACTTATGGTCTTAAACGTCCTTCATATTATCCAACAACAGAATTTAATCAAAAGCGTTGAAGCCATTTTTTAAAATTCAAAAATCAAAATTGAATTTTTCAAATTGAAGAGGTCGCTACATCAGCCAGATCGGGAGTCTTCCCCTTTCACATGATATTCCTAACAAGGTTAACTTGGTGGTTGACCAAAAAAGTAGGAAGTTATGAACGTTGGGTATCTTGAATATTCAAGGGCTATGACTGGTTATATTATACAAATAAATAGTTTAAGTTCGGGTAATGAATATTTAAATATTAAATTAAAGTTTAAGCCATAGACGCAAACATTTGAAATTTAACGCATTTTTAAAATGTGTCATATCACAAAAGTCAACATTGTTTAAATATTATAAAACTTCCCAATTTGTGTAGAGATGTCTGTTATAGACATAGGAAAAGTAAATATATATGAGTGAGGCTTTACAATATGTTCTGTGCTTCACGAGAAACAAAATTTATTTTCTTTTTCGTAATATTGTACTGTTACATTGACTTAAAGCCATCAAACTGGTATGGCCTCTTAAACGCCGGCATTCATAAAGGATTTTAACTGCTGCCGTCTATCAAGACCTGACACAAATGATTTGTATCAAAAGTTGGCCTATAGATCCTGCTATTCAAATCAAAGGCATTTCTTACATATTTTTTTCCGATAGGAAAGTGTTAGTACATGAAAAGTATTGAAAGATACACGTTGATAAATTCAACGGCACGTTATTATTTTCTCGAACTAACTATATTAATAACTATAATACGCCGAATGACCACACAACAAAATTTCAACTCTCTGGAGTGATATCAAAGTACGACAGTCTTCTCACTACTCCGTCCGGATCGAATGCAGCGGAACCCGGTGATAAGCATCGCTGAGGATGGTTGCAAGACAACCTTATCCGCGATTAAAAATTCTGTACAAAGAGGTGAACGGCGAGACAGCCAAACGACAAACGAGGTGAGAATGATGGGCGGGACCGGGCGGGACCGGGCGGGACCGGGCGGGACCGGGCGGGACCGGGCGGGACCGGGCGGGACCGGGCGGGACCGGGCGGGACCGGGCGGGACCCGACCGGGCGGGACCGGGCGGGACCGGGCGGGACCGGGCGGACCGGCGGGACCGGGCGGGACCGGGCGGGACCGGGCGGGACCGGGCGGACCGGGCGGGACCGGGCGGGACCGGGCGGGACCGGGCGGGACCGGGCGGGACCGGGCGGGACCGGGCGGGACCGGCGGGACCGGGCGGGAC
Organism: Teleogryllus oceanicus; assembly: GCA_964035755.1. Taxonomy (NCBI): domain Eukaryota; kingdom Metazoa; phylum Arthropoda; class Insecta; order Orthoptera; family Gryllidae; genus Teleogryllus; species Teleogryllus oceanicus. The sequence continues at coordinate 334,697,987 of CAXIVR010000001.1, read as the reverse complement.
CGGGCGGGACCGGGCGGGACCGGGCGGGACCGGGCGGGACCGGGCGGGACCGGGCGGACCGGGCGGACCGGGAGGGACCGGGCGGGACGCGGGCGGACCGGGCGGGACCGGGCGGGACCGGGCGGGACCGGGCGGGACCGGGCGGGACCGGGCGGGACCGGGCGGGACCGGGCGGGACTCGGGCGGGACCGGGCGGGACCGGGCGGGACCGGGCGGGACCGGGCGGGACCAGGTGAGTCTGGGTAGGTATGGGTGGATGGCGGGGCATGGTGCAGTCGGGTGGGTCTCGGTGGGGACGAGTGGGACTGGGTCGCACCAGGTGCGGCCAGTTGGGGTCGCGTGGAGTCGGGTGTTCTGGGTGGGGATGGGAGGAGCCAAGTGCCGCCGTACGGGCTGACCAATCCCCCAGCGGCGCCGCCGTTGGCGCCTGCGGTTGCTGCAGAGGCTGCGGAGCGGCGGCGGCGCGTGCGGCGGGAGAGAGAGGGATAGGAAATGTGGAAGAATGGGCGAGCGAGAGAGAGTGAGAGAATAGGAGAGTGGAAGGATGGGAGAACAGAAGAATAGAAGTGTGGGATAATAGGAGATTAAAAGGGTGAAAGTGGTACGGTGAAAGAGTGGGAGAGTGAAAATGGGAAGGTGAGAGAGAGAGGGTTGTGGGCCGCGGCTGCGTCGGGTCCAAGCGCTCGCGGGGCTTTCGCCAGTTCGAGCCCCGCGGCGGAGCTAATTCCCCAACCAATCAATAGCAATTGAACTCGGCTGCTGCCACCGCCACCTCTGCTCCACCCTCGGCCACAGTCGGGCCCTCCCCTCCCAACGCCACAGCATCCCGCCACCGCGGCACCAGAGCTCTGTCGCCTGGCCAACTACTCGCTTCATTCGTCACTACTCCTCGCTCTGTCGCCTGGCCCTTGCCTATATTATGGCCTACTCTTAGTTATCCGCTATTCTCTGAGGTACCCATACCGACCTCCTCGCTCCTCTCCACAGCTTTACCCATTCAGACTGTGGCGTTTAGGTTGGGCTGTTTGGTACACGAGCTCTTCTGCCCGCTGGTCCTCACATTGCGCTCATAGCAACGCCTGCTCCTCCTCCCGGGGCTTATTGTTTACGGCCTGGCATTACCCGAGAGCCGCTGGAAGGGTTCCCACCACATTCAACTCCACCCCTCCCCATATCTCTACTTTGTGTATCCCGCTTTTTAGTAGTTCCCATCAAACTTTCCGTCGTTTCAGATCTGAAAATTCCGATTATGATACGATTCCGATGAAATCCCATGACAATCCTGATGATATGACCGGGAGAGGTGGCTCAGTGCATCATCTGATGTCACTGCAATGCCTCTGATCGGGAGGTCCTAGGTTCGCGTCCTGTTTCTGTCAAGATTTTCAGCTAGGTCGAATTCAGTCGCTGTCTGGAGGAGAATTCTAGAGGCCGGCTGCTCTGATCAGTAGTTTTTTCGTCGTTTCTCCGATCAACACCAGGCGAATGGCGGAGCAGTACCGTAACAAATGGGCCACGGACCGCGCACGATCTTTCCTTTCTCTTCCTTGTGCTATTCTCACCCCTTAAACACACACTATCGTGCACTACACTACCACAGATGCCGGGTGACCGGTCGGGAACCCGACCAGGCTGGACCGGTGCCCTATTAGGGGGAGATACTTGGTTGAGTGAGACCCCGCTAGTTAACGATAGGTCGGCGCCGGATCTCGCTCTCTAACGGGGGAAGATCATCGCCACCTCCCGATGAAAACACGCACAACACGGGAATATTGACTTCATGAAAACATAGTTAAGAAAATGTTAACATTGGCCATTAAAATATCGAACCTTTAAAATGTCTATAAAATACAAAGATGTCCCTTATTCCATCTAAAGGGAATGGGGGTTAGCTATTGACTTCCTAAATCCGAATCTAGTGTTCAAACACAGTTAGGAACGGTGGTTTTCCTAAAGGCGGAAACTTGTCAGTGTGCATAACAAGCTTGTGGAATGTAAAAGTACTCTGGCTAAATTCCCGACAAAATCAAATACCCCGCCAATTCCCTGCTAGCAAAGTTCCATATTCATTCGGCCGCGGAAAGACACAAGTAATGGATAGGTGATTTAGACCCTTGTTGTGTCTGTAATGTGGCGATGAATGTGGAAGTCAAAAATCCAAGCGGTACAAATATAAAAATTCCTAACAATTCTTTCCGTGCCGGAGATGAGAAATGGTCATGAATTCTAATGTCGGCATTAGAAAGAAGAACATAAACGATGCAATTGGCATAGAAGGTTAAGGTTAACAAAGTGCAATATTTGATTTCATTAATCAGTATATCAGAGTATCTGCTTGGTTAATAGAAGGTTTCGGGCGCGGATCACGATTGGATCAAATACTTGCACTTCCTGATTTTTTTCAAGACCGATACAACCCCTGCTGACCACTCAATACTCCCCACTACAAACACGTTCGCGTACACCTTACTACCATGTCCCCATTCACCTCCCATCCCAAGGCACATGGTGGCCGCACTGAGAGAGGTGGTTCAGTGCATCAAACGATGTCACTGCAGTCCCTCTGACCGAGACGTCCTAGTTTCGTGCTCTGACGGCGGCAGGACTTTCGACTCTAGCCTTTCAGCTAGGTCGAATTAATTCGTTGTCTGGAGGAGATTTGTAGTGGCCGGTTGCTCTGATCGGTAGTTTTCCGTGGTTTCTCCGATCAACACCAGGGGAATGCCGGACCAGTACCCTAATAAAAGGGCCATGGATCGCGCGCGAACTTTCCTTCCTCTCCCTTGTCCTATCCCCACTCCTTACACATACACACTTACAGTAACCGGCACGACATTAACAGGTCGGGACTTCGAGCTTGTCCCGGCTGGGTCGGTGCCCCTCTGATGGGGGATACCTGTTTGGGGAAAATCCCGCTAGTCGACGGTAAGTTGGCACAGGATCTCGCGATCCAGCACGTGGGGGGGAATCGCCGCCACCTCACAATGCAAAAAGTGCACTACGCTTTTGGGACTAATCTAAGTAGTTCACGCGCCCGGAATCACTAAGAATTAATCGTTGATGGTGGCCTTCTCCCACGGTGTTCTCTTTCGTCCGTTTCTGATCCACCTCGGCTATTCACCCTCACCCCTTCCCTTTCTGGCCCTATATCTCCTCTATCTGACCGCTTCCTTTCCTCTCCGTCTTCACCTTGCGTTCACTATCCTTTCCACCCCGCTTTCAGGCCACGTTCAGTGTATGCGGTTTTTTTTTATTTCCTTCTCCATTTTCCCGTCCTGCACATCTCCACCGTTTTTCTTCTCTTCCACCTTCTTCCCTTCACATCCTATTCCGTTCCTTCATTTCACAACTGCCCCGTCCCTTGCGTGTAATGCCACTTACCGCGAGGGCAGTTCCAATGCATGTGATTGCTCCACCTGCCTCTCCATCTTCATTTTCTCTCTTCCCCATCCTTTGCATTCCGCACCACCCAGCCTGGGATGGCATGAACACGCGCGGCTTTATCACCACCCTCTCTGCCTCTCCATCGCTCTTCCCATGTCCCTCTCCTCCTTGTCCACCTGCCGCTTCCGCTCCGCGTCACCCAACCCGGGGGCGGTTTCAATGCAATGCGGCATACATCCGGGCAACTGCGAAAGGTTAACTCGCACAGAATTTTAATTCCCTATCACGCTGCGATGGCGCGGGTGTGTGCGCCCGGTTTAAAAAAATTCCCTTTGTGACAGCAGCAGCAGGCCGCGGGATTCAGACCGGTTTATCCCTACAATGAGCGTTCGCGACAGGGAAATACTATTGTCACACGCGGGGCCTGTTCGTGAAGTTCAGAGTAGGGTTAACACATTATTGTTTTATTTTTTCTATTTTCTGTTTGGCAATGAATAGTCATTTAAAAATAGATTGAACTGACTTTGTTCTGAAGCAAATGCATCGTACAATGCAGTGATTTTGCAAGCTCTATGAGTAAAATTTACATACACCGTCCATAATTAATGAGCCACACAGATTTATTACTTTATTCTTATGAATAAAAAATATTTCATTTAGTCCAGTAAACTAGATCGCATTGAATACTTTATGTGATAACGCCAAAAATACTATTTTGTGTTGTAATTACATTTGTAGAGTTGCAATTATTTTATTTTTATTTCATTTATTCGGCACTTGTTAAGTATCACATGGGGAGTGCATGCAAATTAAAGGTTTCTGTTTGCAATGTAAAAATATACCGACACACGTTTATATAATTGCATCTAACCACATTTATAATCAACAATGCAGATTCCATGTCAAATTGCATTACTTTTGTCTCAAACAATTCTATACCAATTCATCGAATGACCAAGTGGGGAGCAATACATACACATACATGACCATAAAATTGTCTTTTTCATTTGTACTTTTAGGACTCTGAACTTGACTTTGATAGCCTAGGTTTTTATGTTTTAACACTGCCTAGTAGTACAATTCTATAGTAAAACCGAGTTTCCATTCCGCGAATGTGCTCTATGTGTAGCTAAGTCCCCTTTCAATTTATAATGATGTCCCCCATAACAATGTAAATTGATAACGGTGAAAATAGTGGAAATGATAATAAAAAGCTCACTACTTTGATTAGCTGAAAATCTTCTTTCACATCTCAATGTATAATTTCTTAATTGCAACAGCGAGTGGAATAAACAGTGTATGCATTAGCATGTTAACATCGCGTGTATTCCATATTCTTGGCCTTGTACAATCCGAGAATGCATCATCTCACCTTCTCCTTCTTCACTTAGTTATTAAGATAGTTTAATAAATTGTTTAGAATAAGAAAAGGGCAAGTAACATATAACTAGCATATTGCAATGCTTCCTGCGGGTATTTTCATGTTCAAAATGTACTATACAAATTCGCAATAAAATGAATTTTAAAGAAAATTAGCTGTCCGTACCATCACTCGTCCTCTACAAAATGATAAATCAAAAATGTGTAAAAACACTTCTTAAAAATTATTTTCTTCACAAAATTAGATTTCATTGCCATTAATCGTATGAGTCAACTAGTAGCTTTTCATATTTTCAGAAAACGTGGTAATTTCTGAATAATGTGAAAATAATATGAAAGTAATATGAAATATTAATATGTAATAATTCAACACATTTCACCACTGTAGGCGTCTGGAAGACCCCTGAAAATACGTATTTTTTTACAATTATTCATTCCAGTACATTCTGGAAAGATCCTGTTAAAAATAATGTCAACCGATTCGTCTTGTCGACAGGGACCTTCAAACTCTAGAAAAACTTGTTTTAAATACTTAAATGCTGGATTATGAATAGGCATCGGATTTTAATAAAATGTCATTTTGTTCACGTTAAGATAATGGCTTTTAGTATAACACTAATTTTGTTATGACAAAAGGAAATGACCCATTTTTTGAAAACGCTTTTGCATGTTTCGTCCATTGCGATTAATAAGTCCATTTTTGCTATTTTCTATCATTTTTAAAATATTTGCCCCTAATTCATCGATTTTAATTTCATTTTAATGATGCTTGCTTTATATGATACTCAATATTTACGAAATGCAACAAATGTTCCCGTAGGATTCCTGAGTTGCCTGTACGATTTCTTCTCTTAGAAATTGTAATGTAGCTCAAAAATTGAGTTCACTTGCACGAAAGAAATTATGAATAAGCATTGTAGGCAACATTTGACAACTAGCAATCGTATAATAGAAAAAATATTGTAACATAAAAAAAGCTACATATTTTATGGCACTGCTGACAAAGTTTCCACTAACACTCTACAGAACTCAAGAAAACGTGGATAGATAATTACGGTGTATTTACTGTCCAGATGCAAGTACTGTCCACGTCAGCATTTGCTCAATAGTTCATGGGAAAATACGCAAAACCCCTCATCGAGAGGGAGGTCATTGACGCGGGAACTAAGTACAATTTTTGTTTCAGACAGGTTTTCTTCTTTTAGAAGTATATAGAATAGAAACGGTCAGTAATGCATTATTAATACAAATATTATTTTCAATTTTGATATCTTCATTTGATTAGGATTCCTTTGTGATGAACTGGCATGTCACTATCAAAATTTCCCATTCAGTATCTACCTCATTTCCCATTCAGTATGCCTCATTTATTATTCCCACCTCGTGTTATGAAACGAAGAAAATTGCTAGTATTGTGAAAAATGAAGTGCAATTAATTACGTATTAATTGAAGAGAGAAAGTACACAAAATATAATTTCATTGAAACAAAATACCAGAGAGAAAATAATGGCACGTTGAAATATATTATGGAATGCGGAAACTTTCAAACAGTTAATGAGAATTCATATAAGGCACAGGTGTTGGTAATCACTTATCTTACATTTTTAGAGTAGAAAAAAAGGAAGAAAATTAATTCCTTTCAGAGTTTACTTTTTCATTATGTATTTTAAAATACAAATTAAAGTGATGCATTGGTAAATAAAAATAATGAAATTAAATTGAAGAATAAAACTGTTTCACATGAAACCATTTTGCAAGACATAAAGTAGCACTTTATGATGCTACTTTTCACACATCCTTGTATATATTAAAATTATAGAAAATTAATTCGGAGATAATAAAAGGATGTAACATTTGCCAATCATAAATCGTGTTTCGAAAATTCATATATTTATCGCAGAAATTAAATTTGTATGGATTTTTCGCAATGTTATGCAGTTATAATTCACTGCATCTAACGGGGTCTCAGTGTACCTGAAATTGTTGAAAATAGTGTAATAAAAGTGAGAGTAAGAAATGAACGCGAGTATCACCTCAATGCTTATTCAGTGTTCTAAACAATCCCAACAAAATTTAATGTATGCCATGAAATACAGACGAACAGTTAGAAAGAACAAATTGTACTTTAACAACCACTCATGAAATGTATACCCCATGGTGAGACTATCTCTTACTTAAAAAGGGATGACAAGGACGTATTCTTTTGTGCTATTACAGTGCAGTGCCGTCCAAAGCAATTGTTACAGGCAAATGACTCTATTAAAACATTCATAGGTCGCAATGTGAGTTTATCACTGGGGGATGTATGAGGGAATTACTCCATAAAACGTGTCAACGCCCTGCAACGACTTCTCATTTTCTCTGGAAATTTCCATTTCCTATTCCTTTCCTGATCTGCAGCACTTCTACTACTTGCAGCCTACAGTAACCGCTCTTCTCTTCAACACCCACGGCTAAGCGCTCCATATTTTTATAGCCGAAATAATGCCTTGTTCGTAATTTATTTTTCCACATCGCTTGATTAATAACTCATTTCTTACTTGCCCTCACTTTACTCCGCTTAATGTCATTTTGATCTTCATCTTGGAGTTATTATTGGTAATAGAACTGCTGACTGAGTATTTCTTGTGAGTTCTGATAGGGTTTTAGAGGTTAACAATAAAGCTAACGCGCTGTAATAAAGGAAGTGATTGTTTAGTAATTTCTGTGAGCTAGGTACGGAGACAATGATTCATCAGAGGTTTATTTTTTCGTATAGGGCCCTACCAGGTCTTTGTAAAAAAAGAAACTATTTATCCCAACTTGAGTATTTTTACTAATATGCATCTAACGTTTTCTGTTTGATGATTTTGTTTCAAAATTAAAGTAAAAGTTTGAGAAATAGTATTATTTATACAGAAATGCTATTTACGCAAAATATTTCTTCCAAAGTTGTAATGTGAGACTCGTTACCATTTCACCCAGTGTAGTATAACACCATATCTACATCCACACGGTGCACACACATGCCATTAGTTTGCACAATTAATATGCAGAGTGCCATTGCTCTTATATAACGCATATTTTCAATTAATTTACCTACTTATTTATTTGTATAACAATTTAACGTCGAAATATAAAACAGTATGTGACTTTGGGGAGAGAAGAGATATATTGAGAGGCGAAAAGCAACGTAAGAGATCATTTAATAATGTTTTTCAGTGGATAAATAGCGACTGGTTGAAACTTCCCATCGACGATTAGGCCAGGGACTCAGAAGAACTTCAGAATAATTGTTATGGCGATATTCGGATTAATAGAATAATTTGAAGTTGAAAAAATTACCACTGCATTACTACGAAATGAATATTGGTATGGTCTTTAACCAGTGTCAATCTTTACTCAGCGTAGGCTTTAATTTTATAAACGAGACTATATGTCTGAGAAAAAATTTATGGGTATTTGTAATATTCAAAGCTCAACAAAGAGAATGTACTTAATCTAAGTAGTATGCGTAGATGCCAGAGTACCTCATTTAAACAGTAGACAGCACGGCGTTTCTACGGTCACAGGTGCCCTCGGTGCGTGTACCTGTAATCTCCTGTAATGTTTGTCCGTGTAATTAACTACTTAAATCTCGAAAAGCATTCATTATCTCACCTTTTATCTCCAGAGAAAGTTGAGCATTTTCAGGTAACAGGTTTTTACCCTTCATTTTATTTGTTTATTTGCACGATTACGCAAACTGTGAACCACGTCACGGCAAAAATAAGCCAGCATCATTTTCAAGCACTTACCCGTTGTATTTCAAAGAGATAACTGTATTTCAACAGATTCATTCGTTTCAAGTGGGATTGTTAATCACATATTTTATGCGCGCTCACGCTCACATATACACACACAACCTGAACATGCAATTTCATTCGTTCATATTATTTACTTGTCTAAGGACTAAGGACTGAAGTCAGCACACACAATCATAAATATCGAGTAAAAACCTTTCTGGTGCAAGATTTTATTAAATTAGACCATACTGTGTATCAATCCCCAAAATTTGAATATTATATTATTGAATATCATTATATTGTTTATGTACGTTTTGCTGATAAAATAACGTGAATTTTAGCTCTAGCTCTCTTAATATAGCTCTCTTCCCCGGGACCAGCAGAGTTTTTAACTGTTTTAACTGTGAAGTTAATTAATAAATGATGATTTAAAAGAGTGACAGTGAAGGGGAGGTCGAGCGTAGAGGTTCGGCGAGGGGACGGCTGGGATGGGCTTGGGGGTGGGGGTGGGAGGAGCATGGACAGATGGAGCGGGTCGGAGCGGATGGGAGGGGAAAAGGCCATGGGGATGGGGGAGGGGGATAGTGCGGAACGCTCTGCTTGCGACGTAGTGGTGCGCGCTCTCCTACCGGGAATTCCGCAATTAGTTTTTAACGGACTGCGGCGCTCTGGACAAAAGGTCGGCCACGAGTCGCACGTGATCGAGTGGTGGTTTGCCGTGCCATCCCAGAGAGCTCGCGGAGAAATGTTAGAAAAGCGCACTTTTTGGTACTTCGAGTTGAGATTACCACCAACGAACAGCGGCCTATGTAATGCAAATTAGAATTAACTACTCACTCCACATCAAGACGGTCTTGATATTTTCTTTCAGTGTACTACATGTGAATAATATATTTTTGATGAATGCTAATGGTATGTCCTTATTCAGAAAAAAACTTCAAAAACATGTATAATGTTCTTTAATAAGTTTAATTATCAATTAGGTTACACAATTAGATTACAAAAAAAGAATTGTACGAATAATAAGAAAATCCGATCCACGTGATTCTTGTAAGCCTTTCTTTATTAATCTAGAAATTTTACCATCACCTTGTCTCTTGGTTTACGAATCAGTTTTTTCGTTAAACATGACTTAGTCAAGGGCGGGAATATATTTTCAACAAACGTCGAAGTCAATAACTGTAACATTTGACGTAGTATTCATCACGTAAGAATATTATCAGTTCACTACAAAAAATTCACATACAACAGATGTAGTACATCATTTTATAACACTTTACAGGGTGACATCAAGCGATTAAAATCGATTCAAACGTTTAAATCCCAAGTAAAATGTTTTCTACTACATAACTGTTTCTATACAATTAGAGACTATACCGACCATCCAAAAAGAAAAGAAAATTAATTTTAACAATGGACTGTATAATTATAAACAACCTGTAACAAGTGTTGTACTTCAGCTTCTAGGCCAATGATCCCCTCCCCTATCAGGTTTTTTTGTCCAGTTTCCCTGATCCCTTCAGCATTTGGTGAAATGGCTTCCTGCTTTGCTTTGAGACATAAATGTAACATTAGTAACTGTGCACGTCTTCTAGAGTACAGTGAAGAGGAAATAGAGTTATTCAATTTATCGTAGTACATGTCAAGGAAGAAGTTTATTCTTCACGACGGACATGAGGGATAAAAACCCCAATATTTTGCTGATTTGCCTTTGAAATATTTTATTACATTATATTGTTGACAATTCTTGACAAAAACGCTCCTTACTTGCTGTATTCAGAATTTAATTTGTATATAGTTTAGGGTAGGGATCCCAGAATGAAGAAAACGTACACAGTGAATAAATTGTGTAACCATTATAAAATGAAAATTAAATTAAATGAACTACCTCTCAACCTCCGTTCTTCGGAGTGCAGGCTGCAGACAGCCGGACTCGGCTCTCTTGCGGTTGCCACTGCGGGGGACGGTGCTGGGAGGAACGGCCAAGGCTAGCCGAAAATCGCTCCCGGCACTTCACACTTAGAAAAAAGCAGTAGAAAAATGGTATAGTGAAATGAAAGAAATATTGATCGGAAAAACAGTAAAACAAGTGTGATTATGAAGGGGTCAGCAAGCCACAGTTAGTTTTATGATCGACAAAAAAGTAAAAATTGAAGTATTATATGGGGACGAAGTATAATCTGTGTATACCAGTCTTTAACAGTTGACTAGAGACTAAAAGTTGACAATGCCCCTAGAAAATTTTGCTCTCGAGAAACAGAAAAGTTGTTCGTATTTGTAAACGAATTATAGGATTTATTTTGTAGTACAAGTATTTCTAAAATAAATGGCAACCTTAACCCCTCGCCTCTAATTCTACCAGAACTAGGGACTGGTCGTTTAGTTCGCTTATGTAAATATCAATGGAGAAGTACGAAAATCAATCTACGGTCATCCTGCTGGTGACAAGGAGGTAGTATAATACAGTGTGCGAAGAGGGTTTTCAAGAGATATAACATTTCAACACTAATAATAGAAGACGGAGACGGAAAATTGCTGGCTTCCACATCGGCAACGATGGGCAAAGTGGAGTGAGTGGCGGCGAGGGGCGGGTGCTGGAGGGGGTTGGGGGAAGGGAAGAGAGCAGCTTCCGGAAAGTGGGGCGCCGCGTCGCGACCCCTACGCTGGCCGGCGGCGCCAGCCACGAGGACGAGCCGGGGCGAGGCGAGGGCGGGAGGGGAAAGGGTGGGGGGTGGGGCGTGGACGACGCGGGGGCGGCGACCCGCTGCCCTCCCCCGCCCGACGCCCGCCACCCGGCGCCCGGCGCGGCACGGCGGTGCCCCCCAACCCCCGCGCAGCCGCGCCCCCTCCGCGCTCCCCTGCCCCTGTCCACGACGCCTCCCCCTTCGGCCCCCCCCCTCTGCGCCTCCACCCCCCGCCCTCCGCCGCGCCCACGGCGCCGGCACTGGTCCCGTCTCCTCTCTGGCGCCGGCGCCGCTTCCATACCCTACGTGGCCCCCGCCTCGTCCTCCTGCCAGATGTCACTGCAGCGCCTCTAACCGGGAGGTCCTACGTTCGAGTCCTAACGGCGGTAGGATTTTCGATACTAGCTTTTCAGCTAGGTCGAATTCAGCTGCTGTCTGAACGAAAATTCTAGCGGCCGGCTGCTCTGATTGGTAGTTTTCCGTGGTTTCTCCGATCAACACCAGGCGAATGCCGAGCAGTACCCTACCAAACGGGCCACGGACCGGCGCGATCTGTACTTCCTCTTCCTTGTCCTACCTCTTCCCTTACACTTCCAACATGCACTACACTACCACATATTCTGGGGGACCGGTCGGGAGCTTAGAACTGTCCCGACTGGGGCGGTGCCTCGCTGGTGGGAGAGTCCTGGTTCGGGGGAAACCTCACTAGCCGACGGTAGGTCGGCGCCGGATCTCGCCATCCAGCGGGGGAAGATCACCGCCATCTCCCGAGAAAAACATGCACTACACTAACGGGACCAATGACCGGAGCAGTTGACGCGCCCGGAAACACGAAAAAATCAATCAATCAATCAATCCTCCTGCCATCCCTTCCACCGCGACTCGCCAACCTACGCGCCCGGCCACACACAACTCCCCCACCCTGGTCACCCTCACCGTTCCTACCGTCTCCGCGGCCTCTGTCGCCCTCGCTTCCGCCGCTAACGCCGCGCTCGCCACCCCTCCTCGCCGCCGCCCTCACCGGCCATGTCGCCCCGTCCCCGCCCCCCGCCCCCGCCCCCCCCCGCCGCGGCCCCGGCCCCGGCCGTCGCCGCAGAGGTCGCCGCTTGTCGCCAATGAACGAGGAACGAGGAGCACTCGCTCAATGCCCGAGGGCGCATTATGAGCACCAGCCTGGGTATTCACAAAACAAGGGCGCCCGAGGAAGTCTCGGAACACGCGGCGGCGCCATAGACCGCGCCATAGACGCGACCGGCGCCTTTCAACACGAACGAGGACGCTCGGGATATTCAAGGCGCGGGGATCTCCGTCCTGTCCTCACATCTCTGTTGCCCCAGAGCAGCAACGGACCCACGCCGGCCGTGTTGTGCATCATAGCAGCAAAAAGAATTTCAGGAATGTTTAACAGACTTTGTTTTGTTTTTCATTTTCTTACGAAATCCATACCTCGTAGAGAAATTGGGAAATATCTGCTCCCTGGATATGAATTTTAAAAGTAACCAATCTCTAAGTTCACTGTCAGCCGTCAATATTTTCAAGCTTCCCACATTTTAACGATATTTACGGATTAGAATTAAATATTTAATTACTTTTCGCAAACTTATATAATTATTTCGAATGGAATCGCTGACATATATAATAAAACAAACGTATTATGTATAGAAAGACCTTGAGGACCACACAAATCCTAAGTTTTAAAAGTTAAGCTCTCCGCTTTAAAAGCATGATATTAAAATACATTTTATAGCTAAGAACGTGTTATCAATAATGTACTTCTCTGCATAATATATGAACTTATATAATTAAGTTTTAGTAGAGATTTGTATGTTATACGAACATTTTTATATTTACACTAGTGCACCAAAATTATTCAAACATAACAAGTAGTTCTAAATATTATCTTTAGTCCTAATATTTTATACTTTACTTTTACGTTCGCCACTGCCGCCTGCTTTTTTTAAAGACACATGTTATGTTTTAATTTAAAAAATACCCGACTCGTATGGCAGAAAATCTCGTTTTACTTGGAGTCACGTGTTCTGCTCTCCTGTTGGGAACAGAGTTGCCAACCCCTGTTTTCGTGATTGGGCGGAAACGTATTACGTTAAGTACCTCCTACCTCCCTGGAGAGGACCGTTTGTCTTCCAGGGCAATACGCTCTCCCTCTCCCCGCCCCGCCCCGCCCCGCCCCTTCCAGAGGCGGAGGCCGACAACTTCGTTAAGAGCCGCACACAATGTACTCGCCGCAACAAGCGAACCGCACCGCACCACACAGCACCGCAGCGCACCGGCCAGGCGCTTGCTCCTTCAGGGGAATTTCCTTTCGGGCTTGTTAATTGCGGGCGCGCCGCGCGCCGCATCAGCTGAATTCTTTTATGGGCCAGTGGGGAACTACAACCCTTTTGTGGGCCGTTAGCCCTTGTCTCCATTGCATGGGATTTCCGGAGGAAATCTACTAACCCCTATCTGTCGAGAAGCAATGAATTGAAGATTAAAATTGGACAATGAGGAAGTATGAAGAATGAATGAAATTATCAAAGGAATATAAAGCAACACTCTCTATACTCACGTTTTATTAGGGAACAAAATAAAAATGTCAACGGACAATCAGTAACAACGCATAATGCTAATGGATAAGTAAACACGAAAGAGTTGTTTCTAAAGGTCTGCACATTCACTGTCATTTAAGAACATTTTTATTGAAACGTTCAATATTATGTCCAAATATTCTATTATTTATTGTCCTCTTTCTACATGCGATATAAACTCTCTTGGAACTATTTTTGGAAGTGTTTTTCCGTAATGGTCAGCACGTTAATTTGAGTTCCGACTTGTGGCTGTAACATGATGACACCGCTTTTGCCCGCTTCATTCCCACCAGGGAATATTCATACGAGGACTTAGAACTTGTCGGGGACTTTGAAGTTGTCCCGGCTGGGGCAGTGCCCCACTCGTGGGAGATACCTGGTTGGGGAAGGTCGACGGTAGGTAGGCGCCGGAACTCGCCATCCACTGTGGGAAGATCACCGCCACGTCCCGATGAAAAAATATGCACTATACTTACGACTAATACCCTCAGTAGTTGACGTTCCCGCAATCACCAACAATCAATCAATGAACCCTCCACTACTGCTCCTCCCCCTCCCGGGTCACGTTGCCACGCCATTTCTCGCCACACCTGGCAGCCTTCATCGCCTCCATCACACACCGTCAGCTGCGCCACTACCCACACACCCTCCGTCCCTCCGTCACGCCTCTTTCCACTCCCTCCACCCGCGCCCACACCGCCTCCGGCTGCGGCCTCCTTGTCGTCTACGCCGCCCCCAGCGGCGCACTTCGACCCGTTGCTCATCGACCAAGCCACGGAGGCAGAACATGGGGGCGGTGGCGACGGGCTGGGTAGGGCGCGGGGCGCGGTGCGGGGCGTGGAAGCGGGTGCGAGGGGGGCGGGGCGCATGGGCGTGGGCGGGTCGCGTGGGCGGAGCGCGTGGGCGGAGCGCGTGGGCGGAGCGCGGGGCGGGTCGCGTGGGCGGGCGCGTGGCGGGCGCGGGGCGGGGCGTGGGCGGGCGCGGGCGGGCGCGTGGCGGGGCGGGCGGGCGCGTGGGCGGGCGCGTGGGCGGGCGCGTGGCGGGCGCGTGGGGCCGGGGCGGCGCGTGGCGGGGCGGCGGGCGCGGGCGGCGCGGGCGGGGCGCGTGGCGGGGCGCGTGGGCGGGCGCGTGGGCGGGGCGCGTGGGCGGGCGCGTGGGCGGGGCGCGTGGGCGGGGCGCGTGGCGGGCGCGTGGGCGGGCGCGGGGCGGGCGCGTGGGCGGGTCGCGCGGGCGGGTCGCGTGGCGGGTCGCGTGGCGGGGCGCGTGGCGGGGCGCGTGGGCGGGCGCGTGGGGGGGGCGCGGGCGGCGCGGCGGCGCGGGGCGGGCGCGTGGGCGGGCGCGTGGCGGGGCGCGGGGGCGGGGCGCTGGGCGGGCGCGGGCGGAGCGCGGGGCGGAGCGCGGGCGGGCACGAAGGCCGGGGCGGGGCGTGGGGCGGGCCACGGAAACGAGTAGCGAGGCCGGGGGGCGAGCGCGGAGGCGGGGCGAAGCACCCACCTTCGCAGCGACCTCCGTCCGATCTTAAGTGCCCAAACAATCCCGCGACGCGACGCGACGCGAAGCGACGCGGGGCACCTTCCTGGCGCGACTGCGGGCGCGCGCGGGGCCCTTTCAACGCCGCGCCGGAGGCAGGGGGAGGGCGGGGACGCGAGAGAACGGCGCCGCTGCGGAAACACGCGGCTGACATCGGCGCCGCGCCGGGCCAAATTGCGCGACTCGTGCGAGGGAAGCGGTGCTCGGAGCACTAACAGAAAGGAACTAACGTTTGGCCTCAAAGATAAGCTGAGTGGCAACAGGTATTCAAAGTAGCCCAGTTTTCTGAAACGGAAATATGCTCATAGGTATCTCATGTAAAATTGGAAAACACATTATTTCACAACAAATTGTCAACTATTACTTTTACATATAAACAATTGCAAACTGTTAATCTGTCTCATTATATTGCATTCGACTTACGTAATACTATCGTATTTTGTTGTTCTTTATTAGACGTAAAAGAAGCAAATGTATAACGTCCATTTAAGATTAAACAGAATTAATTAGGGATTTTTCGAGCCATTTGCCTTTTGTTATATTGTATGATGATAATTTATCCCTATATCGTCAAGAATTATATGATATATTTCAAACTTGTTACACCAGCTGAGTTTAGCTCGGAACCAGCATTGTCGCTCTCTCTACAGAGGCTCTGACCGAGAGTCTGCATGGAAACCAATTTTCGACATTAGTTATGAAACTAGGTCGAATTCAGCCGCTGTCTGGAGGAGAATTCTAGTCGTCGGCTGCTGTAATCGGTAGTTTTTCGTAGTTTCTCTTATAGGAAGCTGCCGGAGTAGTACCCTTAACAGGCCAAGGACAGCGACTTCTTGCTCTTCTTCCGCTTCTTCGTCCTATCCTTTCCCCTTACACGTACACGTATATGCAGTAAACCTGCTGGTTTGCTGGCGGAGATACCTCGAGGTGGAGTTCCCTTGTAACCGTCGTGAAGGTCGACGCCAGATCTCATTATCCAGTGGTGGAAAAATATCGCTACCTCTTGTTATATACATTGACCACTCTAACAGGACTCGGACAAGCGTTGACGTGCCCAGAAACATCACTCAATCAATCAAACTTGATACATTTCGCTGTGGCAGACTACATATTCCAACAAATAAGTCAACTCCTTAACCTTAATAAACACAAACCCAAGCACACACGAAGGTGCAATTGATTTTATGTGATTGATTGATTTTTCCGTGTTTCCGGGCACGTCAACTGCTTTGGTCATTAGTCCCGTTAGTGTAATGCATGTTTTTTCTCGGGAGATGGCGGTGATCTTCCCCCGCTGGATGGCGAGATCCGGCGCCGACCTACCGTCGGCTAGTGAGGTTTCCCTCTAACCAGGACTCTCCCACCAACGGGGCACCGCCCCAGCCGAGACAACCTCTAAGCTCCCGACCGGTCTCCCGAAATGTGTGGTAGTGTAGTGCATGTGTAAAGGGAGAGGATAGGACAAGGAAGAGGAAGGAAAGATCGCGTGCGGTCCGTGGCCCGTTTATTGGGGTACTGCTCCGGCATTCGCTTGGTGTTGATCGGAGAATCGACGAAAAAACTACTGATAAGAGCAGCCGTCCGCTAGAATTCTCCTCCAGACAGCGACTGAATTCGACCTAGCTGAAAAGCTAGTGTCGAAAATCCGGCCGCCGTCAGGACTCGAACCTAGGACCTCCCGGCCGGAGGCGCTGTAGTGACATCAGTTGATGTACTAAGCTACCGCTCCATGTGATATTCTGTGATGCGGTAGCGGAGGCTTTGTTTGCAGCGGCAGTGCTGGAGGAATGTGCGCAGATTAACCTTTTTTCTCGGATCACAACTTTATCACCAAGAGCGTAAAGTTTACCACCAATGCGTTACAGTTTTTATGAGAATAAATTAAATGAAATGAAATCAGTGTCAAAAGCTGAAGGTTTTTGAAACGAATCGTGCATTTGCCAAAAAGGCCTTTCAAAGCCATTTCACCATTTTAGCAGCACACGCACGCAATTCATCGAGTCATCGCTTCGCAGTGAAGGTCTTTTCCCTCCCATGCTGCACTCAATAGTTGGAAAGCGCGCATGGGAGCTTTATTGATTGAACACTAAAAAGCAGCAAAAAACTATGTCACAGCTGCGCGTGAGAAAAGATATATTTTGAGTCCGGAACTTAAGCCATAATATTTGAGTATGTGCTTAACAGACAGAGGGTGACGAAGAAATATTGAACGAAACATGCTCATTAAACCAGTAAAATGTGTTTGGTACATGCATCAAGTAGTAAACAATATAGGCAGTATGTACGATCACGAAATTCTCGATTCGAAATAATACAATGAAATAAAGACAATCTTCTATTTTAATCTCATTTGTCTCTATAGGAACAATGATGCACTAAGAAATGTGACTTTATATTTGAAAATGTCTATACAAGTATTTAGTATTTTCTAGTAAAATGTAAAATTGTTTCCAAAATAAACAGGAATTACTGTTTACTCGCTGATTATTATTATTATTATTATTATTATTATTATTATTATTATTATTATTATTATTATTAATATAATCATATAGTTTTATTACCAAGCCAATCATCCATTTTTATAAGAATTGGAGAGATTTATAAATTGTGCAAGGACATAACTGACGTCCAAGAGGAGATTTGTCTAGTGTCAAGCGCCAAAATTCTTTTTATTTTTATAGATGTTTTATTTTCCATTTCATAGTTGTCCCTAGTTTATTTTAAAACCACGATCCTTAGTTGTAAATGTCCACTTTATTACAGTACAACTTTTTTGTAGTTACAATTCTATTTTACAAGCAACAATATTATTTAGTCATCAATTCTTTAAATTAAAATGTGTAATTCGAGAGTCGATGAAAATGCTCCCTTGTAATAATAAGATAATTCCACTATAATAAAAGAGATGTAGAGTTTCGGGTGCTGTAGAAAGCGTGCGGAGATTATACTTCCCTCTTATAAGTCACATACAGTATTTACTGTTTTTGACTATAGATAATAGAAATACACCTCAGTAGTAATTAAGGTAATGCCACGCATTCATTGACATGGCGCAAAACACAATGCTCTATATTGATCTGCCACACGTTGAATAGACATTCTGTTTTTGTCCTAGCCCCGTTGGTTCCTGAGGCAACCAACTGAGGCCTATACACTATTCCATGAAAGTTTGAATAGAAACAAAAAATGAAATACCACTCACAGATACTCATGCAAATTCATTGAGGGAAGTGCAATGAGTACATTGCCAATTTCATTTTCATTACTCGTAACGCAACTGTTTATTTTCAGTTAGTTTGTTTACATTCAGTATTGTTGCTGTTGAAGAAACGTTTAAAATTGCATTAAGTGGCTTACGGCCACTTAATGCTATTTTTCGATAAATTCACACAGAATTCAGCAGACAGAAAAATATTTCATAGGTTTTTTCACGTACGATGCTCGTTGCTTTTACGTAGAATCACATACAACCACATAAACCGTGTGTGTGTAATAGCTTTATTCCCTATTCTTCCACAAAATGTAAAAGATAACTGGACATTCTCTATAGCCCATGTTTAATGATTGGAAACATTAAGTCTCGTTTACTGTGACTTTTCAGATAGCTGTTTGTAGGATAACATTACCGCTGCTTACCACCTTGAGTGTGTGTTACGATTTAAATTATTACTAACTACAGAAAATGTTTTGTTATATCCTTTCTGATCATCAGATTATCATATAATCCTATACTGGCAAAACAAATAATAAGTAACAAATCCAATCCTAAATCCAAATACATACATTAGAAGCATGTATTTCAAATATTTCTAATTATTTACATCTGCTTTCCAATCATCCTGTTGAACTTGTACTTTTAATTTAGGAAAAAGAATTATGAGCTTATACGTATTCAAACACGTTTTCCTAATGACCCGTCTCACCCTTCACCAAATAATGTAAAATAAACAGTGACATTCACTATTTTTAGATACTATTATCCCGAGTTGAATGTGGCGTCGCCGACGTTTGAAATATTATTTCGTATATTTTCATGTCACAAATTTCTACCGGTTCTAAATAGAAAGAAACTTTAAACATTTAGCTGTCTTGATCTGTCATTCTCGGGAATAGTACGGAAAAATAATTTATTAAGTATTAATATTAAATAAAAAATGAGTGGTCGCAACACTTTTTTCGGATGTTCAACTACGACCACTGCCCATCTCCAGAAACCGTATTGGAGAATCTAATCCCTTCGCTTCCAAAGTTGTTCTGTAGAGTACATTATTTTTCAAACTGATTATTAAAGACAAATTAAGTATTTGCGTGCTTCTATTCTACAACTACTACCTTTTCATTCTAATAGAATTATAACATAATATAATTCTTTTGTTGAAATTATCTTATAAAAGATTATCTCATTAGCAGTATCGAATATGCAACACGGAACTAAATTATCCCATTAATCGACAATTCTTCTAGGAGATGGCAACGCTGTCTTCGGACTTTTTTCTTCGCAGCCCTGCGCCGCATTCTGGAAAGAGCGGTGTCCCGTCGATTACGCCATCTCTAGTGTCCTGTAGCGTTTATCACCGGGGGAGCGTGGGCCGCCTGGTTGGCGTCGCATTTCAGTCATCGCTGCTACTTTGGGCGTCAAGCGAGGCGATCGCAACCCTAAAAAACTCCAAAAACACATTTTTGGAGAATTGTTTTATTTTTTTTTTTTTAGATCTCAAAAACCACCATCAGTTCCCCACCAGAAGACCGAGACATATCAAATGACACCTCATCCGTCTCGATTGGTCTACGAGAAGGGGTCAAACCGTTAATAACACACTCGTGGACACACGGATGGACTGTTGCAGGTTACTCGAACACTATATAATAATTTTTCCCTTTCGAAAAGAGTTATAATAAATTACATTACTAAGGGAAAAATGGTATCTAGGGCAGTTGGTGGTAATACTGTGTAGAGAATTATCTACAGTTTTCGTTATTCTTTATATTCAACAACATTGAACGACTGAGAAGAAAGAAAAATCAAGAAAAAATATAATTTCAATGACTTTCTCTTTGCACTTGTTTGTCGAAACAATGTTGTGCAGTGTTCGTTCCACGAAAAACTGGATTCCAGTTCGTATAAACCCTGGCGTGGGGCGAAACGCTCCACTAGTCCTTTTTCGGAAAAAGCGCGTTTAATTAGTATAATTCTGTTGTGTCGCCCGCCCCCCACTCTCCGCCAATCGTCCCGCCGCCATCACCGCCACTGCCGACACCGCCACCCGATTACGCGAAGTACGTGCAATACAAGCAATGTTTGCGAGTAAAGCGTGTTGCGCCACTCCCGACCGAATCGTTCTCGCGAGAGAATCTTCTTTCTCTGCCGAAACAAACGATGGCTTGGAGCGTAAATAATCCGGAACATTTGCGTACAACTACGCATGGAAACGGTCCGAAAACGTTTTGTAGACAGAAAGAACGAAATACACGAAAACTTTGGAGCCTCCTAGAACTGAAATATGAAAGTACATTTTCAGTTGACGAGGCTAGTGATCATTAAAAGGAGAATATCAATGTAGAGGTTTAAGACAAAAAATAACTATCATGAAAGTAATTTGATAAAAAAAATAAATAGGACTAGATTGGGTAGCAATGTTCAATGAAGTGTTTCCTTTAGTTCGTTTGTTTATATATTCTTGAAAACGCACTTATTTGCTCACATACTCGAGCGTATACACGCATCTGCTTCCTCATTTATATACATGCGTCTACATTCTCACACAACTTCTCTAAATTTTGAGGGCAGTCGTACAAAAATGAACGGTACACATCTTCACACAGAAAATTCCGCGTGCGCATGGATCTACTTTTATTCATACACACATTCATTCACACGCACATTCACGCAGGCGGTAATGTACTCGAGCACGCACAGTCAACTTCGTTCTCACACGCACGTTCACAATGTCGCGTTTACACCAACGCGAAATACACATATAGAGAAAAGTATAAATACAATCGCATTGCTTCGCTTCGACAACGATTGTTGCAACTTTTATTCGTAATTAAATGCTATGAAACAGAGGTAGGTATTCCAGAAGTCAAGAATACTCACCACAGATTGTATTCTCCATTCAAACGTTTCATAGTTCTTTTACTGATGCTAAATGAATACAAAATCAATAAATAAATACGAAATAAATAAATAAATAAATAAATACCAAAAAATAAATAAATCGCACATATACACACATTGCCATTAGTGTATTTGCGTACTTTACGCACACACTTTACGCACTCACATACGCAAACGCACCTGAGCTTATACCACACATGCCGTGAAACAAGGTGAAGCCTTGAGGGCACTCACAAATACGCAAATATACAGGCGAGTCATTTCAGGTGAAAAAACAACAAACATTGTGATTCTCATTATATGAGGAATAGTGTATTCCTTTACGGATTCGGCCTGACATTGATTTCCGTAGGAAGTCATTTGTGTAATTTTTCAATTTCGTCGGAGCCTGCATGTCACGGAAACATCGTGCGCATTTTCAATACTCCAACAGTTGTTGTAGACTCAAGTGATCATTAGCCAGTGCTCTGCAATTCCGTCCGCTGCCAGACAAAGGCTCCAACGGCCTAAGGTCGGGAAAAGGTGAGGGACACGTGCGATAAAGACATGTAATATGGACTCCATTTCCTGAAATCTCGAATTTGATTTTTTCCGTCGTTTGACTAAAAAATAATTCTTCGGCAAGACTTAAAAATATAATCAATGCTTTGATATATTTTAAGCCTCACCTTGTGGAAATAACGAAAAAAAATTGTCAAAAATCCTTTGGTCAGTAAATTAATTGATTGATTTTTTCGTGTTTCCGGGCGCGTCAACTACGTTGATCATTAGTCCCGTTAGTGTAGTGCATGTGTTTCTCGGGAGGTGGCGGTCATCTTCCCCCGCTGGATGGCGAGATCTAGCGCCGACCTACCGTCGGCTAGTGGGGTTGCCCCCAAACCAGCACTCTCCCACCAACGGGGCACCGCCCCCGCCGAGACAACCTCTAAGCTCCCGACCGGTCTACCGAAATGTGTGGTAGTGTAGTGCATGTGTAAAGGGAGAGGATAGGACAAGGAAAAGAAAGGAAAGATCGCGCGCGGTCCGTGGCCCGTTTGTTGGGGTACTGCTCCGGCGTTCGCCTGGTGTTGGTCGGAGAAACGACGAAAAAACTACTGATCAGAGCAGCCGGCCGCTAGAATTCTCCTCCAGACAGCGACGGAATTCGACCTAGCTGAGAAGCTAGTGTCGAAAATCAGGCCGCCGTCAGGACTCGAATCTAGGACCTCCCGGTCAGAGGCGCTGCAGTGACATCAGTTGATGCACTGATCTACCGCTTCCTGGTTTGGTCAGTAAAGGCCCGTTTCATATCCAATTGACATAAGAAACGTAATGCTCATCTAATTCAAGCGAGTCCTCGCTTTGGGCGGTTTATTTTTCCGCCCTGCAAATCGGCACATTTTCTCCAAGGCCGCCCGCCCCCGCCCTGGCCCCGCACACGTGCTGGGTTTCACGGAATCTCCGTTCCCGCGGAGCGCACCGCCTGCGCCGCTTTCACTTTTGCAAAGCGCTGAATCCGATTAGCATCGGCAAGAGGCAAGTGCCCGCGGCCTCTCCGCCGACTGCCCGGCGGCGGCGGGGGGCGGCGGGGTGGGACGGCGACAGCGGCGCACGGAGGAAGCGGGTGACAAGGAGGGAGAAGGTGCACCAGGGAGACGCAAAGCGCCTGAAGGCTTTTGCAATCATAGCAAAGCTTTGCAACCTTTAAGCAGCCACAACAACAACAACAACAACAATAATAATAATAATAATAATAACAATAATAACAACAACAATAATAATAATAATAATAATAATAATAATAATAATAATAATAATAATAATAATAATAATAATGAGATATTGGTCTGTGATAGACTGAAATAAGTAAAAGGACAAAACAACGACAGACATTGAGATCAGATTTGACGATGACTCTACTTGAAGTCATATGCCATATGTATTTGGTCTGCCCTACTGAGATAAGCCTCCACTGTTTTAGTTTAGTTTTACTATATTGTAGTTTTTGTTATTTTTAGTTTGTACCTGAGAAAGACCCCAAACAATAGGGCCGAAACGTTGTAAAAAAGGTTCTCGGTGTGTTTGTCTGGCCGGTTGTTTCTATATCCCTGACTCTGTTCTGCAAATGCTGAGTTGGCTAATTGGTTACCTTCTGCGCAATAGATGTACTATATTTTTGCGTTTTTTAGATAAAATGTTCTGTAGTATGAGTTGAAGTACACGGTTGTGAGAGAACTCATGTGTCCACTTCCAGCGATACCTTTTCGACCCTCCTCTCCCCCTGCATATCCCCACTATCAACCCTACTCCACGCCTTCCCTCTCCTCCCTATCTGACAGAGTGTGTGTGTGTGTGTGTGTGTGAGGGAGAGAGAGAGAGAGAGAGAGAGATCATCCACCAAAAAAAGAATTCACAACCCTACACATGTTCCCGAATTAGCACTTTTTTGTGGCAATTCCTGTTTTCTGTGACCTCCCCAGCCACCTGAATCAGCCTTTTTGGATTTTCTACATGGATTCCTGGTTAAAATGTTTGAGTTGTAAATATGTTTCGTCAGCGTGTAGGGAGAATGGAAAAATAAGGAGAACAAAGGAAGTTTCGTCTCCTCTACCGTGGTTGGTCTAACAGATCTTAGAACAGAAATGTTTCCTCACATTCTATTTTTAATGTGATAGTAAGAATTAATGTATAATAATAGTAGTGATAATAATAATAACTAATAATAATAATAATAATAATAATAATAATAATAATAATAATAATAATAATCTACTTTTCGTCAACATTCTAACGGGGCGCATTCATTAAATGTAGAATTATACTTTTAGTTTTGTGAAAATAGAACATTTCAAGAAGTAATACCGTCTTAGTTTTCACATCCATACAATGCTCACCACCGGAATATCTCAGAAAGTTATGCTTACCATTGGAGATCTTCAACCCCTCTGCAAGAAATAAAGTGGGACCGGGCCAGAATCCACGGGTCATTGGTTCAGAGAGACATTAATTCCCGTCATGGGTACCACGAGATCTTCCGAAATAGCCTAGCTAAAGGACTTTTTCAGTAAAAATTACAGAGTGCTGGCAATCCATAAAGGTTGCCCAGTGTCAAGAGGGGTCCACAGTCACGAATCGGATTTCCAAAGAATAATCATAAATTCACGATGCGAGGCTTTTCCGGACTATGGATGTCCAATCAAGTGGTCGAGAGGTCTCTTGGGCGTGACCCAGTCCTCCGGAGGTGGCGCCTTGCGGAGCGGGCGAAGGAGCGAAGGCGAGGAGACGCCGAGCCGCGCGCAGGCTGCAAGTGCACGAGGCGGAGCGCAGCCCGCGCAGCGTCGCCGGGGGCGCCAACTAGACGCGAGCAGAAGTGAGGACGGGGAGGGGACAAGGCGGGACGGACAGAGGAAGGGAGTATTGAGGGAGCGGCAATGGCGGGGGCGAGGACGTGGTGGCAGAGTGGGGGAAGAAGGTGGCGCGGTCCAAGCGGGGAAGGGCGGGACAAAGAGGTGTAGTTGGCCGAGGTGAGGTATGCTAGTGGTGGTGCTAGGGGAGGGAGGAGAAGGTTGGGGGGTTTGGGACTATGGCAGCTAGGGAATCAGAGTTGGGAATAAAAGGAGTTGTGGTGCTTCGACGCTGGGGGTGGGAGGATGGAGGTGAGAGGGCAGACGCTGGCGATTGGGATCTCAGATGTAATGGGGCACTGGGAGACGGGGTGAACGAAAGGTGAAGGGCTGGGGGATGAGTGTAGGGGAAGGGTGCTGGGAGCGGGGGGGGTGCCCGGGGAACTGGAGGCTGCAGATCGAAATGGGCAGAGAGGATGCGGACAGGAAGCTGGGGGGGGGGGGGGGTTGCCTGGGGGCGTGAGAGCCGGGGAGGGGTAGGGGATGGGGCGGGGGGGCGCCGGGGGGAAGCCGAAGGGGCCGGGGCCGGGGGGGGGCGGCGGGGGGGACCCGCCCGGAGAAATACGTTTCCAAAGCTGGGAAGCGCCTTGAAAGGGACGAGTTGGCAACGCGGGAACACAGAGGCGACCGAGGGGATTTCGCTCAAAGCGTTCGCAAAGGCCAAGATTTCACAGGGTAGTTGGAGAATCCTTTAACGCGCAAACCGCCCCCTGGGACGCCTTCGATTGAACGTCGGCGGCCGCGGAGTTGACGGACGCGCTCGTCGACGCACAGGGGGCGGGGCGGAGGGCGCAACGCGACGAACGGCAGCCAATAAGCAATCGCGACGCGGATGACGTAGTTTGATTTAATTTATTTTCTTCGCAAACACTAGGAAGTGTGACATAAGGGGAGAGCTACAATCTGCGCAGGTTTCTTTTTATCTCTACAATATTTTCCTCTACCTTTTACTATACTACATAGTTGGAGACCTCATCTAGTTGGGATTATTGACCCCCATTTTAGTATTTTTTATTTACAGAGTACAAGTGTTAACTAATTCATTAAATATAGATGTTAACATAAATGTTTCGATTGTTTTAATTAGCTGTGAAGAAAACATTTTATAATTCCTTCAGGTGATTCTTTCTGTTTGTACACTTTTTTTTGTAAATAGATGAAGGATCGTCAATTCCCAGAGATTTTCTTTTAAATACATTTCAAAAAAGCCTTCTTGTAACATATTGTAGGAAGTAACCTACGATATCGATATATATGGACGAGGTTCTTCCCGGATATGAATAAATATTGGACGACACCGTCGACAGCGTAGAACGACGGCGACAAAACTGAACGAAAATTACGAATTTGGACGCGGATACAACAAATATTAGATGTTGATAGGATATTATTAGCGTTGAAAACCGAGATCATCCCACTTAACAAAATGTTAAAAAGTTTCTTTTCATTTCTGATTAAGAAAGTTTCTAGTAATTGCTCAATTTTTCTGATTTTTTTCCTCAGAAAAAAGTCCAGCCTCTTTTCGACATTATTTGACCGTTATTTCTAAATTAAATTATGTAATTAATGATGAAAAATATCGCTAAGACATTTGCTCAATAAAACATGTCCATTGGCTTGTTCTTCACTACTAAATGAGTTAGCAAAAATATTTGGGAGTCTATAGCCGAAGCCTTGTATTACAGGGAGGGAGGAGAAGAAAGCTGCAATGTCTTAGAATCCATATCGCAGAACTGGTCTGAGACAAAGTGTAAATTCCGACGAAAGTTATTAGAATTCGTTTATTAATTAGTATAACTACAACAGTAACAACAGCTAGCTACAACACTTTCTTGCATTATTTCTTATGAAATTTTCGAAAATTGAGAGTCCAAAGAAAATGAACGTTCTTTGATCTAACCGTGGAAAATATTTAAATAAAAAATTTGAGCTGTTTTGGACAATTTGAAAAAAAACGTATATCACTTTTTAATGATATATGGTTTTGATAAGAATAAAGAGGTGTCGATGGTTTTGATAGATACCCTGGAGCTCGGGAAAAATGTTGAAAAGAATGGAAGTTTCGATTTTCACAGAAATATCGAAATATTTCAGTTCTTCCACCTACTTGCAAACTGCGCGTACAGACAAAATTCTCAGTGGATCATTACTTACGACGCGCGTCATGCGATGGCAAGACTCCAAGGAAGATGTCTCCTGGCAATAAATATTTTTATTCACGATTTGCGTCTTGCAACAGCGACTTTTTCATATTTTCGGTATGTAAAAAAAATTGGTACTGTATATATTCTCTATTATGTTATAGCAGTATTTGTGAATACTTTTTGTTACAATATTTAATTTATTGCAGTGTTATACGAAAGTATTTTATTTGTTGTTTTTGAGTTTGTGCCTGCTTTTCGGAAAAGTATATAGAGTAGTATCGCACAACAGCATTTGTGCTGCGGCACATAACTAGTAGATAAATAGATATTTATTATTCTCGACCTGGTGGCAGAACACTAAATTTACATATCACAAATATTAACTTTAAATAACTTAACAATGTAACTTTATATAATTTAAATACATAATAATAATAATAATAATAATAATAATAATAATAATAATAATAATAATAATAATAATAATAACAACAACAACATGCTAACAAAAATAGCATTAACTACATTTTATGGCTGATCTGCACAGTTATTTTAAACTATTAAATTCAAGACTACACGACTTTTTAATTACACTTCACTTCACTTCACAACATTTGAAATTCACTTCTCTTTCTACTTCAACACTTCACCACACTTCCATGCAATAGTACTTTGAATATAATTATATTGCTGTGCAGAGTAATAGTACATTCCATTTTATACATAGTTTTCGTGTTAGTATCTCTGTTCCTGGATCCGCACCTGAGCTTTGGAGGAGCTGGCGCGCCTCGGCCAGCGTCCGCAGCCAGCGTTTCACTAGTTCTCTCGCGTCGCCGTTCAACTGAGCCGGGGGCGCCGCGGCGCGGGAACAGCTGCGGAACCGCGAAGACGCCGCTAGGGCCGAGGGAGCAAGTCCACGAGGACGGAGACGGCGAAGCGGGAAAAGTACTCGCGCGGAGAAGACAGAGAGAGAGAGAGGCGCGGGGGAAGGGGAAGGTACTCGATTGTAAGGCGCTTCAAGTGGATGGAGCGAACTCACCTAAAGCAATATTCATACAGAGTTACAAGAGCGGTTCAAAAGGCGGGCAGGCCAATGGCAGGAACGAACGAGTGAGCGGGCAGATAGAAGGGAGGGCGTTCTGGAGGCTGGCAAGCGGGCGGACAGGAGGGCAGGGAGTTTGGTTGATTGATTGTTAGTGATTCCGGGCGCGACATCTACTGAGATCATTAGTCCTGTAAGTCTAGTGCTTGATTTTGGTGGCGGTGGTCTTCCCCCACTGGATGACGAGACCTACCGTCGACCAGCGGGGTTTTCCCCAACCAGGTATTTCCGACCAGCGGGGCATCGCCCAAGCCGGGATAGGTTCTAAGTCCCCGACAAGTTTCCCGGCATTTGTGGTAGTGTAGTGCATGCGCGCGGTCCGTGGCCCGTTTGTTACGGTACTACTCCGGCATTCGCCTGGTGTTGATCGGAGAAACCACGGAGAACTACCGATCAGACCAGCTGGCCGCTATAATTGTCATCCAGAAAGCGATTGAATTCGACCTAGCTAAAGCCAGTATAGAAAATCCTGCCACCGTCCGGACTCTAACCTAGGACCTCCCGGTCAGAGGCACTGCAGTGACGTCAGTTGATGCACAGAGCCATCGCTCCAGGTGGGAGATTGGCAACAGATGGGTGGGAAGGGGATGGGGCGGGCGGGCGTGTTTGCGTGTGTGTGCGAGTGCGATCGGAGTGTGGGTGGGAGGGGTAGGGGCGAGGGACGAGGCGAAGGAAGGGCTGGGGGCGGCGAAGGAAGTTGGCGGAGGTTGAGCCAATCGCAGCGGCGATAGAGCAGCGGGCGCCGAGTCGGCAACCGGAACTTCCGCGATTCAGACCCCGAACCTCGTTTTCTGAAACAGTCGAGTGAAACCTTTCGTGAATATCGCTTTAATTGGGACCTCCCGGCCTTTTGGGAGACGCCGGACTCTCCTCCCGCCGGAAGAAACCTTTGGTGGGTCGCGGAAGGGGGAGGCAAAGAGCTGCCGCTTGAAGAACGGCAGATGAAGTTTCCGGGTGAAGGGCCGAACTAAGAGAGTCCAAGACAAAAGGTGGATTCGAATCGGGCCGGTTTTAAACGCGTCTCATCTGTTGGGATGCACTGTACCTTCGATAGATATTAGACAGATAAATATTTACGAAGTAAATACGCGCGGTACTGTGCTTTGACCAGTACAAATATTTTCCTAGAACATATTGTTCCAATATCTCTGAATATTCGTTCGTGTTCGCAGTGAATACTGAACACAAGAATATACATACCACTGTACCTACGTACTGTCTGACAACCTGACAGTGCAGGTAAAAATAAATTCCAGTTCTTTATCATTAAAAGGTTGAAGTGAGACAGCGCCCGAAAGAAACTCCATAAAGATAAAATGCACAATCCCCCTACTATCAATTTGCCAAACCATCCCATGATAATGTATTTTTCCTCTTTCTATTTGCGAAATCCATGTTCAAAGTGTTGGCGCGTGGATTTCTCATATAGAAAAAGCATTTTCTCTCTCCCTCTCTCCCTCTCTCTCCCTCTCTCTCCGTCTCTCTCCAAATGATTTCAAGAAGCACGCATAACCTTTTGTGAAAATGTATTTTACGAGATCTCATTTCCTTATTATTTCTGAAATAAACAACTTTACATATAAAACTACTTTTAAAGAGAAAATATTGTAAGACTACAATGGAAATCGCCGATTTTTAACAGAAAACTCATGAAAAATGGGATAATCTTGTTTTTATATGTAGTAATTTACATCCTTTAACACCCTATGTAATCAGAACCCACGTTTTGCTTGTTCAGGATACTGAAAATCAATTGATAGAAAAATATCTATCAACGGTAGCGCTTAAACCATTCAATTTTCTACAAATTTGATATTCACTGAGATTTGAAGAACCTGAAGGCGGTTGAAGTTTCAAACGGATATACTTTGAATGTACTTTACATGAAACTCCAGCTTATTGAACATTTTCTAAAAACTTTGGCCGCGAATATCAATAAGGACGGTTAAAAATAGCGAAGGTCTGATTATCGTTGAAATTATTGAATTTTCGATAATTAAAAGTTTAATTTTCTTTCGGTGTCTTCCTACATCAAATAATGAAATCACACTTTTTCTCTTAATGAAATATATTCTTCAAAGATAAATAATAAAATAATGTGAAGTACAATTTTTCAGAAATATTACTATTTTTCGCGTAAATTTGCTTGAAACATAGGCAATTTGTTCGAAAAACGGTCGGAAATTTTCTGCTTACATTTTTTCGTCGCATATACCAAAGGGCAGTTAAACAATCAGTGCTGGTTCCATATTTGGTGAACTCCCTGTATTTTCGAAGATAGCATTGAAAAGTACAATATTGTTGATAAAGAATTTTTCTTAAAATCTGTTCCAAGCATTTAAATCTTTATAACTGGTCAAATTTTTTTTAAAAGGGTTTTTTTCAAAATTTCTTCTTAGGATAACGCAAATAATTTAAAGACGTTCTCAAAAACGTCTCCAATTTTTGCTTTCCATGAATGGACCAAAGGACACTTAAAAATGACGCAGAAATGATCTCATTTTCCTTGAAATGTTCGAGTAATTGAAAATGGCAACAATTAGAAATAATGTGATAAAGCAAGGGCTGTTGATACGGCTATAGATTTTTATATTCATTTATTGCGGTTTCGTTTAAAAAGAAATGAAAAAAAGAAAATTTTATAGAAAATATTTCAAAGAAAAGGAAATTTATTGTTAAAACAGAACATAAATTACGCTGTAATATGCACAAAAGAAATATTAATTGTATTAAAAACGAGATACATAAGATTAAAATTATGGTGGTAAATTTATGATAAAATGAATGGAACAACGGAGAGCGGTATTGTAAAGAGAATAATGATCTATAAATATTCGTATGAACTGAACGAGATCATAAATATCACACTATATGCTGGTGTGACAAGAAACTAAATAATGCTGAAAGTATAATAAACCAATCTTTAGTCACTTCTCAAGATTTGTTGCATTACGTTTAGTGTTTCAGTGTTTTTTTGTAATCCAAATTTTTGTGTTGTTGAACTAATCCAATTAAATTTGAAAGTACAGTCATCTCCGGCTATAGTGAACTTCAGATGAAGTTCACTATATTCGATGATGTCAAAATTAAATAGAATTTTTCCATAATGCTTGATTTTATGAATATTGATATCATATATCAGCTAAATACAGTAACAGCAGGAACAGAATATTTATTTGTTCTTAAAAATCAATTATTTTCAATTATTTACTTCCTACTTTTTCATTGCTAATTTCTCTAGATCCTTCTCCCGAGTTGGTGTTCTCTCCATACTTGACTCTAAATTGTCCTCTATGTCTAAGTACATTAATGCAGTCTTGACACTCAACGCCTCTTGCACTGGTTTTGAACACCGTCCCACTCTCCGAAAGCCTTTTTACTCGCCTAATAACATACGAGATGCATTCGATGGCGGGATGGCGCAAACGGCTAATGAAACTGATCCCTTTTCCGTGCACCACGGAGGATATCGCCAGGCTGTGACAGACGCGTGCTTCCTGTCCCCTATGTAAAACTCAACGCTCTTTATTCCGTGGAATATCAAGTAACACGTTGAAACGAAGCAAGCAATCGCGCATCGCCACTGCCAGTTGTAGCCTACGCAGGGCACGGTCTTCGTTTCCGCAGTGAGACTTGAATGGCATAACGTATCAGGAAGATTCCCGTTCCAGGTCCGTTAATTTTACCTCAGGAGAGAGTTCTTTGGTTACGAACTTCGGTCGACGATATTTTTCTCAAGTTGCCTAGCGTTGGAAATTGTGACACTGAGGCGATATCTTCTTTTCCACGAGAGAATTTATTTCCTGGACGTATTTCCTAAGTCCACTATAGCCGAGGTTCAGGTTCACTGTAACCGAGTCTTCGTATCCTTGTTTGTGATGTAAGTGAAACGGGACCAGTGACTTAAGTTCACCATAACCGAGGGTTCACTATATCCGTCTTCACTATAGGCGGAGTGGACTGTATATGAAGAGACATTGAATACTTCTACAAGTAAATAAAAAACACCTGCTGGAAAAGAAAGGATAATAAGGACCAATGAAGAACAGTATGGACGTTTGAGATTGCGGCGGAAGAAATAGTTGTAGCAGTAGTAGTAGTAGTAGTAGTAGTAGTAGTAGTAGTAGTAGTAGTAGTAGTAGTAGTAGTGTAGTAGTAGTAGTAATGGTAGTAATAGTGGTAGTAATAGTGGTGGTAGTAGTAGTGGTGGTAGTAGTAGTGGTGGTAGTAGTAGTGGTGGTGGTGGTAGTAGTGGTGGTGGTAGTAGTGGTGGTAGTAGTAGTGGTGATAGTAGTGTAGGTGAGTAGTAGTGGTGGGTGGTAGTAGTAGTAGTAGTAGAGTAGTAGTGGTGGTAGAGCTAGTAGTAGAGTAGTAGTGTGTGAGTAGTAGAGTAGGTAGTATGGTAGTAATAGTGGTAGTAATAGTGGTGGTAGTAGTAGTGGTGGTAGTAGTAGTAGTGGTGGTAGTAGTAGTGGTGGTGGTGGTAGTAGTGGTGGTGGTAGTAGTGGTGGTAGTAGTAGTGGTGAGTAGTGTAGAGTGAGTGGTAGTGGTGGTAGAGTAGTAGTAGAGTAGTAGTTGTAGTAGTAGTAGTAGTAGTAGAGTAGAATGGTAGTAATAGTGGTGGTAGTAGAGTGGTGGTGTAGTAGTAGTGGGGTGTAGTAGTGGGTGGTGGTGGTATGTAGTGGTGAGGTGGTGGTAGTGGTGGGTAGTGGTGATGGTAGTAGTAGTAGTGAGTAGTGTAGTAGTAGTAGTAGTAGTGGTGGTGTAGTAGTGAGAGTAGTAGTGGTTGTGTAGTAGTGTAGTAGTATGGTAGTAGATGGTAGTAGATGGTAGTGAGTAGGTGGTGTAGTAGAGTGTGGGAGTGGTAGTGTAGTAGTAGTAGTTAGTAGTAGTGTGGTGGTGTAGTGTAGTAGTGGTGTGTGTAGTAGTAGTGAGTATTGAATGTGGTAATGTGGTGGGTAGTAGTGGTGGTGGAGTAGTAGTGTAGTGAGTATGGTGGTGTAGTAGTGAGTAGTGAGTGTGTGAGTAGTAGTAGAGTAGTAATGGTAGTAATAGTGGTAGTAATAGTGGTGGTAGTGGTAGTGGTGGTGGAGTAGTGAGTGGTGGTAGTGAGTGGTGTGTGAGTGGTGGTAGGTGGTGGTAGTAGTAGTGGTGGTAGTAGTAGTAGTAGTAGTAGTAGTAGTGGTAGTAGTAGTAGTGGTAGTAGTAGTAGTAGTAGTAGTAGTAGTAGTAGTAGTAGTAGTAGTTTTTTTTTTTTTTTTTTTTTTTTGGAGAGGATACTGTGGAAAATCTCTAACAGACACCCGAAGAGCCGGTGCTCTTGGGTAGTGTGAGCTTGCACCCACTAAAACCACGAACCTCATAATCCTCTTCTAGTTTCCGTCCCGGTACGCTTGTTCAGCATTTCTTCAGGGCGGATACCTTAATTTGGCTCTCTTTGAAGCCTTGTTCTTCGTTGTTTATTCATTAATTCTTCGTTTTTGTTTCTCTATTTCAATGCCGCGCGCCTTGTGTTATGCGGTCAATATGTCGTTTTCTTCTTTCCTCTTTTGCAGTAGGACTTCCCTGGCATACATTGCTACGGCTGTCCATGACTGCTCGGATTTTAGCATGGTGCTAATCAAATTTGTGGGGCTTATTGGGCCTATTCTTGATTCCAGTCTGGTACGCTTTTCCTGCCACCTTTCACATTCAAAGAATGTATGGCGAGCGTCGTCTCTGGTATGTCCACAGTATTGGCAATCTGCTTGGGCTGTGGCCCCAATCCTGTGAAGGAAGGACCGGAAGCACCCATGTCCCGACAGTAGTTGGGTCAAGTAGAAGTCTACTTCCCCGTGTCTTCTTTTCAGCCACGGTTCGATCTCCTAATCAATGTGGCTGTCCATCTTCCTGTGGCATCAGTTTCCCATCTGTTTTGCCACGTCTGGATGGTCTTCTGCCTTTCTTCCCTCTTAAGAAGTGCCCTGTCTTCAGAGAGACTGATGAAGATGCTCTTCTTTTCAAGAGCAAGAAGGTCAATCGGTATGGTCCCTGCGATTACAAGGACTGCGGCTTCTGATACTGTTCGGTAGGAGCTTGCAATTCTCATTGCCGCTCGCCTTTGAACCGCCAGTAGTCTTCTCCTGTAGAGAGCATGTTGCATGGCCGGTGCCCAGATCTCTGCCCCATACATAGGATAGACTCCGTCACGGTCATCAGGAGTTTCCTCTTGTTTTGTGTTGGGCCTCGGACGTTGGCCATTATTCTACTCAGGGCGCCTGTCACCTTTGCTGCCTTGTCTGATGCCCGTTTTATGTGCTCCCAAAAGGAGAGCCTTGAGTCGAGCATTACTCCCAAGTACTTTATTGTCTTAGTGGTCTGGATGTCCTCTTCGAGGATTTTCATTTGTGGTGTCGTATCTATCCGTTTCTTTGTTAATAATACAATTTCTGTTTTATTAACAGCAAGCTCTAATCGGTGTTGGGTTAGCCAGGTTTGCACTCTCCTCATTACCTGGTTTAATCGGGTCTGTAGACCTTCTAGGGGGCGAGCTGTCAGAATAGCTGCTATGTCGTCAGCGTATCCTACCAGGAATGTATCGTCTGGCATGTCGAGGTTGAGTAGGCCGTTGTAATTAGCATTCCAGAGATCAGGTCCTAAGATCGATCCCTGGGCTGCTCCTGCCGTCATTCTTCTACTCCTGTTTCCCTGGTCGGTTTCGTACAAGATAACTCGGTCCTTGAGGTAGTCTCCAATAATTCTCCTCAAGTAGTTGGGAACTCCGAAGTTTCTCAAGGCGTCTAAAATGTCTCCCCAGTTGGCCGAGTTGAAGGCATTTCGTACATCCAGCGTCACTACCATGCAGAGTGGTCTTGTGCGGTGGTTTCCCTCTTCCGTTCGTCCCGCTGCTGCAACAATTTCGCGGATCGCGTCTACTGTGGACTTGCCCTTTCGGAAGCCGAACTGTCTTTCGGATAAGCCACCTGCGTCCTCTATGGCTGCTTGGATGCGGGCTTAAGCATCTTTTCGAACAGCTTGCCCGCCGTATCCAGCATGCACAGCGGCCTGTAGGACGACGGGGCTGTTACGTCTCCTTTGCCCTTGTTAATCAGGCTTCCGTGATCCTGCAATTTCTTTTAGGACCTCTGCCGGGATTCCATCCGGGCCCGGGGCTTTCTTGTTGCTCATCGAGGTCACAGCTGTTGTTAGGTCCAGAGTGGTGAAATATGGGATTTCCTCCTCAGATACAGGAAGCACTTCATCGGGCTTTTTGGGGTGCACAGGAAAGAGAGCGGCAACTATATTTTCCATCGTCTTTGCTTCTAGTATGTTCGGCGGAGATATGTCACCTAGTCTGTTGGTGACGAGTTTGTACCCTCGTCCCCACGGGTCATTGTTGACGTTCTGGATAAGTTCCTCCCACTTCGTTGCCTTGCTTAACGCAATGGCCCTGCGCAGTTTCTTCTTGGCGTCCTTGTAGGCTGTATTTCTTTCCTCAACATCTTTGGAGTCTCTTCTGGCTCTTAGGGCTCTCCGTCTAAGACGGAGGCATTCCTTTCTGAGGCTCGCGATTTCTTCGTTCCACCAATAAGCGGGCCGCCGGTTAGGAACAACTCTCTTCCTGGGCATCGCGGCCTCGCATGCCTGCGTGATGAGGTCCATCGTCAGGTCTACTAGGGCATCGCTACTGGAGGTGTGATGTCTTCTTTCTTCTAGCGCTTCGTATCCGTGTTCAATAGTGGAAGTGAGTTTGGTCTTATCTATTTTGTTTATGTTCCATCTAGTGATGTTCCGTCGGCATTGGGTCGTCTGAGTTTTCTTGATGCTGAATGTGATGTACCGATGGTCGCTTGCGGTGTAGTCCTTCGCGACCTCCCAGTCGCTAATTTGCGCCGCTAGGCGTTCGGTCGCAAGGGTGATGTCCGGTATCGTCCCAGCATAACCTGGTCTACTGAATGTGGGCGTGTCACCTTGATTCAGTATGATTAGGTTCAGTCTTGCCGCCATTTCTAGGATGAACTTCCCCCTAGTATCCGTGTAC
Organism: Teleogryllus oceanicus; assembly: GCA_964035755.1. Taxonomy (NCBI): domain Eukaryota; kingdom Metazoa; phylum Arthropoda; class Insecta; order Orthoptera; family Gryllidae; genus Teleogryllus; species Teleogryllus oceanicus. Next base: position 334,661,886 of record CAXIVR010000001.1, on the reverse strand, counting down.
GTCATCCCCATTCAAGGGCTTTGCCGTTAAAGTCTCCTGCTACAAGGACTTCTCCACTCATATTTCGCACTACGTCTTCGAGGTCATCCAAGTTTCTTTTGAAGTTGTTAATTGGGGTGTTAGGAGTGAAGTAACAGCTAACATAGTAGGTGTAACTTGATTTCGCCCAGTAGTAGTAGTAGTAGTAGTAGTAATAGTAGTAGTGGTAGTAGAAGGAGAAGAAGAAAAGAAGAAGAAGAAAGTAGGATAAGCTATTTTTATGAACGTTAAATGCAGATGCGTAGTTTGTGCGTCTTAAACACTCAAAATAACGATGGCGAACAGCGGAAAAGAGCTCCTTCATATTTTACGAGATCATAATTGGAAGCAAATCCTGCTCTGTACAAAGCCGTTTACACCGCGCGGCGCGAGCGCGGGGCGGCGGCGGGAAACAGCCGCCCTCGCTGCACGCCGCTGCTCAATAGGCGGTTCATCGGCTCCACAAGCGCCGCGAGCCGGCCGACTTCAGCTTCCGCAGCGGCGACGGCGCGGCCGAGTGGCGCAGGCCGTCCGCACTGCGCAGCGCAGCGGCGCAACGGAACGCAACGCAACGCAGCAGCGCAGCCCCGCGCAGCCCCGCGCAGCATCGCGCAGCGCAGCGCGTGGCGGCAGAGAGGCTCCTCCGCGCTCCCTAGGGAGGCTCCGCTTTCCCACTTCCCGTGCTACGCCCGGCTCTCGCACCCTTGCGAAAGGCACTGGCACGGTCTCGTACTTTCTCGTCCCACCACGTTCCGTCCCTCCCGTTCCGCCCCGCCCCGCCCCGCCCCGCCACGCCCCGCCACGCCCCGACACGCCCCGACACGCCCCGACACGCCCCGACACGCCCCGACCGCCCCGACACGCCCCGACACGCCCCGACACGCCCCGACACGCCCCGACACGCCCCGACACGCCCCGACACGCCCCGACACGCCCCGACACGCCCCGACACGCCCCGACACGCCCCGACACGCCCCGACACGCCCCGACACGCCCCGACACGCCCGACACGCCCCGACACGCCCCGACACGCCCCGACACGCCCCGACACGCCCCGACACGCCCCGACACGCCCCGACACGCCCCGACACGCCCCGACACGCCCCGACACGCCCCGACACGCCCCGACACGCCCCCCCCCCACTCTCCCCCCCCCCTCCACGTTCTCTCCCCCGTACTTTCTCGTCCCACCCGTCCCGCACCTTCCCGCCCCTCCCGCCCGCCCCCCCGGCTTGCCCCGCCCCGGCCCGCCTCGTCCAGCCTCGTCCTGTCCCGTCCTGTTCCGTCTCGTCCCGTCTCGTTCCGCCCCGTCCCGTCCCGTCCCGTCCCCCGCCCCTTGTCTCCCTCTCCGGCCTCTACTTTCCCCCCCCTACTTTCTCGTCCCGCCCCGTACCGCTTCATCACCCCCTCTCGTTCCGCCTAATGCCGTCTCGACCCACCTTGATCTGCTTCGCCCCTTTTCGTACCGTCTCGTCCGGCCCCACCACGCCATCAGATGCCTCTCGACTCCCCCCCCCCACCCTTCGCTACGCCTCGCTTTCCCTAGCCACATCGCCTGGCTCGGCTGCGTCGCGTTCCGAACCTCTCCGACCCAAGCCGTTCCCTCGTGAAATAGATACAAAACGTTTTCTACGGTGACATAAAAATTGTTGTGGTACGAATCATTACTGCACGTCATGTTTAAGAAAAGAAAGAGCATCCTCGTGCGAAAACTTTTCGGCATGGTGACGTGATGAGTTCAAAAAAAGACATTTTTGCAAGGTGACGTTATGTTTTATAGATCTCTTAATAAAAAGTAACTTGAGGTTCGCGTAATTGTGCGTCTGATTTATATACGATCGAAGAAAACAATATTTTCGTTTTTGTGTGTATGTGCCGAATCTTGCTTCATCCAACTCTCGCGGCAGCAAGGAATACTTGGCATTGAAAATTGCTTATTTGACTTCAAGTCAATGTCTCGCAAATTCAAAAGAAAGTATGTACAATATATGTATAATTTACCCACACCTTTTAAAATTATTACACATTTTAATCATTCAAGGGAAATTGAAATAGGTAGTAAAAGTATGGGTTTTACATAGCAAATAGGTGCTTTAAGAAACTAATGTTCTCTAGGCCTGTAAAACTACATCAGTAATTTGAATATGAAGTCTTACGCTTATCGTACAAATTCCTACTTTCATTACAAGTAGGAGTTCCAACGGTGAGCTTTAACATAGACTGCAGAAGCGTCTTACTGATATCTCGTTGTCGTAGCTGGCTCTCACAATTCGGCGTTCCTCCTTTACAGCATATTGCTCGTTTCAGGCGCTTAAGTTTAGTAGCGTTTCTACGCTCCTTGGACCTTCTCGAGCTCCAGTAGCTGTATAATTACGAATATTCGCTTGAATATTATGATGTCTGGTCTCTGAGTGGTGCAACTGCAATTACGCTCCGATAGGCACTATAATGGCCCGCGAGAAATGTCTGCTGGGTTGATACAGAAACAGAAAGCGCGAAACTAAGAGATTATGGAAAAGGTAACTCAAAACTATTTTCAGTATTCCCGTAGTATTCCCGAAGATGTTTCAACGGAGATACTAGAAAAAAATAGTGCAGTTAAAATGGATGTTAGTACTTGAATAGTTGGAAATGGAATTGATATTATAATGAAATGTTGCTAAACATGGCGTTGACATCTTTATTAATATTTAAAGTAGTATATAGTAAAAGAGGGGGTAGGAATTTCAGATATCAAGGCAACGTGCGTCGATTTTTCACAACCATTTTCCCGACATATATTTTTATAAGATTTTCAGTCTATAAATAAATATAATTTAAAAAATCTTAATAATGGGTTCCGTTCTAGGTTTTTCCGGATGCAAGTGTGAGAAGTCTTTATGCTGCCGCGTCTTCTCCATAGATTATCATAGTTGTGGCTTGCCATTATCTTCCACTGATAATTCCACTGATGATTTGAATGACTATATGAGGGGTAAATGATCGTCAGGTATCATTAATATGATAACTGATGATGTCATGGTTTTGATGGGATACGTAGTATTTAGAGAAGTCGAACACGTCACAATCGCGTGGGGACACAAACATTCTGTAAGTGGTACTTAAGCTCCTATACTGTCAGAAACTTCCGCATTTCTTTAAGGTAAATTACATTAAATATGAATATAAATTACATTAAAGTAATTATCATGAACGCACATTAAATTTAATGTACACGTACACAACGATGCAAGAGTCAATGCTTTAAGGTCATATCTGGATGGAAAGAATGGAAGATCAAAATGGCTGGCGATTAGGAATACATGAGATGAATGATAAGAGGCAGGAGAAACGAGAGAAACTCTACATTAAATCTACACTGGTTTTAACTTAATGTACAAATATAACCTCTTTTTAATGTACAAGATTACATTAAGTTTCGTGTACAATACATTAATCTACATTAAAGTTAGTGACATTTCTGACAAGTGTAGCCTCTGGCTCCGCCCATTTGGTTGCAACTCCAGAGCTTCTTGCGACGCGCTTGGAGTACAACTAGGGCTTGAGTAAACGGTCGTAGCGTTTTCTTCTTCTTCTTTCTAGGGTCTATCCAGCCGACAGCCGGTTACCATTTGCGTCCCGATGGGACGCATATTCGACCATACACTAGACACCAACACACTTGCGGGCTCCTCTGATCTGGGGTCAGCAGAACTCGAGGCCCTCCGCGAAAACACATACATACAAAGACAAGGAACAAACAATCATGCCCAAGGCGGGACTCGAACCCGCGACCCTTGGGACCGAAGCGCTGAGTCGGTACTCGCTCTTAGCCACCTCGGCCATCCAGGCCAGCCGTAGCGTTTTCAAGTAACTAAATCATCATACACGTTTCTAGTGTCTCTCATACAAATTATACTCTTGCACTTCTCAGAAATATCACTACAAACAAAATCACAACCGAACGTGTGACGCCTAAAAGGTTAAACCTAAGTCTCAACCGAGACAATGTGAGAGAAACTACAAATTTAATAGAAAAATTACGAAATATATTTATACTCATATAATTACGTTTAAATTTGTTGTAAAAAGATGAATAATTCTGTTGTTTTGTTTGTTGCAGGTATGGCTATGAATAATTAACATAATCTCAGAAAGCACTAGCGAAACTTACGAGACGGAAGTAACGTACCTGTATGGTGAGTAATACCAGATTTGCAAAAGAAATCCACGAAGTGGAACATTGCATGGGCACTTACCCTATTAAAATCATGTACTGAACATTGAGATTTCTCCTCAGACAATGTTATATATTGATGCACTAAAAGCAAAACGGTATTTATAACAAATATAAAGCGTGCAAAAAATTTTCATTTGAGAGTAAATGTCAAATTATCTTACTTAGCTCATTTTACTAGGGATATTAATGCTTTTAGAATTTCCCTAAATTATCTCACTAAATTTTATACTGGCCACATACCTGAGAAATGAGACAACAAAGCCTTCCTTCTCACTTTAAAGATACTTACAGGGTTTTGTAAGCAATACAGCGAACTCACAATATTGAATTCAACTGAAATAAGACACTGGCGCAGGCCTGACGAGGTTCGCCCCTTCAAGTCTATTTCCTTAAACCCCACATTTCCACAGGCTTTAAATCGAATCCCACCTCCGAAATCACTATGTAGTTATTAAATCCGTCTACTAACAGTATCATCCACCATATCACCACCAACATCACCATCACCATCACCATCACCATCCTCATCATGAATGCGCCGAACCTCAGAAGAAGCATCACAATATAAACAAACACTTCGCATCACAATTTAAACACCCTTTAATGACAGACCCTTTGGGGACGACTTCACAAAAAGGAATTTCACCATTCGCTGACACTCCAACTCATCTCATAATCGACATTGGTGCTGTGACCTCACTCGCCACCTCACCACACCCCGCTACACCATACCCCGCCACGTGTCGCACCCCTCGATGGCATCCCCGCATCAGACCCCCGCCGCACTGGCCACCACTTCGTCATACGACGTCGACGCTCTTCACCGCGCCCCGCTTTCCGACTCTTCGTTCCTCCGTCTCTTCGTCCTTACGGCCTCCGCCGGCATTCCGATGGCGGCTCCGGCGCCAGGCACAAGACGTCTACGCAGCCACTTCGCGGCCCTCACCCCGCCCCCTCCGTGGCATGTCGACTGCCCACCTCCGCCCTCCCCCCCCCCAACGCCCTTCTTCCCCCCTTCCCGCCCGACTATTCGCCTCGCCCCTTCTCCTCGACTCTTCGCCTCACCCCTTCTCCTCGACTCTTCGCCTCACCCCTTCGCGACGCCCCTTCACCCGCCCCTTCACTCCGCCTTTTTGGCCAACCCCATTCGCCTCACCCATACACCCCTCCCCCTCACCCCGCCCCCTCGCCCTGCCCCCCCGCCCACTCGTTCCGCAGCCTCGCTCCGCCCCTCGCCCCACCCCCTCGCCACGCCCTCGCCACGCCCCATCGCCACGCCCCCTCGCCACGCCCCATCGCCACGCCCCTCGCCACGCCCCCTCGCCACGCCCCATCGCCACGCCCCATCGCCACGCCCCATCGCCCGCCCCATCGCCACGCCCCATCGCCACGCCCCATCGCCACGCCCCATCGCCACGCCCCATCGCCACGCCCCATCGCCACGCCCCATCGCCACGCCCCATCGCCACGCCCCATCGCCACGCCCCATCGCCACCCACACCCCCTCGCCACGTTCTCTCGGCCCCTTCATGGGCTTCCCCCCCCCCCCCCCCTCCACACCACACCTCCACGTTCTGCCTCTGAACGCCTGCCTTTCCACATCCCGTGAGACGGGAGGCATAGGGAGAGGCAAATGCCATCCGAATGGGACTCGCAGTTCTAATTAACTAGTAATAAGCAACTCTTAGTTCACTGGTTCATTATATCATCGTATAAATTAGTCTACTACTCTCGCCCGTCACTTTACCACCGCCTAGAGAGAGTATTCGTTGCGAATGCATTCGAGGGAGAGGGTTCAAATTACGACGCTAGAGGAAGAGTATGCATTAACGTGATTAGAAAAGGGGCCAAGTGGAACATTTTAATTTCCACAGATGATTTCGGAAAACAACTCTCACGCACACCTCAACATTTTGTTGCATAATACGAAGTCGATTAGGAACTGAAGCACTCCGAAAATGACTCATGTAAAAGAAACACACAAAATAAATGTAGTTTTGTACTTGTCACAGCCGAAGTATTATGTAGAATCATATGATGAAATTTCTTTATTTTCTGTTCATATCACAGCAAAAGGATTGATTAAATGAATAAAGTTTTTAATGGGAAGTGATGAATTAATATTTTATATCGTCATTATCTTTTTTCTCATTTTGAACTCAGTGATGCACCGAACTGCATACACGGATTTAGAATCCCCGAACGACCTTAAAGGATCATCTGGCAGCAAATAATTATATATCTTCTATTCTCGTCAGACATACATATCTCCCAACACATTCAAATCACCATTCATGGCCAATTATAATTAAATATTAAATAGAAATATGCAATTTAACTATCCGACAGTACATTAACAAAAGTCTAGGTAAATATTATTTCTGAACGACGATAGGTACCACCATGCATGCTTCTCGCTCAGACATACGTTTTTCGCCACTCTGCTTAATCTGTTACTCTGTTTTTTTAGATAGAAATTTTGTGAGCAACTTCCTTGCAATCTCATCTGACCCAATTCATTTCCCCCTTTCTTTCTCCTCCCGCTTTCTTCTATCAACCCCTTTCACTTTGCCACCTTAAAATATCCCTAGCTGTTGCCAGTTGTGTTTGCCTTCACTTTCTCTCATCAGGTCGCAATGCTTTTTAATGCTTCATGAATATTGGATCTATTTCGGCTAGCTTTTCGGAGTGTAGTTATTTATTATCTCTTTAGCATTCCTTTACGGTCTGAAGCGAAAAGAAGTTGAGATTCGCCCCGAGCAAAAATGTATTCGGAAAGACACAGGATGAAAAAATACGAAGAAAAAAGAATCCTTGCAACTTCTAGATCCCAAACTTCGCCTCGGATAAAGTTTGTAATTCCAGAAATTCAACTCGTCACAGTTCTTATAAAATAATCGACGTTTCGCGCCAGTTCATAAGATCTTGATTTACGATGGAGCGTCAACTTTTTATTGGTGAGGGCCTCCATGAATTTTTTAACGGACGAATATGTTTTAAACATTCCAAACTTACTACACTATGCGTCCCTTCATTATCCCGTTACGCCTGAGAAAGTTGGCACATATCCGGGATAAATTGGCAACCGGCGAAGCTATTCTCTAGAAACAAAAGAGTCATAAAACAAATCGTAAGACGTTGCTTAAAATAACCAACAAATAGGGTAAGGTCCTGTTCTCGACGTTGCAGTGCCTGATAAGGCGACTTCAACGGCCCGTGGAACTGGAGCACTTCCTTGGCCGCAGCCTTTAAGATGGCTACTTTACATGATAGCTTTCGTGTGTTTCAATTATTTAATTGAGGACTGATTATCACATGAACTCATAATAACAGGGCAACAAATTGTTTTTCTTTTTGGTAACAAGAGTAAAAGCCACTGTTTTTTACTAATTCGTGGTCAATGATTTCAGATATGAGCTCATAAAATAGTCAGCACAGAAAGGTTTGTTACCTTTACATTTTTTATCTTTTAGATTTGATAGCCAAAATTTATTTTTAACTTATTGTCCTATACGAGTAATTTTTGTATAATTCGTTTAATATTTGAATCCAAATTTAGTATGAAGGTAGTACAAAAATATATATGAAATTATAATCAAAACTAAATTTGTCTTCCGTTTGCGTGGTGTAGTGTCTTCTTGCTATAAAAACTAACAATTATCTCCTATCATGACTGGGTCCCCATCTTCCATGGTAGCGTTATTCCATAACTAATATTTTGGTAAAATGTCGCATCTGTTTGTTGCTGAATTCAACCATGATGTTCAGGAAGAAGTCTGAATGTGAATGAAGAAAAAGTAAGTTCAAGGCCATTCGATATCAGAATTTCTTGTAATTCCACAAAACATTCTCCGCTAATGACTCATAGTTGTCCTCCTTATGGTTTCCAAGGAACCCGTTCACAACAAATACGAAATATTTCTTAGTTGCGAGTTCTTTAGAGAAAGCTTGATTCCAAAATTTCTATCATTCAACAGTTTTCTGATTTCAGGCCCAAATTTCAGACAAAAATTCCAACTTTTAATTTTGCATCATTAAATTAGGGGAAAATTCTCTTAACACTTCAGTGCAATAAGATGTAGATAATAATAATAATAATAATAATAATAATAATAATAATGATAATAATAATAATAATAATAATAATAATAATAATAATAATAATAATAATAATAATAGATAAGCCCGATAAATGTACGGTTAGTAGAGAAGTTAGCGATAAATGGGTTGAAGTTTTGCCCACTTTATACAACATGTGTTACAGTTGAACAATTGGTTGCGTTTCGAGGTAGATGACCATTTAGGCAATATATGCCAAATTCTGCACGTTATGGAATAAAGTTTTGGGTTTTATGTGATAATAACACACCTTACTTGTTGAAGAGTGTAATATTCCCCCTTATCTAGGGACACCTGGAAAAAAGAGAAAAAATCAAGGCTTGTATGTAGTAATGGATTTGTCTTATGGATGGAAAGGCCACAACATAACTTGTGAACTGGGTCAAATGTTGCTCAAGAGAACTATTACAATAATTGACACAATGAGAAAAGTGAATGTCCTATTGCTCTCCAACTACTGCAGGCAAACGATGTACCCAAGATTACTTCAAAATTGGCAATTACATATAAGATCAGCTTGGTTTCATCCCTTCCAGAAAAATCGAACAAATTTGTTGTACAGGAGAGTACGTTACGTATGGACAAAGAAGTCTGTATGCACGAAAGTAAGAAGCCTATAATAATACTTGACCACAACAAAACAAATGGAACAGTCGATACAATGGACAAGGCGATTGTATCGACACAAAACGGCGACGTTCTACAACAAATAGGAAAATCCAATCATTCGCAACATTGTTTTTTATAATATAATAGATATAAGCGTCTACAATGCCTATGTTGTATGCATGAATGACTGATTGCATGAATGATAATTATGTTAGCTATGTTGTATGCATGAATGATAATTAGAAGTTAAAAACTTCAGAAAAACTTCTGCTTTTTTGAAAATCTGGGGATGCCGTTATTGAAATAAGTAGAAAGAGGAATTACTTTCCTAGAAAGAGAGAGTAAGTGCAACAGATTGTAATCGCAATAGAGGTAATTGAAAAAACTAAAATTTGACAGACTTTTTCACGATAAAGTTTTTGCAGCCCAATCAAAAAAGAGAGATAGATGTCATTGATGTGAGAAAACAGACAATAAGTGTTCAATTGCATGTTGTAAGTGTAGCCGGTAGTGTTGTGAGAAACATTTACAGCGAGTATGCAAACAATGTTATCAGTAAAATCCATTTTCATTCTTTTGAAATAATTTTATTCTGAATTCACTTGTTTGGTAACCTATATTTTGCATCTCTCTAAAGTTTCTTTTCTATTTCTCAGGAATGTGTTTTTACGGATACTCTGATGTTATTTAAGCTTTTCTTAAATAAAACTGAGTCTATATTCGTATTATACACATGCATCTTATGTATAGCAGTTCCTAGCACCTATCAGGTCAGTTTTTACCCAAACGTCCTAAATGTGTAGGCAAATCGAACAACACAACAGGGTATAGATCGGAGTTCGAATTTTATGGACAGTATAGTTACAAGAATTTATTGTGAGTGTTCTGCATAAAGTTTGTAAACGGAGATTAAACAATGATATTAATGAACGCGTAGGCTTCCGCGGCTCGAGTCGATGACTTCTTCTTCGCTGTCCGGGTGACGCCGCGTGGTGGGCTGGGAGGCCGACGTTTCGCCTGACATGTCGCAGGCTTCATCACGGTATGACCTCAGGGTCATACCCTGATGAAGCCTGCGACATGTCGCGAACACGTCGGCCTCCACCCACGCCGTCCAACAAGAAAGTCAATGATATTAATGACTTAAAATAATGTATGCCTACCCGGTGGCCGAGATCGCTACGACAGTAGTTTCGTGTCTGGGACAGAAGGATCGCGGGTTCGAGTCCTGCCTCGGGCATGGTGTATTTGTTTTTATCCTTTCACCCCTTATAATTAGCATATCATTTCCTCTTCACAGTTACCATAACGTTAACTTCAATAGTGGTCGCTAATAACCTAGATGTTGATGTGACCTTAAAAAAATAATGCATCCATTAAAGTATACTTTATTCATTGCTCTCGATATTACTTGCAATAAAACCATTGATGTATGAACAGTTCATGATTACAATCTTTCTTGATGGTTCAGTCTCCATCCTCTCGCGTGTCCGTTGACGATTCTTCGGAATCGCTGATTCCTTGTGAGGTACCGCAACGTGAGAACTTCAACTAAGAGAAGGACAGAAGGGAGATGAAACGGAGAGGCAGAAAGGAGGGGCCAAATGAGTCGCGGTGAAGTGAGATGAGTTTAATTCGGCAAAGGTGGCAAGAAAAAGGGTATAGGGATGGGAGCGCGGTGAAGGCTCGAAGGGAAGGACTACTGTAAAGAGAGGCGGCTTGGAACGGCGAGGGGCAAGGTGGGTTAATGAGGAGGGAGCACAGGTGGCGTTGGCGGCGGGGGAGCGCAGGAGGCAAGTAAAGAGATGTGGAAAGGAAAGTCGTAATGGTGGGCGAAAGGATGGGGTGATTGCTGGGTAGGACGAATTCTAGCGGCCGGCTGCTCTGATCGGTAGTTTTCCGTGGTTTCTCCGATCAACACCAGGCGAATGCCGGAGCAGTACCCGACCAAACGGGCCACGGACCGCGCGCGATCTTTCCTTCCTCTTCCTTGACCTATCCTCTTCCCCTTACACACACACACACACACACTAATATGCTCTACGCTACCACATATTCCGGGAGACCGGTCGGGAGCTTAGAGCTTGTCCCGGCTGGGGCGGTGCCCCGCTGGTGGGAGAGTCCTGGTAAAGGGGAAACCCCACTAGCCGATGGTAGGTCGGCGCCGGATCTCGCCATCCAGCGGGGGAGGATTACCGCCATCTCCCGAGAAAAAAACATGCACTACACTAACGGGACTAATGACCAAAGCAGTTGTCACGCCCGGAAACACGAAAAATCAAACCAAACGGAGAGAAGTGGGAGTGGCAGGGCGTCGCAGGGTGGCGGGACGTAGGAAGTGTTGGGCGGGGTGGGCAGAGGGAAGTGGAAAATGGCGGGGATAGTCAATGCGGGGAATACAAGTTGATGAAAGATGCAGCGAGAGGAGGACTGTAGGTGCGGGGCGATTTATGGCAAGGTGAGGGAATCGGGATGGGTTGGGTCGGGTCGGGTCGGGTTGGGACGGATTTGGATGGATTGAGAAAGTTTTGGACGGGTGGAGACTTTTTGGGTGGGTGGAGACCTACTGGGATGAGTTAGAACGGGTTACGGGGTGGGATGGGGTGTGGAGGTTCTGGGCGGAGAGGAGTAGGGCGATGTGGGACCCAGGAATTGAATTATAGGGAACCGATAACTCGGTCACCTGCACGCAAATTACATGCACCCACCGACCGTGCGGCGCCGACAAGAAAGCAAACACGCGCCAAGCGAAGGCGGGATGGGGGGGGCGCCGGCGAAATTAATATTCGTCCGATAAAAGGAATTGCAGACGAGGGACGGCACATCGATTCGCGAGGGATGCGCGGTTACTTAACTTGATGAATAGGAATGTGTGGGATCGATGGAAAGACGTTGTTGAGACGAACTGGACAGCGGTTGGTGCTTCGACTTAAGGCTGTCACGTTTGTGAATAAGAGACCGAAGACATCTCTCTAAAAGATGACCGGTTTTTTCGAGTCGATCGACACACCGTTGTGTTATTCTTTTTATGTTTTGGTATTGCAACTTTTAAAGGTTGAAAAATGTGGCTTGTTATTTTATAATGCATTTTTATTTGGTAGTGACATTATACAAGAAATGTGATAAGTGCTCAAGGATATTAAATGGTATAAAAACAAATTAGTCATCGACCTTTTGAAAATAAGTTACACAGGAACATTATTATTAAAAACACCCTTTAGTAGAATTATAAATTGACTTCGGAACAGTAACATACGACACGTTGACTTTGTGTCTATTTTCCTGATGAAATAACTATTTTTTTTTACTATTTTGAGAGTAAATTGTACTTTCCTTCTTTACATAAGTTCGTGTTTTGACAAACATGAATAAACGAATATTTCGTGCAGATTGTCTTAACAAGGAACCATAATTATATTCATAATTATTGATAAATGTTTAAGACGTATTTATTTTATAGTATTGGCTAAGTTAATTAAATAAATATAAATAAAAATGAAAGTAATGACATTTGATGAATAACTTCTCTGAGAGTGTGTAACCGATTTCAATGGTTTGTAGTTAATTCTTTATGTAAATCAGTATCTTATCCATTTGATAGTTAGTCACCAATGTTTTGGTGATACTCATTGTCACCAGCACCCATAGTATATTTTAATACAATTAAGAACAATAATTATGAACACGTTTAAAAACAATAGAAAAACCCATCTGGATCAGGTTTTTTGTCCAGTTTCCCTGATCTTTGAGCAGATGTTGAGATGGCCACTTGTTTTGCTACTGGACATAAATGTAACTTCGTTATCTGTGCATGTCTTCTAGAATTCAGTGGGAAATATAGTTATTCAAATTATCGTTCTGCATGTTGTCGCGGCAGGAAGTATTATTCCTTGACGAGGGTTGTGATCTCTAGGGTAGGAATCACAGAATTTTGAAAACGTGCACAGACTTCACTTCTTCCCATAGCACGTCACATACAGATTTTAACTGTTTTTGACGTAAAATAAATAAATAAAAATAAACTATCACGTGCCTGTACATGAGATCGAGATGAAACATGGATTTCAACAACTGTAATGCACTCAGTACAGTCTAGTGAGAAGAGTGTCTCTATTGCTGCTATTTCATTTATTACCCGATAAAATGTCTATACTCAAGGTAAGGTCCTATTGAAACAACGATCGCAGTAAACAGAATCGTTATACAAAATATTTTAAACTGGAAAGTCTGTATACAATACCTACCACTTTTGAAGATTTAGTTAGATTATTTAGTATTCGTTCCAATTATCCCAGCAAAGCGGGTGTGCTGTACTAGAACTTAAATGAGAGTTTACACAATGATCCGCCATTAACGATAATTTGTTTATATTGAATTTAGTTTTATCGTTAATTCATTGTTCACCAGTAATAAATAAACTTTAAACCCGGAAAACTATTATATAATTTTCTAAAGATTTCAATACCTGGAAAGAGAACGTTTTATAATAACACGAATAATAAATCTGATCGTTTATTCGTGATATTCAGGCAAGCAAAATCAAAAGAAAGCTATTTACCATTGAGCGTTTTCGTGAAAATGGTGTTGCACGTCTAACTCTGCAATCTTTTTTCTCAAAGTCTCTGACGGATGCAACATGACTTTGCATCGGCTTTTAGAGCTACTGTCAAAAACTTTGCTATATTTAGTGATAGCTCCAAATAACGCGTCATTATTACCAAAACCCACAGTACTCTTCTCCCGAAGGATATTCTCTTCTATTTTGCCCTCTCCACTCAATACCAATGGTTCTCTGAAACACTAATCCTTTTTGGAGGAAATACTGACATTACCCGCGTCGAGTGCCTCTAAGAAAGATTTACATGGAATACGGTTTGCACGGTAGAACTTATTCCTAACCACTTACGTGCGATTCAGAGAATACCAGTAATATTGTTAAGACCTTTTGTACAAAGTATCTGATTCTAAACCACAATTTGTTCGGTAATGACTCGACATAAGCTTTATGCTGCGACCTGTGGCATATCACAATACGAGTGAAAGGCACCGGTTTGTCTTGTTCGTCTTGTTCAAGGAATTCTCAACCACAATTCTCTTGTACTATGTAACAGAATTGTGCGAAAAATCCCCTCGATTTTGTTCGAAGAATGGGAAACCTAAAATGCTCAATATTTAGTTAAGTCCTCATTGTTTTTTGTTTAAATGAGGAAATATTTAAAACAGACTAAATTTACTAGTAATGTCGTAAAACCAAGTTGATTCACAGGACAGCTGTTATGTAGAGTAAAACATTTTTGTGTTTGGTCGCGAAATAAGCTTTTCGCTCTCAGGAAAAAACAGCAGGAAATGGCGTTCCACAAAAGTAACAATTTTAGAGAAATAATATTTTTGTGCGAACCAACGATGTATTAAATGATAGAATTTTACGTTATTAAAGAACAGTGCTACTGCGAATATTCCATTTGAAAGGAGGGTTTTAAGCTTAAATTTTGAGGTTATAAATTCTACTATTTCAGTACTTCTCTTTAGATAATTTTCTTTTCTTTTTTAATCCTTAACACTTTCCTTCATCTATACACATCTTAAACATATCGGTAACAAACGGAACACTATGATAACATCGAAATAAAAAAATATGATTCAATAGTCGATCTGCAAAGATATTTTTCCTCCAAATATAACGACAAGACTTTTTTTGAATTTGCGGTTCAATATGATGTCTGTATTATTTAACCCGAGAGTGGGAGCGCGTGATGTCTTTTGAGAAAAGCTTTATGCACGTCACTCGCAGCTTATTTTTCAACTGCTTCCGGTTCTTTTCGAGAAATTTCATCGCGAAGGAAATATGACGCGGCGTGGGATAAATGAGTTACCATGCGTCTCCTATCCTTCCTACTCCTTGTTAGGCAATTAAAAGGAATTGACGGTCCAAACACACAGCAAGCGGCTTTGCGGTAATCACACACAATGCTAAATGATATTTTTATTCACTGTAACTTATCTATATTTTACCACTTTGCGTGTTTATTTTAGTTTGCTTTCTTTGCTTACTGCTTTAGTAGGTATTTATGGTAAATAAAATACACTTGTGTGAAACATACATTTACTATTCCTAATTGGTCTAATATACTTATATTATCATAATATATTTATATTATATTAATATATTTATATTACGATATTATATTTATATTACATTGTAAAATATTTACATTATATTATTTATACAGTTATTACAGTTTTAGTATTTTCAAATGGTTTTTGATACAGAAGTTTTTCTTATCTATACGTGCTAAAAAAAACAGAAAAACTATATTGAATGTGTGGAGCTAGCGCATGCTCATTAAACACATGATGTACATTTGTAAAGGTTATTTGAAAAGAAAACAGAACAAAAAAGAAATTATTAAAACACTTGTTGGTAATAAACTTAAAGTAAACTTTAAAATACTCACGTATTTATAAAAGAAATAAAAGTGTTCATTATTTACTTCCTCCTTGTCAGCTAAGTGGGGATCGAGTCCCTCCACCCTTCAATTCTCGTTACGAAACCTGATTTACCCTTGATTGCTGATTTATCCTTGAAAATACATTTTATTACATCAGCGCGAATACTTTTGTTAAGAATCATTGCAAAAGACGCTCATTTTTTTCTGTATTCAATAACTTAGGAATGGGATCCCAGAATTTTGAAAACGTGCACAGAATTCTCTTCTACCCATAGCACGTTACACACCGTTTTTAGCTGTTTTTGACGTAAAAATAAATAAAATAAAATAAACATGACGCGCCTACTGCCAGATCGAAGAAGTACAGACTATCACAATAATGTAAAACTCGTGAACATTTTAACCGTAAATATACAATACATGTAATATTTGTGAATAACAAGGTATCATTGAATCAGGAAAGAAATTGATACCAGCTATATAAAGCTAAGAACAAATTGCATACACGCCTGTCGGTTAAAAAGAGGTTTTTCAAGATCTTATGAAATTATGAATATAAAAGGCGAAATGTGTTTAGGTGACGAAGGCATAGAAACCCTTGTCGTTTATCGCGTATTTCACTACTTCACATTAATTTTTGGATTCCTTAATTACCCAGGATCGTGCAAACAAAATATAGATTATAATTAGAAATTTATGTTATTAATATAAAAGATTTTTGAAAAATTGCATTAAATAATTTACTTATTAATTTCAAGCAGCACGATAAAATACAGTAATAATAATATTAATAATAATAATAATAATAATAATAATAATAATAATAAGCATTAAATTACCATTGGTGAAATATAATGCTATAAGGCTGAAAAATTGTTTTGTGTTTTGAATTAATTACAATAACAGCGGCATTTCTCAGACAATATAGTTAAAGTGGCGATGCTCCACGGTGCAAGCTACTTATCAACAATTTCAGAGATCCTCGAAAACTATTCTGTTGCATTTCAACAACGCGTTCGTTCCCATCGTCCGACGTCAAGCGCGGTTCATCGCTGCAAAACTCCTGCGGCGGCGTTCTTGAAGAGGTCCGCCCGCCACCGCCTTCGAGGAAGCAGGCACTCGCTCCGGCGCTCCGACAAGGCGCCCACCCCTTGGGAGCAACGCACAACCCTCCCTTCCGGAGAGGCGGTGTTTGGAAAACGTCGAGCCAAGGGTTAATAACGGGAAATGAAGAGGCTCCTCTCATCGGGTAGGAAATGGACGTGGGCGCCCCGCGGCGGTGGTGGGAGGGGAAAGGAGAGGGGGAGGGGGGTCAGAGCGGCGCCTCGCATCGCTTCCCGTCAACTTCACTCTCGATAGAGCGTCCAGGAGCCCTCAGCGATACTTCCTGCCCATTCGCTCCGATTCATTGCGAAGAACGCTTTGAAAAGACAAGTGAGGCTTTGGGTCTTTATTGGGACGCGGAACTCGCCTTCCTGCGAGGTGGATAAACAATAATGAGGGCCCGTTGGGCTCGAACACCTTCGTTTTGTTCCTTTTAATCATTCTCTACTATAATGTTTGCTTTCTTTCTCCTTTTCTTGCTAAAAAAGATAAGCATTCGGTGAATTCAAGAAATAACCAGTGCACAAGGAAATAGACATCTCAGAAATCAATTTTGACTTAAATGAAAAATGTAATTATAAAATGTTCTGTACCTACCAGTTGTTATTATTCTTATTAATACAAATAATGATAACAACAACCACAACAACAACAACAACAATAATAATAATAATAATAATAATAATAATAATAATAATAATCCATAGCCCATTGTATATGGTGCTCCTACTGTAAACGACTGAAAGTGACCAAGGAAACCAGGGAAACCACTGAGATGGGCAGTCGAACCTCCGACACGATTCCAGCAAGCACTAACTCAGTGCATCCTTTAATGTATCCACAATCGCTGCGAATGCGTGAACTTGTACCTTCCCCCATACGGTGGTCCGGTTTTTAGCCGTTTCCCAGGTTAAATAAATAAAAAGTAAATAAATAAAACCAAAAATCTTGCGAATCAGTTACGCGAATACGGGGATGTCAGGTCCGACCTGGACTAGCGCTCTCGGAGCGAGACCGAGAGACAGAGGGCCTTCCCTAAAACGAGAAAAAAGACACCTCGTGTGAAAATGTCCTTTCATTACAGCGCCGGTTCCACTCCGCGGTTTCTGTCCCCTCCCCCCGGCGCCACAATTGAAGCCCGGTCCGCCCGTGCCAGCGCCCCCTCCCAGCCTCTCGCGCCGTCCACGCCCCCTTCCCGCTCTTCCTACTATGGCCCATACTGGGGAAAACGCGGACAAAATGCTCCTTTGTTGTGGAATTCGCGATAACGCGTAATTGATTGGAGGAGGTTCAGAAGAAACGATGGACGTTTTCGTGATAATCAGAAATGTCGAGTCTAAACCAGTCCAAATGAATTTGCCACTATGGAGTAAATGCCAATTAAATCATTATCATCTACCAGTTCACCCACTTCTTCCCTTTCTCTTTTTACCGGAAAAATCATCTTATACTCACTTTAGAATCCCACTCTTTCCAAAATATTGTTTCCAGTTCCATTTTCTCCTTTTTTATCTGGAATAAAATTTTCATCTACTGTCTCTATTATACTGAACTTCAGCACATAATTATTTTTTAGATCCTCAATCCAATTTTTGCACAATAGGCTTTTAGTCTCTAGGAATGCTTTAGGGAATAGCTTTATCAAAGCACTTTTTGTCTAGATTTGTTTCATATTTTTATCTATTTAAATAAATAAATAATCCCGTCAATAAAATGAAATTGGTAACTATAACTTCGTAGAACGGGAGGTCCTATTTTGGATTCTCGCCAGAATGCAGGTTTTGAGAAAACAATTAAATAATTTGAAGCCATCAATTGTGTAGGATGATTTTATCAGTCAGCTGCCCTGATTGGTCATCCCTGTGGCTTTCTCCGACCACCACGTCAAAGACCTTCCTTATGATTTTAATTCACTGAACGCCACATTCGATTCAATTTCAAGTTACATAGTTGGCAGGCGTAAATTAAACATCCGTGAACTAGTTTTTAGTTCTTTTTTATAATACTAGTATCCATTTCTGTTCATTTTGTCAAGTGTAGGAACAGAAAAATGTTGCTCCAAGGAGGTTGGATTTAAAAAAACTAATGAAAAGAATAAATATGTTTTCTGTAGGAAATATAACAAAAAAGTAATGAGGAAAACCTGAAAAACGTTAATTCGAATAACCCAAGAAATAATGGGAAAATGTGAATTTGAAAACCTGATTTTTTCTCCGGCCGAATTAAAGATTCTCTACGTCTGTGCGCTTTCTGGCAATGGTAATAATGGCCCAAAAAATGTGACAAGATATGAAATATGAGACACTGAACATTTATCATCTCATACGTTCCTGAATCATGCAAATACAATGGTTTTAAAACAATGAATTTTGTCGCTTTTTGCATCTTTCAAACTACCGTACGTTCCTCATCCCTCGCCTCCAGCTCCCTCACCTCGGCCAAAGCGACCGCGCACTGGATCGATGCGGTCTCCGCGACTGCACTTTCCATGAAAATTGATTAAATTTTCGCGAGGAAACAAGGAAGAAAAATCTCGGTAAAAATCTTAAGCGGGTAGCGACGCAGGCGGAGTGTATGTGCAAAGAACGACGCGGAAGAAAATGGCACGAAAATATTATAGAGAGCCCGCTGACTCGGGAAGTTCACCATCACCACGACCACACCCAGTTTCGCCGATGCTCCCCGCTCCGCCCCGTCCGCCCCGCTCCGCCCCGCTCCGCCCCGCTCCGCCCCGCTCCGCCCCGCTCCGCCCCGCTCCGCCCCGCTCCGCCCCCGCTCCGCCCCGCTCCGCCCCGCTCCGCCCCGCTCCGCCCCGCTCCGCCCCGCTCCGCCCCCCCGCCTGCCCCGCTCCGCCCCGCTCCGCCCCCGCTACCCCATTGTCCTCCCTGAGAAAGAATCCGCAGAAGCATTCGAGGTTCGCAATGGAATTTGCGAATGAAAAACGGTCACCTCGAGCATTTCAACGAACTTTCTTTCTCTATATTAAAACACATGAAATTATGAGGTGTTTAATGTGATTTAGTGCCTCAGAGCGAAAAAGTTTGTATGAAAGATCCATTTAATTACACAAATTGATTTAAGTGTGAATATTAACTGAATCACGTGCTTCTCAGGAACGTAAATTTGTGGAGCGCAAAATGTCAGAGAATGTAAAGGTCGATTATTAAAGGAGCAAAATGTCCTCATCTGAACGTTTCTTTATTCCAGAAATATTTAAAGACTTCTATTTTAATTTTTTGAAAACGCGTACAATCACATGTTGTAATCGTACGTAAAATTTCTCAAATTAGAAACAAAACGCACCAATGTGTTTATTACCGGATCTTAACACTCATAATCTTCAGTGATATGTCTCGTTTCTATGACACTTTGTGTGCCTTCAAATATTTAATTTCAAGGTGTATATGTATGCATTTCTTTTCACGATTAAATGCACAACATTGAGATGTCACACACATTCACAAATTGAATCACCATAAAAGGAACTGGCTCTTTCTCGGCAGAATATCATTAATAATATCATTCATGCATTTCTAAGATCCTGAACTACGAGTGTATTTTGGAAGAAACGATAATTTCCTAATTACGTATGGTCACTTGATCATCACATGGTTTGCAAGTTTTTCCATTGAAAATTACATTAGGAATACGTATTACAACTTTGCCTTCCGACAGGCAAGAAAGAACTGGAGCAACTGCAAATTGAAGAGTATTTGACACAGAGAAACCTGCGTTTAGCGGTCTTTTTTTGTTCCAGAATATGGCCGTTATATCAGGTTGCCGCTTAATGGAGGTTATAGTAATAAGGGAAGGAGAAAAAGTGTTATTATGTTAATTTCAGTCGAGTCAGATACTCTTTACATAAATGTTAATGTCGACCGGTTTTTAGTTTTCACGGAAGACATAAAATACCAATTTGTTTTCACCAGTGCACTCAAACAACTCATACATTAAACCTTACTATTCTCCGTTTTACACTCTTTTTTCACATCATTGCTTGTTTCTTCCAATTCTCAGACATGATTCTCAATTATAAGGCGCAATTAACACCCTGTAAAAACGTCAATGTGCGCATGAAAATAATCCTCTATTACCTGAAAAAAGTCCTTCCGTCAGTTAGCATCTCAAAATTTCTCTGATCAAAGTAATCTGGCAATACGCCCTGCCACACAATGATCCTGAGTCAACAGAAATCTCCACCACTCTACCAAATATAATACCACTGCTTAAAACAAAGTTTAGTTAAACAAAGTTTAATATAAAATTTTCAGCAACTTTAATGCAGGTTAGTCTACAAAATGTGCGTGGCCGTTGAACGTCAGAAAATATTTTGTATAAACGAAGAAATATTTACGCAGGTGATATGAAAAAAAAAGAATAAACAAATAATGAAAAATTAACTGCTAATAGTGGTGACGGCTTAATGAGTTGTCAGTTTTGGTAGGTATATTATCTGAGGAAAATAATAAAAAATGTATAATCAGGGCCTCTTCACTAGGATATGGAATATTTGCATCGGGTAAATAATTTCAATAGCCAAAATGACGACTTGTGAGGAAAGGCATATTAAGAGCCGAAACTAGATCGTTTAGTCGTCAATCATCAAAATTGATTTGAAAAATCGTATGCAGAAGCAAGAAAATTTCATAGTGCACAATAAAAAAAACTAATTTTTTTTAAGTATCGGTGAAATTAATAATGTTTAATAGATAGCGTACGATTTAAAACAAATTTGAAATATAGCAGGAATATCATGTTTGTTCAATTCATAATACTAACACGAATGAGAGACAAAATTAAACATGTGCCAATTAATTTGTTTAAATCCATATTCCGTCAGTATCAAAACCGGTCAAATTCAACTTTCGGTCGATTTCAGAATCAAGTAGAAATATTTTTTATTAGTCTTTATGCAAAACAAATAAAAAAACGGTAACCTAAATCAGAAAATCGAATAACCCGAAAAAGTCGAAACGAATAAAAATGGCGAAACCTGTAAATCAAAGGTTTTTATAATATGAACAATAATTGACTGGTTTTCAGCCATCGTATTAAATTTTCTATAACTCAATTTTTCCATTTTTGACTACGTAGTACAAATTAATAAGACAGAACGAGCAACATGTTTGTCATCGATTCCATTTGCCATTTCTCACGCGATTACAACACAAGACACTAGATCAAGGATCATCATTACAGATTTCTCAAATGGAGCGGATCCCTGCAGGCGGAGATACCTGGAGAGGGGGAAACCCCGCAAAGCGACGTGTAGGTCAGCACCGGAACTCACGTTCATGTGGGGAGGAATCACTGCCAACTCTCCTGATATAACATACACTACACTTATGGGGCTAATGGTTTCGATATTTGACGGAATCAATCCTAACTCACTGACTCACTCAACATGTAGCCCGAATTAAGTGGTCACTGTATGAACGATGCAAACTAGTGAAACGTTGGTCATCAATTCCATTAGCCTATCGAGTTGCGATTAGCGCCTGAAGGGGCAGGCCACAAGGATGTGCGTGGCCGTCCGGCGTGGGCGGCGGGGCGTGCGCGGGCCGGGGCAGGCGGGGGGGGTGACGAGGGCAGCAAGTGCGTTGCGGCCAGGAGCCAAGGGGCGGCGGTGCAGGCGGAGGCAGGGGTGGCAACGCCTTCGCGTTAGCACGTGCGAATAAACGCGCGCCGTAATTAGACGGCGAGCGCGCGATCGATAGGGCAATCGATACGGTAACCGACGGGCGGCGGCGGCGGCGGCGGCGCGGCAGTGTGGTGTGGTTGCGAAGACGCGGAGTGTGGGCAGCAGTCCGGAGAGCCTGCGGTAGTAGCAGGCGCGGCGGAGGTTGGGGCGAGCAGTCGCCACGGCGCGCTGCCCGGTTGCGGAAGGTAATGGAATTGCCGATGGCTCTCCGAGGAGGCAGCTCGCAACGAGTATATGAGCAGAGTGTCAAGTGTGTCTCTTTCGTCTTCTTGTCGACCGGACAACAGAGGGACCAATGCGATATTTGCGCTGCCATGTGTTTGATGAAGACAAGTAAGTGATTATATGGACGTGAAACTCTCTTTTCGTTGTGTAGCACGTTATTTCAACGTTTTCTTTTGGGACGAACAGAAATATATGGTTTGATTGAATTACAATTTAGATATTGGTAGTTAATAATAATAATAATAATAATAATAATAATAATAATAACAATAATAATAATAATATAATGATATTATAATAATAATTATTATTACTAATATTTTCCAACCTTACTTCACCCTCTGTAAATATTTGCATTCATTAGACCACATTGAATCAGTTTTATTTTCTTTCCTGCATTGGATTTCTGTACCACCTAAATATTCCTCTTTTCAAAGCGCATTTTTCCACACGATAAAATAGTATACGAAAATATCAAATTTCTTTTCAAATAATTGTTTACCCTTTGTGTCCAGGGTTTGATGAGTTCTTCTTTTAAAGGTACGTGCATATATTTGTGAATCTGTTTTCATTCGTTACAAAGGGATGTGCTCAAATAATATTTATTCTTTGTAATAATTTAATATTGTAGCGTAGTTTCCGTTGATTTCTCATATATATTTGACTCTTTTAGTTAGTTAGTTTAGTTAATGCCTTATTTTACGTGGCGAGACTCGGGCCATCAGGCCCGCTCTGCTGTCTAACCACGCAAATTTCGCTACGCTCCTTTCACCACCTAGCGGAGAAAGGAGGTATTATCTTGGGCGACGAAACAGGCGGATCTCAATTTTGCTCAGAGGCTTCTTGCCTCTGCTTGAGGATCTTTTACATGTAGTAAATCTAATACATGGGACAGCCGGCTTTACTTCCCCTCCGACGGAAGGCGTACGAAGGATTTTTTTAAACTCTTTAATTTCCATATTTCCATATCGTTGAGTCCAAGAATTTTCTAACGATTCTACTCTCCATTATATTTACCCTGCGATTATACTTTTACGTTGTAGAATACTTAATATAGAAAACATAAAGTAATTTTAAGAACGTTGATGACAACATTTTAACGAATATACAGAGGATCCCTGTGTTGGCATATCAATGAATATGCGTGCGTGTGAGTCCGCGTGTGGACGAAAGAGCGTGTGTGGTTAAGTGCGAGTGCGTGAGTTTGCACGAGCAGCGTTTGCTACATTTTCGCAGCCACGCGCAGCGATGCATCCGCTAGATGCGTTCGGCGACCGGCAAACAGACAGATATGCGAATTACAACCCGTGGATTACCACGCCAGCCCCACGTCCACCCTCCTAGCACCCGCCGCGGCAAATGCTTTATCAAATAGGTTGGGTGCGCGGACGGAGATTAACGCGCGCCAGAGGCAAAGCGGGGGTAGGAAGGGATCGTTAGGGCTGATCGGGAAACCTCGCAACACACTGACGCAGCGCACCCTTCCCTCGCCCATGTCCGTGCCATTGTGAACTGTTTCCGCGAATCCCGACATCAACAGCGGCAAGGACGCCAGGCGGCAGGGGCGACGGGTGAGCGGTGGTGGCAGAGTGGGATGGGAGGGGCTGGCGGAGAGATAGAGATCGTGGCGGATCATAAGCGGGGGGCGAGAGCGGGGCGAGAGCGGGGCGAGAGCGGGGCGAGAGCGGGGCGAGAGCGGGGCGAGAGCGGGGCGAGAGCGGGGCGAGAGCGGGGCGAGAGCGGGGCGAGAGCGGGGCGAGAGCGGGGCGAGAGCGGGCGAGAGCGGGCGGAGCGGGGCGAGAGCGGGGCGAGAGCGGGCGAGGCGTGGCGAGAGCGGGGCGGAGCGGGGCGAGAGCGGGCGAGGGGGGGCGAGAGCGGGGCGAGAGCGGGGCGAGAGCGGGGCGAGAGCGGGGCGAGAGCGGGGCGAGAGCGGGGCGAGAGCGGGGCGAGAGCGTGGCGAGAGCGGGGCGAGAGCGGGGCGAGAGCGGGGCGAGAGCGGGGCGAGAGCGGGCGAGAGCAGGGCGAGAGCGGGCGAGCGGGCCGAGAGCGGGCGAGAGCGGGCGAGAGCGAGGGGCGCAGAGCAGGGCGAGAGGGGGCGAGAGCGGGGCGAGAGCGGGCGAGAGCGGGCGAGGCGGGGCGAGAGCGGGGCATGAGCAGGACGTGGCTGGAGAGCGTGAACAGGACGTGAGCCGAGCGTGAGATGGGGCTGAGAGGAATATGAGAGTGGTGAGAGGGCATAGGAGTGGTGTGAGCGAAACGTGAGCTGGACGTGAGGGGGCGTGGAATGGGGTAAGAAAGGAGAGGGGAGGGCTGTGGGCGGCCGGGCTGGCGGGAGCGAGGCGGGGCGGAGGGTGGGTAGTATGGGTGGCGCGGAGGCAATGCATAGAGGCGTGAGGGCGGAACGCCGGCCTTTGTGTAAGAACATACTGTTAACGCGGCTTCATGGAACGGGATATGGCGGTGGCAAGAGACAATTACAACATCCGTTGCAGAAATCAATTAGACTTTATCCGCGATGTGCGGCAATGTTAAAAATCGTTGCCAAAAACAGAAGGAAATGGCACGAATGATAAATTACTTGCAATATATTTATTATCCCTAAAAATGTTCAATGTTACGAAAAGTCGTTGTCAGTTCAGTGAATTTTCAGACGTTTTAATAATATTTTGTATAACGAAGTGATAAATTTGACGATGGTATACAAGATTACCCGAACGGACGAAGGCATTGAGAAACTATGATTGAAAATGAGATAGAGAATGAAAAAATCCTTTCAATAAAACCTTCATTTGAACCTATTTCTAAATATTGTTTAACAATAAAATAGGCTTGTAGCAAGAAAATTGAAAATTATGTAATTAACAGAAAAGGGAAATATTTTACACCCTTTTAGAACCTCGATGAAATAAACAAAATCTAAATTTTCTGCAGAAAATAAGACATTGAAAAGATAATTCAAGGATTCATGTTTTCTGCCCTCGCCGTTCTATTTGCTTTTTTCTTCGTCGACTCTGCATTACGGTCCCAGAGAAGATGCCAAGAGGCGGCAAATTGAATTAGTCTTGGCCCTCGCAGTAAATACGCCTACCATCACAAGTTGACGCTACCCGCTCGACGCCGACGCTCGGCGGGCTGAAGCCTGCAGGCGAGGATCTAGAGGCGTCCCAGCGAGGCAGCAGGGCGCTTCCCTCCGTATTGATTGGCTGGCGTCGAGATGGATGAGCAATTTGGCCAGCGGGCCGGGCGAGGCCCTGCGGCCCGTGCGAACCCGCAGCTCGAGCTCCCAGGTCCCCGCTTCCTGGCACGCTCGCCGCCTCATCTCCGGCGGCGCTCTCTGCCTCTTGCCCTCCGCCCTCTCCGCTGCCCTCCGCTTCCTTCGTGTCCAGCAAACACAGGACGGCCATTGCACTACCCGGATTTGACAGGTGGACGAAAATGTAGAAATAATAAGTGGATAGAATTCACCAGACTACAGGAAACATGTACCAATACATGTAAAATTTAAAAAAATTGCACAATTAGAAGTAATGGTCATCCACATGATTCACTATCATTTATCACTATTCAGGACATATTCATTTTACCTGCTCTAGATTGCTTTCTGTGCTGTTTGTTGCTTCTTGCTCAGAGAGCACATAGTACGCTGTCCAGACTACCCAGAT
Organism: Teleogryllus oceanicus; assembly: GCA_964035755.1. Classification (NCBI taxonomy): domain Eukaryota; kingdom Metazoa; phylum Arthropoda; class Insecta; order Orthoptera; family Gryllidae; genus Teleogryllus; species Teleogryllus oceanicus. Next base: position 334,635,780 of record CAXIVR010000001.1, on the reverse strand, counting down.
TCGACAGGAGGCAGAAAAGTGTGCTCAAAATAAATGTCGCTCACCAGGCTAAAGAACACGTACGAATAACTTGTAAAATCCGTGTATTGCAGAATTAGAAGTAAATGCTATACAGATTATTCGTGCAAACTAAACTATTCACGGCACACTCATCTCTTCTTACCTTCTTCTTCTTGTGCTCGAACGCGTTGACAGCAGCCACTGGCGGAGAGCACGGTGAGCACAGAAGAGAAACAGAATGCAAGCGGCAAGTAACGCGGGAGGAGTCGGTTTTGAATAGATGGGCAGAAGTATTCAGTACCTGTTACAAACTTACCAGCTATACAGGCCATGTAGAGGGGTCGAAGATGATAACTTGTAGTCACTGAACTTTGTGGAAAATTTCAGATAACAACGTTACATGTCTGACATTTGCGTCTACCTCTTAGGTACCTTTTCGCACCGGTGTTGGGCAATCTGACGCAATCAAACAGATTTCAAGTATCTACGGTACATGCCGGTGTTTTTTGAACTTGCTGAGGTAATGTCACATGTGTAGCTTCCTTATATGTAATTTCCCATTGCAAGGTCAGTTGCTTTTTGATCTTCGACCCCTCTACGTACCCTAGAAGTTTGTAACATTTATTCTGGGACACTGAATACTTCTGCACACCCAATCAAAAGACTCTTTTCGACGGCGTCATTTTCTGCTTGCTTTCTGCTCTCTCTATTTCTCCTCTGTGCTCTCCGTTCGCTCTGCCAGCGGCTGCTTTCAACTTGCTCGGGAATCGTCGCAGTGTGTTTCCAGGAAACACATCACGTGATGTCCAGGCATGCCTGACATTCTACAGAGAGGGTTACAAGTAGTAAATGTCATAAAAATGGCTTAGAGATTAGGTAGAGCCCAAAAAGTGTATTAGGAAGAAAAGTATTATAGCTTGTCAACATTCAAATAACGCGAATTTATTACCATTACTTTAAGAAGTGAAATTAAAACAAATATTCTTCTTGCCCGTGTGAAGATCGCAAATATTTTGTCCAAATAATTAGGTGGACGATACCCCAACATTCCATATCATAAGATAGCGACATAATCTAGAAAAAGATTGAAATACAGAATGTTTCAACAGATTTGAAATATTCTTGAAGTACTGCCCTAAAATTTACATGACAATGACGTTGATAATTGTAGTGCAATTATTGGTTAAGTTACGACCAATTTAAGTTCTAATTTAAATCTACAAGAGCATTTTTCTATAAGTCACTTCCTGTTTCTGAAAGTACCACTGGTCAATGAAATGCAATTATTTGCTTTTGATAACTTTTTTACCTAGATCCATTAACCAATTTTCATAACAGGAAATCAAGCATTACACGTTCAACTAGTCACGCGTACATGAAACAAATGTCACAAATTGCAGTACAATTATTTCAGCGTGGTGTATTGAACTACACCGCTGGGAAATTACATCGCGTGATAACGTATTGATGGTGGGTAACGTGTTTGCCTTTGTCATTTTTCTTCTTATGCTTATAATACTTCACGCAAAACTCAAAGCAAAACCGCTCAGTACGGGCAGGATGGCTGTTTGAGCAGGATATTCTTCAACTCGGTCGACAAGTGTAATGTTTTAGAGCTATCGAAAAATAATTATAAACACGCGATTTATATTCATTTTAGGAAGACATTTTTATCTATATTTTGTATTCTGCTAAATTGCCTGTCATACTCATCGCTACATTGTTTACGGTCGCTGAGAAACTAGTACCTTTTTTAATCAAACCCTTTATTTTTAATTATCATATGCCGAGTAAATAACTTAGGTACATATTATTGAGAAATAGTAAATAGGTTTTAAAAAGGATGTACGAGTAAATTATGTGTAAGATCGTGATAAATATAACGGGTTGGAGTGGGTTTAAAATGCGGAACAGCGTAATCATCAAATGATATTAAATGTGCTCATTACTCACAACCCATAAATAATTTGGCATGCCTGATTACACTAGGGAACAAGATTTTTACCTCCAAGGAGATAGAGTGCGCATCACACTCAATTTTATACGAATATTGCAATAAAAACGTCATAACACGTCACAGTTTTTAAATATACCGTATCTTTATACATTTTACCATATTTTGCTATTAATCAAAATATATTTAAATTGCATCTGTAAGATATGTAGAATCAATATGCATAAAATATATTTAAAAATAAAATATCTGTTCAGTTCATCTATGAAACTTTCATGAGATATCAACAAAATTAAGCTTTCGTGTTTTTATCTTCTATATTCAAAAACTTCCGTCTTTATTCTCGCGTCTGGTAGTCGCTCTCAATTAGGAGTAGGTCTTAGTCGTCTTAGTAGGTCTTGTGGGTTGTTTCGAAAAAAAAAGTCTCGTGCACTTTCATATTTCCTACTGCTCAGTGCTCGAAAGGAATTATTTTATACCCTTACCTTATCGCAAGTATACAAGTATCCAAATGTTGGGGTGGCAGATTCTGAGTCAGTCGGTGTCATGGGGAACTGTATCCGCAGTGCGCGTGAAGTTCCTGTCTGATTACGTGTGCCTGGAATACTTTAATACACTATAGTTATGTGTTCTTATAAAGTTAAATTCCACACATGATCTGTAGAATTGAATCGGTTCGATTATATGCAAATCGTCATTTCACATCAAAAGTGTGCGAATCAACCCCATAACTTCTGTTGCGTTTGAGTTCAATTGCACGTTTGAGTCAAAGTTCAAAGCGTGCATATTATTAAGAAAGCGTGCATATTATTTATTATTATTAAACATTAAAAGAAATTGAAAAGCGTGCATATTATTTATACTTTGGCTGTCGTGTTTGTGTGAGTAGGACAAACAATGGGCTGCTCACAAGTGTTGTGTCACCTGTACAACGAACCTTAGGTTGTGATTGCATGGAAAACTCAAATCATTCCCAAGCTCAAAAATTCACTCTACCAATCTTGTAGAGAATACCAACAAACCATTTTAATGTCTGCATATTATTGTAGGAATATGCGTATCCCATTTTTAGCGTTATTAGGCTGCGGATTTTGCATATTTGCATGTTATTCCTTAAATATAATTATTTGAATAAAGAACAAAAATTCATTTCTTGTTGTTTGAAGTCAATATACAAATTTGGAGCATATTTTAGCATATATGTGACGATTGATTATATTTTTAATTTGGAACATATATTGACATATTTAAAAACGTTTGCACATTAAATATATTTTTTAAATTTTCTTCAGTAAAATCTAAACCACGAGATCGCTTTCGAATTTGCGTATTTTGTGTTTGAGTTGAATGATACATTCTTGAGAATGTCAGTATCCTGACGTGTCTGGGTAACCTGTCATCTCCATAAAAAGAAGCCATGCCATGGCCTGTGCTGTGCTCCAGCATCTCTGCCTGTGTTGAACGAACTGCTTAGTGATCGCGCATCGTCTTGCAAAAAACTCAGCCACGTAACGGCAGCAGTGGCTCTCCAGGTTCTCTATTGAAAATGATGTGTCGGTGCACAAGAAAAATGACACATACGTAGTACAAAAATATCATTTTGGAGAACGTTTTTAATCTGGGTCTAGTCGTTCATTTCACGAGAGAATTTCTATTCCATGAGAAACTACTAGAAATTCTCCGTCCGTCTTAATTATACAGACGGAAACGTCCCAATGCTGCAATGAGTTAGGTTGGTTCCATGTTGCAGGTATAATGGGTCCTTTACTGAATACAGATGAGACGCACTATTTTGACAAAAAAGCATTTATGAATTTATCAAGAAGGCATTGAAAGTAGACTGTCACTGTGTCACACTTCATTACTCTCAATCAAACTCCAAAAACATGATCTCGAACTTGACCACTTCAGTAAAATTGAATTCTTTGGCAACCTCTTTCAACAGGACATGTAGGGCGCTTCATAGCAGAGAATATTGAGAAAATCGAAACGGAAATCCAGGTGTAGGGACTGCAAAAAAATGATAAGTGCAGTTTTACTAGATGAATTCCGTAGTATTACACAGCAACGAAATATCATCTTTTCAGCATTCCCTTAAACAACAGTCCCTTTCATTTCAAAATGATGAAAGTTCGAAACATGAATCGAAAATATAACTTTCTGTGCATTATAACAATCTTGCAATTTACAGAAAAAATTACAGCAGAAATTTTGAAAAACTACATGGAAATGTATTAATTTACGAATTAAATGGGTTCTTTGTATTTCAAGACGTAAATGAAGAATATTGGAGTAAAGTAAAATACGAATTTGAATATGTTCTTACTGTACATTTTAAGAGAACATTTTTCTGTTTTCTGTAGCACACCTGCATACATATTTTCATGACTTTTGGATCACATAAATCGTCATCCAACTGATTAAACACGTCTGAGGAACAGGAATGATTAGGATATATCTGTATAGTAGTATAAGCACTTTTCGTTTTCTGCAAAAGGTGGGTTATCATCTTTATTAACCAGGAGAAGAAGAAAAAACACCATCTCTTCTTGTCGTCTCCATCTCACGCTCGGTGTCTTCAGAGAAGTTTCTTACCTTACTCACATCCAGGACTTGCTTGCTGAATCTCTGAAGTTGGGAAACGCTTTCCTTCAAATATTGAGAGAAATATTCTCGTTGCCCTGCGAAGTCGTCCTTAGTGCACCCTTCATGCACTCTAGTTATTTCGCTTTTCGTTTGTATTCTCGTAATTTCTCACATTTCTGACGTCTTTCTAGATTAAATTTCCTATTTCCTTCATCTCATGTCTTGAAATCGCACTACTTCGATTTCTTAATACTCAGTTACCAATCACTGGCTTTCTCTTAACAGCAGCTCCTTTGCCTTTACGCATTAAACTTAATCTTCCTATTATATAATATTTTGTGTTGCATCATCTAATAATTAATTCCTCATCTGTTTCGTGATGGACATTCACATTCTTCCCTCTCCCCCTATTTCCCATCTCCATATCTCTCTACTTCCGTCTCATATTGTAGGCATTGTGTCTCTATCTTCCTCTCTCCTTTCCCCTCCATTTTCTCTTTCTCTTCTTGCCTCTCCCTTCTCTCCCTCTTTCCCTCTTTTTTCTTCTTCTCTCACTTGCTCGCTCTCTTTCTCTCTCTCGCTCTCTCTGGCTCTCTCTCGCTCGCTCTCGCTTCCCAGACTCCATGAGATTCTTCCTCCACTCTCCCTCTCTCAGTCGCTCACCGTCTCTCCCGGTCTGCTCCCTGGGCTTTTCCTTTCCTCTCTCTCTCTCTCTCTCTCTCTCTCTCTCTCTCTCTCTCTCTCTCCACACCCACTCTGGCGGCGGCGCATCCTTTTCTAAGAGCCCCCTCTTGTTCGCCTCCGCAGCGCTGCTTTCAGGCGCCGCGTCCTTTATAACCGTAACCCGGCGCGGCGGTGGAGGGGATGGGGTGGGGGGCAGAGGAGGGCCGGAGGGCGATGGCTTTGAGCGGGCCGGCGGGATCAAAAGACTCCGCGTCAGCCAACGCGCGCAACTCTGCTGCCCCGCTCGGGTTGTGCATATTCGGCGGCCGGCCGGTCGGCCGTCGGGAGGCAGTCCGATGGAAAAGCCCACACATCCTGCCTCGAAAGTCTTCGGCCAAGATCAAATGTTAAGCATAAAAAAAGCCTCTGGATTTTTCGTGGTTTTTAAATGCACGAGTTTTTCATTAGGGATAGGGGAAAGCTACCTTATTTGGGCCGACTCTTTGTTTTCCATTTCCATGCTCTCGATTGAAATAAAATATTTACTACAACAATCGACAGTCTATGTACTTTCATTATAAAAGGTAACATTTTAATTACATAAAACATAACATTTTAATTACATAAAACGTAACATTTTAATTACATAGTTACTAGTAAAAAGAAATAGAACAAAAATCAAATATTGCAATCGGTCCGAATTTGTACACCAGTTAACTAATTTGGACTCATGTAGTTTGAGGTCCTAAGTTGGATATCAAAAGAAATGCATAAGTGACAAACAATTGGAAGGGCACGTGTCTTTATTGACAGTAACATTATTACATTACACCCAGACAAAGAAAAAAATCATATAGTTGAATTCATTAATAGAAAATATTATTTTCTTGGAAAAATATTAATAATTCCCCATTTAATGATTTACCACTCATTCTATTGATCAAGATCAAATCAATTTCAATTTATTCAATTGAATCTGCTGGTGAAATCGCGTTGTAGTATTACGTGAATTAAGTTCTGCATCTTTTTTCGATAAAAACCTTATAATAGGTTATGACAAAAAGTGAAGAAATATGGTGGCCGGTAAGATCAGAATCTGCAATTTATGCGAATGTCTTAATGCTGAATTTCTTTTTAACTCACCAATCGTGAAACCTATAATTTTTATCCCAGACACACTGATATTTCTTTCTCATTCTACATATCTCTGTAAGCAAAGGCAGTCAACAAACTTCACAATTTATAGATTGGATAGTATCACTTTTCGGTCCGCAATGGCAAAATAGGCTTTATCGTACTCGTACGGCAAGACATCTTGGCCAAATAAAACAACTGCGTAAATATTGCAATGTAAACAAAATAAAGGAGCAGCAGAATAAACATGGCTGCCACTTCGCTTGTGAGAAAGATTCCAAGAGTATACACTTGTAAGATTCCATGAATTCCTACTAAAAATTATGTTCGCAACTCCTGCTAAAAAGCCTTTGGCGTTCTCACTTCAGAATGTTGGACTCGGCTTCCATCATTACCTCGTCCGTCAACACTTTCGTACGCCAGAGCCTCACTTTCTATACTTGTTACGAAACAGTGATTCACTCCTTGTTGTTTCTCTACAGCTGCGTTATTTCGTCGTGGTGCCTATGGACCTCGGCTGTCGGCGGAGCTCCTGCTTCAATTTCCATCTTCACAAATTAGAGTCCAGCTACTATTACGTCCTCAACAACAATTAGATCAAATACGATATTATAACAGTATTTTATTAAATGAATCATTTATGAGAATTAAAATATATTTTCTTCTTTTGCAGGTACGTTGCGTTGTTTGCCTCCCTCCTCTGATTTACCAAGACTTTCCGATATCACAAAAGCAGCGTAACGAGCGCCAGCTAGAAAAGTGGTAAGAGTGACTTAATATGTTGAGTTATATTCGGAAATATTTATTATTGCCTCCTGCCACGCATGAACAGGAAGTAGGATCATGGAAAATCTACAGGAGCAAATTCAAAGACAATGAAATATATTAATAGATAATATTGAGACCAACAGACTTCTGCTAAATAAGGGGAACAGTTATCAGTATGGTATATTTCTATAATCACCCCGAAAGCTTGTTGGATTCTCAATCCTCAATTCTGAACCACCCTCCATTTTGCGCCACCCTCCATTTTGCACCACCCTCCATTCTGCACCACCCTCAATTCTGCACCACCCTCAATTCTGCACCACCCTCAATTCTGCACCACCCTCAATTCTGCACCACCCTCAATTCTGCACCACCCACTAATTCTGTCCCTTTCCATTGTATTGCAGACATCACAACAATAGATGCTGATGCGCGATTGTCTCTGAATGTAATATCACGGTGTGTCATTACATTATTTGTGGTGTGGTGTACATAGAGTACAAATTTGCAACAACGGCTACCTGTTAGAATGTATCCACCTCTCACTCTTGCAGGAGCTTCTAGGACAGGGGGTCAAGTTTACACGGAAGGTGTTCTTGACATTTCTAGAGATCCTTTTGCCTAGCAGTGCGTTTGCGAGAATATTGTGCGACATTTCCGAGAACAAATATCTTCGAGAATATCTCCAAACATAAAACAACCTGTGTCGTTTTGTTGCTTTTTCAATTGTGATTTTGAATCGTGATGTAAAATGTCATGAGTGGTTACCAATTTGCTTTGGCGATAATGAGTACGATGATGTGTCCCTTCATTACTAAGACTACTTTGAGAAGCAGATTAAATTTTCCAGTCCCATGTAGTTCAAGGAAAGTACCCTGGGTCGGAAATCTCCTCCGAAACGGTTAACCACTCTCCCTCTGGATATAGAGTGGAAATAAACTGTTTTAAGTCACGAAAGGAAATGCTTTTGAGCAAAGCAAAATTTCAATAATCACAAATTGTTTGACATTTTCTTTTTGTATATAGAAATATGTTAAGCAGATATTTTTACGACTACAATTTTACTATCACAATGCAATTCTAGTGAATGTCCGAAGCCCTTCGTAGCGTTTCGCAACATCAGGGTCTTTAAAATTGGACATCCCCGTTCATCCGTCTCATAGCAATAACAGAGAGTAACAAAATCGAGTTGACGTTTTCGTCCTATACATATCTCCGTCCCTGACATGTCTTGCGATCAGTAAAATCGACTATCTTCAGCCAATGCTTTGAGGACTGGCAGTCCGGGCGCGCCGCGATACGGTCGGATGTTCATAAAGATGTCAATCAGCACTCAGCGTTCGCGTGCCTGTCCGAACGAGGGCCGACGTGAAGATGAATGGGTGTGCTCTGCTGCATTGATTTCTCGAGTTTACTCAGACGTGATTTGGACGGCGATCTTGCAGGCCCGCGCGAGGTAGCATGCAGACAAACAAGCCGCTTGTGCGGGACGTCTGAATTCACAACGGATCAATTACCCGCGTAACGCATTTCGCGGTAGGTTATGATGGAGGCTTCATCTAGGCGGGTCGCCTCCCCATCACCGCAGACCCCACTTCGGGACTGTCGATGCCACATTTTCCCCTTTGTATAAGCAAGCTGGGATGACCAAAAGTCAGACGTTGGCTATTGGTGCACACAAAGGAAGTTAGGACGCAAGATGTGAACGTGAGTAGTGGGGAGTTCTCCTAAATGGACCTGAAACACCATCTTCATTTATTATCAGACATATATTTATTAACAGACATAATTAAAAATAAATTATACCTACTATTATTATTAGAAATAATATAGAGAAAAAGTGCACAAATTGTGGTGTATCTTAAACCATTACGTTTCTAAGAATATTCTCAAATAATGTATTCTAAATACGATGATCCTCGAAAATTAACAGTTTTTAATTTAAATTTTAAGAGATTTCCGTTTCCTATTTCTATCCTAATGCATCATGTATCTATATTGACTAAAATATATCGTTGTAATACACACGGAATTCGAAATCTCAGTCAACATTCCTTAATTAGTTTCCTTAAAAGGGGAAAAATAGGAAAATGTTCAAGAATGTTGTGAGTTGCAATTTTAAAAGAAATTACAAGTTGTTTTCATTAATCACACTGTATTATTAATTATATATATATATATATATATTGTGACCGCCCGTTTTCTTAGATTCCGAAAACGTGTCACATACCGCCCTAAGAAAGCGAGGGAAAAGAATATTTTGAACATAGCCAACGCGGATGGATATTTGGAATGATAATTAGAATTTAAAACAAGAGAGACCGCCACCTTAGACTAAGGGCGAGACGGGAGGTCGATGAAAGAAAAAGTTCTTTCTGAAGGTAGCAGCTGAACTGGGCGGACGTATGGAAAACGGTACGCCAGGAAGTGACATTGCAGCGTACTTCAGATTTGCAACTTTTTCTGAGGAAAACTCTTCTAGAAGACCAGAAGAGTTTTTTTTTTTTTTTTTCTCTCACATGCTTTTCGTATATTTAAATACTCTTGAAGTTGGTGCTCAATAAAAGGGGTGATCTCTGGATTCATTTTCACCTGAATATCCAGTTGGTCATTAACTGTAATCGAAAATAAAGTAAAATTCATATGAGAGTATTCAAGCATATAAAACTTGAACGAGAAGAAGGCGATTTCTAAGGAGCAACGGCGTTCTCAACCTGAGGCCACGACGCTTCAAGGCCGAAGCAGCTCGGTGGAAAGGTGAGAAGGAAGCAAAGTGGACTGCTCTACGCGGCCGAGAACACAGTAAGGTCGTTCCAAATAAAATGTTTTGTAGGATGGGAGTGATTCAGTTTAATAAGAAAGCTCATTCTGTATCTATCACGTAGAAAGAAAAAGGAGGGTAATAGATTTACCACGCTTAAAAGATAAGAAAAGTAAAAGTACATTTGTTTCGACTTCTAATAGTGAGAACAGAATCAATCTTTTCTTTCAAAAAGGATTTCAAGATCAAATATTGTAATATAGTGATTAAGAGTTTGTGTAAGAGTATAATTATAATAATAGTAATTTCTGATTTTACGATTCTTTCGAATTTCTGAAAGTGTGTTTGATTTTGTAAAGTAATATTTTAACGATTCTTTGAATTTCTGAAAGTGTGTTTGTTAAACAATTGGGTTGTAGATGAAAGTAGGAAATTGTGTATTGTGTTATTAGTGTGTTTTTTTTTTTTCAAGAGTATTCTGTATTTGATTTTTTCTTATGTGCCATTGTATGTATTTGTCAAAGCAGCCAATATTTTAGAATATATTCTGAATTTAGTGAAAAGTGATTCTCACCTGAGTTGTTTGTAATTTTGCATCCAATCCATAAACGATCTTCACGACCCTGCCCCCCCTATTTTTTTATTTATTGTGTCCACACTGGGACGTCTATACTGAGCTAGTCGACCATCTGGTGAATTGTGTTCGCCACCCCCCCAAGACGTCTCAGGTCGGGTGCTGGCCTTACGGCTTGTACCGCACACGACAGTGGCTCGCAATTGGCGCCCATAGAGGGGCTCGATTATTGGATGCATTTACGACAAACTCGATTTGGGTATAAATGAGACCAAAATTTGGTGTAACTAAAATTACTAGTACAATTGAATCACAGTTCACTAAAATTTCTGACAAGGTTGCAGAGTACAAGTGTGTTGAGTAAAAGTGTGTTATTTCAGGAGTGTTTTTTCGAAAAGGATATTTATTATATGAGAGTTTTATCAGTTTCAAATTGTGTCGGAGGAAAAGAACTAGGAGCGGCAGGAGAAACTAGTGAGACGTCGCCGACAGAATCACAGCCAACGCCAACACGAGATCAGGATGAGGAAGAACGAAACCTCGAGAGGGCTAATTCAATGATGCAACGGTTAATAGGTCAATTTATGCAACAATTAGATGTGAGGTTAGTCAGCAGGATGAAAAACAGAGGAAACCATAAAAAATTAGGGGTTACTTGGAAACTAAATTAGAGGAGAATAACTCGGCAATAAATACTTTGGAAACCAAATTAGAAGAAAATAACTCGGCAATAAATGCATTGAAACCAAACTAGAGGAGAACAAGGTTATTTTGGAAACTAAACTAGAGGAGAACAAGGCTACTTTGGAAACCAAATTAGAGGAAAATAACTCGGCAATAAATGCATTGGAAACAAAATTCACGGAATTCGACACGAAATTAGAAGAAAATAATAGGAAGTTAGAAGAAAATTTAAAAGCACAGTTTACTGAATTAGCGGAGCAGTGGAAGGTCGAATTTAAGAGCGAGGTTCAACAAGAATTAGCACAGGAACACGAGAACTTAGAGAAAAAATCACGGAGCTGGGACTTGAATTAGAAGAAAAAGTGGATCAAGTAACGAAAGAATTTGAAACTAGGATCGAAACACAATCGGATCGTATAACCGCCGTATCCGACAGGCAGATTGAGGTAGAAAAAGGGAGAGAAAAGTTCCAGAATTAGTTACTGAACAAGTTCAGGTTCAGCCAATAAATTAGATAGTGGAATAAAGGCTCTTCTGAACAGGATGGCGTTCTACAACATCAAATTAATGCATATAAGAATGAAGTAGTAGAACTGAAAAATCAATTAGAAAATTTACCACCGAGTGGAGGAAGTGTTCAGCCCACGTATGTTTCATTGCCGAGTACTCCTAATTTCAGTGCAGTGGGAGATGAAAATCCATGTGTATTTATGAAAGAGGTAGATAATTTCTTTTCTTTAAATTGTGTTCCGGACAGTAAGAAAACTCGAATCGTTTATCAGATGTTGCAGGGTAATGCACGAATCTGGGCAGATAGTTTGGGAGAGTTTCCAAAACTATGGCCGAACTCAAAGAAAATTTTATTCGAGATATTGAATAACGAAACCCAAATCAATTTTAAAGTTAACGTAATGTATGGTATGTGGAAGAAGGGTACGATGTCCATGCAGGAATATGCAACGGAGAAATTAGCTTGTTTCAAATTATGTACTCCGACGATACTGGGATGAAGAAATTGTCTGTTTATTAATACGTCATTTTCCTTCCTCGACGCAAAATTTGCTTAAGAATCTCTTACCAATGTCCACTGAAAAATTAATAACGCAGCTAGGATTGTATGATGCCACTTTCGTGTATAATGAAAGGTTACAGAAAGCAAGGGCAAATGCAAATGGTCCGGTAAATGGTCAAGATAGCAGACAGCAACAACATAATGTAAGCAAACCAGAAACAGGAGAAACTTACAAACCGAAACATTACCAAAAAAAACAAACTTATACTAGACAAGACGGGACCTCGTCTAGGATAGAAATAGAAAAATTCTATTGATAGAGGAGTTTTCCAACCCAGAAATACAGGACCAAGTACATCTCGGACATGAGTCGGAAAAATTAGAAAGGTTTGTTTCTGACACGCCATCCTGCCGCAAACCAAATAGAACAATCTAGTGAAGAAGAGGTGGCGATATTATCAATCGAATTAATCTCATTTGATGATGAACTGTGCAACGATAATCTCAATGCATATCAGAAAAAACTTAGGAATCAAAAGGTGTTTTGCAAAAACAAGAATCCAGTAAAAGATTTTCAATTCGAAATAGAATTAACAGATAAAACACCATTCACGGGTTACCAATATGTCATTCCAGAAAACATAAGGAAGAGGTGGATAAGCTCATTGCTACCATGGTCAAAGATGATATCATCATGAAGTCCAAAACCTCTTATCTAAACTGATAGTGCTCGTAGAAAAGAGTAATGGAAGATAAGGTTGTGTTTAGATGCAAGGCGATTGAATCAGTTACCTTACCGTACAGAGACAGACCGTTGCGTGTAGAGGATTTAACTAATCAATTATCCGGCATCAAGTGGTTGAGTTCAACTGACTTCACTGCATCGTATTGGCAAATAGCGATAGCACCTGAATGTAGACAATATACAGGATTTATTCACTGGGAATTTCGTATGTCTTCAAAAGAATGCCATTTGGACTCAAGAACATGCATCTGCTCTTGTACAATGTCTAGACAATATCATTGATAGAGAGATGTCCAGCGATGTTTTTATCTATATTGATGACGTGCTTGTGTATTCTAAGACATTTGAAGAACACATGACTAGCTTAGATATTTTGTTGAAACGTCTGATTGAAAATAATTTACAAAATAAATTTGAGAAAAGTAATTTCTGCACTAAACAAGTTAAGTTCCTAAGGTATGATGTGACAGTTAACGGAGTCAAAATGAATATGGAAAAGATGCGAGAGATAGATAAAATTGCACCGCAAAAACACGAAACAACTTAAAAGTTTGTTAGGTTGGTCAATTATTACGCCAGATTTATTCCTAATTTCGCCATGCACATTGAAATATTTCTTCCGTTGCTGCGAAAGCACACTAGATGGAAGTGGACAGAACAACATGAAATAGCTTTCAACAATTTAAAAGCAATCTTCCATGAGTCGTATGATAGCTTATCCAGATTTCACTAAGCCATTCATATTGCAGACCGACAGTAGCAATCTTGGAATGGGTGCCATTCTATTTCAAGAAATTGATAACCAAGAGAAGATTATAGCAATTGTGAGTCGTATTTTGAAAGAACCTGAAACTGCTTTCACGGCGACAGAAAAGGAGGCTAATGCTATTGTTTGGTCAATACACCGATTAAGAGAATACCTTGTGGGAAGATCATTCATTATTAGAACAGATCATAAAGCTTTAGTTTTTCTAAAAAGATGTCACCCGAATAACGATCGTCTACTAAGGTGGATAATTGGTTACAATAATTTCTTTAAGGTGGAGTACTGCCCAGGCAGATGTAATTTGTTGCCTGATTTACTTAGTAGAAATGTCACTACAAAGTACAATCCAATGCCCAACATTTTGTTTCCGGCTTCACCAATTCATTTGAATGTAATGAGTATGCCAGGTCTAACTTGGGAAAACATTGCAAGATTTCAAGAATCTGATGCCACGATGGAAAAGTTAAAAAGATTTGTTAGAGGAGAACTCGGACCTACTGATCCAGATGTAAGACGGTGGACGGCCGACCCGTTGAAATGGAAATTGGTAGATCAAGTTTTGTCATAAGAGTGCAACAACATCCATTACTTTATCGAGTTTGGATACGCAAGCGTTAACAACCGGCATCATCTGGCTAGTGCATACATCTTTAGCTCATTTTGGGGCTGAGAAAGTAAACCAAGCAATTAAGGAAGTTTGTTATTGGAAAGGGAGGAAGAAACAGGTTGACGACGAGATTGCCCAAAAGTGTAGTGTGTCAGAAAACTAGTACCTAATCGATATTACTCGGGGGCCATGTACGCTATAATCCCTTCAAAAGAAAACGAGTTAGTTGCTATAGATTTGTATGGTCCTTTACCGAAGGCCAAATATGGGTATAAACATATTTTGGTATGCATTGATGTGTTTTCCAAGCTAACGCAAGTATACCCTGTTAATAAAGCGAATACGAAAACTGCCTGTATCAACTTAATAAGTTCTTTCAATTTGCGGTCCATATGCAAAGGTGCTGACAGATCACGGTGCCCAATTCACGAGTGAACCCTGGTTACAGGCCATGCAACATATGAATGTCAAGCATATATGTTCTAGCATTAGACATCCACAGTCTAATCCTTCAGAGAGAGTTATGAAAGAATTGTCTAGGCTATTCAGAGTCTACGTGTCGAGGCAACATAACGAGTGGTCACTGCTAATTCCACACATTAACAAATGGTTGAATCAAATCTACCATGATTCGATTGGAATGACCCCATTTGAAGCCCATTTCAAAACTAAAGCAGAGCATCCATTGCAAACCATTATGAAACCAGAGATAGAACAACAAAATCAAAATAATGAAGAGATACTTCGAAAGTTAAGGAAAGCGGCGGACCAAAGAAAATTACAAGCTCCAGGAAAACCTTATGAATTGAAGAAGGCAGAAAGTATTATTGAGGGTTCCAAAAGTTCGGATTTGATTCGCAAACAGTATCATAAATTTTTCAGATTGTTTGAGGGACCGTACCTAATTAGTCAATTACAACATCCCAATGTAGCCGTGTTGAAAGATGAAAGTGGGAATACAATCGGAAAGTACAATTTCCACAGTTTGCGACCATTTAAAGAATGAAATAAGTGGCAAAATGATGAAACAAACAGATAAAGTAACCGACAAGAATCATGTAAGAAGAAAAAAACAAGGAGGAAAAGGAAGAAGGAAGATGAGGAAGAAGAAAAGGAGTAAGAGTACAAGAGGGAAGAGAACAAGATTGCTCGACGTTCTAGAATCAAAAAAAAAGAGCATAATTTTTGTGAAAAGATTTTAAGGCATATGAAATCAAATCTATAAAATCTTTTTTCGAAAGAAGGGGTTATAGACCGCCCGTTTTCTTAGATTCCGAAAACGTGTCACATACCGCCCTAAGAAAGCGAGGGAAAAGAATATTTTGAACGCGCGCCAACGCGGATGGATATTTGGAATGATAATTAGAATTTAAAACAAGAGAGACCGCCACCTTAGACCAAGGGCGAGACTGAGGTCGGATGAAAGAAAAAGTTCTTTCTGAAGGTAGCAGCTGAACTGGGCGGACGTATGGAAAACGGTACGCCAGGAAGTGACATTGCAGCGTACTTCAGATTTGCAACTTTTTCTGAGGAAAACTCTTCTAGAAGACCAGAAGAGTTTTTTTTTTTTTCTCTCTCACATGCTTTTCGTATATTTAAATACTCTCTTGAAGTTGGTGCTCATATAAAAGGGGTGATCTCTGGATTCATTTTCACTCTGAATATCCAGTTGGTCATTAACTGTAATCGAAAATAAAGTAAAATTCATAGGAGAGTATTCAAGCATATAAAACTTGAACGAGAAGAAGAAGGCGATTTCTAAGGGAGCAACGGCGTTCTCAACCCGAGGCCACGACGCTTCAAGGCCGAAGCAGCTCGGTGGAAAGGTGTAGAAGGAAGCAAAGTGGACTGCTCTACGCGGCCGAGAACACAGTAAGGTCGTTCCAAATAAAATGTTTTGTAGGGATAGGAGTGATTCAGTTTAATAAGAAAGCTCATTCTGTATCTATACGTAGAAAGAAAAAGGAGGGTAATAGATTTACTACGCTTAAAAGATAAGAAAAGTAAAAGTACATTTGTTTCCGACTTCTAATACTTTTCAATGTGTGTTTCTTTCAAATTTTGGGATTTCAAGATCAAATATTGTAATATAGTGATTAAGAGTTTGTGTAAGAGTATAATATAATAATATAATTTTTTAAATTTTGTTTAAAAGTAATGTTAAGGGAAAAGTATTAATTTTGATTTTCAATGTGTGTTTCTTTCAAATTTTGTAAAGTAATATTTTAACGATTCTTTCGAATTTCTGAAAGTGTGTTTGTTAAACAATTGGGTTGTAGATGAAAGTAGGAAATTGTGTATTGTGTTATTAGTGTGTTTTTTTTTCAAGAGTATTCTGTATTTGATTTTTCTTATGTGCCATTGTATGTATTTGTCAAAGCAGCCAATATTTTTAGAATATTTCTGAATTTAGTGAAAAGTGATTCTCACCCGAGTTGTTTGTAATTTTTGCATCCAATCCATAAACGATCTTCACGACCCTGCCCCCCCCTATTTTTTTATTTATTGTGTCCACACTGGGACGTCTATACTGAGCTAGTCGACCATCTGGTGAATTGTGTTCGCCACCCCCCCAAGACGTCTCAGGTCGGGTGCTGGCCTTACGGCTTGTACCGCACACGACAGTGGCTCGCAATATATATATATATATATATATATATATATATATATATATATATATATATATATATATACACACATAAAGTTTATGAAGACGCCACTCATTTCTACAAGCACATTTTGCGTTTGTCTTTACTAACGGGAAAATATATCACTTACTAAGTATTTCACTTCAACATTTATTACATTTTCTCATCGACAGGAATAGACTTTTCTCATCAAAAGTAACAATTGAGGTACAATTCGGAATTTTAAATATTTCAATTAACGTCGTTGTTATCGTAGTGTCTGCTCGGCAAATGCAGATTCACGAGAACAAATCTCGGAAAGGCAGGTGTAACTCATTTTTATTCATATGGAAGCTTCACTTCCCTTTAACAATTTCGTCACGTTCTGCAGATGCCCGTTAATTAAAAATAAAGGACACGATTTTAATGGAAAACTAATCACTTTCTACAAACAACAACATGCAAAAAGTTGTTATTATTCATGTATTCACATTTTCCCAGCGGGAGGAAAGTTCGTAGCTGCTCATACATAGTATATTTTCTGTAATCACTCCTTCCTGGCTACGATTTGTCTAATAGTATATCAGCAGAAAAATACATATATCGCCAGAGCCAATTATACAAATTCTACTACAATATTTTATCAGAATATGTTCATTACATCATCTATAAAGTAGCAAAGTATTTTCGTCCACATGATTATAGGAAACGACTTTTTTTGGTGATTTGACATGCATGCAAAATGTTTTTGCCATTGTCCGCGTGCTTTTAGTTCTAAGGAAAATATTTGCATTGATATGTTAATATTGTGTTGCCGAAATTTTGACGGAAATATGCGTATTGAGAATCTGAAAAATACAGAAAAAATGTTTATATTTTTGAAAACGTCTATCTGTCCGTTTGTATGTCTGAACAACTCTACTGCCGAAACCGCACATAGGAAATGCCCCGAAATGGATTTTCTTCCATCTATTTTGCCGATTTTGGACCCTGAAAATTTGTAACGAATGTTTCAATTTTTAAGGCACTTTATATAGAGCTCCTAGAACATCGTAAACATTTTCTAAAAAATTAACTCAAGTTCTTTCTTTGCTTTATTTTGCCCTCAGTGCTACCAAAGCTTATAAGTATGACTTATATCCGATTTTCTCGCCGGTTTAGTGGCTCAGGGCAGCAACTGATGTCACTAGTGCCGAGGATCCTAGAAGTCGAGGCCCGACTGTGGCAAGATTTTCGTCACTAGTTGGATAGCTTCCTTGTCCTATCATCTACTCTCAAAAATTCTTCCCTTCCTTAAACAATCATTTACATGCCCCTACATATGTGGCAACATGTCCGGAGACCACTCGGGATTTAGAGATTGTCTCGGAAGCCTACTGGTGGGAGATACCTGGATGGAAAACTCCACGCAAGCCGACGTGTACGTCCGTGCCGTATCTCACGACGTGGGAGAACCGTTTGCCACCTCTCGTGATAAAAAGCATGAATTACACTTACGGCACTAATGATTATAACAGTCGACACATCCCGACAGTTCAATAACGCGAAATAATATTTTTTGGCAGAAGTTATTCTGTGATACAACTTATTTTATCATTACATCGTTGTTTAATGAAATATTATTGCATTAAACAACGATACTAATAATATGAGAATGTATGTGCTGTTGTAGTATCACTATTCAGTATAACTACTATTTTCTTTTCCTTTCCTTCTTTCTCTCTTTCTTTCTTTCTCATTCTCTCTTTCTTTCCCTTTCTTTCTTTTCCTCTCTTTCCTTGTTTCTTTCCCTGTTTCTGTCTTTCTTTCCTTACTTCCTTCTTCCTTTCCTCCTTTCTTTGTTTTCTTCTGTCTTTCCTTCCTGCCTTCTTTCTTTCTTTCTTTCTTTCTTTCTTTCTTTCCTTCCTTCTTTTTTCTTCTTTCTTTCTTTTTTTCGAATCCTCTGAGCTACGAGGCAGCCTGCCTTGTGAGAATTTTCAAATCATTTCTATTCAAATTGAGAATGCATTTTCGTGACAACTCTTCGTTAATAGCTGCTTGTGAACTGTAGAGCAAATGCAAACAATTAAACAAACAAAACATTAGTATTACTATTATTATTATTACTATTATTATTATTATTATTATTATTATTATTATTATTCGAGTCCCTCGCCTATGAGTATTTCCCTGTCAAGGAACGCATTGAAACTTGTTTCTTCACTTGTGGAATTTTGCTTTATTTCTCTGTCACAACGTCTTCATGAAATTATTTACATATCATCCATATTTATATAATTAGAATATTAATACAAAATAATATTATTATTGACAATATCTTCACACACTGTAGGTTACAAAAACGTGATATCGCAGAACAAACAGTCAGAAGAGGTTCCAATAACCTCTTTATCTCGAACCTCCACCGAACCTATATTATTCAGAAGTTTCCAACAACGGCGACCTAGTTACTTCGGGTACATCCAAATTTAAATTTACGGGAATTTTCAAACATGCTAGTTAGAAGTGCTCTTTCACTGTGGATGTGTTTCTACTCTTAGGACAACCCAGCATGAAATGAGAATGTGAAATACACGTGCCAAAACCTTTTGATATGATTCCCCAACTTAATAGAGAGATAAGAGATTTACTGGCATATAAATATCAAAATCGTGTTCAGCTGCAAGATCTAACGAAGTCAAAAGAAATATTTAAACGGTCTCATGAATGAGCGTATTCCTGGATTTACAACTGATAATCTAGTAAAGTATATTTTACTTGACATATTACTTGGAAATTATAGAATACGTATAAAAAGCAAGGGGTGAAGTATTAATTGGAAAGCATAAAAGTGAATGACTTTCCCTCTGGCAACGTGCATATCTTAACAAGATTCCCGTCCCCGCCACTGTGAATTCCAGCTCCAGCTATTTTTACCTCTGAACTGACCTTCATCTCAGCAGAACAGCTGCTTCTTTGGAACTTCCGAATGGCTTCGTTGGAATACTCCCATTCAGTACGCGCCCCGCGAAAGACGCTTTTGCGTGCAGAAGGGACGTCTCCTGTTTTAAACAATACTAAAATTCCACCTTCGGAAAATTGGTGACCGATCGTAAATTATGTCAATTGTATAGGGAGATTTGCGACCAATTTCATAAATTAATACTTTGAGTTGATAAAATTATATTTTAATTCATTCTTTGACATATAATATTAAAAAGTAAATCGCAAATTAACCTTTTTAATAATTAAAGTTGTTTAAAGAAATGATCGCCGTAATTGGGTCCCAAAAAGGTGACAGGTTGATGACAATTATACGAATCCATAATTAATAATTTTAATGAATCAATATTTCAATCTTTCACTTTACTCCTCCTTTTCTTCTTTTTCTTCTTCGCTGTCTCACAACCATATTCGCTTTTCCCTCTTCACTTCTTTCCGTTACTTGGGACGCACCATGAAGGAAACATTTTTGCTGGATGGACACAGTGCGGGATCATGTAGAATTATAATATTGAGTATTCGTTAGAAATAACGAGTGAAAGGATATGACGTTGTATCACCACTAATTTTGTGTTTCTAAAACTAACAACACTTTCACTCTTTGAATGAACGAGAAAAACCATGTACCCCTTTGTATCTGCGACCAGCAATGATTCTGAAAAAAAAACGGGCAGACAAAAAAATTCATTTTGTGTGTGAAAGGGTGTCAAATCTCTCACTTTCATTTATTAATTGTTTAGATACAACCACATTTGTTCAGAAAGTAATGGTTTAATTGAATTTATTGGAAGTGGTGATGAGGTAACGGATAGAGAGACCTTTTGCAGTCAATCCATTTCGCGGTTTAAAGGACTCTCGAAATATAGTACACATCATACACACAGGAATAAATGTACTATAAGTGGGAGTTTTTCTATCGAAAAATCGACGTTTTTCCGGGACACGATTACAATACTTTCTTTACTTACGAAGTAAGACGAGAAAGCAAAAAGGGGCTCAAGGTGCAAGGGTCCCTCCGTCTTTATCTGTCATTTCCAAAGAAAACTAGATAAATCGTAATCTTCACTGTTTTCTTGGCTGCAATTTGGAGGCTGGCAGTGGTGCTTCTTGGCTGCAAAACTAAATTGGAGGTCGAGGAGGTTCGAATATTTCACTACCGCTCTCCTCTCCCATTCCTGTCGTTGTCCTTCACTCTTACTTCTCTTCATCCCCCTCTCTCACGGACCAATATCCTATGAAACTTGCCACGGGCCACAGTAATTGATTGTTCATCCTTTTCCTCCTCCTTCCCCGCCCTCCTCGCCCTTACACCCATACACTTATACTTGGACTATATAAGCACACGTGTCTGAAGATCAGTGGGGAGCTTGTTCCGCAGCTGGAGCGGTTCCCCGCTGACGGAGATACCGAGAGTGGGCACACATTGAACGCCGACGTGTAGGTCGGCACCAGATCTCCCGTACAAACGGGGGAGGAACATGCATCCTCTTAGCTACAACATACACTACTCTGATATGGTTAATGTCCACGTAACCGTCCCGCCCGAAAACAGGAAATATCCCGTCCTTTTCCTATGTTCTACGTCCTTTTCCACCGGGAGCGGTAGCTCAGTGCATCAATTGATGTCACTTCAGCACCTCTGATCGGTAGGTCCTATGTTCGAGCCCCGAAAGTGGCCAGATTTTCGACTTGTCACCTAGGTCGAATTCAGTCGCTGTCTGGAAGAGTATTCTAGCGGCCAGCTGGTCATATCGGTAGTTTTCCGTGGTTCCTTCGATCAATACCAGGCGAATGCCGGAGCAGTACCGTAGCAGTGCCAGAACAGTGCCTAACAAACGGGCCTCGGACCGCGCACGATCTTTCCTTTCTCTTCCTTGTCCTATCCCCTCCCTTGCACACACATTTACACTAACATGCACTACACTACTACATATTCCGGGAGACCTGTCGGGAGCTTAGAGCTTGTCCTGTCTGGAGCGGTGCCTCGCCGGTGGGAGATACCTTGTTGGGGGAAATCCCGGTAGTCGACGGTAGGTCGGCGCCAGATCTCGCCATCCAGCGGGGAAAGATCTCCCGTCAGATCAGTCAAAGACCGCCATCTCCCGAGGAAAAACACGGACTACACTTACGGGACTAATGATCTAAGCTGTTGGCGTGCACGAAATTACTAACCAACCAACGTCCTTTTCCCGTCCTCCCCCCATCCTCCCACCGCAAACGCAACCGCCCGCGCTCGCTTCCCCTTTCACTGGCCGCCTCCACCGCGGTCCTTTCCGTTGCAATCGCAAACGCCCTCGCCACCGTCGCCCTCACGGCCCCGCCCCCGCCCTCCCCGCATTGGAATTCTAGGAATGTTCACCGGAACCTCCCGGATTTCACCCGCCCCGGCTAGCTTCTTTACGGGGTGCCGTGCCCGGCGCCGACATGCCGCGAATAGTTAGTAGCGACAGCCTCCCGCGGCGGCCTGCGAGACCGCAAAGTAAACAGCTTCTTACCGGTCCGCGAAGCTCTTATCCGGGAAGGGAGCGGATCTCCGCGGCCTAAAATACGACGCGTAGCAGAGAGATATTTCTGTAGTTTAATATGCTGTTCCATTTCCTTGAGTGGATTTCCGAACGTGCGATCGGGTTCTTCAGAAAATAAATTCGCGTACGTTACTCCAGGGAACAAATAATGTTGGAAGATTTCTATGCCGTATTTTGTGCGTTCTCTGAAGAAAGGAACATCATTCCAAATAATATATTCATAGAAGAAATAGATAAAAATTGATATTGAATTTTAACGCTTCGTAATTGGCTATGAATTCACTCATATTTTTATTTCAACACTATCAATATGATCACGAATATCGATCGTAAAATAGTGTTCAGAGGGCTGTAACAATGCGCACGCGTCAGTATTAAGACATATTAGTACCATGCCAAGGAACGGTAAGATCGGTGCAGATGGAGAGGAGACACATGCAATTTTGCGAGTGAAATTAGTGGTGTTATAAACAGTACCTTCTTTCTCACCCGTATTTTCACGCAAAATTACGCAAAAATACTCAATGTTTTGAAAAATTGTGCATGACCTTATTTCAAAATCTACCTCTAAGGAACAGTTTTCATTAACGCAAAAAACCATCGCTTTACATAACAGCATTACATAACTTTCTCTCTACTGCTTAAGTGATAACGAGAAAGTAAAATCGATTTGTATAAATGTATGGACGTCCCGATGAATGGATGTGTGACGGATAACTCTTTCAGATTACAAGGTATTGAGCTGAAACTTGGTTAATACGCCGGGAAAAGATTGCTGATTTAACGATAAGCTTGCAACGTATTTGTTGTGCACTTGTGAAAAACGTTCTTGTAACGCACATTAAATTACAGAATTTGGATATAGATTAATGAACACATAAATATGGACAATTGGTTATTGATGCTACATTACTTGAATATTTGATGTTTCTTTCCTACAGCTGATATTAGGTGGTATAGACTATATCAAAGGCGGTAGGTAGCTAAAAATCTGATGATATTATGCTCAGTGGGTTTAGTGCTAGAAATGCCAATTCACAGGTTGCACGCATGTTTGATGACCCATATATTTACGTTTATGACTCGTCTCGACACCTTTAAAGACGAGTGAAGTAGGGAAGATTCACAATGGCAGAAACTGCACAAATGAGTTCCCTGTAATCTGAAGACACGTTAAAAAGTCTATAGTTAATAATTCATCCGCAATGTGGTGAATTCTACGTCACATTATGCCTTATAAAAGTTATTAGTAACTTGTGAAATATTAGCAACACTACTCAAGCGTTTTACAAAGTAACTGGGTGCATACATCCATTGCGCCTCACAACAGGAAGAAGAAATTAATGTCCCTCGCCTGCGACCAACAATCGACTCCAATTGCTTTCCTTTTACCGTCACACTCGCGTCAGAAAATAATGGCAGTTCCGCAAAGAAACTTAGTGGCGGAGACCAGTCGCTCTTCTTGAGAAAGCTACAAATGTTTGATCCAACAGATATGCTTTATCCAATACGTATATTTTTGAATTTTGATTCGTTTTATGCACAGTAAATGCCATTTTGTTGCAGTATTGTCATGTTTTCAAGAAACGATCCTGCATTTGGAGAGGATTGATTTTACGACCAACATATTCAAACCTATCGACGATGGTCGAGGACGAACGAACCGCGGGGCTGAGGGGAAGCGACGCCGACCAAATGCACATTAACTGCAGCAACGGGTCCATGTACATTTGTTGCCGTTGACGACGGTCAATGTTGACAACGTATGTGTTCACTACAAGTTAGGTCCTTGCGGACGAGTCTCTATCATCCGTTTGTCGCCCGTGATGTGGGCTTCTTCATAGTTATATGTCCCTGCTTACTCGCACGTACTTTTGCTTACTCGCGTCATTCTACGTCTAGGGTGAACGCTTCGCTGAACACAAATAAGATTATATTTTCATCATTTCGTTATTATGTAATTTGTACGCCACAATGTTATTATATATTGATTCAGTGGCGAGGTGTAGTTGACATTTACATAATTGGAATGATTGAAGGCGTTGTCATTGTCAACAATATTATTTATTTTACAAATAGCAGCTTTCGATGGCCTAGGCTAAGCCATCGAAAGCTGCTATTTGTAAAATAAATAATATTGTTGACAATGACAACACCTTCAATCATTCCAATGTTATTATATGTGGATTTGTTTATTTATTATTACACGTTTTGTAAATTTTTACTAATCACCATTTAGTAAGACAAACTGGAAGAGGGAGCAGTGAATAAAAGAAAAAAATAATTCATGGCAGGCTATATATAATTTATTAACTGGGAGTGTTGTAAAAATGAAACCGGTTGACATGAGTCTTGTACGGCGGACATCCTATATTTTAGGGGTAAAATGAGTAGAAGGTACGGTTCTACGTTGGAATCTGCTTTTGTGATCAGTAAATGCGAAAAACCTTTTTTCAACTTTACTCATATACTAACAGAAAAGAGCCCATGAACATTTCCACACAGCCAAAGCTCTTGTAAATTAAAAATGAATCACTTCTGCTTCTGTTTTCTCTATCGGCCGTTGACCAATTTGTACTCTCATGACAATTTACCTTTAATGAGATCAGATTTTTCTTTTATCAGCTTATTCACCAGAATCAAAGGAATGCTTTGTGAGCCCACTCATGGATACGATGGGCTTCTCCAGATCTCCCGGCGTGGCGCGCCCGTCTCAACCGGGCCGTGGTCGCCCTCTCGCAAGCGCGGCCGCGTGCACTGGCCCGGGCCTTGTGGGTGGGCGGGGCGGAGCGGGGCGGAGCGGGGCGGAGCGGGGCGGAGCGGGCGGAGCGGGGCGGAGCGGGGCGGAGCGGGGCGGAGCGGGGCGGAGCGGGGCGGAGCGGGGCGGAGCGGGGCGGAGCGGGGCGGGGCGCGCACGGGCGTGCACGGGTCGCGCCGGGTCACTGGGGAGGCGCCCTCGCCGGGTGAAAGGGAAGAGGGCAGCAGCTGCTGCGGCGGTGGCTGCGGGGAAAGGGGGGCCGCGACCGTGCGGGCCGTGCGCGTCAGCCCTTCGTCCCCGCCCCGCCCGCCCCGCCCTTTCCCTGCCGCGCCCCCCCCTGGCGTCCCCGCCCGCGCCCGACCTCGCCTTGCCCAGACGACCTCCGCGAGGCCGCGCCCGGATGCTGGTCGCCAGCTCGGACCAGGTCAGGTCACGCGCCCCTTCGCTGGGCCAGTCACGCACGCCGCGCTCGTCTTACCTCGGAGACGACAACGCGTCATGTCCAGCTCGACTCGTCGCGAGCTCGCGCCAGGATGGGCCACGCATCTCTACACTGAGGTGGTGATCCCTATATCCGAGCTTACCTGGTCGCGATCACGGACCGCGTCAGGTCATGCACTTCTCTGCGTCATTCATATACCCTCACGTTCATTTATTCACTGAGGCGATAGAGCGTAATGTCGGCATAGCCTGGTCGCGAACTCAGTCCAGTTCAGGCCACGCAACACTTCGCTGGACCAGTCACACATGCTCGCGCTCAACTTTACATTGTGGTAACTTCATAATATTGATCAGGCCTTGAACACATCGTTATCCCTTACCCGTCCTTCTAAACAACACTTCGTTAAAACTAATGGTGCTAAAACAGTACGTACTTACTCCCACATATTTTCACTCAAATTGCGCGAAAAGTACCTCAAATTTTCGAAACGTTGTACTGACCATATATCAAAATCTATTTGCAAAGAACAAATTTCCTTAATGTAAAAACAAAACCTATCTTCATAGTTGTAGGGAAACGCTGAAAAAATTTGTAATTTTTTTCAACTTTTGAAAAATCATGGTTTTCAAGAAACATGAGACCTGCACCATTCTCTTAAACGTCCTTCGCGTTATCCAACAAGAACATTTAATCAAAATCGATGGGGGCTATATTTTGTAAAACTTGGAAAATGTTCCAGGGGATTCATGTACATTACCAACCAAAATTGAAATATCGCTTTCAAATTTAAGGGGCTGCGACATCAGACAGATCGATTGGGGAATATCAATTTTGAAGAAAATCGGCTGAATGGTTTAGACGGACAGACGTTTTACCGTCATTCGATTTTTCGGTATCAAGGACCCACAAAATATGGAATCTGTCTACACCACGTGTTAAAGGATTTTTTTAAAATTTAGCAACTATATTTATTCACTTTTTCGTTATTAGGGCCCTGTAATAAGTTAAAATTACAGTTAAATAGTTTTTCTGCCGAATATTCACCGTTTTACAAAACATTACATAACCTTTTTTTTCTCTACTGCGTGGCGAGAAAGTAATATACATGGCCTAACGCTTCTCCGAAGTGTAACGAATGCTAGCTCACTGGCTTACGATATCCGTGTTCGTGGGTTTTATCCGGGCTGGAGGCGGTGAATATTCGAAAGGCTGAAAATCCATAGTGCGCCTTGTCCGGCAAATGACTTGTAAAAAAAACCCATCCAGATGGCCAGCAAAATTAAATTCCTCCAGCAATTTCCGGTTCTAACAAGATCTCACGTTCTCCCGACCAAACAGTTCGGATATTATTAACCGAAACCAACATCTGGCGAAGGAAGTGAGAATCACATCACTGCTTTGCAAAGGACGCTCACGGGGTGCGTCGGCTCGAAATATCCCCTTGGACCTGCAGGGGGATGCTTCAAAAGGAAGCCTGGGTCAAAACTACGGATGCGGAACTACGGCTAATGGTCGCCTCTTTGTTTTTATTTATTTTTATCGTGTGGGAAAATGTACAGACTTGCTAATTCTGCCCGTGTTCATTTGAACGGTCAAAACATCAATTATAACGTCAAACTAACTACCATAAAATTGTGAGGGAGGTGGAATATTGCAAAACACGGAAAGTATTTATATGAATTGTTTATCTATTGAAATAGTAAAATATTTATTATTATTATTATTGCTGTTATTGTTGTGTTTTTTGATATTCACATGACTTGTGGTATTCCTCTTACATTTCAGTACATATTTCGATGTTCTTTCTCTAAAGAGTGTTGTGAGGTTTTTATGTGGAGTTTCTGAAACATGAAAGCATTTTAGACGGTATTTTTTCTGCTTACAACCGCTATGAAAGTGTGAGGTAATGGCTGTCAGTGGTGTGATCTGCGACTCTGCGTCAGAAAAGGGAGTGAAACATTACTTTTGCAACAGTTGTCAAAGACTTTCATCTTGAATACAGAAGCATTTCATTCACAGAGATTAAGTCTCTTGAAGTTTAGTGAAGTCTCTAAGTACGCATAACAATTGTATTGCAATGACTATAACAAGGGGTTGAGTACTTTGCCTCAGGTTTTGTCCAAATTGAATAACCTTCCTGGAGCTGTTGAAAGGATTAACGAAGCTATTTTTAGAGATGATACTTAAGTTCTTTTGGTTCCATTACAACAGCTTTTCCTTTAAATCTCATATTATCGATAAAATAAATGATCGGATTTTGCACAAAAATAATTTTATCATGCGTAATTTTGGAGAATCTAAATCTGAGTCATCAATTGACAGAAAAAGAGATCCGGGTGTTGTTATCCTTGCACATAATATATTTACTGTTGTTGAAGCTTACGTTGTAAACGTATCGGTAAATTTCAGCATACTGAAAGATTAAGTCCAATTAAAATTGTATTTAAAGAAGGAAATACTGCTTTTGAAATTTTGAAGGAGAAACACAAATGTAAAGCGTCATGTAGAAAAAATGAGTGCAATACTCTCCAACAAAAGATAGAATTTGAAGTATTCAAAAAATAAATTGATACTAATAATGATAGAATAGTTAAAACTATTAGTTAATGGTTCTCCAAAGATCGTAGATAGGCAAAATAAAAAAGTTATAAAAAATAAGGTCTGGAAAAAATTAAAAAAAAAACAAACAAAAACAGGCAGGCTTGTGGATTTGAGATCAAAGGCTTGGTTTAAGATAGAAATTAAAGAACAGTGAGAAATATTCATACATTTTTTATGACTATATTTTTGTGCTACGAACAAAAACTTTGTTATCAGACATTTTAGACTCTGAACTTAAATTACCAATATATTCCTAAATGACAAAAGGTCAATGAAGTAGAGGAGTAGTTTGATACGAATTAAAAGACGTTTCAAAATATCAAACTAAATTATTTTGAAATGTTGAACACTTATTTGTGCATATTTATCTGCGTCTCCTTTGGCTACTGATTTTGTTATCCAAACTCATTGTTACAATACTTGTCACATATAAAATGGTTACTTTTGAGAGATTAAAACTGATCAAATGTTTGGGAAACTGGAAAAGATGTGAGCTTCCCTTTTTGAGATAAAAATGTACACTGCATGAGAAGTAAATCTCAAAAGAAGTTTCAAACATTGCAGGTATTTTAAACTTGTTTGAAGTAAATACGGTAAAATATGGTTATGATACCATGTTAAATTTAATTTTTTCGTACGTGACTAATACTGCCTTCTATGCACGAGTATGGAATTAGTCTATTAAACCCAATGATATTAATCATTCTACACTATCGATTCAATATTAAATGTCATCATTTGATGGTGGTATTGATTTTGATGACTATGTCTTTGATATTTCGTTTGGAGATTATAATCAATTGGTAAGTTTCCTTGGTCGTCTATTAACTCTTATAAGTAATAAATACTTTTCTCTTGATTATATTACTAAATTAATTTATACTTATCTGTACTATTTTAGGAAATGTGTGCTAAAAAAATACAACAAATTTAAGTTTCCTTCGTGGTATAGTGTTGAACTGGCGAATACATTCATTAATACTAAACAGAGGATTCATAAAGACAACAAATGCC
Source organism: Teleogryllus oceanicus (assembly GCA_964035755.1). Lineage (NCBI taxonomy): Eukaryota > Metazoa > Arthropoda > Insecta > Orthoptera > Gryllidae > Teleogryllus > Teleogryllus oceanicus. The sequence goes on along the minus strand of CAXIVR010000001.1, from coordinate 334,606,577 downwards.
CTAATTCTGTTAGCAGTTATCGTGAATTCTGTAAGCTTGGATAACAATCTAAAACGCTAGGAAGAAGATATCCCATATTATTTTGTAATAGTATTTACAATTCAGTTCTGAAATTTTAAAAATATTTTTCGACTTACGTAAATTCTAAGAGATCAACGGGTATACCAAATATGTATTTTGATCCTGAACCGTATAGCAATGGCCCTTCCTTTTTAATGCAATTGCTTTACCTTTTTATACTTGATTACCTTTTTTGATTTACTTTGATTACCTTTTTATAAAACACCACATGAGTTACTTTGATTTTTTGATTTGCCTTGATTACCTTTTTATAAAACACCACATGTGTTAAGTTCTAAATTAAGTGATCACTGATCAAATTCCTTGTTCAGTAGTACAGATATTTCAATAATGGGCATATTAAAAAATGTTAATCTTGATATTAAAAAGTGCGGAATTTGATGGTAACCTTTAAATCATATTTTTCCCATATTTAAAAAACTTTAACTAGTGTTCCATCAATTAAAATATTTTCCTGTAAATCACTCTCGGAATATATTGTACCTGATCAATGAAGAAAAAACTATCCCAAATTACAGACCCATCTCTATAAGGAGTGTCATTCCTAAGATATTTGAGTCTATTACTGCTGAAAAAATTAAGAATTATTGTTATAGCTTATTATTATTCTTATGTCTGGAAGGGAATGCAGTTTTTATAGTGGGCATACAATTGATAGAAATTTGACCGACAACTGTGAAGTGAATGAAAATTACATCCAAGTGGACAGTATCTATACATATTTTAATAAAACTTTCCATTGTGTATTTTTTTTATTTTTTAAGGTTAAAAAATGTTGAAAAGTGTTACGAACTATGACGAAAATTGAAAAGGTTCTTTGAACAGGTGGTTCTACAACTATTTAAACAAGTGTGTTCAATACGCTAAACGAAACTTATATCTAAAGAAATACGTTCTTTATATTTTATGTGGTGTGCCCCAAGGGTCTTATTTAGGCCCTTTATTGTATTTATAAAGATATTGTATAATTGCAATTGGGTTGCTATGTCTTTGAAATTATATAGTAGTGGTTGGATCAGTTTACAGTTTTGATGACCATTCTACCACCTGAAGACGTGGGGCGTTAAGCTACCCCTCTTAAAATAAAATGGAACGTGGATTTTGACTACACCACGAGTTAGAGGATTTTTTCTAAATTTAGCAACAGGATTCATCCAATTTTTCGTTATCAGAGGCCAGGTATAAGAGTTTTTATTGCCAAAATTCGCCGTTTTCCGGTGCACTATTACGTACTCTTCTAACGAAGAATTCATGAGGCGAAAATGTAAAAAATTACCATCCTATTATCGTATTTTACCTATCTCCTATGGTCCTGAATTCAATTACTTGTTGTTGTAGTTGTTATTATTATTATTATTATTATTATTATTACGTTCGTACCAAGGAGCCATTTCCGTTGTGGCACTGAAAACGTTGTATGATTGTGCGAGAGCAGGCGAAAATCCATCCACATTGTTAGAACACGCGCTCGTCTTTGAAGCCGGCTACGCAGTGCTGTGCGGCGTAGCGGAGCGGGCAAATGCCTTAAACGTGTCGCCGGCTTTTACGAGAACCCGGTGCGCACCGCATATTCTCGTATTCCGCAGGAGCGACCCGGCTACGTCCTCATTCCTGCCATTATTTCCTCGCTGCACCCCTCCTCCTCCCTCCTCAGCCGTGGCTGTGACTAGCAACGGGTTAACAAAGCCGGTGCCTCGGGGCCTTATGATTTGGCGAGAGTCAAAGTATTATGTGAAGGCGTGCTTTGAGACCCAATAACACCCTATGTTTAAAAAATTGGGCGGGACATGTAATGTACACAGTTGCTAAAAAGGATGTTGCACATGCTCCACTGGTTAGCCAAAAATTATTATTCTTCCACTACTTCTCATTATGCATCCTTAATGAGTTGTATTGCAATTTTTTGCAGAAAAATATTTAAGCTCTTACGTATTTAATACTGTCATTTGGAGGGGTGCTATACAACGTATTTTTTCTCGAGGTTCCTGATGCTAAACCTTTTGGTGGTATTTTTAAACTACCCCAAATACTGAAAATGACAGTCAAGACATTTTAATACACTGCATTAATTTTTAATACGAAAAATCAGGAAACAACCTCTGATCCATTGCATCCAAAACTATGCTTTATTGTAAATTAAAGAGCTGTATATGTAAGAGAGACGTATATATGCTGTCATTCTGTAATGAATGTTACGTGATATAAAGTTTCTGATTTATCGACTCTTTTTATCGACACCAAAGTTTTGCTGCCGTAATCCTAAGTGATATGAGCAAATATCTCAGATAATATGCTCTGGATTATTTCTTATTTCCCTTAGTATACTTTACTAGGAAAAAAATGCCAAAAATATATTACGCCATTATATCTTCCAATATAACGTTTCCTGAAAACGTCGGTCAGGCCTTTGACTTCAGTTTCCAGATGGAGCTTCATATTGTTTTCGTTGTGCTTATCCAGCGCGCAATTGAACTTTGCAAACGTATAAGATGTAGCATTAGATTTTGCTTAATTTTATTCACAAAATACCATTACTGTTTAGATGTGATTTTTTCGACATTTTTCTCTCATGAATCTTGCCTTGAATGAATCTCTTGAATCTTGAAATGAATATTTGCAATTTTGCGTTTGAATATAAATATTGTAAATTTAGATATATCTATCTTAAACAATTGTCATCTCAATGTTGACTTCTAGAACTCTTCCTTCAATTTCAAGAAGCAAATTGCACTGATAGAACAAGATTGAAGATTGTGATCAATGTTCATCTACTTACTGTATGTTATAACAGATTCTCAGTTCCGGATTTTCTTTTTCCTGATAGTTTGAGAGTGTTTTTCTGAATGACTGATTATTTCATTTCCGAGCGCGTCAACTACTATGGTCACGTAAGAGAAGTGCATGCTATGTCTTGGAGTGGTATTCCCCCGCTAGAATGGGAGATCCGCCGTTGACAGTGCCCCTTGGGGTCTCGTTTGGTTTGGTTTGGTTTGGTTTGGTTTCTTCATGTTTCCGGGCGCGTCAACTGCTTTGGTCATTAGTCCCGTTAGTGTAGTGCATGTTTTTTTCCGGTGATGGCAGTGGTCTTCCCCCGCTGGATGGTGAGATCCGGGGCCGACCTACCGTCGGCTAGTGGGGTTTCCCCCTAACCAGGACTCTCCCACCAGCGGGGCACTGCCCCAGCCGGGACAAGCTCTAAGCTCCCGACCTATCTCCTGGAATATGTGGTAGTGTAGTACATGTGAGTGTAAGTGTGTGTGTAAGGGGGAGAGGATAGGATAAGGAAGAGGAAGGAAAGATCGCGCGCGGTCCGTGGTCCGTTTTGTAGGGTACTGCTCCCTCATTCGCCTGGTGTTGATCGGAGAAACCACGGAAAACTACCGATCAGAGCAGCCGGCCGCTATAATTCTCCTCCAGACAGCGACTGAATTCGACCTAGCTGAAAAGCTAGTGTCGAAAATCCTGCCGCCGTCAGGACTCGAACCTAGCACCTCCCGGTCAGCAGTGACATTAGGGTCTGCAGTGACTGCAGTGACATTGGGGTCTCGTCTTCGCAGTACCTTCGCCAGTGGGGCACCGCCCCATTTGAGACAAGCTCCAAGCTCCCAACTGTTCTCCCGCCACATGTAATAGTGTTGTGCTTTTAAGTGTACATGTGGGGGGGGGAGAATGAGATAAGAATAAGAAAAGAAAGATCGCGAGCGGTTCGTGGCTCATTTATTTGGGAAATGCTTCGGAGTTCCCCTGGATATGATCGGAGATCCCACAGAAAATTACGGATCAAAGCAGTCGGCGGCAAGAACACTTCTCCAGTGGTTGGATTCTACCCAGCCTTTATCAAGCTTGTGTCCAAAACCCGCCGGCGTCGGAACTCGAACTCTGGGACCATCTGGTCAACGACGCTGCAGATGCAACAACGCTGTCACTGAGTTATCCCTGGTGTGTTGATCAGAGATGAGACTCCTTTTTCTAAATTTTATTTTACTTTCCACTCTTCATTGACCTCGTATCTCGACGCGGCGGCCACGTGCTTTAGAAAGACGAACTCTCCGCGCCAAAGCGACGCGCCGGCTGCAGGCACATCGGCGCCGGCTTATCGCTAAGTCGTTACTGCCGCCCCCAGCCGCACCCTCGCGTCGGCGTTATCATCAGCGCCAGCCGCCCCCGCCTCCACCACGCCCCTCTTCGGCTGGCGCTGGGGGCGCTGGTCGCATGAGGACGAGTGGGTGAGAGTGGGGAAAGGGCGGGGCGGGGCGGGGCGGCCTTAGGAGGTTTACAGACACGACCTAGAAATAGGTTTGACGTGTGCAATTCCAGAGACAAGCTTTTAATAATAATGATAATATTTTATTGTATTAATATTATATTAAATATGATTTATTAGTAAATCTGGCTATAATATATGATTATACATATATTATATTAAAATACACACGTATGTAGTTCAAACTTTGCTCATTTTCTGGAGCTTCGAATTCCCTTCCTTTATGTTTTACCCTACCTTTGACTTATGAAGATGACTTGATAAGAGGAAAACTTTACTCCTACGAAATAGGAAGTATCGCCAAAAGACCTACAGATTGGATATGATTATACTACTGATAACTATAATTATTATGTTTATTTGCATTTCACTCTGCGTGTATTTTGGGAGAAATGAGGTTACATTTATTGCGCAGGAGGCAATTTGATTTTAAACGTTAATATAAAGCACCTACATGGAATATCATCGAGAAAGTATGCTGGTTAACGTAATGTTTATGCGGTATTGCTCATGTAATATATTTTTGTTTAGACGTGTGTTCCTGGAAAAACTTAATACATTTTTCTGACAATTGAACATAACCAGTACTTTAAACATTCCAGAGCATACCACCGCGAAATGTCCTTTCCTGGAAACTGAATTGGACAAAGCCGCAAACCATCGACACGGTATGCGTTGCGTTGCCATATAAAACTCTGTTTAATTACGTTTAATTATGAACATTTATAATTAACGAATCGAAACAAATTTTGTGTAATGTAAATGAAGTAAAAAAATGAATACAAAACTAAGAAAACTAGCCTTCACGGCCACTTCGAAGAAAAACGTTTTCCTGAGCACAGCCAATACTCTCTTCAGTGAGTCTTTTCTAAGAATGACAGCAGCTGCTTTAACATCCCCATTTTTCTTTATTAAGTTTTTTTCGTTGTCTGGTGGCAATTTTTTGTGTTTCCTGAAGTCCGTTAGCAAATACGAATACTCCACGAAGCGCATGTTTCCGCGGTCGGAGGACGCGGGCGAGCGAAATGCGCCTCGAGGAATTTCAGATCATTTGCGGATTCGGTGGTATAATATAAGCGTACCGGGCTGTTGTACCCAAGTTTGCGGGTTCAAACCCGACAGAAGCCGGGAGAAAAAAATAATTCGCACGCCTTCCTTCGGAGGGGAAGTAAAGCCGGCTGCCCCATAGAGCAGATTTACTGAATGTAAAAGATCTTCAAGCTTAAAAGAAGCCTTTGAGCTGAATTTAAACCGCCTGTTTCGACGCCCAGGATATCTTTTTTCTCTGCTAGATGGTGAAAAGAGAGTAGTGAAATTTGTGTGGTTAGACAGAAGAACGGGCATAATGATCCAAGTCTCGCCACGTAAAACACGGCAATAACTTAATTTGTGCCCTGAGGAAGGTTACAGAATGGCGGCCGAGACGTTGGCACCTGTGCCTAGGACGTTGCATCTCCTGGACAGCCAAGCAGCTAATTACAACGCCTCCTTCCTCTCCTCCTCCTGCCATCTATTTTACCTTCCATTATTCGTTTCTACAACAAATCGTACCTACGGTTTATTTCGCACATTTGAATATTTTTATCATATTCAAATCCTAGCATGAACAAAGATTTTTGTGAATTTAGAACAGTCGCAGGAGCATGCGCTCATTCAATAAAGACGACTCCGGAGCGAGGTAACCCATAATTGACACCGAAAATATGTGAAACCGAATTCAAATGACATTTTTTCAAGGGTTCGACTATTGTTAAATATTACGTAACAATTACAAATAGTAGGGTAAGTGATATTGTAGTATTACAATAGTAATTACTTTTAGAGCATTTTTTCATTTCTCACCCTTCCAAGAACTTCAGCGTTTCTCGATATTTCTGTTCAGTAGACTTCTTCCGTTCTTTTCAGATTCATTTCAAAGCTCTGACAAATAACTCTGAATCTTTCTTTCTTTCTTTCGATACTCCATGCCTCTAATTTCTCTACCACCAAATCAATTAAACAACTCTTTCTCAGAGCCTCTTGTGTATTTTTGCAGGGTATATTCCAATCTACATAACAACATTATTACCAATACTCTCACATTTATTTTACGTTCCAGCATGTTCAAATCACCTGACTGCTCCAGCATGGTTAGCCCTGACGCCACACCGCTGGCGGTATTTCTCGTTTCCCATTTCGTTTTTGTGACGAATGTCGTGGCCGATTGTCAAAATTCGCGGCTGACGTTTTCTCATTTAGTGGGATTATTTGCAATGTTTTAGCTCGGCGCCGGGCGGCAGACGGGATGAAAACTCGCCATAGATTACCGCAACGCACCCAGAGTACCGCGTTTTTCCATGTCTCGTTGGATTTTGGATCCTTGTCAACGGATCCATACGGCTAATTGCGTTTCCTGCGGGCGACAGTTAGAAGGAAAAATGAGAGCGCAAAAGTATGCAGATTTCTGAAAAGTTTTTGTGTTTGAGTGGCTCTCCCCAACATTTTCCACGTCCCTGAATATCTTTAGTCTATTGCCGTTCCTATTTAAAAGCAGTGTAACAGCCGTAATAAATAATATGTTTTCACAGCATTACGTGATTTTCATGAATTCTTAACGATTTAGATTGTAGTATGCATAACCACATTTAAACCACAACTTGGAACAGACAAGAATACATATAGTGACATTTTCTGCTTATTTCTATTACTGTTGTTATTATTATTATTATTATTATTATTATTGTTGTTGTTGTTGTTGTTATCACCGTGAAAAATTAATAAACCCATTTTCCTGGATTTTTAAAAATGTTTTGTTAAAGCAACTACAAAAAATTATCTTTTCGTCGTCAATAATTATGTTCAATCATACTTCTCGTGAGATATTAATATTACTCTTACTATTACTATGATATGTGTTCGGCACCAGCAAAACTGGTCCTAAACAAAACAACACAAAATGATTTTTAAAAAAATAACACGCACACGACTCAAGAACGACAAATATAACTCTAGCATAACACCCCACTTAAGTATTTTAACAAAAACAGTCTCCACGAATACTGCAATAACGTAGTATAGTATATATGCTCTACAACAGATTTTTACGCATTTAAGAATATAAAAAAATCGCTGTTCCACATCACAACTCGTGATTAACAACTACGCCAATATTTTTTTATTTTTTTTTATTTAATAGGTAATTATTACAGCCAAATTAGAAAACTTGATGCAATGTGGCTAGGCCGAAGGCCTTTAAGCCATTACAATACCCACATTCTACCGCGTTCTAACCTATCGCCTTCTGGTATTCACCCCAAATGGTACCCCTTCTGGTATTCTCCATCGCATCAAAGCCGCGGAAACGCCAATATGTATGTGCTGTAGATTGTAAAACCCTGAGATCAGGCAACGGATAGCGCGCATAGCCTGTCTTGTAAGCGGGCCCTAGAGTGCGTACGTATCGCAGCTGAGACCCATGGGTTACATCATCTGATCTAATTCCATCAGTAAGAATTCACCGTTTCACATGATTTGTCAATTCCAGGTTATAGTAAGAGAAGAACCGGGTCTGAACCCAAGATCGGAGGCTCTGATCGGCCGTTTTCTGGATATGTCAAGCTGGCACAACCCACCATAGCACAATCACATCAAACGATATGGAATATTTAGTACTCATTTATTACTAATTTATTACCTAAAATTTAAATTTATTACTTAAGCCGTTTATGAAATAAATTCGGTCGTGCTGGCGTAAGTGTCAAGCTGGCACAACCAAATTTTTGGTTGCCCAGCAGAATTTTAGGCGCCTAAAGTAGTAGCCTTAATAAAATGATGATTTAGGCGCCTAAAATAGTAAAATTATGAACTTCGGCACTATTAGGCATGAAAAGCGACGTTTTAGATTATAAAATGGTTAAATCAATCATTTTAAACATTTCACGAAAAATGATGCTTCTAGTATTTAAAACTTATCTCAAAAGGATTAAATTAGGCATATTTTATTATTAAGAAACATCGAGTATTTTTGCATTTATGAGAGTAACTACACGCATATTAAGTTGTTCACTTTCATAATTAGCAGCACAGGATATATTTTTGAATAGTATAAAATATAATAATAAAATTTTCTCCAAATCGTCGACTGTAAGGCTTATCTGTTAAAATCATCTTGAAAGCTGGAAAGGAACCAAGGGTATAGGAGCAAACTTAAATTTCCATGGCCACATTTCCATTGTCACATTTCCCAGGGCCATTCTTCTGGAACTTTCCCACCCTCTCCCACCAAAACTTGTACCACACAACCCATTACACCATATCTATGGTTTTGCCTGGATACGCTCTCCAATTAGAAGATTGTCCAATTTGTCCCCAACGGTTCTCTTAGCAGCACTAATTTTCACTTCGGCGACACTTGATCTGTCAATGGCTTTCCTTTGCGTTCCAGCTTGAATACTGTTGATACCAGGATTGAAACATTTGAGGAGCAACTAATCAAAACCCATATTGTCCACAGGTGGAAAAAATTGCGTTTGAAATGAAACCGTATAGTATTTTTAATATTTTCTACATACTCCTGCTTTCAGATTTCTTCAAAACGCATTTTAACATGTTAAATTAAATGTGTTTTGAAGAAATATGCAAGCAGCATTGTGCAGTGCGTATTAAAAATTACATGATTTCGAACTCAATTTTTTCCACCAGTGGACAATAAGTGTTTGATTTTTTTTCGCTAAGTCGTATTTTGTCAGCTGCGCCTTTCAATAGTAGGCTTTTGTCTCTGTGCCTGCCCTCGCCTATAATGCGCAGACGACGGGCCGCGGCGATAGGACTCAACCCGAGCCAGTGTAGAGCTGCATCGGGAGTAGGTGCAATTGCCTAAGAATGCTGTGGCTGCAATTGCAATGCGTCGGAGACGCGCGTGAGTCTTTATGTAGACTTGAAGAGCTCCTTATGTTCGGTTGTTGGGTCAGAGTGTAGTCGATTGCACATTCGATTTGGAAATATTCCCGTTTCGGTGAAACAGTTTTAAAAATGAGTAATTAAAAATAAGACAATTCTTCAAAAACATATTTTTGACAAAAATATTAAAGTGGACATCAACCGTCATTTGAGAACATTGAGTATTAGATGCTTTAAGCAAATCTATTTTTTCATAATTTGGAAACATCTGCAACTATTTTCCACAATCTCCTAAAGGAACTAAAGAGGCATTTGGTCTAAAATTTGAGGTCTAGTAATAACTTACACAGAGAAATGGCATAAACGAGCCAAAAAATCTCTCCGTAGGGATTTTATACTTTCTTTTATTCTGAAATGACAACATTGGGTTTGGCAGCTAAACAAGCAATGGTATGCCAGAGGCCCACATAGTCACCTTTCACGACAGTGCCGTGAGAGATAAAAGATAAAAGGGACAGGGAAACAGAAAAGTCACATTATACCCCTTTTTACCCATATTGTCAATGGTCACAGTAATCTGAAGACGCCTAGTGTAGTCAACTCAATCTCGTTGAAGAGGCGAATACCAAAAATATCAAAATGTGAATATTTTTATGCCTCCAGTACCTCTGTCGTACATCACGCTCCTCATCCGCGAATCTTCCGTAGCTGATGCTCGACATCACATTCGCACACATTGTCTGCGACGGCCACATCGCTCGTCGTGCACGAATAACACGTCTCCGGTTGACGTAACTCCCCTTCGTCAACCTCGTCTCTCCGTGCGCGACCTTGGCAACCTTTGCGTTGCAACCCCCTTCTCGTCCGTCAGTCGTGGCACTGAACAGACACCCCATCCCATACACCCTTCTCCCTCTCCCATCCAGGCATCCTCCCCCTCGTCTCCGTCACCCGTCACAGCCTCACCCGCCCCCGCTCCCACCGCTCGGTACACTTAGCCTACCGCCTCGGGCGGTTTGTCGGGGAGGAGTTGCAAATCAGGTAATGACGGATTGAGCTAACACGCCCTTGTCCCGGGGCACCGCGACCAGACACCGCCACCCGCCTCCCCCCCGCCACGCCCCCCACGCTCTACACAAGAGGGCGCCGCGGACAAGTATTGCCTGCGACAGGTCCGTCAGACGAACGGCCATGAGAATGACCTTCATTTCGTTTCGACGCATGCGGTTAGATCAGCCAGCCGATGACACGTTTGCAAAGAAGGATGCAGGGCACAGCAAACTTCAAGAAAAGGCTGACAATCAGGCCTAGAGAACGCATTGGGATTTTATTAAGGGACATTTATTGAACTATAAACACGTTCAAATATTAACGTTTATACCAAACTCAGACAAAGTACAAAACCTTTCTTTACAAAAAAGGGTCTAACAGGGCAAGACGGTAAAAACAGAAATAAAGTAAATTGTTTGAAACATCATTCTCATCCAAACTACTTTTTTTTTCAATTTATCCCCAGTAAAGAATGAGAATCGTAGTTTTTTATTTTATTTTGTAAACGTATTTCGGCTTCCTATATTTAAAAACAAACATTCTCGATAACATTTGATAAATGTATTTCAAATTGGTTTTAAAAAATCTTGAAAAAATATTTCAAATTTTTAAAATAATTTTGAACACTCTGAAACGTACGTGTTTTCTTACGTCTTCTCACATCTACCTAATACGCATTCGTATGAAATTGGTGCATGTAATTTAGCGTTGGGAACGGCGTACCCAATCTCACTATTGTCACGAACTTTTTATTTCAGAGATCGCGAATTTCTTTTGCCAACGCTACAAAAATTAAAGAGTGCTTTATTTTTCATGCAACTTTGCTTCATTTAGATTCATTTATTTAATCGTGATGTGTTTATTTACTTATCTTATGGCAAATACACATCACTTCGAATACATACAATGCAGTTTAAAAGTTATAGAACTTCGTAGCATTTAGAATAGTCTTTTTTCAGGTTAGAGTCCTTCAGATTATTCCTTAAAGGGGTCCATCTATATTCACAATCCATTCAATTGCTATCGATATCAGATATAGGAAATGCGACGGATCTCCCAATAAGCTGTTGGCTCACATCTCTCCACGGAGACACACGGTCTGGGGGGCACCACACTCAGTCTGGAGACGATACCACGTCTCATTTGAAGAAGAAGAAGAAGAAGGGTCGTTATTGTCATTCCAAATAGGATATTGGTAGTATATTATGCTTATCAGTTTTAATTTCTTTTATTATTAGTAATTTGTTCGTGAAATATTATATAAAATAAATTGGATCGTGATTTTACTTCGATATTTGACCAGCGCAGTACTCCCTCGCAGGCTGACTGTTAACCACAGCCACCTGCGGCAGCATGCAAGGGTAGATTTGGGATCTGTCCGCCAGGTGGCCTTTCTGAATCCACGAAACGATCCCATGTAAAAGATAAAGTCGTAGAAAAAGTATCGTATGAAACTCCATGCAATGGGTATTAATACACTCCTGTGAAGTTTACGATACTCGCTCACTCCACGTTCGTATCGTAACATCACACTCGTGTATTAATACACATTATTAAATCATCGTTTCATAATGTACTATTTTGTAATGACATTCGGAAATAACACCGTGTTTACAGACTATACAGACTTGAAGCGGCATAAAGACTGATGAAGTTGTCACATCATGAGTTTTGGCTTTTCGCAGTAGTACGCAGGGTGATTTCCTTTGCAGAGAAGAGGCTATAATTATTTCGTGTTTTTAGAAAAGAATTTTGCCTGTATGTTGAATTTTTACGTAAATTTTATTAACTAATTCATTATTATTTATCGAAAATATTTTCTAATATATAATGAATACAATCATCCTGGATTGGTGTAATCGGTTATGAAAGCGAACTGAACCACTAAGGTTTTCCCCCTTCCTGGCGCATCACTGAATTCTGGGGATGGAATGAGTCCCCGGGGTGCGAATTGAAAATTTTATCCAGGGTATATTTAATAATTAGAAAACACTAGTGAACAAAATAGAGTGGCATGACGATTGTTTTATCCTTTTTAATAAGCGTGCGTTTGACTACAAATATACACACATGTGGCGTCTAACTTAGGTAATCAACAATCACTTTTTTACCAACCCAAATTTTCTTCTCCAATTTCCTTGATTTGGATGCCTTTATTTCCCATGCGTGGACATTATAAATGAGTCACAGAAGTGAATTAAGTTATGTATCTGGTAAAGATGAATTAATACACTTCCAGCAAGGGACATCCTACTCTCTCGTGAGGACGATCCCCAGCTTTACCTCCGTCAATTCTCACCCTGTGTATCCTGTAATTGTTTTTGTGTGTGTCTGCGCCGTCCATTGTGAGCGTTTATTTCTAAGGAGGCGAGAGAATGAAGTGTTGAGCAACAGGGCGCGGTCGCGCGAGGGGGAGCGGGAGCACGGCGCGGCGCGGCGGGGCGCCACTTGCAAGCGGCGGCGCAATTATCGCGGCCGTCGTCAGCGCGCCACCACCGCCACCCCCGCCCCGCGGGCTCAGCGCCCTTCCGAGAAGCGCGCGCCCACAAAACCCATGCGCAAATGTAGGCAGCGCACGGCACCAGGTCTCGGTGCTATGTGGCGCGGAGCGGTGGTGAGGAGTAAGGCTGGGCGGAGCGGAGCAAAGCGATGTAAAACGGTGCAATGCGGTGAGGAGCAATGCGGTGCGGAGCAATGCGGTGCGGAGCAATGCGGTGCGAAGCAATGCGGTGCGGAGCAATGCGGTGCGGAGCAATGCGGTGCGGAGCAATGCGGTGCGGAGCAATGCGGAGCGGTGCGGAGCAATGCGTGCGGGGCGGTGCGGAGCAGCAATGCGGTGCTGAGCAATGCCATGCGGAGAAATGCGGTGCGGAGCAATGCTATGCGGAGCGGTTGGAAGCCACGGGGAGAGGTGGTGGCGGAGGGGTGCTGCGCGGGGGGGGCTCGGAGCGGAGAGGAGGATGAGGCGGCAAGCGGTTCGGTGGTTCGGAGTAATGTAGCGCGAAATGATAAGGCGCGGAGGGGTGTGGGACTGAACGTAGCGGACTGAAGCACTTTTCCAACTCTTGCCACCACAGGAGCACCTTCGCCGTCTTCGGAGCACTCACGATAGACGAAATGTGTGACTGAGCGGAGAGGATTGAGACACCCTTCCAACTCTGGCCACTAGGAGCACCTTATCCGAATCGAGAGCATCCACGATACTACGAGAAAGGTGTGACTGACGTGTCTCTAAACAGTGCAGCCGAGAAGCACTCACATGTCACAGCATGCGTGGCGGCCCCGACGCGGAGGAAGTCTCAGGGTGTAGACGATTGTATATCAGTTCACACATTTTGTTAGTAGTTCAAGGACACTTTTAATAATACTTGATAAAATACGGATTTGTATATCAATTAAATTGTTTAACTCCCCGATTTTTTATTCACCAATTCTCTCATTTGAATAATTTGAACCGTTGACTCTGTAGAGGCCAACCAAAATTCTTCCATCTTATTAGAATACCATTTCTGCGTAATGGTCGCCCCAGACATTCTTGCTATTTCCGCCATTATTTTATTCTAACAGCTACATAAACCTCCGTTGGGTATGGTTGTCACTCGATAGAGCACACACTGCTCTACCTCGTCATGGCTGTCAATCGACCACCTCGCTGCAGCGTCACAACGCCATCAAAATCGCTTATGGGGATCAAAACATTTTTTTTAATCCCACCCGCCTCCCCCTTCCTTCCACTTCCTTTAAACGCACGCCGTATTTCTCTCCTGTCCCCCCCCGGCCCCCTACACCATGGCTCACCCTACCCCCCCCCCCTCCTATATCCCCAACCTTCCACCCGACTCATCTCTGTCACCTTTCTCCATCCCCGCCCTCCACTCACTATCCTATTTTTTTAACTTATCCCTCCATCCTGCTTCCCAGCATCCTCCCTCCACCCGCCCTTGATCCCGCCCGCGTCTGCGTTCACGCTGAAGCCCCCAGCGGGAGCTAATCCGCAGGCGTTATTTGAGCCCGCGGCCAATAATCTCCAATTTGCAACACGCCGCTGGAAGCCGCCCCGGCTCAGCTGCGTCTTCTCCAAATGTCAGCGCGTCGCGTCCCGTCGCCTCAATAAAAGACGCACAAATTGAATGAACACGGCCCAACGAGGGCAACCTGACGGACGGAGATCCCGGCGCCCCGCAGCCCCGTCCTCCGGCGAGGACGGCGAGGGCGGGATGACGCGGACCGCACGATGCGACGCCGGGGTCAAGGTCACCAAACTACCTGTGGGCCAATGAGAACACGAGAACGCCGTTTCAGCTACTATCCTGCAAGCAAAGGTTAGAGTTCACCCCCACCGCTCAGCCTCCGCCAACATCAAGCCAAAGGAGCCTTCGCTAGACTTCAAATCGTTTTCATCTCCCTCCAGTGACCTAGGACCTACCTTTACTATTAAAGTGCACCCTTTCGCCGATGTCATTTCGGTAGACTTCCCACAGCTAAAGTAAATCACAGTGCGTCTTTTCAGTGCATTTTCTCTCGAGTAATCATAGAAGAAGTGCACTAGACCACGCCACCCGCGAACAAACAAGTAAATAAATCGCACGCAGCTTATTTATACAGCTCTTTGTGCACATCTGGAGCGTGGAGAATCCGAAAGAGGAAATTGTTTGTGCATTTTGAAATAAATCCTTCTAGAGGCATACTTCAATTTCTTTTTAAAAATATTTTAATATGTTCCTTGCCTCAGAGATAAAAATAAACAAAGGTAGCAAACAAAGACAAGAAGCTTGTGGTTGTGCCCTTTTGTTCTTTATTACAACATGTAGAGACGTTTGCTGGTAAGAATATTGCTTTTTATGCCTTAAAGAAATGCTAGCAATACGGACATACAATGTAGAATAAGAATTCGTTTTAAATTGACCAAACTGCTGTCAGTTCCCCGTCATATGTGATCAGTTCACGAAAATGTCAACCAACATCGAAACAGACAACAAATAGTTGACTAAAGGTCTGTTTCCGGACCTTACAGAACAAACACAGAAGCTTTCCCCAGATCTTGAATGATCGTATGTGCTAGGGAATTAATCCATCTCTCAGATCTGCGATCGTTTGTGGAAATATTGAAGAAATGTAATTTACAAAAGGAAGTATAGGAGAAAAGATTGATATCTTGCGGGTCAAGAACTTATTTGTTAACTTGTATCCCGATGATCTGTTAAGAAACAATTCGTGATGCAACCATCGTCTTTGAACTTATTACATTTATTAATGTATCCCTGGGGCAAGATATTAGGCAGTGTTGAAGGTAGCGGGGTGTCGAAACGGGGTGAGCAGATTACAGATTCCGGCTGCAGTGGTGAGGCTGGGGACTGTCAACGCGGAGACTTCAAAGACGAAAACTACATAGGCAGGGACCTCAAAGGTGGAGATTGCATAGACGGGGACTGTAAGGACGGTGAGAATACAAGGATCTGCATTGGCGGGGACCCAAAGGGCTGTTAGTACACCCGAAACTGCATGTGCGGGGACTATAAAGGCGGGAGTGCGTTGGCGGGGACTATATAGGCGAGGGCTTCATAATCTGGGAACTTTACATACGGAGGTTGTAAAGTTCGCGCTCCGATGACGACTACAACTGCAGCGGCAGCGGAATCAGAACCGCCGACGGAGGCAAGATCAGCGCGGGCGGGATCTATAACGCACAATGGCGGCAAACAACGCCCCAGCAGCGCGCGGCCGAGCCACGCGGGATGCAGCGCCGCTCGGCTGGCGCGCCGGCGGGGCGGGGCGGCGGCGGGGCGGGGGCAGGAAGCTGCGATGCAAGGGGGCGGGGGCGGGGCGGGCGCGGCGCCCGGCACTAAAGGAAGGGCCCCCCCGCCCCCCCAGCGCCCAACCACAATGCCCGATCCCCGCAGCCCCCGGTACACCCCGATTCGCCGATCCCGTCTCCAACCCGCTCCCTACCGACCCGTCCGGCCCCGCCTCGCCCCGCCCTGCTCCAACTCCCCCACCCCGACCCTCGACCTTCCCCTCCCTTGCCTTCCCGCTTCTAATGAACCCTAAAAGTCCACCCCACAAAAAGAGCCCGTTGACTGGCGGCAGCTCGCGTCCCGACCCGGCCCGCCAGCGCCCGAATTCAATACCGCTGAGTTATAGGCGTTTTAAAAGGATTTGCAGCCGCCGGCGTTCAACGTACGTTGTTTCCGCGACGGCGGCGGAAGCGGTGGGGCAAAATCGGACGGGGACGGAGCTGGCGGGACAGAAAGAGAACAGGCCGAACCGAAAGCGAGCAGAGTGAGGAATAATATTGGGAAAGTTGACGGGCGGGTTGTAAAGAGTGAGATAGCGGGGCTGTATCGTTTAATTCATTCACTGTTTCGTCATGGCACACACCGAGATCGAGCGGGTGGAAATTGTTACAGGCGATGGTGATGTAAGCCTTGTGAATGTAGAGGAAACAGGAAAAATGGTGATGTGCAAAATGGAACGAGATGTGTCGAATTGATAGGGCAAAATGAGGTTGATAACAGAAGTCGGGCAACTGGCAAATAGGCGATATGAGGCTGTTCCAAAAAACACACCGGTGGAGGAAAGAAGAAGGTATCTATCGTAAAAACAAGAGAACAATGTAGGAGGTGAAAGAAAGAAAAAGAGGAATTGTAAGAAAACATGTTGATGCAAAGAAATATTGTTAGCAATATGTTTCCAAAATTGATGATTTTTTAAACTATTTTTCGTACTTTGGAAGTATTACTTCGTAAAAACAAATTATAATGGCATAATCTGAACTGTTATTGGCATGAATAGTAGTTTCTATATTCTGACTACCCTTTGTGAACTTTGAGGGTCCTGCAAAATAGTGCATTTTATCATCTGTTACATGTTTTCTTGTGCAATTAAATTCCATACTATATTTCAAAACCAAAAATCATAAATACATTTTATAAAATGTATATTAATGATATTGATTCAATACTGTATTTATAAGTAATTTTACAAACAACTGTAGGGCTAACAATATCGTAAAACCATTCGGTTTTAACAGGAATCTCCATCCGGTTTTCTTCCAATGCCATTGGATTCCTGGAGTAAATGTTGGAAAGCCTTATCGATTTACCCCTTGACACCAAATATAGCATTTGTACATGGCTCACTCACACCTACGAAAAAACGTCGCATATCCTGTTGTCGTTAACAGAAATAGTCAAACGTATATTAATTAGAAACATTAAGAATAAATTATTCAATATTAATTTGTTTATTATTTCATAATATTGTAACATTTTCATTGAATGATTATTTGTTTTTATTATTTACAAAATAACAAATGAATGAAACAGTTGACATCTTTTTTAATTTTTAACATTAACAAGTTTATGTGTGATATTTGTGTGTCCACATGAGTGATACTTGTGCGTTTTATGTGAATTATTTTCAAAAATTGTTCTAAAATAATTAAAAAGTATTAAAAAATTAAAATCATAGATGACGTTACAAAACGCTCATTATTTTTATACCCCTGGCCCTCTGAAAAAAACATGATGTGTGCCAATTGTAGGCACATGGCCCTCAAACGATTAAGACTAATTTAATTAATGTTAATGTTAAGGTTAAAGTTAATGCTATGGTTGATTAAGGTGCTAAATTAACTATTTCGTAGAGCAGAGAAAAATGACTCACCAACTATCTGGCATAGGACCTCCAATAATAAAAATCCGGTCGTGGTTTTGCCTTTGGCGTGGATGTTAGCCTGCATACTCTACGAGACCAAATAAGCCAATAATCGTTTTATTGCCGAATGCTAACGACGCCGTCACCGCCGGTTATGGGCGTTTGTAAACTGGCGCCGGGACAAAGCACGCGGCATCCGTTAGGCGTCACGCGGCAGGCATTGCCAGATCTGGCCAATTCCACACCCACACGAAGGACCCTCCAAATAACGTGCGACCAACGGAGAGTGAACGATTGCACGTTTCGTTCATTTAAGATGCTCTAGATTTAGTTGCAATCTCGAATTAAGTTATCAATTGTGATGTCTTCTAATTATTCGACTAAGGCAAGAGAATGCAATGTACCAGTTTGCTGGTAAAATACAGAAATAACCTATAGCCAATTCAAGAATTCCTGTCGGTCTATGCAAGAAATAGCAGGGCTAGTAAATCGTCTCCTGTATTATTTGAGTCGTATGCATGCAACTTGCGGCTCTCACACGCCACCAATCATTTTAAATTACGCCTCTAAAGAGAGAGAATTTCACGGATACGTGACTAATTGCACTTTGATTTTAAAAATATGAAGAATTTGATTAAAAACCGCGCCTAAATATTCACATCAAATGCTACCCGCAACACTCGGACGCATTTTTAACTTCCTTCCTTAACTTTAACTTCCTGTCCTTAAATAACTACTAAACGAAACGTTTTAAGGACTTAAAAACTAAAATTTTGAAAAACTAAAACCTTAGATCTCCCTTATACTCTGATGGTTGGAAATGTTACTGTGTAAAAACCAAAGTCTTGATTTAACATTTCCTTTACATTCTTATAAAAGACTTCTGTGTGACGTCTTCTTCCAATTATCATCCAGTTACAAGAACCATTTTATTCATTTTTCTTCCTTCTTGTTACAGATGTTTGAAGATATTTTTGGACATACACCATTACCTTTAATATGCGTGTTAAACAAAAATGTGCAATATAATTATATCATTTTCGTTGTTCCTATTACCAAATGTGGATCAAGCCCTTTATCATCTTATCGCAGCAGACGCTTTAAATATCTCGAAAATGACTCATCACGAGACATCTGGAAAACCACGTAGCCGTACCAAAGGAGTTTTATTTATTTTTTATTTATTTATTTTAAACAAATAATAATAAAAATTTTAATTAGAAAAAAACAAAAACTCCCATGTAGTAAAATCTATTTTCAAAAATAAATAAGCAATAAATTTTGAATTTTGAAATGGAGAAAAAAAACAAAAACTCCCATGTAGTAAAATCTATTTTCAAAAATAAATAAGCAATAAATTTTGAATTTTGAAAGGGAGAAAAAAAACAAAAGAACTCCCATGTAATAAAATTATTTTCAAGGATAAATAAGCAATAAATTTTGGCTCTTATTACTTCCTGCCGCGACAACATGGAAACGATAATTTGAATAATTGTATTTCCCACTGAATTCTAGAAGACGTGCACAGGAAATGAAGTTACATTTATGTCCAGAAGCAAAACAAGGGGCCATCTCAGCATTTGCTCAATGGATCAGGAAACTGGACGAAAACCTGATCGAGAAGGGGTCATTGACCCGGAAGCTGTAGTACAATAGTTGTTACAGGTTGTTTATACTCATTTACACAGTTCAAATGGTAAATAAAGCATTATGAATCATTGTTAAAATTAATGTTACTTTTCTTGTGATGCTCAGTATAGTCTCTAATTGTATAGAAACAGTTATGCAGCAGAAACGATTTCACTTGGGATTTAAACTTTTCTATTGAATTTAATCGTTTAATGTCATCTGGCAAAGTGTTGTAAAATAATGTACATGTATTGTATGTGAATTTTTTGTAATGAGCTGTTGATACTGTCACCTGATGAATATGATTTCTACGTCGAGTGTTATAGTAATAGACTTCGGCATTTTCTGAAAATATATTCCCGCCCTTGAGCAAGTCATTTTTTACAAAAACCACTGATTCGTAAATAAAAAGACACGGTAATGGTAGAATTCCTAGATTAATGAAGAGAGGCTTACATGAATCACGTGGGTGGGATTTGGTTATTATTCGTACAATTCGTTTTGTAATCTAAAAGTCTGGGAGCTATAAGATTCGCGAAGTATACACAACGAGCAGTATGAAGGCTGACTGAATTTGCAAGAATTCTGAACGCGTAGCATAATGAACTTAATTTTGTGTTCAATTCATTTAAATGGACGTTCCATTTAAGGTTTGACTGAATTGAGAGACCTAAAAATTTTGTTGCCTTAACATCAGTCAATGGTACACTGTTCATTTTGAATGGGGCACTGAATTGTTTATTTGAAATGGAAAACTGCATTAAAACCGTTTTCTTTTCGTTCACTATTAATTTGTTATTTCGGAACCAATTTGAAACATCTGATATTAAACTATTTACTGTTTCTTTATTGCAAAGGATGTTCGTATCATCCGCAAAGAGAACCGTTCTTCCGTTTCGAATCGTCGAGGGCATATCGTTTACGTAAAGTAGGAACAGAATAGGGCCTAAAATCGATCCTTGAGGAACTCCACATGCAACGGGCAAAGAGTCGGAAAGGTGCGTACGTAATGTTCCATCATTCCAGTAAGGTATTTCAACTCTCTGAATCGTTGTTTAAGGACGAACATAACCAATCTAGAGCAATACCACGAATTCCATATGAAGGTAGTTTTGAAAGTAAAATGTCATGATCAATGACGTCAAAAGCTTTTGAGAGATCTAAAAATAATCCAATAGGTGCCTCGTTTTGATCCAATGATGAGGCGACATCTTTAAGAAAAGAAAATATAGCTGTTTCCGTTGATTTTGATTTTCTAAATCCATGTTGGCAATCTGAAAGCGCGTCGTGTTTAGTGAGAAAGGTTTCCATTCGTATGTAAAAAAGTCTCTCTAATATTTTTGAAAAACTGATAGAAGAGAAATGGGCCGATAATTTTGAATTTAATTTCTGTTGCCTTTTTTTGAAAAGCGGCTTAATTTTAACTGTTTTGAAAATATCTGGAAACGTTCCAGTGCATAAAGATGCATTAAATATGTGAGTTAACGGGTGTATAATGGCATACGCACAAGTCTTTAACAAAGAATCCGGGAATTCATCTAAACCCGACGAATATTTATTTTTTAGTTTACCGATTATTTTGAGAATTTCGTAGGAAGAAGTTTCGGAAACGAACATTGTGCCTACAATTTTGGGTGAACTGTCTGTTTTTGAATTTTGTGCCTGAAGACCCTTAGTGAGATCGGCAGCAATTCTCGAAAAGTATTGGTTAAAGAGACTAGCCACTGTTGCCGGATCGTTGACATTTATATCGTTATATTTTAAAACAACATTCTCTACGGGTTTTCTAGTTGATTTGGTAGTATTTTTTATTATATTCCACATTGCTTTTGTTTTATTATTTGAATTCAAAATATCCTGATCGTTTTTCATGATTTTAGCCTGCCTTATGACTTTTCGTAACAATGTTTTGTATTTTTTAAAGTAAGTTGTAATGAGTTAAGTGAGTTGTACCACTATCAAAATAAATAGATTGCAATCTCCTGTGATTCACTTTCATTGTGATCCGCTATGTCGACCACTGAAAGAACTTTTAGTTCTATCACTTTTATTATAAATGTATAGCACTTGCGCGGACCTGAAATTGGAATTAATTAAACTTCTCAAAAAAGGGAACTTGTACCACTATTAAAATAATGCCTCCATATGATTCATAAGCTGAGAAGAATTTAATGTGTTTCATAGTGTGTAATAGATATAATCTGCAAAATAGTAAATGTTTTAGAAGACTACTTTATCTAAGTAAAACCAAAAAATTTCGTCACTTTTGTACTGTGATAATAAACCATGGGCCGATGTTTTGAAATATTTTAATTCCTTCTTTTTCACGACTTCGAACGCTACCAAACTTCTTTGAATTTACTTGTATCAAGTAAGAAAAGCGATTTAACAGCAAAAGAGGCCTGTGCAGAAAATAATGAAAAATAGTTAAATAATGGATCGCAGCTAGAATAATGGATCGCAGCACGTCTGTCATTCACGTAAGCAACCCGCCACCAAAGGTCAACGTTACGTTGCCTAGTTGATGTGCGGGGTGGAGCCCAACCGAACCGGAGTCAAATTGACTGGAATAGAGTGCATTACGTCATCGGCCATACCTCAATCGGGACTAATTCTCAAGAGAATAATGGGGATTCTTGAAAATTGACTTTGATCTCAAAAGTTGTATAACGGTTACTTTCCCCCTACAGTACTCTGGCCCTTTTTTGTTTCTTTAGATTAACAAAACCTTCATTTTGAGTGGATGGCATATGTTACGTGATGGCCAAGATTAACAGCAATGTGATAAACAATGCGTATTCTCTTGGCGAAGAAGAAGAAGAGAACATTTATTAACTGTGTGGTTCAACTATACAATTCATGACTAGATCATTCTAACATAGGAATAATATAAATTATCTCATGTACTCTACATCACTTTACATTTTTAAAAATAGTCCCATACATGACATTTCTATTTGTCGTATTCAGTCTATATACGCAAATAATAGTTGACGGTTTTTGACAATTTATAAAAAAACGTCAACAAAACCTTATAGGGTATTCCGGCTAGCCAGGAAATTACACTCCAGCCCTGCAGATTTAAGATGAAAAAACAAGTTAGCAGATTATGACAATAAAACACAACTGTAATATATAAAATAATTTCCCATAGTGACAGGTGTGACAATTATATTTCTGTAACAATATTATACAAAATGGTATCTTTGTAACATTCTCTTTCATTTTTTGGAGATAGTCCCACTACACAACAAAATGAACGTAAAAGAAATTCAAGGAAGACAGAAATCTTTCACGATAGAAATACTGATATTTTAATTATCTGTGAAATTCAATATCAGCCCTTAGCAATATTAAAATGGTTACTCTCGTACTGTACTGGGTCTAATAGATACAAAGTTCAGAGGCTGTCCGTCCGACGTTGGCTTCTATTATCATGTAATTTTCACTCTTAAAACAATTATTTGCAAAGTGCGGAGGCCGGCCGCTCCGACCGGTGGTTTTCCGTGGTTTCTCCGTATAAACACCAAGCGAATGCCGGAGCAGTACCCTGACAACTGGGCCAAGCTTTCCTTCCTCTTCGTTGTCCTATCCTCACTCCTTGCACAAACTTAAACTAACATGCACTACACTGCTGGGAGACCGGTCGGGAGCTTAGAGCTTGTCCCGGCTGGGACTGTGCCTCACTGGTGGGAGATACCTGGTTGCGGGAAACCCCGATATTCGACGGTAGGACTGCGCCGGATCTCGCCATTCAGTGGGGGAAGAACACAGACACCTCCCAATGCTCTACACTTACGGGACTCATGACCCCTTTAGTTGACGGGCCCGGAATCACTAACAACCAAACAACCAATCCCCGTTTTCCGCCTCCGCTGGTTTGCACCCGCCGCACCGCGAGCTACGTCAACACATCACCACATCAGAATACTCCGCCTCTCACGCCGCCACCGCCCACTCGCTCGCTGCCACCCACGCCACTCCTGTTGACTCGCCCGCGCCCGTCCAGCCTCCGACCATCTCTCTCCGCCGCCCCTACCTGCGTCGCACCCGAACGACCGCCTCTCCCCCTATCGTGGCCAAACACGACCTTCGAAATGCTCGCCGGAATTGCGTCAGCATGGCAGCGAGGGAGCGGAGGTTCGAGCCAGCGCGGGCAGGGGGCGTGGACCCGGGCGCTCAGCGCTAGGCGCACGCTGAGGTCGGAGGGGAGGCTTCCCCCTCTCTGCCCACCGCCGCCGCCGCCGCCGCCGCCTGAGTGAGAATGGGATTTCCGGGCTGACTCGTTATAGTTTGGTTGGTTGGCTGTTAGTGATTCCGGGCACCGTGGTCATTCATTCCGCAAGTGTAGAGCATGCTTTTTATCGGGAGGTGGAGGCGATCTTTCCCCGCTCTATGACGAGATCCGGCACCGACCTAACGTCGGCTAGCGGGGTTTCCCACAACTAGGTACCTCCTACCAGCGGGGTACTACCCCAGCCGGGACAAGCTCTAAGCTCCCGACCGGTCTCCCGGTATGAAATGCATGTTAGTGTGTGAGTGTAAGGGGTGATGATTGGACAAGGAAGAGGAAGGAAAGATCGCGCGCGGCTCGCCCGTTTGTTAGGGTACTGCTCCGGCATTCGCCTCATGTTGATGGGAGAAACCACGAAAAATTACCGATCAGAGCAGCTGGCCGCTAGACAGACTCCTCCAGACAGCGACTGAATTCGACCTAGCTGACAAACTAATTTTGCTACTTTCGGAAATTGATCCGAGGACCTCCCGATCGTAGGCACTACGGCACTACGCACTAGTGACGATCGCTTGATGCGCTAAGCCACCTATCCCGGTAGTCTCGTTATAAATGAGGGGTGCCCAGACAGCGGAGACTGCGAGTTTTCTGGAAACGAGTCGTAATAGGTGCGGCCTGGCTGTCAGACTGCAAAATTTAGTCTGAAAGTGAAATACCGAAATAATTCAATAGAACAAAAAATCTTGTACTTTTGAATCCTGCAATTTATAACTGTGTTTTTATCTCAATGTCCCTGTTTCGCCCACACGCGACAGCCCTATTTAGCGTCTCGTAACCCGTTGCTGCCATCTTCCTGCAAGCTGCGACTCTACCGCTCCGATCTCCAACGGTGGCGCACAGCTCTCAATTTTCTGCTGGGACCGGGGTTCAAATCGAGATTGATTCAGGTGGAATTTCCGGTGGACAAAGGATGTACGTGGTTATTTTCCATGGGGTTCTCCCATTTCCCCGGGCTCTCATTTCAACACTGGATTCATATCACTTATCACGTCATAATTACCTGTCCACACAATCATTCATCCTTGCCAGTATATTCGTATGGAAGAGGCACTGGCATAATAATAAACACAAAGTCGTATTCACACACTCCGTCTCCATTACCAGCGTCTGCCATGCATCCCCATTCATTCACTTAACGTCAAAAATCAGTTAAAAACTGTGTGATGTACTGAGGGAGAAGTGCAATCCCTCTACGTTTTCTGAAGCTCTAGAATTACTATAATTCATAGAGTGAAGTGTCCGAATGTGGAATCCTTTTTCCATTTTCATCTAGGACTTCACAAGTAAGCGCAATTTTGAAGACTAGTGTGGATAAGTACTTAAACTAATCATTTATAAATACGTGTAGTTCATATTATTCACTTAAATCTATTATAAATTTCCGATATTTCGTAATTAAAAATGGTCTACATATATTCCTCATTAGACGTAGACTGTTTCTAAAGTGGAATAGTAATGGATTTTTCTTTTTAACAAATAATAAATGCATTAACGTCTAGAACAATGTTTATTTAAGCAAAATACATATTTGGTTTAATATCACAGACAATTCCTGCAGACGAAATTATTTTTGGAATACTATGGGACATGAGCCCTGTTCTTACGCTGCTGACACTGAGTCTAATTAGTTGAGCTCTTGGAACATACTCCTCTACAGTTAGGTATAGAATATCAACATTTATATGTTAATAAAGCAACTTAATGTATACAGCCAAATGAACCATGTACATTTTACACACAGCAGCAATGCGGAATATTCCACATTAGGACAATGCTCGTATACCACATTAGGGACATAGAGGCCATATTGCTTTCAAGCTGTTTCGCGATCAAAATCTGCATCAATGTTCTTTGTAGGATTTTTATAATTCCTTAGATATACAACTAACACATACTCAATGGATAATTGCTCTAATATTTACGACACACGAGTAACAACAATTCTTTTGTTTACTGCGCCAGTATTTTTGTTGACGCTCTACACATGAAACCACCCAATACTAAAAAAAGAAATTCAACTCATAAAAACATTATCTACGCTCGATCAGGTGTCACTTCAAAGTAATTCCCAAATTTTGTCTCCAGACGCCAAGTCAATGAAGGTTCGATACTTTTCACATTAGGAACGAATTCCACATTAGGGTATTTAACCCTAAATTTATATTGTTGAATTGTGAATACAGGTAGCAACGAGCGTTTTTCGTAAAAACTGAGAAGAATATATTCGCCCTCGTGTAATAAAGACTAGTATTTTCAAAAGAGAGTGAGCTAGATATCTATGGTATTATTCCTTCTCATGACCTTCGTGAAGGAATTAACATGTACCACCAGGAGAACAAGGAGAACGTTTATTTGATTAACTATAGTCCCCACAGAGCTCAAGAAAACGTAAGCTGAGAGTGGAGCTTTATTTACGTCCAGAGCAAAAGAAGCATTTGCTCAATGCATCAGGGATTCTGGATAAAAGAACTAGTAGAGTTAGCGGTAATTGAACTGGAAGTTGAGTTATAATACTTGTTACCGCCCACTCCACCCCTCTCTCACCGCCCTTGTGCCCTATCGCCTCCCCGTGCCCGCCGCTCCCTCCATCGAGCCGGTGCGGACGGGGCGCGGAAAGCGTGAGCGCGGAACTCGACGAAGCGAGGCGCGCGTGCGGCGCGTGCGAGTGTGAGAGTGTGGGAGAGCGAGAAAGAGAGAGAGAGCAGGAGAGCGGAGGAGAGCGCGAGAGAGCGCAGATGAAGATGAGAGCGGGAGATATGTACTGATAATGCGTTTATGTTAAAGCTATTAATTCAAAAGAGACGAGAGTTCAATCTACAAACATGTATGGTCTTCGTAGATTACGTAAAAGCCTTTGATAACGTTCTGAGGGGAAAATTATGGTCAATTATGGACAGAAGAGGCATACCAAAACAGCTAATTGAAGTTATTCGAAACGTAAAAGATACCCAAATTAATGTAAGAACAAAATCACGTAAAATCCTCAAAGAATTTATAAACAAAAGAGTAAGACAAGGGTGTTGTATGTCACACACTTTTTAATATTTATCTTGATGATTCTATCAGAATATGGAAGCAGAAGATGAAGTTTTTAAATCTCACAGATAATTTTAACAGTTAAAACTTTATAATGACACTTCTGTTTGCGGATGATCAAGTTTTGATATCTGATAATAAAGACACTACAAAGAGCTCTGTATGAGCTTCAGATAATTGTAAAAGAATACAATTGATAGATGTCTGTTCAAAAACCTAAGTCAATGGCATTCAAAGGGAAATATCCAGTTAGATGCAAGTTAGTGGTTCACAACCAAAACATCGAACAAGTAAGATCATTCAAGTTCCTAGGTTGTGATCTGTCTTTCAAAGGAAAAATAGATGCTGATAAGAAAATTGAAAAATTTAACAGAATGCGTGGAACTATTAGGAGGACACTGAAAAGTAAAGTCAGGAATGATATACTCATGAAATTTTACAAAA
This sequence comes from Teleogryllus oceanicus, assembly GCA_964035755.1. Taxonomy (NCBI): domain Eukaryota; kingdom Metazoa; phylum Arthropoda; class Insecta; order Orthoptera; family Gryllidae; genus Teleogryllus; species Teleogryllus oceanicus. The sequence continues at coordinate 334,579,245 of CAXIVR010000001.1, read as the reverse complement.
CCTTAGCAGATCCTTGTGGGCTATACGGATGTGAAATTTGGACTATGGACACAAAAATTAGAAGCAGGATTCAGACTGCCGAAATGAAGTTTTTAAGAGGTTGTATTGGTGTCACAAGGAAAGACAGGATTCGTAACGAAGAGATACGCAACTGCCTAGGAATTTATACTCTAAATGAAAAAATTGACGAATATAGGAAAGCATGGAGAGGCCACATAGACAGAATGGAAAACATGCGAATGCCAAAACATATTCTGAAATACAAGCCGAGAGGGAAAATGAGCATAGGAAGACCGAAGAGAAGATGAATGGACCAATAATGAAACGCAACGGAACAAAAGTTCTAATCCTTGAAGGAGAAGAGAGCGGGAGAGCGCGGGATAACGCCTGAGAGCGCATGGGAGAGCGCAAGAGAGTGCGAGAAGAGAGTGCGGAAAAGAGGTGGAGATCGACATAACGCGGGAGACGGAGAGCGCGAAATAGTACGGGAGAGAGCCGGAGAGCGACAGATAGCGCGTGTGAGAGCGGGCACGCAACAGCGTGGAAGAGATCGGGAGTGAGCGAGATAGTGCGGAAAAGAGCGGGAGAGCGACAAATATCGCGGGAGAGAGTGGGAGAGCGACAGATAGCGCGGAAGAGGACGGGAGAGCGGGGCGGGGCGCGGCGTTCGTCAGACGGTGTTTACCGCTCGAGTTGGTCGCGTGCGGAATTCGATTGCGTCGGGCGCGAAGGGCCGGAGGTGTGGAGGCGCCGGGTCCGGCGTGTACACCTCACCGCGCGCCGATTATCGAACTTCCCGTCCCCGCTCCCGCCAGAGCTTCCGCCCGCCCCACCCGCTTCCGCCGCCCGACCACCGCCGACGCCGACACCCGCTTCCCGTGCGGCCCGCGCCCACAGCCATCCACACGCCGCAGCAGCCCACTCTGCCCATGCACCCCGCCCACGGCGTCCCTGGCAGAACCGCTGGGTTTGATTGATTGATTAATTGATTGATTCGTGTTTCCGGGCGCGTCAACTGCTTCAGTCATTAGTCCCGTTAGTGTAGTACATGTTTTTCAGGAGATGGCGGTGATCTTCCCTCGATGGATGGCGAGATCCGGCGCCGATCTACCATCGGCTAGTGGGGTTTCCCCTAACCAGGACTCTCCCACCAGCGGGGCACCGCCCCAGCCGGAACAAGCTCTAGGCTCCCGACCGGTCTCCCAGAATGTGGTAGTGTAGTGCATGTTAGTGTAAGTGTGTGTGAGGGGAGAGGATAGCACAAGGAACAGGAAGGATAGATCGCGCGCGACCCGTGGCCCGATTGGTAGGGTACTGCTCTGGCATTCGCCTGGTGTTGATCGGAGAAACCACGGAAAACTACCGATCAGAGTAGCCGGCACCTATTATTCTCCTCCAGACAGCGACTAAATTCGACCTTGCTGAAAAGCTACTTATGTCACAAGCCTCGCCGAGTGGGAATGTCTCAGGATTAGATACCCTAAACCGTATGCGTCTAGTTCGTCTTTCCGTTATAGCGACTGTCACCGCGCTCTCATTCCAAACAATGCCTTTTGCCAACTCTCCTTCATCATCGCCCTGTCATTCACCGTTTACAGCATACCATTGACCACACTCCAACTCTGCTAATCCCCACGATTTCCATTTGCCACGCCCCACAAACGTGTCTATTCTCACGATCGCTGTGGCCATCCCCCATATCTCCGAATATCATTTCGTCCTCACCGCCCAACCTGCCGTTGTCCATTTGCGGATAGCCGTCCTCCCTGCTTCTCGCCCTAGTCGAGATGCCATGGCGTCCCCACCTCTACCCGCGTTGGTCTCCCACCATCTCCTCCCTTCACTGCCCTGCATCGTCGCATCTCTTTCTCGCTGCTTTACACCCGCGCCTCATACCACACACTCACATACCCCCAATACCCCCAATACCGTCCCTACCGTCCAACGTGCCGTTGTCCTTTTGCAGAGAGCCGTTCTCGCCCCTCGGCCTCGTTGCGAGCCGCTCTGGCTCCGTCCCCACCTCCCGACGCGTAGGTCTCCAGCCACCTTCCCCCTTCGCTGCCCAGCGTCGTCGCTTCCGTTCCTCGCTGCATTACACCCGCGCCTCATACCACACACTCACATACCCCCAATGCCGTCCGTCCTCACCGCCCAACGTGCCGTTGCCCTTTTCCGGAGAGCCGTCCTCGCCACTTGCCCTCGTTGCGAGTCGCTCTGGCTCCGTCCCCGCCTCCCGACGCGTAAGTCTCCAGCCACCTTCCCCCTTCGCTGCCCAGCGTCGTCGCTTCCGTTCCTCACTGCATTACACCGCGCCTCATACCACACACTCACATACACCCAATACCGTCCCGTCCTCACCGCCCAACGTGCCGTTGTCCTTTTGCGGAGAGCCGTCCTCGCCACTCGCCGTTGTTTCGAGCCGCTATGGCTCTGTCCCCGCCTCCCCACGCGTAACTCTCCAGCCCCCCCTTCGCTGCCCAGCGTCGTCGCTTCCGTTCCTCGCTGCATTACACCCGCGCCTCATACCACACACTCACATACCCCCAATACCGTCCGTCCTCACAGCCCAACGTGCCGTTGTCCTTTTGCGGAGAGCCGACGCGTAACTCTCCAGCCCCCTTCGCTGCCCAGCGTCGTCGCTCCGTTCCTCGCTGCATTACACCCGCGCCCCCCAATACCGTCCGTCCTCACAGCCCAACGTGCCGTTGTCCTTTTGCGGAGAGCCGTCCTCGCCACTCGCCCTGGCCGCGAGCCGCTCTGGCTCCGTCCCCACCTCCCGACGCGTAGGTCTCCAGCCACCTTCCCCCTCGCTGCCCAGCGTCGTCGCTTCCGTCCTCGCTGCATTACACCCGCGCCTCATACCCACCCCAATACCGTCCGTCCTCACAGCCCAACGTGCCGTTGTCCTTTTGCGGAGAGCCGTCCTCGCCACTCGCCCTGGCCGCGAGCCGCTCTGGCTCCGTCCCCACCTCCCGCGCTCCCCCCCGTCGCCACGCCCCCGCCCCGCCCTCGCCCCGCCCGCCGCCCATGCGTAGGTCCGCGCGAACCAACCCCAAGGCACGTGCCGCGCGCGCGCCGCCCGCCCGCGGAATGGGCGACGGCGCCGCCCGCGGGCGCGTAAAGCCGCCCCCAAGCCAGCGGAACGCGCCCGATCGACCTGCACGCCCCGCACCCCCGACACGACGCGATCCGCTCCGGCCTTAATGGAGAGCGCCTCGCACTCGAAGCTACCCCTCGTGACGAATCCGCTCCGACACCCAGCTGCAAGCACACCCCGGACGCAGGAAAGCCATTTCGAACCGCCGAGAGTGTACACGTTGGGAGCGAACCCTCTACGGACTCCATACACAAAGTAGGCGTGGAAAGATATTTTGAGCCAGAAAACGCATATCTTATGCTAGGAATGCTCTTCGACGATGGGCTCCTATGATGAATAGTACGTGAGGAATCAAGACCACCACCACATCATGACAAGACACTCCGCATACGACAGGCTTCAACTACCTGCGAGCCGGAGGAGAGTCCATTTCGAAACGACAATGGTTGGTTTGAATCACCTTCAAATAGCGGCTTTATCACCAAGAAGCCGAGAAAAACATGTATAGCATATGCTAGGAATACTTTTTGACAATAGGTTCCAATGACAAGCAGGACGTGGGAGAACAAGAGAATCATTTCGATCCAACAAGAGTATTTGCATACGTGAGTACTGCACGACGGTGGTTTCCAAGCACATACAGCCGAGGGAAACCTATTCCGAAGCAACAATATTAAACACATTTCGTACGAATCCTCTTCAACGAGGGGCGGTGGTGTAAAACAATTTTAACAAACTAAATCTTAGCGTATGCTACGAATGCTTTTTTCGACAAGGACATGCAGGGAGCCATATCTTACAAACAAAAGTATTCGCGTACGCCTGGAATGGATTTCGTCGATGGATTCCAAACACACACTGGTTGCTGAAAATCCCATCTGAACCGATCAGTGTATACGCGAACCCTCGTCAACGAGGGGCACCATATACAAAATAACTGTAAAAGCATTATCATCAACAAAAGTAGAGACCGACAATGGACTTTGATCAACAAGAGTAGCCACGTACACTATAAATATCTTTTTTAACGCTGAGCTCCAAGTGACCGCGCGACAATCATTTTTAACCGAAAGGGTATCCGTGTACACTAAAAATGCGTTTGGAAGTTGATTCCCAAGCACACATTAGCCGCTGGAAAAAGTTCTACCCAAATAGAGTGATCGAATACGCAGTTTTCTAGAATGGATTCCTAGAAAAGCACTAATCGAGGAAATATCATTTCTAACCAACATGTGTATAAACATGCGCCATTAACGTCCTTCCAGGGGTGGGAGATCACAAAGATGTCGCAGAAATAACATTTGGAACCTGCAACCGTAGAACATATGCTAAGAATGCTTTCCGATGATCGGCATCAATGACAGCAAATATCCGTTTCTACATTACACGAATGTCAGCGTACGCTACGTGAACGCGCCCACAATGGGCTCCAAGGTCAAACGGGCAATTGGAAAAATAGAAAAAAATTGTTAATAAAAAAATATAAATATTTCTAACGACCATAAAACTGCCTTCTTTTAACCGAAGAATGGAAGTTGGTAAAAAGAGTGTCAAGATTTTAGCTGGTCGAACTTTTGAATGTGTTATTTTTCCATGAACAGAGCTGTCCACGACAGATGAAACTGGTCGATAATATGCACATTATAACTTCAAACGAATATTTCAAATTTTTGTTTCATAATGATTGCGTAATCAGCTCACTCTGAGGCTATTATAGCTATTACCATACCTACGAGTGTATGGTAATGAGCTATGAGTGTGTAGACTGCCGAGGCTAAAAGTTAAAAATGCAGGCGGAGCGCGGCGGCGTCGAGATTTTTAAGTCGGACAAGGCAGCAATAACACTGAAACATTTCGTGGTATGTTCCGCATTTTATCGTTCATCATAAAATATCAAGAATTAAACGAAAATGTACGACATTACTGCGATAGTATACACAAGAATTCTGTTACTGCAGCACGTTAGTACGATATTGTGGGGTGTTGCTTGCTATCTATATAAACAATGTTCGTATATCGTGGTTCATAAAGATGGAAGCAAACAATTCTCCTGAACCTAAAGATACCTAAAGATACGACGGAATGTGAGAAAAATGAGGTTCAATTACCTAATATACATTTTTCTAATTGTACTACTAATAATATTACATATAAGAATAAGTATCCCCAGACCAATGAGAATTATTTCTCAATTGTTTGAATCAGATTTGCTTTGTGCATCGTCATGTTTTTTTTCTTAACAAATCTTTGGCTTGCGATGAATCGATGGTTATTTATGCTAAGGATATTAAGCTAAGATATAAGATATTAGCGTTGCTAAGGATATTAAAACCCCTCGCTAAGGATGATAATTTTTTTTAAGATGCAGGTATGTACAAGTGCTCTTAACAAACCTGCAGGATTGCGTGTTAACAGTGATTACAGTCAGGTGTGACCAATACAATAATTTACCAGAATGAGAAAGGTACTGGGGCATATCATATACTATCATATTTCTGGTTGTTGTAAACATAGTTTGTTGTTTACATAATGTAAATAGAAATCTGTTATACTTCGCCCCCAATACGTCACATGTTTTTGAGGATCAATATATAAAGTAAAGAAATAAATTTACCATTATAATTATTTACTTGTGTTTTTTCTTTAATCGAAGTGTCATTGCTTTTTATTTATATAACCACAAAAAACATTAATTAACAATTATTAATACATTACGTATTTTTTGAACGTAAACATCTATCATATTCTCTGTCATGTATTTTCAACCCTCCTCTGTGTTTCTTTTTTTACTGAGTCTTTTTACTTTTCCCGAAATCGATTAATTCGATTACAAACCCTCTCTTCACGCAATCCTTGTTAAATCATACCTTCTTCCTGAATTTCGCTTTTATTCCCACTGTGACTGTATAAAAAGAATTTCAACGAATCTAGGAGCAATTTATGCAATAACTGTAACAATATCTGATAGATTAATGTTTGGCAATGACTAACTATTGCTATCTTAACTCGCAGTATGCATGGACAATATTACCAAGAGATTATCCGTTTGTCATGTATTCTCACTAGCTTACTATAGCATTAGCGAGAGCGTTTGTTAATATATCGGACCAAAGTAGCGTAGACCTGCAAATCTGTGGAAACTACGCAGGGAACTAATGTAATTTTAGTATCCATACTATTGCGGGTTTAGAATCGTTTTCCGATTTATACTCAAAACGTCCCGTGTTCAACAATTGTAAAACATCCGTCTATATAACTGTGGTAATAAATGTTCTTCTTAATGAAACATACAGTAACATGGTTATGAAAACAACCTTACGACGCTATTATAATGATAACATAACTTCTAAAATGTTTGTCACAAAAATCAAAAAACCTTTAGTACACCAATTTAGATTAATCCGTTTAATGACTACCATATTTGGTAACGTTTTTAATAAGATTTTTCTTATGTTACAGGTAAGCTTTACATCAACGTATACTTAGTGAACTGAACTGCTTTTATCTCCAATAAGGTAGGTGTATGTGTTAACACTACAGCGTAATGTACTCACAATCTACCTATTTTTTAATAAATTTTGGTATATAATTATTATATATTAAATATTTATATATTAAATGTTGCCATCTATTACAAGAGAATTATTTTATAGTCCCCCCAAACACACAGACTACTAATGATTCAGTCCGGATTCTACTTACCATCCTTAAAGCCGAACGGCAGGCTTTTACCTCATCCTCGTGTAGTTCATCCTCTTGGGTTCGAGAAACGCTATGACAAGCGGGATCCGTGATCGCGGACAGCAATGAGCTCCTCAAGAAATTGAAAGTGCATCAATATGGGATTACCGGGATAATAATTAACAAATCCAATATTTTTACGTTGATTTTATGAATTTCCTTTCAAGAAATTTCCTGTAAACGTCGCTATCTACAATAGTGTCATTCTCTTTGTTTTCTTAAACAAATTACAAAAAATTAAACGATTATTCTGTGTAAAAACGAAATGAATACAAAATAATGTTTCATGCGGTGTACATTGTTTCTGTAGTAATTTCCACAGAAGCTGCCAGAAGTTCTCGGAAAAGCCAAAAAATCAGCACTTGGTAATGGGAATTTATGGCGGAAGTTTGTTAGGAGCACTGTGAAGTAACAAAAATTCATCATAAGGGGATGAAGAATACAAACAATGGATTTGTGACAAATGTAGGCGATTACTATTGCATTTCCGATCATTATATATACTTTAAATAAATTTGGTTAAAATGTGTTTACAAAGTATACCGGATAATATGTTCTCCACGGCTATAGAAATAATCAAGTAGTCTTTTCAATTTTTTACGTTAAATAGAAAGATAGAGAAAAATAAAATACCCCAATGTTATAAGAAGAGGTGACAATAAAAAATTAAGTTTATAATGAGTAATTTTAATGATGACAAAAGGCGAAAGTCATCATTTTCTCAGAATTTAAGGGTTATGGTTACAAAGATTCAAACATATTTGAGCAATTCCGAGCGCAGAAACTTGGAAAATTGAAACGCAGAGCGGGACGGGGCGAGCGGGACGGGGCGAGCGGGACGGGGCGAGCGGGACGGGGCGAGCGGGACGGGGCGAGCGGGACGGGGCGAGCGGGACGGGGCGAGCGGGACGGGGCGAGCGGGACGGGGCGAGCGGGACGGGGCGAGCGGGACGGGGCGAGCGGGACGGGGCGAGCGGGACGGGGCGAGCGGGACGGGAGGCCGCGCCGTATAAATAGCGCTCGCTACGACAGACGCGCTCGCTCGCGCGCGTCCAAGCGCCGATAAGTCTATCGCGGGGGCGCTTCCCGGCCGCTGCGCTTTGCATCGCGGTGGCGGCTGCGGTTGACGGCAGCGCTCGCGCTCTCAAAATATTCAGGGGCCCAGGCACTCGCCGCCCACGCCCCAGCACCGCCCAAACTCAAGCAGGGAAGATCGATGGGGAAACGCTCACACTGCCCACCTACCACCGTTGCAGTGCGGCTGCAACGGTTCAGACGCAGCTCTCTGCAGTATCATTATCCATAGAGGCCTATAGTGTTCGAGTTCCGACCGTGGCTGAGTAGATAGCTGGGTCGAATTCAACCACTCTCTGGAAGATCGGCACAATCTCCCTCATGGTGCCCGATTCCGAAGAGGGATAGGCGATGGGATGAGAATGAAGGTGAAAATACGAAGGGATGATCACGTCGCGCGCGATTCGTGGCCCACTGTGTAGGATGCGGTTTGGCTTTCCCCTGGACGTGATCACGGAAACCACTGATCAGAACCGATCTACAAATTCGATTCCCACAGACACGTGAAATTCAATGATGCTTGATACATTAAGGAAAATTGTGGCTCCTTTCCCGGTTTCAGATCCGTGACCTCCTAGTCACCGGTGCGATAGTTTGTGAAACATTGCATTGCATTTACGTCACCGATACCAATGTTCGTCATTTTGATTTAGAAACCATTTCAAGTCTATCTTGGTGACACAGGGGGCTAGAATTCTCCTAAACCCAGTCGAGAGCTCCGGTTTCAGTCCAAAGTAAGACGTGTTTTTTACCATGTGAATCCAACGCGATTGTCTTTTTCACATATCACGAGTATCAAAATACGATCAATTGAGATGGTTCAGTTCAACAACTACTGCCACTGCAGCGTTTTTGATTGGAAGGTCCTACCGTTCTAGTCTTGACGTTAGCATATTTTCTTGACCCTTTCTTGAAAGAGAATTCGAGCTGACGATTACTGTGATCGGTAGTTTTAAGTGATTTCTCCAAGTACCAGGCGAATGCCGGAGCAGTACCGTAACAAACCTGCCACGGTCTGAGTGGGATCTTTAAACTTTCGTTAAACAATTTTAGAGAAAATTTTGAAAATGTCTTAGAGACTTCATGTAAAGTACATCCACAAAAAGAGAAGCACTGTTTATACTCAAGGGAAATCTATTAAATTGTTTGTAACACATCCATTTTGGTGAAAATTCTGTTTAGGCTTCATTTTGGGCGCTTTCGTTGTTCACAGGCAGTCGGACGTTATTAAGAAAAAAATGTATTTCCGTCAAAATGTGGCTTTTGATCAAAATCTCGACATCGATTTCTCTACACTACGTAACTAGAAAACAAAAAGATACCAGGGTTTACCCAAACAAGATGCTCAAAACAAAGCCTCGAATCACAATCGTCCGCGAAGATTACTTCATCGGAGGAAGGCCTGAGGTTTTTTGTCCAAGCACTTGGGGAAATAGGCCACCGTGAGAGCCAGCTCCCCGCCCCGCCCACCCTCACCCCGCTCTCGCTATTCCGAGCGGAGTATTTCAGGGCGAACGCGCTCCGCCCCCTCCCCCCCCTAGGCAAGGAACCGCCGGGCGATCGCCTCCTCAAGGAAAGCGACGCGCGCGTCACGCCTAGTGGTTCATTTGCCGCACTCACATGATGAGGTGATTTACATACAATGTTGTTACTTGAGGCAAAATGCCTCATCTCATTATTGTTGAAGATTTCAACTGGTTGTCTCCATTGCTTAAAACATTCATTTAAAATTTCAGGGCCCATTTCCTTGTAGTTCTTCGCACCACACGTAATACTGCGTAAAAGTGTTCTTACACAGAACATTTTTTAAAAAATGTATTTATTTAAGGTCGTCTTAACATCTAGGTCATTAGTGACCACTATTGAAGTCAACGTTATGGTAACTTATTTATTTATTAATTTTACGTAAAAAAACAGTTAAAAACTGCGTATGACGTGTAACTGTGAAGTTGAGACGATATGTTGATGATAAGGGGTGAGAGGACGAACACAAATTCAACCACGTCCGAGGCGGGACTGCAACCAGCCTACGACATTATTGCCTCAGCGATCTCGGCCACCGGATCGGCACACACAACATTGTTAGGTATAATACGGTACGATAAGGAAAGCGTCTGTCATTTTGAAGCATACTGATTACACTGTAATTGATGATCTGCATTGATTCATACTGTAAAATGAGGCGCTCGAATGTAAATATTGGTAACTGCTATTGCGCGAAACCAGAGGCATACACACACAAACCGAATTACGGTAGATAATTCCACAAGTGCCTTGGCAATTGTCCATTGCCTGAGTCTCGAAACGACGTGAAGATTTATCTGATAATTTCCAAAGCATGAGTGGAATTTTGTAGGACGGATTATCGAATGTAATTTGAATTTAATAAGGATGTTCATTAATATACATAATGCAAGTTAACCCGATAACTTTACGAATTTTGAATAAGTTCAATTTGTGTATGCATGGATCTCTGTTCACTAAATGAATGGCCTCCTGCAACAATCAAACAATGAAAAAGTCGCATGGCATGCTAGTTCAGTTAGGAGATATGTTTCCGAGAAGGAGGTTATAATAGAAAGCAATATTTTTTAGAAACTTACTTTCTTTTCTCTTCAATGAATGTCTATCAATAATGATTAATCAAAGAAGTTCCACTTATTTTTGACATTCAAGAATAAATGTATTTAGTGTTCGTTATTACATATAGTATTTTTTGATGACGTTTCCGCTACACCTTTTGGCCATCGTCAGACCTGTTTTTTAATTTTACATTTTAACAATTTTTAGTACATAATTTTTAATGCATTTCATAATAAAAATCTGTTGACAGAAGCTTACCTTATAAATTACAGTTGGAATCTTACTATACTAGCATATTTACATTATATACATGATTATTATTATAAGTGTGTGCTTACAGGAATACTATAATGGATCTGTTTGATTAATAATATTTTTTAGAATAATAGTTATTGCTCTCATTGGTTCATACGTTTTGCATTCTGAGAAGCTATTGATCTTAATTTCATGAGTGGAATCATTACGGACATTTGTTATCCTTTTTGAATGTCTTGTAATATATACAAAAATACTTACTCTCCTTCATAAAAACACTAATGGTAAATGCAATCCAAAGAATTTATCGATAGCTGTACAGCCCGACGTGTCAATTGGAAACAACATTCATTAACGTAGGATGGCTGTTAGAAGGGAAATAACTTATAGCAGCGTATCGCAATGATTCGTGAATGGTCATGTGGGTGCTTGTTCGATATGTTCGCCATCTAGGTTTACTCTGCGTGTAAAAACTTTTGCATCCACTCCTTTAAGCGATATATATAGCAACTGCATCTCAGAAGCGAAAGACTTCTGAAATCTGGACAGTGAGATATTTGCTCGAGGACCATCCATTGTGGGAAGGACGACGAGCACAAAGTAAATAATTTCGCGGGTGCGCTGCCGGACAGGTCGGACAGGACGGAAAAAGAGGGTGGTCAGGAGCTGTCAGCACCGATGGAGAAGAATTTTGCGCTGGAAGGGAGCGGACAGCAAAGAGACGTGGGCTGGAGAAGCGTGCGCGATGAGAAAACACGGACGTCGGGAAACGTGAGAAGGACACAAAAGAATGGGGATAGGAACGGAACTAGAAATGAGAGAAAGGAATTAGCACGTGATGTACGACCATAGAGTAATAATACCTCCTTAGTCTATGGTACAACTCTGAGTAGGAAGCAAGTAGGGGAATAGGGGAGACTAATATGAAGAGAAAGGGAACCCGAAGTATTCGGCAAAAACAGAAAGAGGTAGTAATGAATATGATATTCACCAGATTATCGAACGATTAGACTACCAAAATCCGAATGCATTATAATCATGTACTGATCTGCCCATATACGGATTCCATAAGAGTGTAATACAGTTTGGACATTGTTGATATTTCTATTGGAATTATCATTGCACACATTGCACAATAGTTCAATGTGTCTTCATGAGCACTGCATTTGTGCTTTTCAATTGACTTCATGAGTACTGCAAATGTGAGAAGCAACTAATCAAAATAAATATTTTTCACTGGTGGAAAAAATTATTTGATATGAAATCGAGTAGTTTATAACATGATTAACACGCTCCTACTTTCAGATTTCCTCAAAACGCAGTTTAACACATTAAATTAAATGCGTTTTGAAGAAATCTTAAAGCAGGAGCGTATAGATCGTAAAACTACACGATGTCATATCAATCTCAATTTCTTCCACCAGTAGAAAATACGTGTTTGATTAGTTGCTTCTCATATATTGTATAGTATTATATACAGTGCAATAGTGCTTTATATACCAAGAACAAAAAAGTTGGTGCTCCATTATTCAGCACATGAAAAGCAATTGTTTAACGATAGGTGTTCTCTTCCTTGAGGGCATGTCGTCGTACGACTCGGTTCTTTCGTAAGCAGAGTACGCATTGAGTATGAGTCAGAAAGTGCAGAAATGAGAATAGCTGGACTCACAGAATCAAACACTTAACAAGAGATTAGAGTTTGTCGCAGCTAGGTGCAACTCCGCTTGGGGAGATACCTCAAGCCGACCTGTAGGGTATCACGGGATCTCACATTCCAGCTCGGGAAGAAACACCATTCGCTCCCGTGTTATAATAGAATATTTATTTTGCTACTTAGGTATACATAGAATACTTCCGGTGGTTGCGTTTTCTAAGGAATTACTAAAAATACACAAAAAAAAAACATCAAACAACATTAAAATATTAACATGTTACCAAATACAATTTTACAAAATTAATCTATTAACCATTTTTACTTAGTCTAATTTTAAAATGTTTGACATTCTGTGGGAAAGTCTCCAGCACTGCTGCAGGTAATTTCTTCCAATTTTGTATTGTTCTGTTTACAAATGAGAATTTACCTACATCTATTCTCGGTTTTCTTTGCCGAATTTTGAAACCATGATCCTTCCGCGCGACACAAGTTGGTTTTGATAGTCTTTCCCGTATTTCACCGCACGGACGATCCCCTCTTATTGATTTGAATAATGCACAAAGACGCGATTTCTCTCTGCGTTTTTCCAAAGGTTCCTACGATATAAATTCAGAATTACAACGTCCTCTCCTAACAAATTTTGCAGCATATTTTTGTACTTTCTCGAGAGATTTTATTTGCCCTAAACGACAAGGGTCCCAACATATGGAGCCAAATTCTAATATCGGACGTACTAGAGACGTGTACCCTTATTCCCTTGATTTTCCACTTTCTTGCACAACACGCACAACACTCACGATAGTAATGATCAAAGTAGTTGACGCGCTTGGAAACTAAATAGTGACGGTCTCACTCACTCACCCTGGAGGTGCCCATGGTAGACGGCGCCCGGCCAGCTGAAGGAGACGGAAGGGCGTAAAGGAGGCAGAGGCACGGGCCACGGGCAGCAGCAAAAGAAAAAGAAGGAAGGAGAGGGAGGTTGAAAGGACTGTTGGAAGCGAATGGCGAGGAACGACGGCCTCTCTGTCCTGCCTCCTCTCCGGCGATGGGTTAAATGTTCCTTGAAATTAAATTTTAATTTCGTCGGCCCTTCTCTTCTCGACGTAGCTTTGAGAGTGGCCGAAACTTCGTTGAGTTTGATACCCATCTCGCAGCTCGTCGCCGGCAACGTGGGCCGCTACTCTTTAAGAGCACCTTCGCACGGAGCCACATAGGTTTCTTCAGAAGGGGGTTTCAACGCTGTAGGGTCATGGCCCCCTCAAGAATTTACTTGATGAAAATGTATTTTAAAATAATATTAATATGATTTAAAATTTGTATTACTGGTTAATTTATTGCGTAATATTAACAATTAACATATTTTAATACGTAACGTTCTAAAAATTGTCTCCGAGATTGAATTCTAGGCACTTCTAGCAGCAACAGCAACATTGTTTAAGTATTTATGAAGGAGGCCATAGTTACTCTTCAAAAAAACTCACTCAAAAAAAGTGTACAGAATTTAAAATGTTTATAAATTAAATGAGCGCTAAAGTGATACTCTTCTGTAAATTTACAGGATAGATGAAATAGAGTTGGAATAAAACTATGAGTACTCTAAACTATTTATATTATTTACAATATTATAAAACATATTCACACTCTGGACATGCATTCCAATTCTATTTTTTTTAAGTAAAGCTTCAATCGACTTATATATTTATATTAAAATGTAGTAAAAGAATGATACAATTGTAATTTTTTTTAAATGTGCATTTGTAAACCAGATGTCAGAAGATGGCTATAATGTTTAGCCGAAACGTCACGTCGCACAAAACTACAAAGTAAATAAATTTAATCACAATGAAGTACAATAATAAATAACCTGGACTGTCTGAAATTTGAAGTGGAACTGTTTGTTTTAATTCAGTGAAAAGATTTATAGCGCTAAAAGCATTACTGTGAAGTAGAAAGATTTATAAATCATCGTTTAGAAGTTTTCTATTTCGATTGATTTAAAATTAAAAGATATCAATTGAAAGAAATGTATAAATTAAATTTTTCTATTTCCTTTATATTGTATCAAGAGACGTTTTTTAGTAACAATTGTTTTTTGCTCTCATATAAAATAGTACACAACGTGTATATTACTTCATTGATCAACAAATTATGTGATTATTTGAAAAATAGTAGTTTTTTAAAAGTTTTTGAATTAATTATTAATTAAATTAATCAGCCATTTATCGCTTAGTTGGACGAGGTTTATCACTCGCCAGGTCGGAGGTCTGGTTAAAGTTGTTAATTTGAAGGAGCAAATGGACGTATACCGGGAGATACTGGCTCGATTCCCGGGTGGGGCTGTCAATACTTGAAATTCTTAAACATCATTTGTATAATAATAATAATAATAATAATAATAATAATAATAATAATAATAATAATAATAATAATAATAATAATCACAATAATAATAATATAATTACAATAATTATTGAATTATATTAGTAATTATTGACTAAATAATTATAATTTTCTCTAATTTTAAGAAAACACGTCGCTATTACATTCTTCAATCAACACCAGTACGTCTCCTCCCTCCATTTCACTACATACACCACAACTTTCAACATCATCACTCATCAACGTTTTGTAGCTCAATGCAAAACGTTTCGTTCAGGTTCTACAGTGATGGGAGTAAATTTACTCCAGTTGAATCAGGTTTCGCCAAGATTTTTAATAAAAGCAAGTGCTGTCGGACAAGGTGTTCACCCTCAGTGCACACCTGAAATCGAGCGACAACGCCCTGAACTCAGTGCACGTGATTTCCTTCATATTGAGGGCGATAAGTTTAGGCGATTCTGGTTTATTATTGAGGTCTCTCTATTACAATCGTGGAAATTTTCATGTCGTTCTTTTTTTCTTGATCTATAATAGCAATCATGCAATTTTCGCGCCTGAGTATTAGGATGTGAATACGTAGTCGTGGCAACTTAGTTACAGACTGCAGAAAGGTGATGCTACACACCGAACTAAATTGCCTCCACGGCATTATGAAGTTATTATCAAGACACTTTTTGTTATATATTTTACCTGCTTAATATATTAATCCCATTCATGCATTCACTACATGCACGAAGGTGATAACAATCAGGTCATAAGATTATAAAATGTATGAAGCGTTTGGATGTTCGAAGAGTTTGCAAACTAAACGCTGAATGTATTTCCCATGTATGTTCTATGAAATCGTACAATATCTAGCAGATCAGAGTAGGGAAGAAAGTATCCCCAGAAATGTCGGGATTCTCGAGTCCTGTGAGGTCCAGTTTGTCGTCAGAACTTATGGAACACGAGTGGATTGTGGTGTTGGTGAAGCTGCAGGACCCGACGGAAATCCACCGTGAATTGTTTTCCCACTACAAATACCGTTGCAAAGCGCGTTGACCGAGATCCAAAGCACAGCCTCAGAGATGAAAGGCTTGGAACTGTTGTCACTGCACCAGACGTGGTGGGGGGAGGGGGCTCCCAGGATACTGCGTCCTCTTAGAGCCGAGATCGTATGCACCACAGAGCCCCGCCCGCAGGCACGTTCAATTCCGCTGGTCCCTCTGCCGCTCGGAGGTCCGCCGCCCGCCGCGGGAGGCGGTTGGGTTTCCAGGGCTGAACCCGACGCGGCCGCACCACGCACCGCCGAGAGCTCTGTAGACTGCGGCCCCGCCTCCTCTGGCCCCGCCCACGCGCCAACGCCCGCCCCAACCCCCCGCCGTCCGCCGGCAGCTTCCCATTGTACCTACCCCCGATTCGGTTTACTTCCCCTCGTCTGTGGACCACGTTCCGTCTTTGTTCTCTTCCCCATCTCAGCTCACACAATCCCTGTTCCACTACTCACTCCCAATCATCCTTGCTTCTATTCACTCCCTCTCCTGCCTCAACTCCGCCTGCCCTCTCCGCAGCTATGCAGCGCCTCTGGCCGGGAGGTCCTAGGTTCGAGTCCTGACGGCGGCAGGATTTTCGACACTAGCTTTTCAGCGAGGTCGAATTCAGTCGCTGTCTGGAGGAGAATTCTAGCGGCCCACTGCTTTGATCGGTAGTTTTCTGCGGTTTCTCCGATCAACACCAGGCGAATGTCGGAGCAGTACCGTAACGAACGGGCCACGGACCGCGTGCGATCTGTCCTTCCTCTTCCTTGTCCTATCGTCTCCCCTTACACACACACACACACACACACACACACACACACTAACATACTCTACACTACCACATATTCCGGGAGGCCGGTCGGGAGCTTAGAGCTTGTCCCGGCTGGGGCGGTGCCCCGCTGGTGGGAGAGTCCTGGTTAGGGGGAAACCCCACTAGCCGTCGGTAGGTCGGCGCCGGATCTCTCCATCCAGCGGGGAAAGATCACCGCGCATATCCCGAGAAAAAGCATGCACTATACTAACGGGAATAATGACCAAAGCAGTTGACGTGCCCGGAAACACGAAAAAATCAAATCAAATCAAATCTCCGCAGCTATCGCTCGACCTCCAATCCTCTGCCTTTTCATTTCCTTCCGCCCCTCTTTTCCGTCGATCCTCTGTTCCCCGCCTCTGCATTCTCTTCCCTTGCCTGCCTCTTCTTTGATTCCTCAACTCTGCCCCTCTTCCTCGCCTCTATCGTTCTTCCCTGACACCAACTTTTCCGCATTTGTTCGTTCCTTTCCCTCTCCATTAGTAAGTTTGTCTTCTTTCGCTTTCCTTCCTCTCTCTCCGCTGCCATCACAGCATCCTGAATTACCGCTGGACCCCGCATTAGCAGCGGTCGCAGCCATGCGGACAAGTCGGTTTGCAAGCTGTGCTGCTTCGCTCACATCTTTTCAAACTCGGCCGCTTTTCAAAGCCTTTTAAGTGACTAAACCTTTTCCGGAGACTACTCTTGTCACCAGGGCACCGACACGAAAGCAGTTTCTTTCACAACAAAGAAATGAGAATTTTTTTGTACAACGAGATATACAATTACATTTAAATTGAAAAACTGGCCACACTTCAAGGATTCTGTGAAAGTTCTAAAGGAAAGTCGTTAGCGACGAACTGGGACACGTGTCGGTTTGAAGTAATCCGGAGCGAAAACCAATATGGAATTAATTTCCGTTCCGCGCTCTGAATTACACCGTACACTATTTCTCTTGGGCATGGAGCTCATCAATTTTGTTGGCTGAACGGCGTATACTCATCTAAGTAAACGTGGAGAGAATGACATATCACAACTCTGAATTTCACAATATTAAACCGACCTCTCGCTATTCCTTTCTTTAGACTTTCTCTATTCATACCCGTTTTGGATTTATACGTCGGCATACAGCGTTGCATTGTATATACCTTTTAACGCTTCCAATCTCCCTGCCTCTCTCTATCCATTTCTACTTCCGTTTTCATTTACTGTCATGATTTTCTGTCCGCCTGAGATGTTTCAATTTTTCCCTTCCCTCTCTCCTTTTCTTCTGTTCCTCAATCTGTTTCTCCTCTTTGCATCTTCCTTCTGTGTCTCTTTTCTATCTCTTTTACTCTTCCCTCTCCCTATTGTTAGTTTCCTTTCCAGTATTACTACTCGCATATTTCTCCTCTCTTCCCCCTTCGTCAGTGAGCCCCTAGATCAAGCAGCGTGGACCAAACAGCACATCCGACTTATTACATGTCTCACGGTCCATCACCTCCGGTGGCCAAGCCAGGCCTCCCACGCCATGCGCACTGGACGCGGTGGCCGCCGCCGCCGCAGTCGGTCGATGGGTCGATCGATAACGCGGCGGCCGCACGCCGATCTCGCTGCAGATCGGCGTGCGACTTATTCGTAAGCCAACCAGCGAAGTTTGCGCGCGGAGATCCTGAAAAACAGTGGGCGCGGGGGAGCGCAGCGGTCGATGGGGCGATAGGGCAGGCGTTCCAAGCCGCGCTCGCCCCCCCCCCCCGCCAGCCCACAGCGGCAAACGAACGAACGAGGAATCAAGCAAATTAAGGAATGAATACTCAATAATACGAACGGACGGATGAACGAACGTACAAAAGAATTCACTTACAAAATGAAAAAAAAAAATAAAAAGGATGAGACTACGAATGGAAAGGGAAACAGGCGCACGAATGAATGAACTAGCGAAAGAATGAACGAATACACGACCAAATAAATAAATCAACGAACAAAACTTATAAGGTTACATCGAACGAATGAACAAATAAACGAACGAATGAAAAACTAATCCCCAATTATACGATTCTATATATTCTAAAGAAAGTCCAGTTAATGTAGGATAACCGATATTTTCTTCATTCAAAACTATTAGCAGTGTAACAGCGTACTCTAATTTCAAACGAATGAAGATGCTGTGTGGAAAGGAATGTGATAAACAGAGTAAGAAAGATCCGACCCGAATAATGAGATATGCAACATGTATAAAATGCACTACAAAGTAATAGAATTAAAAATATAATCGCGTAGTCTTTGAAAAGAAAGTAAACGCACACGAATACATTTGTATTTGCAAATTATAAGGAAATTAAACGAAGAGTTATTAAATAGAGGAAATGTGGGCAGAAAGATAAAGCTTTAATTAGTTTCGATATATATTTTATACCTTTGCTGCAATGTAATTGCTTGTAAACAGTAAGTTAATGTAAAGGAGCGCGATGTAAATAATGGCTTAATTAAAACATTTTAAATAAATTGTATCATGCTTACAGCTGGGATTGCTGCTTAAGCTCGGAAAAAAAGCATCAGGAACACCATTGTTACAAAAAACGCAACTACATTAGATATAATTACTTATAAAATTACTGGTAAGAAAGAAAACAAATTGATTACAACAGAGCCAAATACAATTCTGGTTTCCTCTCCCTGTTCAAAATAATTCCTTTTGCTGGTTGTGATGGGAGTCGAGTCTGTAATTTGTTTACCGATGCATATAAGTTTTCTATTTGCTATCCCTGGAGCAATCCCCTATTTATAGTTCTCAAATGTTGCTTTTTTTTGAAACTGTTATTTATCATTCAACTATTTGTGATTAAAGGGTGGGGAAGAGATTCGAAAGCTCAAGAAAGCGAACGCGAACGATTGTACTCTTTCTTCCATACGTCATATACAGTTTTTACTGTACTTGACTGCTACGACGTACTACTTGCAAATGAAGATGAAGAAAAGAAAAACTGTTCAAATGATTTATATGCTAACATACAATATCAGGCGGTCAGGTGTTAATAACGGCATCTAAGACTTTCCACTATGGAAGGTATTGAAAGCCTTATGAAGCAGTTAGTTATTTAGTTAATTGCCTTATTTTACGTGGCGAGACTCGGGCCATCATGCCCGCTCTTCCGTCTAACCACGCAAATTTCTATTATCTTGGGCAACGAAACAGCCGGATCTCAATTTTGCTCAGAGGCTTCTTTTAGGCTTGAGAATCTTTTACATACAGTATATCTACTACATGGGACAGACAGCTTTACTTCCCCTCCGAAGGAAGGCGTACGAAGGATTTTTTCGCCCTTAAAAATTCACGGCTTCGATTGGGTTTGAACCCGCAAACACGGTACAAGAGTTCGGTACGCTGACCGTTATACCATCGAATCCGCAAGGAGTAGGAGAGGGAGTAGTTCTGTAATTGTAAATGATTTCAAGAACGGAAAATAAATGTCAGAAATAATTTACTCGAGAGATGTGGGTTGTGATGATTGGTTTGCGAGCAACTGTCAAATACGTTGAATGTATTTCCTTGCATAATGTGATGTCAGTTCTCATTATAATGAACGTCTCCTTAAATGCTAAACGCACTCTAATTACTTTATTCACTTATATAATAATAATAATAATAATAATAATAATAATAATAATAATAATAATAATAATAATAATAATAATAATAACAACAACAACAACAACTCAAGGAGAAACTATAGAACACATCACAGCTGCATGCTCTTCCCTCTCAGACAGTGCTTACTTAGGAAGGCATAATCAAGTTGCGAAAATCGTGCACAGGGCAATTGCAATAGAGCATAAATTATTGGACGAATCAACACCGCCATTCTATAAGTACACCCTCCTCCAGTGCTGGAAACAAGTTCCACCCTTTTGTACTGGGACAGACCAGTTTTAACTGATCGTACTGTCGATTACAATAGGCCAGATATTCTCCTTATAGATAAAAAGAAGAAAGAGGGAGTAATAATAGACATCTCAGTACCATTATCCCACAATATCAAACAGAAAGAAATAGAAAAAATTTCGAATTATGAAAACTTATCTTATGAACTAAAACATATTTGGAAATTAAATTCTACCAAAACATATCCACTCGTGATATCGGCGGAAGGCCTGGTCAGTAAAAACTTCCTTAAAAATTTTACAGAACTTAAACTACCTAAAAACGTTCGCAACATGGGACAGCGCGCAGTTTTGTTGCAAACTGCCCATATCGTAAGAAAATTTTTATCTTAAGTCCAGATATAAGACTCTATTCCATGCTATCTATGCTACTCTATTCCATTTTACCATCTCTTCTTTTTTAGATATATGAAATCCGCCATTATTAAACTTTATATTCTGTTACAGCTCTAAGACATCCCAATATTCTTGGCGGGAATGGTTGAACATACACTTTACACCCCTGCACCCCTAAAGCACAATTTTGCCTTCTCCAAAAGAGGAAGCGCATGCTAATGTAAACAAAATCCTTACTGAGCACCGTACATACTGCTAGGTCTGTATGCTATAGATTTTAATACCAGCATGTATGGAATATTCCGTGACACTACATGAGTACTAAAGTGCATAAAAACTAACTGATGGATATACCTTCTGATACAATGTAGTCGAATTTTTTTAGCAATGCCGCAGTAAAGAGAACTAAGAAGCGACTAGTTTAGGAACGAAAACTAATATCTTTCGAGAATGCTATGAACAAAAAAAGAAAAGGTGGAGCAAAAATAAATAGTCAAATGACAAAATATGTATAAGAATGCTACGAGATTCTCCTGCACTTCTAAATCGTAAATGTTATTCTAACAAATCATATTATTTCGTTTAAATGTGGATTTGATTTTTTATCTTTTATTTTCACTAAAATCATTTTGATTATGTACCTGAGAAATTTTCTAGCAACTTTGACGTCGAGTACCCTTGTTTGTTCGTCTATGTACATGTGGGGCACCCGTGTGGCAGCGGGGGGTGGGGGTGGAAGGTGGGGGAGCAAGTGCTGTCCCGAGCGGAAGCAAAAATGCCAGAGAGCGGATATGACGACAAGCATGCCGCCTGTGCGGTCACCGCCCGATTAAACCCTATTTCTGCTACCTACTGCACCTTACTGGGTAGTTTTCGCTACCTCTGCGCACACCTATCGATTACACTAGGAACAAAACACAACTGGGAACAAAAAAATGAGTCGCTTTGAGATATTCGTTAAATACTCTCTCTGCAACTCACTCCTTCCTCGCTTAACATCACCTCTTTTTCGATGAGAGTCCTCGGGTTGTACTGGAAATTTTCTCCATCCGAGTTCTCGGGATCAAAACGGACAGAAAAAGGTGAATTTGTGATGAGCGGAAAATTCTCATTGTGTCATGATATGCAAAATTAAATCCTCCGACATTTCTCGTTCTAATTAACCCTATATTCGTTCAGCCGGGGAACGACAAGAAATGGATAAATATTAACGAGACCGTTATGTCGGTCCCTGGAGAAAGGGAAAACAAATATGGATAAGAACTATTAGCAGCGTTAGGCACCAATGCCAATTTCCCCAATGCTCAACAATGCAGTCCAGATCGGAAATTACTAAAAAGAACTCAGACATTAAAGAGCACCAGAAACACCAACACCCCTTTCTCGCAACAGAGTAGAGAGAAAAGATATGTAATTCTGTTATAGAAAGTAAGTTATGTTAGTCTGTTATGTAAAGTTATCAAAAACAGCAAATTTGTGACACAAAAGCTTTTATTATAGAGCCTGAGTAACGAAAAAGTGTATAAATACAGTTGCTAAATGTAGAAAAGAAGAACCTTTTATCACGTGGTTTAGCTAAAGTTCATGTTATGTGGATCCTTGATTACGAAATGTCGAATGACATCAAAACGTCCGTTTGTTCGTCTACCCGTCTGTGAACAACGCTAACACCTAAACCGTTCAGCCGATATTCTCCAAAATCAATATTCCCCAATCGATGTGGCTGATGTGGCGGACCCTGGAATTTGAAATCGATAATTTAGTGGTGTACTTTACATGCAGCCCCTGGGACATTTTCCAAATTTTCAAAAAAGGGGTTCCATCGTTTTTGATTAATGTCATTTACACTATCCAATAAAAAATAAAGAAAATGGCAGAGATTTCATGTTTGTTGGAAACCCTGATTTTTCAAAAATTTTAAAAGTTAAAATGTTTTTGAGTCTTGCTACAACTAAAATCTTAAAGAGGGAGATTTTTACCTTAATGAAATCTGTTCTCTTGAGATCGGTTTTGAAATAAGGGCATGAACAATTTTTTGAAAATTTGAGTCTTTTTGCATTTTGAGTACTTTGTCGTGGAAATACGTGGTACGTGCTGTTTTAGCACCTCTAGTTAATAGCATTATTTGCGAATGGCCAGCAGCAACACTTGTCCCTGCTGCATCTCTGACCGGGAGGTTCTACGGTTCGAAATTTCTACATTAGCACCAATTCTGGAACGAATTCTACCACAGGATGAGCATGATAGCGGCCGTGTTGTCTCGGATTAATAGCACGTGAATGCCGGAGCGGTACCTTAACAAACGGGCCACGGAGCGAGCGCGATCTTTCTTTCTCGTTGTCCATTGCGGTTCCCTAACACACACATACTTTCATGCGTTTCAGTACTATCGGAGTCGGAAGTTGAAAGCTAGTCCCAGCTGAGGCGATAACCCGCTGAAAGCAGGCGATACCTGGAGGAGCAAAATCCCACCTCCCCAGACTACCAGCAAAAAGACCAGCAACCTCCCAGACATTTTCTACACTTACGAGATTAATGCCCTAGACGCGAAATAATTAACAAAATTCACTCAATACATTTGTCTATAGTAGTCGCAAAATAGCAAGCTCGTACACTGTTAGTCGTCAAAGTATCAATCTAGCATCGAAAGAATCATATTGAAGATTTTTTATTTATTGAACGTCTCAAACTAATACAATGTTTTTGGCACTTGGATTTGGGAGAAAAGCTACAATTAGGTTAAGAAGCAGAGCAAGAACCATTTTAGATCAAATCGTTCGATGGAATAGGGGAAAGTGAATCAATAACTTTTGAGATGGTGGTTCATGAACCAGGTGTAAGTTCACAATATGTATAATAGACTTAGGCGGTACCAAAACAAACTTTACGGAGATTCTGCAAATTGTTGGGTACGAAAGTACAAGTAAAAATGACTTACATTTCAATTATTATTTAAGATAACTAAATTACATCATTCCTATATTAGTTTATTATTCACCATTATTAAAAACCAATGTATAATAAAGGAACAAGTTTATTAGCTGCCAATTTGATAAAAAGTACATTATTATAAGACCATAATGTGATTCCACACCAAGGAAATTAGAATACTTTACTACGAGAAAGTCTGTGCCATTCTTTACCACCACAAGTTTTATTAATGTAATCGAATCTAAATGAAACGAACTCATATTTAAACAGTTTGCTTTAAATCCTTGAAAAAAATGTATACGAGGGAACAGAACGAGGAAGGATGGTGTACGTCCCGGGGGTCGTATTTTAAAATACATCTGGAGAATCTATCTGGGATAGGAATCCATCGGAATACTACAAACACATAAATCATCACGGAACAATCCCACATGGAGAGAAACGCCGCTGCGTAGCGGCGTGCGACAAACTGATAGAAACCGAACGAGAAAGGGAAAGCGCCTCTTAAATCTCCCCGCGATTGGAGCCGATGCCATTCCTCTGCAAGCGCACGCGCGCGATGTAAACCACTTGAGGCGTGCGTGCAACCGCAGCTTCTCGAGGCACGCGCGCTCTGCGCTGCAGCTGCGAGTGGGAGGGGGAGGGGCGAGGAGGGCAGGGAAGCAAGGCGCCTGAAGGAGAAAACAGAGGAAATGCACAGCGGAGTACACTAGGACGGGCAGGAAGGGTTATGCTCTGCGAAGCGGGTGGGGAGAGGCGGGGCTAGATAGATGGTGCATGACGAGGTGGGGCAGGGCGAGGCGAGGCAAGACGAAACTAGGGGAGACGAAACAAAACGAAGAGAGACGAAACGAAGAGAGACGAAAGAAGAGAGACGAAACGAAGAGAGACGAAACGAAGAGAGACGAAACGAAGAGAGACGAAACGAAGAGAGACGAAACGAAGAGAGACGAAACGAAGAGAGACGAAACGAAGAGAGACAAAAAGGGGAGAGAGGAAACGAAGAGAGACGAAACAAAGAGAGACAAAAGGAAGAGAGACGAAACGAAGAGAGACGAAACGAAGAGAGACGAAACGAAGAGAGACGAAAGAAGAGACGAAACGAATAGAGGCGATGCAAATAGAGGCGAAACGAAGAGACGAAAGGAAGGTAGGACGAGGCGGGAAGAGTCGGAGCGCAGTGGACGGCGCGAGGCGAGGCGAGGTGGAGCGACGACATGCAACGACATGAAGCGGACTGAACGCGCCAGGTGGGCGGAAGCGGATGGCTATACATGGTAGGGGCGTCATCAAACTTAAGTGGGGTATTTGCGCCGGAGTGATCGGGGGGGCAACTAGATGGGAAAAAGTCGTTTGATAGAACCGACGGGATGGAGCGGGAAGTTTTCAGACGGGATGAAGCGGGTCTGGGCAGTAAAACAAAGGAAGGCGGATGGCAAAACTTGCAGTAATAAGGGGAGAAGATGAGACCGAATGGGGTAGGATAAAGAAGAGCAAACGAGGCAGCATGGACCCACGGGCGGCGAGAAGAAGCAGAACTGAGATGGAGGCGGGTGAAGTGGGACGTACGAGAGTGGGGTGAGGGGAGGCAGGGTAGAGCTGTGCATCGGAGCTCCCAGATCTGCGACGCACGTGCTTCGGAAACGTGATAGTCTTGGACATAGAGGCGGCGGAGGCGGCGGCGGTGGCTTTGGCGACGTTCGGCCCGGGGCAGTTGGCGTCCTCTAGCCTGAACAGCCCACAGCAGAGCCTGGACAATGGGAGAGGAAGTAGCTCATAGCCGCAGCACTGGAGGTTGTCTCTTGGAATTGACCCCTCGCCAGCTCTATTTGCGCCGTCCCTTTTCCGATCAGCCCAGTTTATTTACTGAAGAGGTTCTCTCTGTCTCCCTCCCTCTCTTTCTTTCTGTCTCTCTCTGTCTGTCTCTGTTTGTCTCTCTCTATGTCTCTCCCTGTCTCTCTGTCTATCATTCTCTCTCTCCCATGTCCAGCTCAACCATTCCGTCTATTCAGGCTGCTCTCGCCGACACGTCCTCGCTGACACGTCCTCGCTGACACGTCCTCGCTGACACGTCCTCGCTGACACGTCCTCGCTGACACGTCCTCGCTGACACGTCCTCGCTGACACGTCCTCGCTGACACGTCCTCGCTGACACGTCCTCGCTGACACGTCCTCGCTGACACGTCCTCGCTGACACGTCCTCGCTGACACGTCCTCGCTGACACGTCCTCGCTGACACGTCCTCGCTGACACGTCCTCGCTGACACGTCCTCGCTGACACGTCCTCGCTGACACGTCCTCGCTGACACGTCCTCGCTGACACGTCCTCGCTGACACGTCCTCGCTGACACGTCCTCGCTGACACGTCCTCGCTGACACGTTCTCGCTGACACGTACTCGCTGACACGTCCTCGCTGACACGTTCTCGTGACACGTCTTTTGACAAGTGCTCTTAACGCCGTCGCGACATTTTCTCATGACACGTCCACCCCTGCCACGCGACATGTGCATGCAATACGGTATCCAACTCGTGAACCACGATTAAGGATCTCCAGTCGATTGCACTTTACGCGCGAAAACGAACGCCCTATCATTCAGTGGGACTTTACTAGAAAATATACGTAGCTTTTTAGTCGTCGAATTTGTTGTTTTACTCATAAATATTAATAAATTAATTTAATAATTTTTTCAAATACTTTTCTGTAATTGTTGTTTTAATACAATAATAAAAACTTTTCTCCGCAATATTTCTCACACTCCCTGTAAACGCCTTTACATATATTTTCTTTACTGTAAATCGGATGATAATACTAAATCCGATAATAATAATTCAGACATCGCTAACAGAGCTTGACAAAACTCTTCCAACGATCATACAAGCGTGCATAACGACACAGGATTTCATGTATAATGAACGACGTGTAAATACTGTGCGGCGTTCCATGCCCTAATTTCCTTCAAAGCGGTGAGTGATAAACATCTAATATGCAAGAGCATTTTCGTCGCATTCTCGCATTGTGGCACGACTCTAGAATGATTTCACGCCTCGTTGTCGCTTACGCTTTCCCTCCATTCGTTTCGAGAAATTGCCCTGAACGTTGTAATCTAAATTCCTTTCAAACCGTGCACCCGCAAAACAGCACGGTGCTTAAACATATCCCACCAACAACCCGCTCTCCTTTGGAAAATTATCGGCAAAATAAGAAAGAAACTCTTCATAGGATTACACTAAATTCATATTTATGTCTTAATATTTCAACAAAAATAACAGTCGATTTCGTATAAAGCTTCATTTATTATAAACATCAAGAATTTTATTATGTGTTTCTCACAGATGTTAAGGTCAAAACGTGTTTCCTTCGTTGACAGAAAAAAATACTATTTAATATTTTGAGATTTTCCTCTAGGATATTATTCTATCTAGTCTATTCTACTACTCTATTATTCTATCTTCTATCTCGGATATTATTACATGCATCATACCTTGAAGTATTTGATAATGACGACTTCTACAAGAATCTCATAAATACTTAATTACGGTGTATTTACTCAATAAGTGGCCAGTACAATCGTTTCCCCGGCACTAAAACCCTTTGAGAATTCCTGTTTTGAATTGTCGAAATTATGTTATAAATAACTTTACATTTTAAGTTATATCCAGAACTTTTCCTCTCGTGCACTTTATATGCATACACGCACAAGCTTGACAGCTCTTTTGCGCTTTCCGTAACACGTCAGCCCATTTGCATTTTCGGCCGTGGCTGGAACGAAAAACAAAGTTCAGAAACATGACGTGTCACCTAAACCGCAAGGAATTGATATAGTTTTACAAAATTTCTCCTGTCGTGTTGTCATTAACACTCCGGATACATTTAAATTACACCGCTATTTATTACCACGCCAAGTGTTCGTTCACGTCTCGAAATGAATGACCTTGTTAAGAAGTTTGTGATGGAATCTTTAAGAAATATTTGTGATTTGTAGTTGTGATTTATAATTGTGATTTGTAGTTGCTGCTTACTTTTTTAGCAGATATGAACCAAAGCACTCACATGTTTCATTATTATCTATTAAAATGAGTTTATTAGTAATGTAGAAATAATTATACACAATGTGGACGGTTTCCTTCAATTCAGGAATCACGCAGATTTCCTTTAAAACTAATCAATCATTTTTTAACTTTCATTACAGACAAATTATCTTGATTTATTTTTGCTACTTTCCAATTCCCTTCCCCCTCGACTCATTAACAGCGTTCCACACGAAAGTAGGTTTAACTCAAAACAGGAAGCAGAGAAAAGGAATTTCATGAAAAATCGAGTTAAGGCGCCAACGAGGCAACAAATTGTATCTCAGAAAATGTGAAAATCTCTCACTTTGATTTAGTACCACTTTTCTTCTCTTCCCATACAAATTCTTGGGGGGAGGAATAGTGGCGAGAAACTAGCACATCAATTTCGTAAGATATATTCATGAAATTTTTAGGTCTATTCATATATCCATATATCCACTATTTACGTATGAACGTAAACGTATTATTAATGAACAAAAACGTAGTTGTGCCTGCATCATACACTTTTATTCACTTTATTTAATAGAATAAAAACCTGACTGCATAATTTGGTTTTCCGCCCAAATGCTGCGAACTCTGATGATATGCGCTAAGCAATTGAAATGTTCTTAAACTAATTCAATCTAAGATACAATTTAGAGACAACTTGTTCATTAATTTATAAGAATGTATGAATTTCATCAACATGTTAATACAAAGCATGATTACAAACTTTATTTAGCGACTTTCGTCTTTCATTACTTTAAAATAGAGTGGTATTTCGAAAAAAGGGAAAAAGTAAAATTTCATTATTTAGTTCCCCTTTTACAATCCGTATCTTCTCAAATAAATTACTGAATCACTGCAGAGAACGTAAAGTATTCTACAATGCTACGTATTTTATGATAAATAACCAAATGTCTCAGACAGCTATTGAACAATGATAACCGCGGTAAATTATCAAATTCGGATGAGTACCGAGCTTCGTCGAGTCGGTCTGATTTGTAGATAATCAGATCAGGCAGGGTAATTTTTGTCACATCATTTTTTCCTTTTTTTATAGACGAGACGTCCTGCTCCTTCCCATGCAAATACCTATAATCATAACACGCGTCGTCATCAGAATAAAGAGTACGCTACAGAACACAATATTGGAATGTTATTTGATAAAGATTTAGTAACTTATAAAACTTGATATCAATTCACTAGTTCCAGAGCAAAGTGATATATTTCCTGTTTCATTATAGTTTCTATACAATTAAAAACTGTACTGCATACCAAAACCCGAACAATAACGGGTACGTTTTATAAAGCTGATAATTCTGTTTTTGTTTAGTTTTTTTTTTTGACGCATCTAAAAGTCTATTGCTGGAAACTGGAAGAACAAGAGAAAGGAAAGAGCAAGACAGCATTGGATGTGTTGCTCGGACATGGAATTTCTTATTTTGTTCCGAGAGGATTCCAAAGTTATCAAATTTTACCTTCCATATCCGCCGGCAGGGACCGTTTTAAAAACGTTCTCCGTGTTTACCCATTTCATACGTCGTTTTGGCTAAGCAAATTAATGTTCTGATTAGAGCGCTCAGTGACAGAGGTTTTATATTGTCGAGCGTTTAGCCAGGATTTATCTGCATAGCACATGTATGACATAAGTTTGTGGGCATGTTTCCAGTCCTAAATTTCACGCAACCTGTTTGGAATCAAACCCGTATTCTGTAAATTTAACAGGCAGTAGGATAATGAAACTAGGAGCCGACAGGGAAACCCACTTGGAATCGCGCTTCTCCTTCATAGTATGATACAGTTTTTAATTTTTTTTTAAAAATAGGGAGAATCACTTGCGTGGGTAAATATTCCACAACTGCTAACCACTTAACAGTAATCAAGATTAAAGTGTACAGAGTATCAATTTGAAATAGTTATTTACGTAACTAGTACAGGAAGTGAGCCTTTGGCGTATGTTGACGTAAATGTTGACGTATGTTGACGTAATGTTGACGTACGAGGCAGGACGACTCAGGATTTAAGATCAGCATTGTAAAATAAGTACGCCAAAGGCACCTTCATACGATTTGTTTACATTATTTTCAGTATGAGTTCATAGACTCTAACAAGTATATTCTCTTGGAATCAGTCTCAATATGCAATGTGGCAGCCATGTTGATTCTTTGTGCTAGTGTTCGTTTACTTTGTAGTACTGAGTATTCGGAAGTTCTAATAATAAATACTTAAACGATGAAACAGAAACGCGTTACCGCTAAAAGTATATAGAAGAAAGAGGCAAAAGGCTGGGGTCCGTTGTTGAATCTCCCTTTCATTGGGAAGCGACAGTCGGAAATTAGGCACCATTAGGGCTTAAACCTAGTCTCTCTCTCTCTCTTTTCTCTCCCTCTCTCTCTCCTCTCCCCCTCTCTCTCCTCTCTCCCCTCTCCACCCCTCTCTCCCCTCTCCACCTCTCTCTCTCTCTCTCTCTGAAGCTTCGGTTGTGAAGTCACTACTTTATATGCTATGTCCCACAGAGGTTATTTATTTCACATTAAAAAACCTTAAAAATTGATTCTGACGTACTATGGAAGAAGAGCAATCTGTGTAAGTTTTCCTGCGTTCTAGGACCTCAGCCTAACTCATACGAGTATACTGTACTTACATGTTCATGTGTATTCATACAAGTATATATCAAGTTGAATTACCAACACAGGCGGCAACGAGCGTCTTTGGCAAGAATTGAAAAGAAAATATTCTCTCCCGTGAAATAAAGATTGCTTTATATCGACAGAGAAGATATTGTCCATTGGGAAACAACCATCCAGACTTCTCTAAAATACAATCAACAATGATGTTCTAAATTTGGTTAACGTTCTCATTTGCTAACGTAAGCTGTTTTAAAGCACAAATACATCCGTCAGTTCTTTGCTACACTCATTTTTAGGCAAAGAAAAATCGTTGTTTAAACACTTGTTGTTTCAGTCTTAATCAATACGTTCAATATCAACTGAGTCTGAAAAATGAGTCTGCACTACAAGGGTGTCTTGGGATAAATTCATAATAATAGAGATTTTACGTGTACCGAACACTCAACATTTATATGTCTACATAACCTTGGGTTTAGTAGAAATCTTAAATAATAATGTGCCAGAATACTCTGTATAAATGTTACAAACTCCAAAGGCTAGAAGAGAGATACATAATTATCACTTTTTGACAATGAACAGGTAGTGGGAAATTTCATGTAACGAAGTGGCACACGAGTATTTTGCCTCAGAGTGTTAGACAGCTTCCTAAGAACAGATGTTTGGAAAATCACATTCTGACGGTTTCAAGGAGATTTCATTTGCTGGTCGAACACGTGTATGCATGGGGTTGGTTCATAATGGCACATTCCACGCGTATACCTTTGTTATACAGGATTACTAATCACATATTGATCATATTATCATTTTCGGCCCTCTACATGACCTAGAAGTATGTAGCATTTACGAGATATTCTTTGTAACATACTACATATCATTCTAGAAGGAATATTAACAGAGAAATAAAAAAGCACCCAATGTACACAATTCAATTGCTTCTTTATTTCTGTGTTTAGTTTTCATTGTGAATAAATATGTTCATTTATTTCGTAAATGATAAACAATTTACATGTTTTCGGAGATTTTTATATTCCTGAAGTGCAAAATCTTGCATAGAAAGCATTATTTCAACGTAACTTTTGAGTGCTTATTGCTGGTCAGCCATTCGAAATATCGACTGAGTTTATGAGACAAAATATGCTTAAAATTGTATTAAGAGCTTATTTTCGAAGTTTCGTTGTTTCCTCCCTGGACTCCCTGTATACATACGTATGTTTTAAAGCTCTACATATGATAACACCTTATTATAAAATTCATTAATATTTTGTCATTAATAGCAGCTGGATCTCTATCGACCCCCAATCGAACTCTTGATAATCTGCCATGTTATCCATTTGTTACATCGTTCCCCTTCTGAGTGAATATGCGATGTGATGAAGGAAAGCATCCAAGAATTTCTTTTTTGCGGCAATAAACCCGATCCCTTTTACATGGCACCAGCACGAATTAGTCTAACGCGAATTGTCCAATTTTCAAAAATACATACATCCACACTGTGAACAAGTCTTTTTCGGGATGAACAGCATGCGTTTGCATCTCTCTTACCATGGTGTACATATGTCATAAATGTTTAGTTGATTTATTTTATTATCTTTCTATGCATTAATATATTTAAAATAAATCCAATCGTAACATCATCAACATATTTTATTCACATATTATTCATTGCTTATATAATATCAACAACAAATAATTTTTTATTGAAAATTATTACCAACAATAAAAATATTTAGAAAACATATCAATAATTTAAGAAGTGATGAACTGTCTCAATAATTCATTACTTAAAACATTCACATGAATGTGCTAAAAACAGGTTTCAGAATTTATGAGCGGAGAATATTAAATTTAAATTTAATTGCTTCGATAATAATAGTAAACAAGCGCAATATTTGTCAATAATGCTGAATATTTTGTTTAAACTAAGTTGCTTAATATATTCCAAGAACTAACTATTTGTAATCACTTTTCACCGTGTTACATTTGATGGATTCCAATTGTGAATCAAATGTTAATAAACGGAACAAAAAATTATTAGTAATTGCTCATTAAACCAAACACGCAAGAAATGGACACATAAAACACTAAAAGGTTACGTTTTGATTCAAAAACGTTTCATTTTCCATCAATTATTCCTTCAATTCGCAATGAAACAATTCACGCTTCGGTGACTTATCTATTACATGCCAGCCCGTTAATCAATCGGTTTTGCTTGGTATTGACTTGTGCCAGCTCTTCATTCTAAACATGAAAAAAATGTAGAACAAAAGTTAACTTTTCATAAAATGCCCTTAAAGAGCTATGCTGTTAAGGGCATTTATGCTAATAAATGCTATTAAATTAAAAACCTTATATTATTATAGATTATAGATTATTATAGATTATAGATATATTAATAGATTATAAAATGCTATTAAAAACCAGTGGTGCTATAACGCATATTTTCGTGTATTATTTTCAACTTTTGTAATTTTCCAAAATTCACAGAATTCAACGAAAATGAGACTGGTCTCATTTTATAAGTGTACATTTTTCTCTGGGATAAAAGGATTAATCCAAAAAATTGGAACAATTTGAGATAATTATGAAAATGTTCTGGAGGCTTCCAGTAAACTAACTCCAAAACATTAAAATGTTTCAAATAGAAGGGGCACAACAACAGTCAGATCGATGGGGGAATATCAATTTCGTTGAGAATCCTGCTGGCCGCTTAGCCGCTAGCATTATTCACGGACTGACAGATGGACGGACGGACTGATGGACGGAGAGACGGAGAGACGGAGAGACAGAGACAGACAGACGGACGGACGGACCGAAGGACGGACGGACGAGAGGACAGACAGATGGTCGGGACAGACGGACGAACAGACGGACTGACCGACGGATGGACGGACGGACAGACAGACGAAGGGACGGATAGAAGGGGGCGCACAGACGGAGGGACGGACAGACGAACGTACAGATGGGTATATTTTTTGCTGGTATTTAAAATACGAGTGGAAGCCACCCATTTTTATTAGAAAATAATTATAGATTTCTGAGTAAATATCAGGATTTAATTTGCGACTGTTATTTCTCATACCAACGTAATTACTATTCCAAATGATCACCATGTTTATGATTAAAATTCCTTCAATATGTGATCGAACCCAAGTGTTGTTTAGAATGTTAATATATAACTAAACTAGTGGTGCTAAAACAGCATGTACTTTTTCCCACGTATTTTCACACAAATTACGCCAAAAGTACACATGTGTTTGAAAAATTTTACAAGACCTTACTTCAAAATCTATCTTTAAGGAACGGATTTCATTAAGAGAAAAATCTCTTTTTATACTATTTTAGTAGGAGGAAGACTTTGTAGTAGGAAAATTTTGAATTCTTGCAATTTTCAAAAAATCAGGTTTTCAACGAACTTCAGACCTGCATCATTCTCTTTAAGGGCCCTTCATACTATCTATCAACAAAACTTAATCAATCACGATGGAACCTTTTTTTTTTAATTTGGAAAAAGTACCAGGGGTTTCATGTAAAGTACGCCCCATATTTTTTAAAAAATGGCTTTAAATTCAATAGGCCGTGACATCTGCAAGATCGATTGGGAAATATCAATTTTGGAAAAAATCGGCTGAACGGTTTAGCCGCTAGCGTTGTTCACAGACAGACATGTTTCACCGTCATTCGATATTTCGGTATCAAGGACCCACAAAACATGAATTCTATCTACACCACGGGAAAGAGGATTTTAATCTAAATTTAGCAACTTAATTTATCCACTTTTGCGTTATCAGGACCCAGTAATAAAGATTTTTCTGACGAAAATTCGTCGTTTTTCGCGTTTTTCTCTCTACTCCGTACTCTACTCTCTACTCCGGCTTCTCGTCTCATTGTAATGCCGATTTCAGATTCAATTTGATGTTCCCTGAAGTGTTCTTTACGCTTGTAGTATCGAATACACTCAGCTCGAGACTAGAAAAGCTGATCACGAATAGTAACAGAACAAATTAAGATGCTGAATCTGTCGTGCAATCATTTCCCTGGTTGAAGTCTGCTAAAAACCGTAAATTTGGGCTTTATGTTTCTGTAACATTTTACATTACCTTCTAAAATTTATGGTCATCTGCAGGTATGAATTTCATATTCATCACAATTTTAATATTCAAAAGGACTTCAAGATTTGGTGTACTGGCACTACATTTCGTACAGATGATCCTTTTGTTACAGAACTCAATGGATTCTGTTTCGATTTTAGCTACATACATGTTTCTAGGACGAATTCAGCATACTGTCTGTAAAATACTTCTAATGGGGACGCTCTGATCGGTAGTTTTCCATAGTATCTTTGATGAAGACAAGAGGACTGTCAGAAGCAGCAATATAACAAATAGGCTACGCGATATTTCCTTCTTCTTCCTTGTTCTATCCTCTCCCTTTACTCTCTCTTACATGCACACACAAATCATCCACATTACCGCACATGTCCGAAGCTTATTCGTAGTTTGGGGTGGGGCTGTTATACTCTAGGAGAGATACCTGGAGAGGAAAATCTGCACGCCGCCTTATAGATCGGTACCGAATCTCACCATCAATGGGGAGAAAAATCACATCCATCGACAACTACACAACACTTACTTCACAACGGGAATAATGACCATATCTGTTGACGTAACCAGAAACACCAATCAATCTGTTTTTATTGATTGATTTGTTGATATTAGCTGCAATGGTCGTTAGTTCCATTATTGGGCACAGCAACTGCCCCTTTATCTCGATCGCTCCCAATCACCCAGCTCACTGTCCCAGATCATTAGTCCCGTAAATATATTACATAAATTTGTTCAATTTATGTAATTCATTTTGAGTTTCATTAATGAGGAACAAAAATTCTGCTTGTATAAAACAATTAGTGTTTTAATGAAACAGTGATATGTTTATGAAAAGTTAATATCTTAATCTTTAGGAAAGTTAATTTGATATATTCATCTTATACTACTTATTGGTATTGGTACTCCTTAATCACGAATATTCGACAGAAGACTAACATTAAACGTTTGTGAATAGTAAAAATTGTTCAATGATGCGATTAAATTTTCATGTGAAACAGAGAAGAGGAACAATGTTTTCATTAAAAATTATCTTGCGTCGCATGCACTAAAACCACGGAAACGATTGTACTCAATAAAAGATAATCGAAGGCATTACACTGAATGAGTACGATACCACAGGAATGAATCTTCATTCGCAGTTTATTACCATGGCATTTCATTCCCTTAATAGTTGCCTTGTCACTTCGCCGTTCATAACAACGAAGAGAATTAATGGCAAACAGTTGCGGTGCACTATTCTGGAATGTCGAGCAATATATGTGCGTTTGTAATAATGTTGCAGCAGCAGCAGCGAAATGCAGTATATGGAGATGCACACGATGAACTCTTTGAGGGTGTGTTCCACTGTATACGGAGTATGAACAGTAGGCAGTGTACGTGTTTAGGTCGCTTTTTAACAACTTGGTCATAGAGCGACTGCGATTGTTTAACTGTAGAGGGAACTGAAGGACGAAGACCTAAGGACAACACAAAGTCACACAAACATCCATGCCCAAAGCGGAATTCGAACCCGCCACCTTTCATGCCGACCCGCCAGCCTTTGCGACCTCGGTTGGTACAGTGCACTTTTTCCGTTTATATTTGCCGTTGTTATGCAGAATGAATCTCGTGTAAAATTCATAGTGTGGAATGTCAAAATAAACCAATTATGTATGATATGTTATAACAACTACGCAACAATCAATCTAATATATACAACTTTGGCAATACACTGTAGTTCGCAAAATTAAGTTTCTATGTGATAATAAACTATTAAATTAATTGGTGAACAAACCCTCAAAATAATCAACTCAACACAAATAACACAGTAAAGTCTTAAACATGACGGAATATCATGAGATGAATTGGAGAAGCATGAATCATGTTTCTTGTACATTACAAGATAATGTGTGGGACGTAGGAGTGAGCGAATCCCTCTCCCTCTCCCTCTCCCTCTCCCCTCTCCCTCTCCCTCTCCCTCTCCCTCTCCCTCTCTCCCTCCCTCTCTCTCTCCCTCTCTCTCTTTATAACTGCTCGTGTGTTAAATGGTGTGTCAAAATTTCTCACCTTCACCCTCACTGAGTCAGCGAGTAGATAACCCTGCGCCTCACACCGGTGTAGCACTGTTGTCGAATGGTGGGGTTATACCTGGGGTCGCGCGAGGCAACGTGTGGTGAGGGCTGTCGGCAGGTCAGAGCTGTGCTTGCTCAGCGGCAACATCGTTGCATATGCAGCATCGTTAACTATGAGCTTCAAGGTTCGAGTTTAGCAGCGGTTTATTTCGAGGCTAGATGGATTTCAACCACTCTCTGGAGGAGAATTCCAGCGACCAACAGATTCGACGTATTTTTTGCGGTTTCTCCGATCAGAAGCAGGCGGATATAGGAATAGTACTAAAAAATGGGTCATGGAATGCTGTGATCTATCCTATCGCATCCTCGCCATCCTCTCCTCTTCACGCACTTACGCTTTCAAGCACAATAGTAACAAGCACATCGGCAGCCAGGTGTGTACAGCATCACCCAAATGAGGCGGTAGAGGATGGCGGAGATAACTGCAACGGAAAAACTCGCCAGCCGACGCCTGGGACGGCGTCGGAACTCACGTTCCAGCTAGGGGAGGTACCCCGCTACCTTCTTGCTATTACAAGCACTATACTTACGGAACTAGTTTCCTCGGTAGAGGCACCCGGAATCAATACTAACTCTCTAACTCATCCGCGCGGCGGGGCGTGTTAGAGTGCGTGCGATGGGAATGCTTGGTAAGGTGCGGGTGAAGTGGGGAGTGAGAAGCGGAGAGATGCAGTGAGGTGCGGTGAGGTGCGGTGAGGTGCGGTGAGGTGCGGTGAGGTGCGGTGAGGTGCGGTGAGGTGCGGTGAGGTACGGTGAGGTGCGGTGCGGTGAGGTGCGGTGCGGTGAGGTGCGGTGAGGTGCGGTGAGGTGCGGTGAGGTGCGGTGAGGTGCGGTGAGTGCGGTGAGGTGGGTGCGGTGAGGTGCGGAGGGTGGGGAGGTGAGGTGAGGTACGGTGGGTGCGGTGAGGTGCGGTGAGTGTGGTGGGTGAGGTGAGGTGGGGGGGGGTGAAGTGTGGTGCGTGCGCGCGCGCTATCCCGCTTCTTCCTCGCGGAGCCACGCGCCGCCACGCGCCGTGACGCACCGGCCGCCCAGCCCCCCGCGCTCAAATGTAATAGCACGCACGCACTCGCTGCGGCCGCGGCGCCTGGGCACAGCCGCAGAGGCAGAGGCGGTGCACGCGGCCATGCCGAGGAAATGCAACGGGGAAACGCAAAGACGCCCAGACGAACAGACAGGTAGACAGACGGGTAGGTGGACAGACGAGCAGGCGGACAGGCGTGCAGGGGAACAGACAAACAGGACGACAAACAGGAGGAAGGGGGGGGAGGCGGACAGGCACAGAGTCGCACAGGTGGACAGACCAGAAGACGGGCAGACGGGTGAGTGTGTTATAACACAGAGGATCTACCATAATTTAATCCAGATAGGATATACACGAAAAATTAACCCAGATATTCAGTGAATGGTATGTTCGAATCCGGGAGAGGCGGTGGAGTTTTGAAAGCCAGAGGATACCATCCTAGCCTTGCGAAATAAAAATTAATCCTGGCTAAATACTCAGTACACAGGTTTGCAATTATATCCTACATCCATCCACAATTTCCTTATTTGTTCCCTACTTTGTCTATCCAGAGAACCATAAATGTCACGGCGGTACATGATTGCGACCGTTGTGACCCTCTAGGTTTCGAATATTATGGCTAAAGTTTTTGATGATGAAAGTCATAGAATGATGTCATTAAGAAATTTCTCTTTATGCTATTCTTGTGTTAATGGGGTAAGGGAATAAACCGATTTTGAAGTTCCCTAAAGCTTTTGGACGACGACAACCACAACAATCATACAAATTGAACTTTATTCGCCCCAACTGGTATTGTATTTGCCTGCACAATTCCACGCTATTCCACAGTTCTTTCCGTCCTAGTACGTGTTGCTCCTTCCACTTCTCCCGATCCATTTCTCGTCATCCTGTGGCACTCGCGCCCAACATTCCACCTCCTTCTCTTCCCCGAAATACCTGAAAGGAGGAGTGTCTCTGTCAATAACATCCAAACAGTCTTGTCGACAGAGATGAGTTCTCGCCAGGACTGGAAATTTGCGGGCAAGTGAGATGTACTTTTGCTGAGAATATGTCCGTGTTCCTTTTTATGCTGCAACTATGATTTGATTTTCTGCCCCTCAAAATTTGACTTTCCTTAGCCAAATCGAAACCGCCAACGTGTGTTTTGGAAACAAGATGGTCTCATTTTCGGCGAATTGTTACTGGTCTTCTCTTTCGAGACCTTCCAAATATTGAACAAATTAACATCGCAAAAGTAGAATATTGATGAACGATATTTTTTCCTATATATAATCTGTTCTAAAAAACTAGATCAATTCGTTCAAATCAGTCACGTTCAATTTTTTGAAAAAAAAGAGTAGTTTTTGCGTAAATTCTTCTTGAAGTTAATGCAATGAATCAAAACAATATCTCACAAACGGCTCCAAATGTTTTCTTTGATATTTTTCCGCGAACAAACAAATAACGCTTCATAAATGGTGCAGGTCTTGTTTTCGCTGAACTCACTGAATTTTCGAAAATTTTAAATGTTATTAATAATGTGTGAGAGAATGTACTTTTGTAGCGCCACTACTAGCACATAAAATACCATTTTAATATTTGCTAGTGTAAAATACAAAACGCGATTGTAAGCGATATTTTTTACTATTTAAGAAAAATCTGTAGAAAGTCTTTAGAATATAAATTTCAATGTTCCATTCACACTTATTGACCTACATTATTTCCAAAGAATATTATCCTTACGAAGTTAAACACTTTTCTCCTTTTAAATCACACCCAGAACATATCGAACGTCAACTTTATCCTCATTCCAACTGATTTGGAAAACTAATATTACGTCGTTTTATTATCTTCCCGCTCTGGTCGTAATAAATGCGAATCTCCCCGTCGATACCACCCGGTTGTTACAGCGTTCTCCGGTATAACGGTTCAATCACACGTAAAATCTACTTTTGTACACGGTTGGGTCGATCCTCACCCGCTGCTGCCTCCTCACCCCTCTCCCCCTCACATCACCGCCTCCGACCACGGAACAGCTCGTAAAGTCGGAGAAGCGGACACATCCAGGTCGCTTCTTCACGCTTCCAACGGAGGGCACACGTGCACAAATCATTTCGCTTGTTTGTTTTAGCGGCTGCACTACGCAGAGGAAACGATTCACGGTGGAAACTAACTGAACAAGTACAACACATCCACATCAAATAGATCAATGAGTCTTTAAAACTTTGTACGTACTTCCTGACAGTTGCAGTAGGCCGGAGAACTTAGAGACAAAAGTGCTTACGCATATTGAGAAAATTAGAATAATAAATAAAACAAATTAAAACATCGAAATAACAGACATGCAAAATTGTTTACATAGTAAAACAAATTTGACAAAAAATAGAAATAATTTTTACAAGGAATCTAAATTATTCTCATTACAAACACTCCCGAAATGCCTTTTATAAGAGCTTGGGATCGATAGTTTGCTGTTCGATAATGGTTGGAATTGTGCAAAGCGAATTCCCGTTCGTACTATTACCTAGAAGTGCCAGAATTCACTCATTAAATGCAATATCATCAAAACATAACTAATTTTTATTAGTTGAGTACGTTTGTTCAAAAAAGTTGTTTATAGACAGTCAAACAATTTACTAAAACACAACAATAATCGTTTCACATTCCACTTAGCATTTAGTTGATAGAACAGCGGCGTTTCAAAATATATTAAAATTATACAAAAAAACAGAAAAACAGGAAATAGCAATTATATAAACAATTAATATAACACAATCACAAGAAAAATTTAACATTTTAACACATAATCAGAGATCAAATTTTACTTATTCATGAATACATACATGTCATAATTTGATGAAAGAACATAAAAAAATCAAAATAGTTCTTGATAACATCTTAAGCTGGACTAAATTCCCTATAAAAATAACAATCTCATTACAATAAATTTGACTTGTTATTAGAATGTAATATGAAACACCTAAGTTTGAAATAAGTTTAAATTTTAAATTGAAAAAATAATTGAATGAAGCAAGGGAAGCGCACAGCAAGACAACAACAGACCCACATAGAAGATAAACAGGTCGAACATTGATGTTATAATAAGATATCCGAGTGTTATTAGTCGACAACAAGAACGTTCTTACTGCGGAGAAAATACGGGCATAACGGGTTGAGGCTAGGATGAGTTACAGGAGGGGTAAGGATGGAAGGGAGGGATGGGGGAATGGTAGAGGTACCGTCATCAGAAACAGTGGAGGGTCGACTTCTAAGGAAATACGGACAAGAAGAGCTACTTATAGGATTTGAAAGTTCTATGGGAGGGACTTGGAAATTTGTTAGGGACTGATAAATACTTACTTGAATATCATTATTGGGAATGTCTTGTTGAGTGAGATTATTGTCATGTTCCCTTGTCTCTGAATCAGAAAATTCTTCAAGACGTTGTTCGTTCCGTTGAACCAATTGTACCAATATGGGATCATAACTCTTTGTTAACATAATACATTCGAGGTTTGAATACATGAAAGAATTGATCTTGATAAATAAAGATTAGAGAACTAGTCCGGCACTAAATTTTTGTTCTAATGCTATGATTGCCGGATTTTGAAAATCAATAATACGGCCCTGATTGATTCTATGAGCAGTTAGGAAGTTTTGCCACTCATAAGGAAATCTAATATTACTTTGTTGTTCTTTCAGCCTGTCACCTAGCCTCCTACGAGTCTGTCCTATATATGATAGGTTACACTGGGAACATTTTATAGAATGTACAGTAATATTGACTTCAATTTTGGGACCGAATCCTTGTGATGGCGAATAACATTAACATTTGACCTATTTAGAATAGTATGAACTAAAAGCACATTACTGAAATTATTATGAATTTGTCTCTTTATTTGGTGATTAATCATCGGAACGAAAGGTAATATAAACATAATCTTATCGGAAATTGGAAGAGAGACTTGTGAACAAACTATGGTAGTGGTTTGGAGCAAGCAAGATTTTCGTAAAATCTGATTTACTTTATGACAGACAAATTTGGAAATGATATGAATGATCATTTCTAATCAATAGTAATAATATTTTCTCAAGATTAACTAAAAAGAATACTATCTGATATACCAAATACCCTTCAACAACATTTCTGACAACAGCGATTTTCATAGTGGTAGGATGAATGGAGTTTCTTTCAATTAAATACTAAGTGAAATGTAAAACGAATATTGTTGTGTTTTAATAATTTATTCGACTGCCTAAAAAAATTTAAAACCAATTTACGATACAAAACCAATATAACGGAACGCGGTATGAAGGCAAATCAAAATAATAAAAGGCATTTTCTAGAAACAATTGATTTTTGAGTAACAGTATTACATATGCTTAACGCAAATGATCACAAAAGTTTCGAACAACTGAAATTAATAATTGCCACAATTCTCTCTTGGTTTTTACCTGCATTCACGCTTGGATAAAATGAGCCATGCTGTGTACCAAGCGGGTTATAAGTTTTGAATCTATTTTGGCGTGTGTTGCATCAATAAAAAGTAATAACAAATAATAAATAAGTAAACAATGATAAATAATCAAATAAAATCATATAAATAATCATTTGAAATACAGCAAGCCAGGTGAGTTTGGGCAATATTCCTACAAAATATATACTTATTATATAAAATTTCCGCAAATATGTATTAGTTTATATTTAAGTAAGATATGTATGTATTTATTTATATTTTAATGAAAAATTATTTTAAATAAAACGTGCCGTAAATTACGGCTGTAATGAAAAATATTTTTCTTTAAAATTCTTTTAAATAGTTTACTTCTCGAGTCTAACTACAACTGTTATCAATTTACATAATTGTAAAAAATGCTAGTTTTTACTAACGACATCCCATCAACGGCCTCCCATCTCTGATTCATTCTTGTGAGATAGAACGTTGCAAGTTGGTTCAGGTGATGAAACAGTTACAGGTGGGGATGTTTCTCTATAAAAATCGTACTTCTGATATTAAGAACCATTTGTTACACTGCAGTAATTTTGGGGGTAAATAAGAAAAACAATATAATTACTACACGGATTGTGAGAAAGATGTGAAACGTAAACTAAGGCAATTGCGACTCGACACGTTCAGTGTTAATGTGCAACAGAAACTACTGTGGTTGTATAGTAATTTTTTACGCCCTGAACGTTCTTTCTTACAATTCATCTACTTTTTAATTGAAAAATTACAAAACTACAAAAATAAGAAATAAGACCATTTTTACGACAGTTAAATGTACCTAATTCCCTTACTTTAAGACACGTTTGGTTGATTTCATAATAAATTCTGTTTATAAAAAGATTAAAAAACAAAATAGTATTCAATATTTACTGTACAGCACACATATTTTATGATTCTTTCTCCTATGCAATAGGCTAAGTTAATATTTTGTTCATGTAGTATGACAATCTTGCACTATCGGAACAAACGCTAAGCATCTCTTCCATTTTCTTCTCCCCTGCAGCCATTTTCCATTCTTGATTTTTCATCCG
This sequence comes from Teleogryllus oceanicus, assembly GCA_964035755.1. Classification (NCBI taxonomy): domain Eukaryota; kingdom Metazoa; phylum Arthropoda; class Insecta; order Orthoptera; family Gryllidae; genus Teleogryllus; species Teleogryllus oceanicus. Next base: position 334,536,031 of record CAXIVR010000001.1, on the reverse strand, counting down.
GCAATAGTGATTTATGGTTAAGTTTCAAACAGAAGCTATTGCTCTGAGGCCCGTTCATGATTTCCATTTTTTCACTCCTGTTGTTAATGATATTGACAAAAATTATAATGGATTTTTGAAATGAATTTCCAAGAACGTTTCACTCTTTTTTGCTTAACTGGTATAAGCTTCAGTCTCCATTCTTATCACGTCAGCAATGCGTTTCTTCTAAACACTAGTACCACAAGTTACTGTAGTGAGAACAATTGAGATGAAATATATCCAATGTCCCGAACTACTAGTGATTTCGCGCTCAGCTTAAAGTGCCTACTACCTTTGCACGGAAGGATATGGCGACATTGATTGTTTTTGTGCACTATCTGATGGAGCAACATGCAATCTTTGCATTTCTGCCTTTAACTCATTTTTTACCAAATGTGGACTTAAGGTGTTCTTGCAATCAGCATTTGTATTAATAAATGAAATTCGGGGAAATAATTCAGAAATATACATGTGTTTTTAACCATTATTATTATTATTATTATTATTATTATTATTATTATTACATATGTATATAAATTTGTATAATTATTATAAATATTATTATATTATTTATAATATTAACAACAATAATATTAACAATAATAATAATATCAATTTTACCATCATCATAAAGATACCATTAAAGTAAAGGTCTTCTGAAATGTTACACATAGTTTGATTGTTATATTATACATTGTTTTATTTTAAATTTATTTAACATTATACATAGTTTGATTGTCAGAGTTATAAAGGTAACTTAAATGTTATGCAGAGCGAATAGCATCAGAAAGATCACTGTACACATAAATGAAACAACTTAATTCATATATTCTTCACTAGAAGCCAATTAATAAATCTAAACACAGATAATAAGATTATCTGTATACATTCATCCACGAATCTAACAACAAAACCACAGAAGATAGAAGTTTCTCTCATAATATTTAAATTACGTCCATTCGTAAGGAAATCTAGAAGAAAACTTTCCAAATAGTGTTATAAAATATGTCGTAAAAATTTGTTCCAAAGGATCTTAATTTTCTTGGCGTTCACGAACATTGAAAGCTGAGTTTTATCCTGCTTTCTCGTGTTCAAAATAATTAAGTCAGTAAATTAATAAATTTTCATTACCACACAAAAAACAAAACCCGAAACGGTTAACACTCATGATAGAAATTTTATGAATACTCATAGCTCTTGTCCACAAAATTTCTAAAATATGTGTACTTTTATTTTTTTATGAATACTCATAGCTCTTGTCTACAAAATTTCTAGAATAAGTGAACATACTTTTTTTTGGTTCGGAATACAGATTGCATATTGTGGAGCTCGCCAAGATCTGTATTGGCCCAAAGCCTCGTACCCGTGCCAACTCTTCTCCATTGCTGAAATATGGGACAATGGACGACAAAAAGAAAGGCGAACAAAAGAGAACAAACCAATATTTTTACTTTCCATAATGCAATAGGGAAAGTATTGCATTCATGCAAAAAATGCCGATGATCAGAGTCAAAGGATCTATGTTTTGGGAAACCCAATTTTTGTTAGCTCCTTTCAACAACAACCTTTTGTCTAGCACGTGTTTGAGAACGAGGCTGAATAAACCTGAATTTCTACTCACGTCCTGGTCTGTAATTATTCATCAGAGTATTTGCACTGAAAATAATGAGGCGGATTCCCAAGCACAATATACATGTAATGACAAACATTTTCTAATCGATAGTATTCATGACAAAAATGTACTCATTCCTCTGTTTTATCATAACTTCTGTAATACCAGCAAAATATATTCTTATGTTAACGTTCCTGGAATAATTCTTCCGCACTTTACGTGCAGATTCTTCATGCACGCAAAGCCTTTTTTGAATACAGGATGTATCATTTTACCTGCTCACGAAAAGTACAACAATGATCGGCACGCTGACATTTAGAAATATGACAAGTAATATTGCACATTTCGAGACGCTGATTTTGAAGTAAAACAAAGAAGTCGATTGAAGACTTGGCGAAATATCGCGCGATCTCACATCAAAGTATTTTACAATAGGACCATATCCGCCCACCAGTACTGTGTCCGCTGTTTGTAAACACTTGCGCTGTGAGTAATGGCAAGCGTGATTGTTTTCACGCCAAGCGACGAGAGAATAAATCGTTTGTTTTAGTGACGATGCTATCGGTGGCCACAGATAGTGACAAACAGGTGATAAGCACAAGTAATAGTATAAGAGCTGAGGTCGGGATTCCAGAGCTCTAGAAAACCTGCACAGATTGCTCTTCCCCCCAGAGAACCTCACTCATAGTTTTTAACCGTTTCTTGACGCTAAATAAATACAAATTGCGTTGCAGAGTGGAAGACGGACGAGTTTGAGGTGTTTGCCGTGATGTAAGGCTGTGATATATTTATTTATTTATTTTACGTCAAAAAACAGTTAAAAACTGCGTATGACGTGCTATGGGGAAAAGTGAAATGTGTGCACATTTTCAAAATTTGTGATCCCTACACTAAGTCATATACTACTTAAATTTTGAATTTTGAAAGGGAGAAAAAAAACTCCAATGTAATAAAATCTATTTTCAAGGATAAACAAGCAATAAATTTTGAATTTTGAAAGGGAGAAAAAAAACAAAAAAACGACATAACAAAATATCCAAAATATTCTGCTCTCTTCGCACGCTAGCAGCACTACCTTCCACCTGGGACGAAAAGCAAACCCTCTACTTGGCATCCCATCACGCTTCCTGAAGGACCTCTTCCTCCCACTTTAGACTTCTACCTTTATCTACCACCACCACCACCACCACATATACTAACGCAGATCATTCTAATACTAAAATTAATTTTACATGTGAAGGTGTTTGGTCATTAGTCCCGTTAGTGTAGTACATGTTTTTTCTCGGGAGATTGCAGTGATCTTCCCCCGGTGCATGGCGAGATCCGGTGCCGACCTACCGTCGGCTAGAGGGGTTTCCCCCTAACCAGGACTCTCCCACCAGCGGGGCACCGCCCCAGCCGGGACAAGCTCTAAGCTCCCGACCGGCCTCCCGGAATATGTGGTAGTGTAGTGCATGTTAACGTAAGTGTGTGTGTGTGTGTGTGTGTAAGGGGAGAGGATATGACAAGGAAGAGGAAGGACAGATCGCGCGGTCTGTGGCCCGTTTGGTAGGGTACTTCTCCAGCATTTGCCTGGTGTTGATCGGAGAAACCACGGAAAAGTACCGATCAGAGTTGCCGTCCGCTAGAATTCTCCTCCAGACAGCGATTGAATTCGACCTAGCTGAAAAGCCAGTGTCGAATATCAAATCCAGACCAAGCGGCAAGAACAGTCTATCTAAGGCGTTAAGTCGATATTTTTGTCCCACGAGCAACTTCCAATCCCGAGGGCCACTGGTCCAAGAGGTTTTCGTAGTTGAATTTGATTCTTACAAAATCAAAAGAGTATGGAGTTCCTGCGGAAATTCTTGAAAAAGCAAAGAAAGGTGCAGATTGCATTTTATTTTTCAGCAAAATATCGATAAATCTATGAAAATGAGAATCGTGTGCTTGATAGATGGAATACAAGTGTTACCAACGTAAATTAATCGGTACTATTAGGTTATTTGCTTATATTGTTGAAAGCTATTTCGATTTCATTACATCAAAAAATAACATTTCTCAAATGCTTATTTCTATTATGTATATGTATATATATATATATATATATATATATATATATATATATATATATAAATATATAGCGGCGCATAGTAGTGATACTACTCAAGATGTATCTGTCTATAAAAAATTAATAAGACATAGGGAAATAATAGGCCCGCAAGAGTATTAAGTATCACACTAAACGTTTACGTTTTGTCTGAAAGTACGTGATCTTGATCGACACACATTCATCAACAACTAAAATAAGCAGATCTCATTTCCACCGTAGAAGAAAATAGTGATAAATAGTAAATTAGACTTCCCTACTCAATTACCTATTACCTTACCACATCAAATAAAAACTTCGGCCAGTTCGTGCTTTTGTACTTATAATGCGAAAAAGTGCAAGAATTATTTTCGTATTATCCTCGTATCCATCAGTCCTCTTATCGAAACATATTTCTTTTCGAGGAAAGATACACTTACTTCAACTAACAAGATTGATTTGCTGACAACTTAAAAAATATTGTCTGGTTGCGCACTGAGTCAATTGAAGAAGAACGAAAGAAGAATGAAAGAAAAGGAGCACACAAAAAACACTTGACTCTCAGAAACAAGGCAAGCACATATTGATGTGATTTTCTGGCAATAATGCACGAGTCGTGTGCGAGCAAGGGGAAGAGAATTCAATAAGAGAGACGACACGGCAGATTTCATCACTCCCGGGAAAATATTTTCACGGAGAGACCAGCAATATCGTCGAGACGGAAATATATATATGATACCTACCGCTATATTTCCGCGATGTCGCCAAAGCGCCTTCTCAGCAAGTGTACTCGCGAAGGAAGGAACTCCATGAATTTATGATAAAATGTGATCGACGTTAGCAACTAGCTTTGATGTTTAGTAATTTAGTTTTTAATATATATTTCACGTTTAAATAGCCTGTGCAAAACTTAAAAATTTATCAAAGATGCGTGTAAATAAAAACACGTCAAAATCCTGATGAGTATTTATTTCATACTATTAATTTCATACTCCTACAGATTTAATACTACAAAAATTTGGTATTCTTCACCAGTAAAAGGAGAGTTGATTATTGTATCTGATAGCCATTCCACAAAATTATACACAGAGTGACGTTAAATCAGAGAAAGCTCGCAAATAAAAATATGTGAAATCACTGTATTTTTACCACTGCAATCGCATTTAATATATACTACCAATATCGGTTAGTATACTTATGGTAGTCATATTTTCCGACATGTCAGCTGTCAAATAGTTCTATGCCCTTATATACGAATCATTCGGTCAAAAAGTACTCAGGCAGCCCAACATACAGAGAGCCCGATACTCCGACTGTCCGTTCCGTCGATCGCATCGCCCGTCGATCCTGTCGTCCAGCAACCCTCTTGGCTCATACCCGTCTGGTCCGATGCTCTGAAGTAGTCCAGTGTTACGGTGGCCCAATATTCTAGTAGTCTACCAGACCGATTTTATCGAATAGTCCTGTAGTTAGCACGGTCGCACTAGTTCCCAGTCATCCTGCGTTCTAGCAGCCCGGTTTGAGGCAACGTCAATGTTCCAGAAGCCAGGGCTCTTTCGTGATAATCCCTTCCCCTCGGGGATGCTCTCCACCTCAGAGACAACCGCGCGCACGCAGGGGATGGTGGAGTGGGCGGATGAGATTTCCAGGTCGCGCGGGAGGGGTGGGGTGGGGCAGGGAGCGATCGGAGAGGGGAGGAGTGTGGTCGCTTGTGCGTCAATGGAACGCGTGGGCGTCCTCCCGCTGCCTCCCCGCCCCTCTCCGTCACGTGACCTCCCGCTGCCCCGCGATTGCAACCCTGCGTCGAAGGCGCCCCCCCCCCGCGACATTTTGTCTCTTCGATCGGTGACTTTCCGCTCAGCCCTCGGCCTCCTCCGGCAGCCGGCGACTCATTTCAGGATATGTGGGGTCGGCGTCTCATTTCAGGATATGTGGGGTCGGCGTCTCATTTCAGGATATGTGGGGTCGGCGTGTCATTTCAGGATCAGTGGGGTCAGCGTGTCATTTCAGGATATGTGGGGTCGGCGTCTGATTTCAGGATATGTGGGGTCGGCGTCTCATTTCAGGATATGTGGGGTCGGCGTGTCATTTCAGGATAAGTGGGGTCGGCGTGTCATTTCAGGATATGTGGGGTCGGCGTCTGATTTCAGGATATGTGGGGTCGGCGTGTCATTTCAGGATAAGTGGGGTCGGCGTGTCATTTCAGGATATGTGGGGTCGGCGTCTGATTTCAGGATATGTGGGGTCGGCGTCTCATTTCAGGATATGTGGGTCGGCGTGTCATTTCAGGATAAGTGGGGTCGGCGTGTCATTTCAGGATATGTGGGGTCGGCGTCTGATTTCAGGATATGTGGGGTCGGCGTCTCATTTCAGGATATGTGGGGCCGGCGTCTCATTTCAGGATATGTGGGTCATTTCCAACTTGGCCCCTATTCTTACTTGCTTAGTGTGACGCCTCCGACAGGTGTTTTCTGCTAGGCAATTCTACAATAACAATACATTTTAAATATAATTCAGTTGCCCATCTCGTCCATCCCCACACATAGAATGATACGAGAAAAAAAATAAAGATTTTTTATTGTTTGCTTAATAATCAAGTAACACTTAATTATTTCAAACGGGTATTCGTAAAAAGACCATATAGTAATTTGTATATTTCATCACCGTACGTGCATTATAAATCCCCCAAAATACAATTCTTCAAAAATTATCTAAAATGTTCCGCTGGTGTCACTCGATTCGCCTTGTGGAGTGGAATTGAATACCTTCCTCGACACCCCTAAAAACACATTTTTTCGAGAATTTCTTTAGACCGAGTTGCCTCAAAATACACTTTACAAATTGCCGCGAATGTTGACCACAAGAGGTCGAACTGTGAGTAATGGACGAAAATTACAACCATGAATAATGGACGATGATTACTGATTTTACTAACATTACTATTTTACAAATCACTGATTTAAGGCCTTTTAAGAAGAATTCAGTTGTAGTGGCCTGATTCAGAATCAAAGATTAGGTTCAATAAGGGTGTGGGCAAGAAATTGCAAACAAAATGAACAGTGAAGAGGTCAATACAGAATACCAGCAATACTTAGAAATGTATTCTCTTGTGTAACGTCCTTTAGCAATGCTGTACAAGTTTTGGAATAGAATGGAAACAGAACAGAACAATAACTATGCATAAAATATATACTACCTGACGAGGTATTAAAAAACCTTGTTCTCTCTTTCCCAACATCTACTAAAAATTAACTTAATTATTTAATTAATTTCTTCAGTTTGGATATTACAATAAATGAAATACATGGATCCCACTAAATTCAAGGAAGGCACTTGATCAAATTATAATTAACAAAACTACTACACGATATGAAATTGAAACCAAAAATTTAGGATACACTACATCCGAGCAAGTATTTTGTTAACAATCCTTGCAAAGAAATGTTCATTTCTTTTCGTATTCAAAATTCAAGTAGTTTGTAGCTTAGGGTAGGGATCACAGAATTATGAAAACGTGTATAGAATTCACTTCTCCCCATAGCACGTACACACAGTTTAGTTAGTGCAGGAGCTGCCCCCTACTAAATCACTTACTACGGGTGTTCAATATTTTCCTTATCGAGATCATAAAAAAGTAATTACTCTTCTTCCTTATTTCGAAGACAAACTGTCACTGCAGCGCCTCTGACCGGGAGGTCCTAGGTTCGAGTCCTGACGACGGCAGGATTTCCGACACTAGCTTTTCAGCTAGGTCGAATTCAGTCGCTGTCTGGAGGACAACTCTAGCGGCCGGCTGCTCTTATCGTTAGTTTTCCGTGGTTTGTCCGATCAACACCAGGCGAATGCCGGAGCAGTACCCTACCAAACGGGCCAAGGACCGCGCGCGATCTGTCCTTCCTCTTCCTTGTCCTATCTTCTCCACTTACATTAAGATGCACTACACTACCGCATGTTCCGGGAGACCGGTCGGGAGCTTAGAGCTTGTCCCGGCTGGGGCGGTGCCCCGCTGGTGGGAGAATCCAGGTTAGGGGAAAACCCCACTAGCCGACGGTAGGTCGACGCCGGATCTCGCCATGCAGAGGTGGAAAATCACCGCCATCTCCCGAGAAAACATGCACTACACTAATGGAACTAATGACCCAAGCAGTTGACGTGCCCGGAAACACGAAAAAATCAATCAATCAATTAAAGACAAATAAAACATCAAAATCAATTTATTGCAATATGTAAGGGTCTGGTTTGATTTGCCTGCTGCAACGGTCTGAGGGTACCATCCTCTTGAGGAATAAAAATAATACATACCTAAGCGTTCGGGAGACCGGGGCTGTTGTCATCAGTCAGTAGTTCCTATTTATTAGCGCAACTGCGCAATGGAGTTGATAAGTTTGATTGTGTCAATATAAATTACATTTATTACGCTATCTTATCGTATTTTTTATTCTTGTATGTTTGATTGTCAAACTTTTAGAATCGTTAAAAGCCATCAAGTCCTCCCCTATACACAGTTTCTCTCCTATTCGTCACATACAGTTTTTTACTGTTTTTGACTAAATAAATAAAAAAAGTCAAGCCGTGCTAACCAAATTGACTCGTGGGGTACGTTGGAACACGCTATGGAATAAGTTTGCTCCAAAGTATGTTGGCGCCCAACTTTCGTGAGAGTGTGGAGTGAAAACGAAATGTCAAAATTGATATTTTTCCTGTTGTATTTACACACGTTGTTTTATTTACACACTGTGCAAATAAATTATCATCGCTTGGTCTCGCAGACAAGCCTCACATTGGCAAACACTGCAGTTAGTTTCCAAATTACGTATTTATCAGCCTTTTACTACTGCACAAAATGTGTGGTCGGCCACATATGTGCTGCCTGCGCGTATCATCTCACGAGCGTTGGGAGAAACCACACAATTTGTCCACTGCGATGTCATGCAGTGACCCAAAACACAGCATTTAACTAGAAATGTTATCATAAGCAAGTTACTTTTTAAAAAACATTTCTGTTTCGCAAAACACATCAGAAATGACACGACCTTTCATTGGGTCAAAATGGTATGTAGTAGGGTAGCGACAACAGTGGTGCCCATTGCGTCAGTTGTAGCCACTTAAAGAACGAAATTTGAATAATAAAGTTGAAGGCTTCCCCGTAACTTCGAACTTGGACATTGAGCCTTCTTATGCTTTCTAATGCCTTCTCATGCCTTCTAATGGTGAGTAAACGAAGACAATTTACTTTTACCCATATGTTAAACAAAGAATGAACTGAAAATATCTCACTAATAGTCTCACATTGCTATATTGTAACATGAATTGGTACTTTTGGGGCATTTGTGGTCACAGACACGTTCAAGGAGTAGAATATCCCTTGGTCATTACTGAGTCTAATATTTGATCAACAGAAAATTTAGTTGACCACCACTGGAACAAAATTGAGGTTTGAAAATAATAAAAAAATATCAGAAATTAAAAATTGTAATTTTTATGCAGGGTATCTCAGAATGAGTTATGCTAATCTTCCAATGAGTATCACCTAATGAATTTAGTACTGAGACCTAGGAATTCTGGGAAAACAAAAAATGTTCTTAACTGCGGCTACAACCATTGGTTTTTCCCTAGATGTGATACTAAACATCAGAAAAAATATTTTTTTGCGGAGATCATTGACAGAAGACGGCAGGTTGACACTGCCAAACATCCCGCATTGGATAGGGCCAACCAGCTCCTAATGGTATTCCTCATTAAAGATTAGGGGAGAGCTAGGTTAACTGGTCCACTTTTTTACAAACTTTGCTTGACCTATACACGTGAAATTTCGCAAGATATTTGAGTGAGGCTTTCTCCTTATATTGTGGGAACAAACATCATCATTGTGTTTAAATTTGTGAAAAATGGAATGTTTTATACATTTGCAATGGAACCAGTTGACATAACCGGAGAGGTTAAGTGGACCAGAAATTGAAATAAATTGTGAAAATAATATTGACGTTTTAAAGAAAAAAATTCTCTACGCATTTCCATCACCTTTTTCTACACATAAATGGAGGAATGCGTAGCGAAGAGTGCACTCTTCCAAAGTCTCGTTAAAATAAATCATGTCTTTAAATATTGCCGTGCAATCCTTCAGCGCAGGCGTGGAAACTTCTGTTTCACCATCGTTGCATAGATCATAATGAATCGTCTGTGGGAAATTCATTAGGTCTTAAATAACACTTGACACAAATATAGAGTTTATGGAAGCTACGTGGCCGATGTACGAACCTGAGTGGCTGAAAAGTTGTATCTGAAATGTATACTATTTTACGGTTATGAAGGATAGACACTTTCACAAACGCACAGGAGTAGTTTTGAAGCTTTGAAAAGTAGTTGTGGAGAAAATATACAAGATTCCGTGGCCAGAATAAAAAGCATAATAATGCAATTTTAGAAAAAGTGAAGAAGTCATCCGTACTAAAAACCATTTGGAAGAGGACACATTTTCGGACACAACCATTTCTTAAGAACAATTTCGGACTGCAAAGTAGTTGGAAATAGAGTAGGAGGGAGACATAGAACGAACATTGTATAACAACTTGAAAACGAACAACACTTCAGAAACTATTATATAGAGATGAAGAAGACAGGGAAGACAATGTCATGGCAGGAGCGACAAGGTACTTTTTCCCTTTGGGATGATGATCTATTAAGCAGGAATACTATATTCTAGCTGAACTAACCTAAGATTGTTCGGTTAATTATTTTTCACAATGACCAGCCAGATAAAAGAATTATTCTACATAGAAATAATTTTCTTTACATCTCCGCTTTGCCCTCTCTCTCTCCATTTCGCACTGCCCTTTCCTTCCCTGATCGTTTCGGCTACTCCCACATTGCCCCTCCCCGTTCAGCCCCATCCCGCCTCGCCTCGCCCTCCTGCTCCCACGCGCCCACCCGCGCTTCGAACATGCCCCTCCCCGAACTGCCGCTCCGCTATCTCTAAATGCTTTGCGGGTTACATTAAAACTACGTTAAATTTTTTGGGGGAAATGTTCGTGATATTTTCAATCGCAAACCCAAGTCTTCATTTGTTTACTCAAAAATGTTAGTGCAAAATTTAGCTGAAATTGCTCCCTGTGCTTCGTAGTTATACTGGAACAAACACACACATCGTTTTATTCCCTAGGCCTTCAAAATAAAATTTAAAAAATTCCTTGGGCTTGTACGGGGTCGAAGGCGATCACTTTTGCCGACGGACTTGTGATAAATCTCATATAAAGGAGTTACACATGTTGGATTTGCCCGTGATTGGTACGTAACTCATCTTGCACTGGTGTTTATCAGGTAAACAAAACATCATTTCTTCAGTACGTGTACCAGCTGAACGCCAGTGCACGATGAATCGGTGTTCAATCAGGGCCAAATATAACATGTGTAACTTTATATGAGATTTCCCACCACATCCCATCTAATTCTCTGGTTTTCTTTATAACGTTTATCCAATTCCTTGGTGTGTCTTCCCCCTACGTTACAAGCAGTTTTAATGTTTTGTAATAACTTGTAAATATATTTCAACTTTCGAATATTCAGTAGTGAGCATATCCCGGTATTTTGATCCTTTGTAGCATCTCTGCCACGCAGTATTAGCGAGCATGCTTGCGGCTGTCCCGTGTGCCCCCAACACCGCACTGCCCCAGGAATTCCAATTGCCACCGCCGCACCTGTGGACCGCATCTGCCTCTGAACTCATTGCTGCACGCGACGCACAGTGGGCCCAAATGGTTTTCAAATGGCCAAAACATTTTTCTCTGATTTGTATGCGAACATCCACATACAAAATTTGTACGCGATAAGAGCGTGGCGTAACAATGAGATCAGCTCGCATCTGAGCACCATAAAGGTTAGTCTTCATTCATCGCAGCCCAGAATGTGTTTCATAAAAAAGTGGTTACAGAGTGGGATGCACAATATTACTGAAACCTTTCTAACTGTACCAAGCTGAATGGGACAATGAGCCATGTTCACAGATCATCAAAGATATATTAGTGGTTGCTTCATGATGGAATATTTTTCATTTCATTTTACTCAAAAGCAATTTGGTCACAGACTTCGACCATCACATTCTGTCAACATATAGGAATATCAAATACGTCCAAAATATGTACAGTACAGAAAAAGAAGCATCCATTATTGTGATACGTAACATGCGTATGTAAATAATGTCAACAGATAATCAAATTGGTTATCTCCATGGATAGTTTAATGATAAAAGCAGATGGAAAGACTCAGGTTCGATTCCCAGTCGTAGTGACTAACATTTTCCACAATTTGAATAAATATTGTTATGATTTAACGTAGAAGAGCTCCAATCCCATTCACTCCTTAAATGATTCAAATTAATAACCATTTTAAAATTTGTCCACGCAAGGAAAAAAAAAAAAGACTTCTCATCTATATTCAGCATCCATTCAACAAAAAAATAAATAATTTCACAATAAACAAGATAAGATTTCTTCCCTTTTTATCAGATTTCAATAACATTTCAAAGTTTTAACATCAATATCAAACTTGAGATGTCTTTTATTTTTACAACATTTCTCTAAAAATTTAATCGCCAGTTTCTTTTAATTTTCACATAATGTGAAGATTTCATTCCGGGTGTAGCGTCCTCATCTCATTAGCGTAATTTCAATAGAAAAAAATGTTCTTTAACTACTTATTTTTGTATTTACGTTATTGTCACCTCTGTGACCGTCATTGAAAACTGTTCTATTATGATTATTAAATAACAATTCTATCTCTTAAAACAATCATTATTGCATGGCTCTTGGCCACAAAAAGTAGCTTATTTTCATGTAATAAGTTTTACCCTTTCATTAATTTAGCTTTTTGTAGGGCACTAGAACTATTTACAAATAAACTCAATTGCCAGCTTGTGAAATATTCTACAGTATATGTATGCATGGACACAGGCGACTAAGATTCGCACAGTGTAACTGTTGGCTAGCCTTCTCCACTCAAAATTCCGATTTTTTGTTATTAATGAGATTTTTCTTTTCTGTTGCAGGTAAGCAATTCTTAGCAGCAGCGTATTCATAGTCGAAATTGAATTGTGCTTGAATTGAGGTACGTATTAATTATAAAGTCTGCAGTATTTCTGCAGTATATTTGGACACACACGCACATATATTAGGGCAATCTCTCTCCTTATCTACACGAAATACCTCTTGGGCTCCAACCCGGCTCTTGAGATGCAGTATCAACCGAAAGACGTAGGTACCCCATCTCGTTCGCGTTTTTGTCCAGTTTCCCTGACCAGCAAATGCTGAGATGGCCCCTTGATTTGCTTCTGGACAGAATGTAGGTTCACTATGCGCACGTTTTGTTGAGCTCTCTTTCTTCTTGTAGTGGTAGTAGAGCTTAAGTTGAAATACTATTTTGTTAGCAATTCAGAAAAAACAAATATGCAGTTAGTTTACCGTTTTCTATAACTCGGGAAAGAAAATATCTAGTTTTTGAAATGTTAATCTCGCGCTTCTTTAATTATTAATTATTATTATTATTATTATTATTATTATTATTATTATTATTATTATTATTATTATTATTATTATTATTCTCAGATGTGTTTCGTAGCCTTTCTTTGTGCTCATATTTCTTTCATCCTTTGGCTGTGCACCTTTTTTCTCTCTTCGGTTCAAGCTTTTAATGTTCTACACATGGTACTTCTTCCAAATCCATCCGCAAAACTGCACTTTAGGTCTAAATGTGTTCCTGTTTTGAATGTCTTCTTGTGTAATCCCTGATAGTTTAAGGTCCTTTTTAATTTCGACGATCAATTTTATCGTGTCAGTTGCCACTTTACTTCTATTCTCATAAAATTCAACTATTTGTTTTGTAAGACGTTTAGCATTCATCCTTTTGATGTGTCCATAAAAATTTAGTCTACGTTTTCTGATATCACTCAGAATATCCATATATTGTTGGATTTTTTTAGGCTTCTGAGTTTGTACTGCTCGTCTGTAAATTTCGGAACAAGAATTTTCCTAATGATTTTATTCCTTTTTTTCATATTTCTGTCTTTTTTCTGTTCAAAATTAGAGTTTCTGAGCCAAATAGACACTCGATTATAGTATCAAATAGACACTGAATTATAGTTTCTCAGTTTTGTGTCCTTTGACATGCACTGTTATATAATGCTTCCATTTTTTTATATCTAGATTCATTGACCTTAGTTTCAATTACATTTTCTTCAATTATTTCCCCTAAATATTTAAATTGTGTGACCCTTAATATTGCCATATTTTGTGTCAATGAAGTTAGATATATCTTTGTTACTAGTAATTAATTCTTTTTTTTTAAATGATATCTGAAGACCAACTCTCTCTGCCAGTTCTTTAAGGAGCTCAATCTGTTTTTGTGCTGTTTGAATATCACGTATCAAAATTACCAAATCGTCTGCAAATGCTAAACAGTTTACTGTTATTTTTCCTCTTCCTAACGTAATTGGTTGTGCAATTTTGATGATTATTTTTTATTTACGCCACTTTGTTATTACCTTCTCAAGAATGCAATTAAATAGCAGAGGTGAAAGTCCGTGGCCTTGTCTTACTCCTGTTTTGATTTTAAAGGGATTAGAAATATATCCCATAAATTTAACTTTAATAGAAGACAAATAATAGAAGACAAAGTAATAGAGCAAGTGAAACATTTTAATTATTTGGGCTGTGATATCACATACGATTACAGTGATGATATAAAAACAAAATTACAACGTTTCCAACATACTTGTGGAACAATAAACAAATATCTTCGCAATAAAACTAGAAAAGAGACACTGTTAAAATTTTATAAAGTCATGGCAGTACCACAACTGCTTCACGGGTGTGAATCATGGACATTATGAAAACAAGATAAAATGAAGATACAAGCCTCGGAAATGAAATTACTCCGGAGAGTAAATCGCTGCACCCTTTTGGGACAAAATAAAAACGAAGATATAAGAAAGGAACTTAACATTTTTTCTATCAATGAAAAAGTAAATGAATACAGATCACGGTGGGTACAGCACTTAGGAAGAATGTCTCATGAAAGGATCCCCCGACAAGCCTTTATGTACAGACCACGAGGAAGAAGGGACATTGGCCGCCCACGACAGAGAGGGAATGAAGCCGGAACAGGGAATTTCCCTAATCCGTGAAGTGAAGAAGAAGAAGAAGAAGAAGAAGAAGAAGAAAAAAAATTTAACTTTGGCCTGTGTGCTTGGCAGGGTTTCTTTTATCAGTGTAAGAATTTTCAAATCTAATCCTTGTCCCCTTAATATTTGTAATAATGATTCCCAATCAATTGGGGTCATAAATTGCACATTTCTAACATTTTGGGGTCATAAACATCCGGGCCCTAGTTATAATATTTCGTAAACAGCTATAGAAATAAGAATGATAGAAAGTCTGCTAGCGTCTTCGCTTCGCACGCAGCGCCTTTGGAGCCACTAGGCGCGTCGCCCTCCGCCCCGGCGCATGCCATCGTCGCAGCCGCAAATCCACGAGCGGAGCCACCCACGCCGCCTCCTGCGACCGCCGCCTGCGCCGCGGGGCGAGTTATGAACCCACTAACGACCCTACGGCGCACCCCGCAACCCAACTCCGCAACTCCCCCGGCTGCCTCCCGCGCGCCACCGGCGAACGCACTGCACGCCTCCGCCCACAACCTGCTCGAGGCGTGACGCGCAGTTGCTGGCGGAGCCCGGGCTTTACAGGGCGTGTCACTTCATGCGCACAAAACCAATACATCTCTCTTTATTATTGCTGTTTATTATTATTATTATTATTATTATTATTATTATTATTAGCAGCAGCAGCGTATAGGCCATTACTGAACACACTACATGTTCTTTTCCGAGGCCTAGTGATATTCTATCTTGGAGAGAGATAAACCCGTTTAAATATGGGGATCAGCTTATCGGCTGTATCTCTTGGTAAGACAAGATTGTTAAGCCTTGAATTATGAATTATGAGGTGACGGGATGATGATGATGATGATGATGATGATGATGATGATGATGAGAGGTGATCGTGGGCTTTTTGAACCATCTCATTCTTCGCCTGCATGACGGAGGGAAACCCCGAAACCCCGACCAGCTCGGGGATCGAACCCGGGCCTCCCGATTGTGATGTCAGCGCAATACGCACTGTGCCTCTTCGTTCGGTTGTTATTTGTTATTATAAATAATAATAATAATAAATCAAACGGAACGAAATTTGGATTTCAGTATAAAGCTATTTTCACTTTTAAAACAATGATTTATGAAGTGCAGAAGTGCACCTAATTTATTTAAAGTCAAAAATTATTGAATGTGATATATGACTAGAAGTATAATATGTGCACGTTTCTTGAGTTCCAGAATCTCTATTTTTCCTAATTCTTTTTACTGTACTAAGTTAAATTAAGGAGAAAAGATAGCAACACGCGTTTTGGACAAAATTTCAATCCAAACATTAAGGATCTCCGAGAAGTAGAAAGTACTTTCATTGCCAAAAGAGCTACAGATTTTACCTCGTATTTCTTGTTGTGCCTCGTGCGTAAAGGAATGGACTCACTACCTCGGGAACATGGATAACCATTGTTTGTGTGTATGTTTTGTCGATTGATTAGTAATTCCGGGCGCGTCAACGGTTAAGCTCATATTCCCGTAAGTGTGGTGCATGTTTTTTTTCCTCGGGAGGTGGCGCGATCTTTCCCGCTGGCTGGCGAGATCCGACCTACCATCGGCTAGCGGGGTTATCCCGAACGAGGTATCTCCCACCACCGGGGAACCACCCCAGCCGGAACAAACTCGAAGCTCCTGGCCGATCTCCCGGCATTTGTAGTAGCGTAGTGCATGCTAGTGTAACTGGGTGTAAGTAAAGGGTTAGAATAGGGCAAGTAAGAGGAAGGGAAAATCGCACGCGTTCCCTGGCCCGTTTGTGAGCTTACTGCTCCGGCAATCGGCTGATATTGATCGCAGAAACCACAGAAAACTAAGGATCAGAGCAGCGTTCGCTGTAATTCTCCTCCAGACAGCGACAGAACTCGACCTAGCTATCTAGTCAGTATCTAAAATCCTGCCCTCGTCGGGACTCGAACCTAGGACCT
The DNA here is from genome assembly GCA_964035755.1 of Teleogryllus oceanicus. Lineage (NCBI taxonomy): Eukaryota > Metazoa > Arthropoda > Insecta > Orthoptera > Gryllidae > Teleogryllus > Teleogryllus oceanicus. Next base: position 334,519,223 of record CAXIVR010000001.1, on the reverse strand, counting down.
CCCGATCAGAGGCTCGGCAGTGACATCAAATGATACCCTGAGCCACCTCTTCCGTTGGCTCAGGGTATCATTGGGCATGACCTGCTGGCATGAACTGCTGCCCATTACAAGCCCTATTAATTTTTTTTTTTAAATTACAAGATTTGTTTGGATGCAGCTGAAATATGCATCTAAGAGCTCGTTTCTGTTACCATAACCCTGACTACATTCCGTATACTGGCACCCCATATACCATATAGAATACCTACCCCCTATACCATATGGAATGTGAGGTAGTATATGATATGTGGTAATGAGCATATTCACTGTCATGTACTTTGAGAGATTTCGCAATGAGTCAATGTTAGAATTAATTAGTTTGCATAAGATATCAATGTGTTCATTACATGTTTTTTCCAAAAAAATGTACATTCTGTCAGCTATTACTTTCTTGAATAATTTAACAAAACATGACAATAGAGTCCATCCTTTTCAACTTCAGAAGCATTATATTTCTTAAATGTTGGAGTCACAATACTAATTTTCAGTGAATCAGGAAAAACACATGCATCTAGTGAGTTGTTAATTAGGTGAACTAAAATGTTTACTACCGAATTCTTGCATTTTTTCAATATTTCTGGTGTAATCTTATCCCGTCATCCACTTGTATTACTACTTTTTTGTGTTTCGATCAGTTATCAGTTTTAATTTCTGTGTCGTCAGTACTGACTAGATACAATGACTGTTTAACTTTGGAATTTCAACAAATAGAATAAGGGTTTAAGCGAGGCGGTATAGATGTATCAAAATTCAAAGAGAGGACTTTCGGCCCGACTGTACCCTAAAGCACCTGAGAAAGTTAAGCATAATGCACAAGATGGCGCTTCCGCTGACCACAACGCGAATTACAAGCGAGATTTCGGTGCAAATGACGAAGGAACATTTGATGACGCGGATGGAAATGAAGACCAGGCAGTGGATTAATGGCGGAGAGTGCTGACTACCAAAAAATATTGTTTGGTTTGGCGGAGCATGCTTTCTAAAAAGAAAGCGTCTCTGAGCAGCCGAGGTTACACGCCACGTTAGGTTGCGAAATGCAGAGAATTCGCTTTGCTCTTTTTCTTGAGTATTCAGACTTACACCTAATTGTTCGGGAAAATGTTTGCCGTCTCTATAAAGAGCCTAATTTTTGATTTTGGTTTTCACACGGCCGACTAGAGTATTTTAACACGGGTCTGCCACTGTGTAAAATATTCCTTCATGTAATCAAGATGAAAGTATTCATTCGTATATATATCTTCATCTTGGATCATAGTATATCTTCATTTTTAAATTCTTTTATCAAGTGGTTTTTCATACACGGAATAATTCCTCCTCCCATTTATTTATTTATACATTCATTCATTATTACCGATTCATTCACCCCTTTTTTTCCCATGCACTTATCAACTCATGCAGCCATTCAGTTATCAATTCATCCAGCCGTTAATTCATCAGTTCCTTCAGCCACCCATTTATCTATCCACTTTCTACGAAAGTAAATATTCACTGACTCCGCCCATTCATTCATCCACCCATTCACTAACCCATCCATTCCCTTATTCACAGACGTATTCATTCGTTTATTAATTTCTCCATTCATTCTTTCAGTCAGTCAGTCAGCCGTTTCTGTGCCCTCTCCCGCTTTCCTCTCCTTTCCTGTCCGCTGCTGCCATATTACCCTGCTCTTTCCAGCGCCCTGCTGGGCTGCGGTCTGTTTGAGTTCTTCTGAATGTTGCAAAGCGGTCCGAGTGCTTTGCGGTGCCCTGGCCGCCCCTGTCGCCCCCAGCCGCCGCCGCCTTCCCCGTAACGAGCCTCGTTATCCGATACAGCATCGTTAGACGTAACGCAACTCCAACGCGACGTCTACATACTAATCCGCGCTCGTAATCTTCCCGGGCTTTACGGTCTTCAGGCTCATGGACAAATTTCCACATTATTGTGACGTGACGGTACCACGAGAAAAATCCGTTCATTTCCGCCTCGCGGAGATTCAATTTTCCTGAGGTATGGTATTAAAACCCAGAATATAATTCCAATTGGACCCGGTTAGCTATCACTTTACAGTGCATTAGCCATGTTTATCACATAGACTGTATTCAACCCTGTAGCACGTCCGCGTATACCGATATAAATTAACACACGTAAAAAAGCAGTAGCTCTATGATTTAATAACTTTCCAGAGGTAAAAATCAAAAATGATTAAATTTCACAAAAACTAATACATATATATATATATATATATATATATATATATATATATATATATATATATATATATATATATAAATTAGTTTTTATTCTAAAATCTACTGTGAATACAAGATACAAACAACGAAAAAAATAAACACTCAATTTTCATACGTTTGCTTGACGAATAGTAGAATTCTAAGCTATGAGCTTCAGTTTCAGACTAATTATTCTTTAAGAAATTCAAATTTTTTAGTTAGTTGGTACCGTGCATGGCAAATCCTTGCTATGATCTGCAATTAGTTTGCTTTACACCACAGAATTTAGTTCAACACACAAATGCTAACACAACTGCAACACAACACAATACCTAAATGAAAGATCGTTACAGCAAATAATTAAAATTACAGACACAATTTTAAGAAAATCTTTAAACAACTGTACAAACATGCTATAAAAATTTCCAAAGCGTCTATCGTTTCCCTTTATGAATGCAGTTCTGTTTTCACTCCTATCTGAAGTTCTCAATGCAGTAGTAGTAGTAACTACCCCAATATTTCTATCGATTCACATCTCATTTAATTGGTACATTCGGTGCGACCGCTTCTCAAGAATGTGATGCTGGCGGTCGTCTGTCTGTCCCTCACAACGCCCCCCAGTCCCATTCCAAAATTTTAGTTTTACCTTGTCCGCCGTCTCGCAACATGACCGCCGGCGACACGAACAAGAAGAAGCCTGACCAGCGGTTCGCCGTAATTATGGGCTACCTTTCGTGATAGGTGAGGTAATACGTCACCCTTTCACGGACTGACCTGGCGCGATCTGTCCTGCAAATTCTGCGGTGTTGCGGTCAGTGGATGAATAAAAGTGATCCTCGCGACCAGAGCGGCATGCGTTTTTTTAAATCCGATTTATGACGTGAAAGTTGCGTATAGCCAGCGTAGAGGTATTTTCGAATAATTTTTCGCCGAACAATTTTTCGTGATTATGTACATTTACACTCAAATTACATTGAAGGAAAACGAATGAAATTTAAAAATCCTACTATTCGTTGTTTGTCAAGATCTTAGAAATTAATTCAAAAATTACATTTCTGTGTTCTTGTATCGAAAAGTGCACAAGGAAGAAAATTGACAACCAGTATGCTAGTGAATCTCGGCAGAACCATTTCAAGACGAGAGAAAAAACGTTTGATTTATGATTTATTCTCGTGAAAGAGTAAAAATCCTACAATTTGAGGCAATAATCGTTATATTTATTTTCCGATAAAAGGACACTAATTCCGCTCTAGTTCTCAGAACGTAACAAAAACCCGATGAAATGATCAAATGCCAACCCATTTAAAATATTTATTTTGATGTAAGCAAAAATTAATTTACAATTCAGATGTTTTAAATAAAATAAAAGTAATTACAAAGGTTGAACCCTTGCAGTACCATGGTGATGGTAAACATGATCCCAAGCATTACCTATGGAAGGGGTGCCACCGAACCACCCTTAAATTTTGATGACGGACCGACGGACGGGCCGAGGACGGACGACCAACGAACGGACGGACCGACGAACGAACAGACTGACGAACGGACGGACGATCAACGGATGGACCGACGGACAGACGGACGACTGACGGACGCCGGGACAGACGTCGACGGACGGACGAACGACGGACGAACGACGGTTTACCGACATCCAAATTTTCGATATCAAGGGTTCACAAAATGTTAATGCTGTCTACAGAACGGTAGAGGAAGTAATTTCTTGTACATTCACGAACTAAATTTATCCGCATTCACGTGTTTATCTGGCGAAAGATCTTCACTTTGCGTTGCAGTATTACAATAATTCTCGCATCAATAATTGAATTTAATGGAGTAAATATAACATTGTATGGCAAAATGAATATGCATCGTCAGAAGATAGAAATGTATTCATTTATGTTATTAAGACTTGAAATAGTAACGTACGTTCAAAATGTATTTTGAATGTTCTAATTTCGAGTGAATGGTCCTAATTGTATTTATCTGAAGACGGGGCGAGACACTATCATAACTAAAATTATAGCAAACATGAGATAAATTGCATCATATGTTTAACAAAACGCACATCATAAACAATATCATTGATTTTCTGCAGTCTTAAGCCTATTAAAAAACAACTAATATTCATTTGTGAGCCCCGTCTGCCTCGCCCCGTCTGCCTCGCCCCTGTCTGCCTCGCCCCGTCTGCCTCGCCCCGTCTGCCTCGCCCCGTCTGCCCCGCCCTGTCTGCCTCGCCCTCGTCTGCCTCGCCCCTGTCTCGCCCGTTCGCCCGTCTCGCCCTGTCTCGCCCGTCTCGCCCCTGTCTCGCCCTGTCTCGCCCCGTCTCCCTGTCTCGCCCTGTCTCGCCCTGTCTCGCCCCTGTCTGCCCGTCTCGCCCGTCTCGCCCGTCTGCCCCGTCTCGCCCGTCTCGCCCTGTCTCGCCCCGTCTCGCCCCGTCTCGCCCCGTCACCTACCAACGCATCTTCGGTGCAGCTGCCTACGGCAACACCGCGACGGCACAAAGGCGGCAATCTGTCTCGCTGACGGCATCAAATTCGCGCCATCTCCCGCAAGTTGGCTCTCTCCTAAACTTCGACTCTCGCAATTTGTCAATTCTGTCGCTGCCATTGACTACGAAGCATCCGATATCGATATATGCCAATAGCTTTCGCCCTGTCCCTAAAGTGTGTCGCGTTCGGCGAGCTGGTGGGTTTATTATAGCTGCAAGATTTATTTCGCTCAAAATTCGAATTTATCTCAGGTTATGATTTACTAGTGCTGAGGATTGACACCGTTTTGTTATTACAAAGGAAAAACGGCAGTGTTATCGTTATTGGATATCGTACAATGAGAACGTCGTATATGTGGAATCATAATGCGCTTTTTATTGCGACAGTGTTAATACAGATATTAAATTAATTTACAATTAATTAAATCTGTGTACTAACATCTAAATAGTACTAGTGAATAATAAAATAACTTAAAATTCAATTTTAAAAATTCTGAATTTAGTGTAAGAAACGTAGAGAAGATGAAATATTCAAGAAACGCAGGATATAGGATTCAATGTTTGTGATATCTCTAAGACGCCGCATGCACTGGAAATTGGATTTGTATGATTGACTGCAAACTACTTATATGTATCAGGGAACAATTCGGGAATTTTCAAACATAAATATAAATATTAAGTTACACTAATCTAACTTAGTAACACTAAAAACATGTATACAAGAAGTCAGTCAATTAGTTGTTTTTAAATGTTGGAGACCCTTGTAATTATAATACGAATCGCCAACGTTGGCCCTTTGAATGTTTACCGTTTGCTACAACGTTTTCTGAAGGCACTTTCACTACTGATGGGCCTGTCGTGAGACACCTACCCTCAGTGACAATTCCCACACCAAAGAAGCTGGTAGGCACGCCGGCACAAGAAGAAGCCGGGGCGTGACGGCAGGTCGGCATGAGTGGATGCAGTCGCTGAAGCCCACTAGTGTGGCAAGTAGAATAATGGAGATCTCTTCTTGTGGATGTAGAGATGACAAAAGCATTTGCTGCAAATGCTAGTGAAGTCGTTGTTCTGAAGTGGATACATTGAGTAGTCGCAACAGTCGGCAGGAAGGCGTAATAACGCTTATATCTGTTTGAAACTCTTAAACCTCGAGTTCATTTCGATCGATTACGGAATAGCAGCACCATAACTTCACATACTTTCTCGCCTTATTTCTAAATTTGCAGTTCTCGAAAATTCATAATTTCAACGAAAATGAAACCCATCCCATTCATTTAAGTGCAACTTTCTGTTTGCGTGGGAAAAAATTGAAGAAAAATTTAGAGCGTTTTTCAGAAAATGTTTTTTATAAATTACATTAATTTCAAGCACAAGTTAGTAAAACTACTGTTTATTTAAAACATTGTACAAGATCTTTCTTAAAGAGCTAATTTTTAAACAGACTTTGTCTAAGCAAAAATCCCTTTCTTCAATTTTGTAGTTTTGAAATACGGCCTTTGCAATATTCGAAAACCGGAGAGTCCAACGAACATAGGAGTAGCACCATTTTTCATCGTCAATTGTTACATACGAGGGGAAAATTTAAAGAAAAATGGGGGGTTATTCAGAGAAAATTCTTTAAAAAATTACAAATTGCCTATATTTCGTCCAAAATTACGCAAAAACTATCAATATTTTCGAAAAATTGAACTTGACCTTATTTTAAGATATCTTTAAAGAGTAGATTTCGTTAAGGAAAAACACTCTTCTTCAATATTAAAGATAGGAAGGCTCCCCAAAAGTTGCACGTTTGCAGTTTTCGAAAAATCAGGCATTTCAATGAACATGGATCTTCACCATTCTTCTACGCTTCATTTGCCTTACACGAGAACAAAGATTAATAAAAAATTTGGAGTTATTTTTGAGAAAATTTTGAAAATGTTTTGAGGCTTCATGTAAAGTACCTTTAGAATTCAAAATATCTGAGTGAAACTCTCAAAGCCTCGAGTTCGATCAGATCGATTACGGAATATCAATTTTGGAGAAAATGGGCAGAGCAGTTAAGGAGCTAGCGTTGTCAGACGCATTGACAGTCAGTAAGACAAACAAATGTCGATATTTTCGAGTAGCAAGGACCCCAAATACCGAATTCAAGATAAATCACGTGTTAGTGGAAGTAATTTTCGGTATATAGGAACATAATGTATCCACGTTTTCGTTAACAGGACTCGACGATAAATTTTTTGCCTAAAATTCCGTTTCTGGCGCACGATTACAATACCCTCTCTTACATTCGGATGTGCGAGAAAGTAATAGAGGAGAAAAGAGTAGCAGAGAAGAGATTGCTCTGAAGGCTTAAGGCGTAGGCGCTCACAGTAGCAAGAAAGCGCATAGGTGGCTAGAAGTCAACGAAGGGTTGTGAGGGTAGGTAGATAGATGTTCGCAGATGCCGAGGCGGGAGCTGTCAGTGCCCTGGCTTAGATTTGGGAGTCCAATGACGGCTCCAGGAGGCAAAAGGTAGAGGAGGATTGAAAGGCTTGCGTGATGTTTCCATAATGGAGAAACAGATGCCAGGTAAGAGCGCGTGGGACGTCTTTGGCTAATTAAACGATTTCTTCGTGTTCTGGAGGCGGAAGCTAGCAGGATGCGTATTTGAAGACTGACAGGGTGCGAACGTGGCGGGCTGGATGAAGGGAAGGGGCACAAAGAGCATTTTGGTAGATCATCATGACTTCGGGAAGGGCCAGCGATTATGTGGCTGCGAAAAATAAAAACGTGTTGGGAGATTCTACGTATTTTCGCTCGGTACACTCGGCTCGCCTGGCGAGACAGTGTTGTACATTTGACATCATGGCGTGGACTATTCTCATTTGTACACTTGTGAGAAAACTATTTGTCCTTCCAACCACCTCTAAAATTCTCTCTTTGCCTTCTCCTTTCTTCTTCTTTCTTCTCTCTGAAATATTTTTATTCTTATTCTTATTTATTGTTTCAATTAAAAATACATTTTATTTATTTATTTAATTATTTTATGTCAAAACAGTTAAAACTGTGTGACGTGCTATGGGGAGAAATGATGGGAGAAATTTTACATTCTCACAAATGTCCCAAGGTTGTCAATGTGTGTCATGTATTTATAAATAAATACTGTATTTAATTGACATGGCTCTTTGAATTCTTTCCCTCTTGACCTAATAAGAAGAGTCTGATGTTTGTGTTAAGCCTGTTCTTTATTGATGACGATCCTGGCGTGAACAGATGTCGACTCAGGGGCTTCGGGCATTAGGAGAGTAGCACCTCACGTGTTCAGGATGCGCAAACTGTCACTACACTGCTTTCGTAAGAGAGCTCCGCCCCGCCCGCCCCTGCATCTCCCTCCCGCCATCCTCGCCCCTGCGCCGCTTTTGATGTAGCGCCAATCCGCTTATCCGTCGCCCTTGTTAAAGGAAGCTTCCGGCGACGGACTGTGCAGCGGCGAAAAATAGGATTGCGGGAGCGCGGCGGATTTGTTTACGGGCTCAAAGTTCGCTGCCCGGCGAGGCGCCTCGATTCGCTTCATTACGGAATCGCGTCGACTCCGTCCACCCCACCCACCCGAGCCGGCGCCTTATCTCCATCTGCCGCCGCGTCCTCCGCCATCAGCCATCGCCACCGCCTCCGCCACAGCATGCGCCGCCATGGCTGCCGAATCCGACTTAATGTTCACTAAACTGCTAGTCCTCATTTGGCATTGCCACTTACGCAATCACTCAGATCTCTAATCTCTATGCTCCCATGTTTTGCATATCCTCTCTTTTCGTCTAGTCCTTAATATATTTACTCTTCCTGATTGCCAATTTTGTCTTTTACTTACGTCCCTACATACCATTATCCTCTCTTCTTTACTTTATCGTTCTCGCCTTCTTTTACCCTCCTTTCAATACTCACCTTCCTCCCCATTTTCTTCTTTACGTCCATGTTTTACCTCAGTCTCCATCTGTCCTAAACCATCCTCCAACCTTCCCTTTGTTTAACTCGTTTCCGTCTCACCTCTCCATTCTCTTTTCCTTGACTCTCTCCATACGCTTGTTGTTTCTCCTGCTTCCATTTCTCTACGCTCATTTACTTATCTGAACACTTCCTTTCCATCCAATCCGCCTAACTTGTCTGGAGAGCCAATATTATCCTCTTCCTCTGCCCCTGTCAAATGTTAGGCAATTAAACAGGAACAAGGAACGTAGATAGTTGGTAGCATCTCGACGATATCCATTAAGTAGCATCGAGCATGCACACTGGGAATACAAGACACGGCTACAGATAGGGTATTTTATAGCTTCTTGTATCAGCAGACACAGGGAAACCTCGAAAGCGTGACTGCGATTTCAGCGTTGAAATATATCCTTCAACTATCGTTTCTGATTGCACACTCCTGTTCCAAGGCCCAATCTCCCCTCCATTCGCTCTTGCTATCATAAATAAGTTTACAATTCATATATCTTAGATATTTACTTACCTTACATTTATTTATTGTCTTCCAATTCTCCCCAATACGATTTCGCAAACCGACTGCCACCACCGTCATCGGTAATATCACCATCGTCACCGCCGACGCGAAACATCAATGCGGCCGTCAACGTCAAACTCACTGACACCAAACTCACTGTTGACGCTATCCCACTATCAACGCCATCCTGCCCCCCAACGCCAACCTGGCCCTAAACCCCAACCTGACCCTCAACGCCAACCACACCCTCAACTCCAACCACACCCTCAACTCCAACCACACCCTCAACTCCAACCACACCCTCAACTCCAACCACACCCCAATGCCACCCTCACCCTCAACGCCAAGCCTCACCCTTCAACTCCAATCGCACCCTCAACGCAAACCTCACCGCCAAGGCCAATCACACCATCAACGGCAGCCTCACCTTCAATATTATCCCTACCGGCAACGCCAACCTCACCATCAACGCCAACCACACACCCAACGCCAACCTCACCCTCAACATCATTTTCATCGGCAACCCAACCTCACCATCAACGCCAACCACACCCCCAACGCCAACCTCACCCTCAACATCATTTTCATCGGCAACTCCAACATCACCTTCAACACTGAGCATCCAAATATATTTCACATAAGCGGCAACATCGCAACTTCCTATCTTCCAATATCAATTCCATCACCACCTCCACCTCCATTCTCTGATCCCACTTCTGGCTTTGCACTGTACCACCGCCACCATCCTCCCTCCTGCCGTCGGTCTCACAACGGGACTCTGCGAAAGCAGCACCCGTCCGCAGCCCTTCTAATTGCTTTCCGGGCCATAAATCAGCTAAGGTGCCGCTCTTGAGCAACATAATGTCGCCATTCGGAGCGCCGGCCAACGCTGATGGCGCGGGGCGTGGAGCTTGTGTGTGGCGCATGGTGACGGAGCTTGAGGTGTGGGGCGAAGGCGTATGGAAAAGGGCGTCGGATGGCTCAATCATCGTGGTCTATGAAATTTTGTGTTTCGTTAATTGTATTTTGTCATGAAAGCAGAGTAGGGACTCAGGCACTGAGGAAACATACGCGGTTATCTTCCCCTACACCCCAAGTCAGTTGTTTTACTGTACGTCATGAAATCAGTCAAAAATAAATTAAATCTAATCAAACTGGAATTTGCTCTGCATCGAATTCGGCGCGCATATATCTAGCCCGTGGCAAGCGAGGTAAAGCGCGACTATACTGTCTCTCGAGACCAACCGTCAAGTACAAAGAAAATTCGTAGCGTTGTACGTCCTCACCATTTTATGTACCACTTGAATGAAGGTATGCCAAAAAACAGCCGAGAGTTAAAATGGATTTAGAATTTGTGATAAATATTGTGACGTAACCGAATATTGGATTAAAAAAAAAATAAATACATTTATTTTTTTTTGTTATTACTGTTCAGAAGCGTGCAGTGCTAACCGGGTGCGACCTAAATCACTTCACGCCATCTCGCCGCTCCTTGCGTCGCCGACAGGGGTGTAGTGTTTGATAACGCTCCGAAACCCCTCGGGACCACCGACCAGGCTCTCACGCGGGCGGGCGCGGCGACCGCTCCGTGTTTGTTTACAGGAATGTGCGAGAGAGAGCGTTCGAAAATTCCATCAAAATTACGACAAGAGCGTAATCTGATTGGAGCAATATTATTTTCGGCGTAGTAACTTCGGCCAGTAACAACACGTCTTCCAAAATTTCTGTAGAAACTCGAACATTCATGGAAATTGGGGAAGAGGGTTCGTGGCGCTGAGACGCGCTGAGGGCAGAGAGAAGCGGGAGGTCTTTGGACAGAGGCGCGGGGACGCCAAGTCGTGCGGACCAGAGGCGGGACGCCTATGTTGTACGGGTGTGGGACGCGGAGGTCATCCGAGTTGTGTAGGCGCTAGGATAGCGCGAAGTAGCATGATTAGAGTGCGATTTGTGGTATTATCGCACCGCGTGTCATTAGATTGAGAAAAAAAGAACTTTATCTAGTAATGTTATTTGTTTCTCTGCTCGTTTACGCCGCGCCGTGTATCGCAAGTTACGCGATTACGAAAATTACGATCTGTCGTCACCGATCTGTCGTCACGCTACCGCCGACGTCCCAGCTGATGTCGTGGTTAACTCTACTCTCTTGAATGGGAGCAGGCTGCGGAGGGAATCCACCTCCGCCCTAAAGGGCGTGCCGTCCAGAAGAAAGGAGCCCAGCTGTGTTGCCTGTTTGGAGGCCGTTCACCCCAGCGTCCTCCTGCCGCAGCGGTGATTCTAATAATCTGTCGAGCTCCGACAGAGCAAAAAACATTCATTACGCCCTTCAGGCTTACCTGGACTGTTGTCAACATTCAGAAGGTGCAGGCCGCGCATTGGCCCCCTTTTTTCTTTTTATTTGTTAGCGCATCTCTTTTTTTTGCTTTATTTGTTTTAAGTAATTTGATCGTATTAGTTTAAGATTGCATAAAAAAAAACAAGGGTTTAAAAAAAAAACTGAGCTCAGATAATAATGTCAATTTACCATTTTAATTTCTCATTAAATTTCATTTTTGTCTTTAAACTTTCTTTCAATTGACCTCTGTCGTAGCCACGTCCGTCCACAACCTAAATTTCAGGTCCTACCGTCACCTGAGCTAGCCGGCAATTACAGCACGGTAGGTGGGCGTCGCAAATGCTTTCCCAAGTGGGGCTCGAATTAGTATCTTGATACCCCAGTGAAAACGCCCTCAAATTTAATTTGTCTTAAAATAAATATTACTTTGAATTACTGTGTATTGCTGCACGACAAATTAAATTTGAATTTTTTTTATAATATTAAGCAAGAAATGGATGGAAGGACGTTGCTACGAGGTTAATTATTTGTGGACTGTTAATGATATCAGTTGGATTTGTATTCTGTTTGTGAGTGTTACTATTTTTAGTCTTGTGTTGTGGAAAATCGTGTGCGCGTTTCAAGAAAACTGTGAAATCGCATGTTATTCAAAATGCTGGACGAATCGGGTGTAGACGTGGGAGGTGATGACAGCTCAGGGGACAGTCTGCGCATGAAATCACCTGTGCGATCTCATGCGAGTTCTAACGAAACAAGCAGAGAATTATGAAAATTTAAAATCGAATTAAAGAACCAGATTTCGGAAGTATGGGGAAATGGACGAGAAAATTAATTTGCGATTTTCAGAACACGAGAAAAGTGTCAGGAAAGATTTGATAGATTAGATAACTGTTTAGAAAACCCAATCCGCAAAACTTGTAAAATTGAAGAGAAGTTCGACCATGAAATCGGATCACTGAAAAATCAACTCGAGGGTAGGTGGAGAAATTGAGAACACTGTTGAGAAGTTAGGTCAAGAATTGGGAATTCAGGACCAAAACGAAAGAAAATTTAAAAACCTACAGTCTAAATTCACCAGAAATTACGAGCATGCGACAATAAATAGAGGCGTGTTGTGAGTCAGTAAATGGAAACATTGCGGGTTACGGCCGAAATGAACGGCAATTCACTCGGTTGGAAACAAACTTCACTCTGAAGTTAGTCAAATTCACGAAAGGGTAGAGAAAATTGAAAAGATAGGTGATAGTAGGAGGAAAGTTTCAGGAAAGGAAACTAAACTAAAGAAAGAAATAGATAAAATGTGATTAATCTGGTAAAGGAAGAAGTACAAAAGAAATGGAAAATCATCCAATTACGAACGCGTCTGCTGGTTCTGGATTAAAACTTTCGTGGCTCCTCTCAGAATCTTTGCTTTTCTGGGAAATCGGACGAAAATCGAGTTTTTTGGATCGTGCGAAAATATATGAATTTGACAAAGGCAGTACCGCCTCACTTAAAACCAAGATTTATGCAGGAACTTTTACGGGTAACGCCGCACACTGGCTCACTGCGTTAACACCTTTCCGCAGACTTACGAGGAATTCTGAACTCGTTTTCTTCACGTTACTGGGAGAGCAGCGACGTTACGAGTTCGAGAGAAAATTCTCGAGAGTAGATGGATAAGCGAAGAAACCAATCATATTTAGATTACGCCATGGAAAAATTTCGGCTATTAAACTATGTGATCCGACGACAGATGATAAAAGATTATCTGGCTCCTAACCACTTTCCTACTTTACGTGCAAACCTTATTAAGTGTACGATTTTGACAATCTTGATCATTTTCAAGAATTGCTGCGCAATTGATAGAACGCGGTCAAACCTATGAAGAGAATTGGACCGAAATCACAGGTTTTCGCCGAGGAAGATAATCGGAACAGGCAATCGGGGCGCCGTGATGATCAGGTCAGAGGAATGGGGGAACAACTCCGTCCGCCACCAAACTCAAATGACCGTAATAATAACACAACTAGTAGGAATGGACATCAGATTCCATAAGACCGAGTCCGTCAAACTAGAACCGTTTGGCTTTCTGGGTATCTGGTTCAAAACGAATTATCTCAGAGATACCAATATTCAATACTGTTGCAGTCAATTATGCCTTTTTTGACCTAAACGACGACTCTGAATGAACCTGTCAGAGAACGAGCGAGAAAATGTCCGGTTGTGGAGTTTCTTATTGAAAATCTTAGTGTTCAAGCTTTGATAGACACTGGATGAAATCAGTGCAATTTCTAGGAAGTTCTACTCAAAACTATTAAGCGAGCGCATTCCAATACCAACTCTGCCCACTATTAAATGTTTTGTTATTGGAGTAGGAAAGAAAAAGTAAACCAATTACTATGCAGGCTTGCTTTCTTTAAAATCGGGGAAATTTTATTTGATGTGCCATGTTTGATCATAGAGGATCTGAATTACGACGTAATACTTGGGGTTGATTTTACGGGAAAATAATGGAGTAGTGGATTTTTCTAGGAATCTTGTGAGCTTCGGTGAGAATAGGGAAATTGTAATCAAGGACGACGGTGATGACAAAATAGAAATCGCATTTCATGCGCGTCCTGGAGTATGGGGATGACGTGAGTGGGGTCATAAGCCGTGTGCCGCATAATGACTTTTCTGACCACGAACGGTCCCAGCTGCAAAGAATGCTTCTCAAATATGTAAATGATTTTTGATCGTCCTGTACGTCCTATTAAAGACTTTGCTTTCGAATTCGGGTCACCGATGATTCACCTTTAAATGAAAAATTATCCCATTCCACAGTCGATGAAGAAGTAGATCAAACTGAAAACTATGCTTAGCGAGGTATAATTGAAAGATCTGTAACAGCTTATTTGAACCCTATTGTAGTGGTAAAAGAAAAAGACGGGGGTAAGGATTTGTTTAGATGCTCGACGGATCAACGAGGTTACTATCCCAGAAAACGAGGCACCTCAGAACACTGATGAATTTATGGAAATTTAATAAAAAAAGATTTTTCGGCTTTAGATTTTCAAGCTCGTATTGGCAAATTTCAATTCACCCAGACGACAGAAAATTCACGGATTTTTGTACAACGGGTTGACGTACGTCTGGAAAAAAATGCCAGGAAGAGGGAAGCCTCAGAACCCCTACCACTTTCACGTAGGTGACAAAGTACTTGTCAGGACCCCTAGAGTTAGTGATCAGCCTGCTGGATTATTCCATAAATTTTTCTCTATTTACTGGACCATTTGTTATTGAAACGATTCCGTGCCCAAATGTATGCCTCTTAAAAGACTTGGATGGGCTCTCAGCAGGGAAGTACATTTTATAATTTTGCGACCATTTAAAGGTTAAACTATTCTGTAGATTTTATTTAAACCACTGATTGACAATCTCTGACATAATTTTCGTACCTTGGGCTCCGGCACAGTTTGCGGTCTTCGTGTCGCTGAGAAAATTGGAAGAATTTTGATTTAATTATTTTATTCTGATTAAATAGTAGTTATAGTTCTTTTTGCTTTATTTAAGTAAAGGTTGCTGCAAATTTTTTTCTTGAATATTGAATGTTGTTTTGATTCATTTTTTCTTTAATTATTCACCAGTTATGAATCTAATATTCGGTAACGTTTTTTTGTTTTTCAACGAGATAAAACTCTTAATTTTTCAAAATTAAAATTCTTCAAACTCGATTTTTATCTCTATCCGAAGGAGGCAAATGACGTAACCGAATATTGGATTAAAAAAATAAATACATTTATTTTTTTGTTACTGTTCAGAAGCGTGCGTGCCCCAACCGGTGCGACCTAAATCACTTCGCACGGCATCTACGCCGCTCCTTAGCGTCGCCGAGCAAGGGGGTGTAGTGTTTAGATAACGCCTCCGAAAACCCCTCCAGGACCACCGACCAGGCTCCACGCGGGCGGGCGCGGCGACCGCTCCGTGTTTGTTTACAGGAAGTGTGCGAGAGAGCGTTCTGGAAAATTCCATCAAAATTACCGACAAGACGCGTAATCTGATTGGAGCAATATTATTTTCGGCGTAGTAACTTTCGGCCAGTAACAACACGTCTTCCAAAATTTCTGCAGAAACTTCTAGAACATTCTATGGAAATTGGGGAAGAGGTTCGTGGGCGCTGAGACGCGCTGAGGGCAGAGAGAAGCGGGAGGTCTTTGGACAGAGGCGCGGGGACGCCCAAGTCGTGCGGACACAGAGGCGGGGACGCTCATGTTGTACGGGTGTGGACGCGGAGGTCATCCGAGTTGGTAGGCGCTAGGATGGCGAAGTACATGATTAGAGTGCGATTTGTGGTATTATCGCACGCGTGTCATTAGATTGAGAAAAAAAGAACTTTATCTAGTAATGTTATTTGTTTCTTCTGCTCGTTTACGCCCGCGCCGTGTATCGAAGTTACGCGATTACAAAATTACGATCTGTCGTCACCGATCTGTCGTCACCGCTACCGCCGACGTCCCAGCTGATGTCGTGGTTAACTCTACTCTTGAATGGGAGCAGGCTGCGAGAGGGAATCACCCTCCGCCCCTAAAGGCGTGCCGTCCAGAAGAAAGGAGCCCAGCTGTGTTGCCTGTTTGGAGGCCGTTCACAGCGCGTCCTCCTGCCGCAGCGGTGATTCTAATAATCTGTCGAGCTCCGACAGACAAAACAAACATTCATTACGCCCTTCAGGCTTACCTGGACTGTTGTCAACATTCAGAAGTAGGCCGGCATTGGCCCCTTTTTCTTTTTATTTGTTAGCGCATCTTTTTTTGCTTTATTTGTTTTAATAATTTGATCGTATTATTTTTGGGATTGCATGAAAAAACAAGGTTTAAAAAAACTGAGCTCAGATAATAATGTCAATTTACCTTTTTTAAATTTTCCCAAAAATTTTACTTTTTTTGTCTTTAAACTTTCTTTCAATTGACCTCTGTCACGTAGCCACGTCCGTCCACAACCTAATTTCAGGCTCTACCCGTCACCTGGCTAGCCGGCATTAAGCCAGGTAGGTGGGGCGTCGCAATATTTAAAATTTTGGGACCAATAAAGCACTGGAGGCTCTTTATTTTTCAATTTGTATTAGTTCTTCATAAATCATTCAGATAATGCATGTCACTGGTCGATTTCAACAATTTAAGACTATAAAAACCGTAATATGTGTTTTTTTATCTATTTACCGTCAAATAGCTGTGTCATGTGTATTATGGGAGAACTGTAGTCTCACAGCGTTTTTGAGCCCCAGGATCTGTCTTATAGCTGGTGCGACGCCATGACACTGCGACACCAGAAATGAAGAAGTAAAAATAGCATGCTTTAAAGGCCCCATTGTGTTCTTTAAAGTCTAATAACATCAAAACTCGTTTTATGTTCCATAAATATGGTCGATGGCCTAATCTGAATAAAGAAATCAGTCACAGCAATGCGACTCCAAATGTGGGTTGAAATCAGTGATGGCGCAAGTTCAACCGCTGCAGTGAAATAGTTAAATTGTGAGAAGCAAAGTTCGAATGAGATTTCCGGGGGAAAAATTTATTTATAAATGGCCGCAGGGAAAGGGGGTGGGCGAATGATTAGAAGACGGAAAGACACGGTTTGGGCGGGAAACCGGGGGAAAAAAATAGAAAAAGGGGGAAAAAAAAGCGAAGGAAACGTTTGGCAAGGGAAAGGGAACAAACAGGGAAGCCCGGGGGGGAAGCAGGGCGGGGAAACGGGGCGGAAGCGGGGCGGGGAAACGTGGGCGGGGAAGGGGGAAACGGGGGGGGAAGCGGAGGCGGGGGGCGGAAGCGGGGCGGGGCGGGGGGGGGGTTGGGAAGGGGGCGGAAGGGCGGGGGCGGGAAGCGGGGAGGAAGCGGGGCGAGGAAGCGGGGCGGGAATGGGCGGGAAGCGGGCGGGGAGCAGAACGGAGGCGGGGAAGGGGGCAGGAAGCGGGCGGAAGCGGGGCGGGAAGGGAAAGGGGGAGGGGGAAGCGGGGAAGGGAAAGGGAGCGGAAGCGGGGCAGGGGGAAGGGGGCGAGAAGGGGCGGGAAGCGGGGCGGAAGCTGGGCGGGCGGGGGCGGGAAGGGGGAAGCGGGGCGGGAAGGGGGGGGGGCAAAGGGCGGCGGGAGCGGGAAGCGGGGGGAAGGGGGAGGCAAGCGGCGGGGGCGGGCGGGGCGGGGAGCGGGAAGGAGGCCAGGGAAGGAGCGGGGCGGGCGGGCAGGGGGCGGGGAAAGGGGGGGGGGGGGAAGGGGCGGGAAGCGGGGCGGAAGGGCGGGCGGGGCAGGGACAGGGGAGGGAAGGGGCAGGGAAGAGGGCGGCGGGGCGGGGGTGGAAGGGAGGCGGGGGGGAGTGGAGGCGGGGAGGAGCGGAAGGGGCGGGAGGGAGGCGGGCGGAAGTGGGCGGGAGCGGGGGGGTGGGCGAAGCGGGCGGGCCGGGAAGCGGAAGGGGGGTGGGCCAGCTTTTGGGTCGCGGTGGGTAGTGGATAATTGGGGCCCCCGCCCCCTCCGCGTGGGAATCGCGTGTGTGCTGAGCGGGCGAGGGGGTCGAGGGCACTGGGGGACCGTGACGTGCAAGGAACGAACACAGGGGAGAGAGTGGCAGCCTTTCCTAAGAAACGACGTGTGTCCACTCCGTCTCTATCGAACTCCACAAACGCAATGTCCCTTGTGAATGAAGAGACTACAATCAGGTTCTTATTTTTTTTACTTAGCATGGAAAATACTAAATCATGCGTTTCTCAAGAGAATATTTTAATAGATGGGCCGCAAATACCAGGATATTCACAAAAATGTACCGGACAGGAAAATAGATGATTCATTTTACCGCACAATAACGGGATTCCATCAAAAACGAATTACAGAATAATTACGTAACTAGTTGAAAAAGAAAATTGTGCTCCTACGAATGAAATGTTGACGGGCCTTTTCAAATGATTACACTGAAAACACTTCAGCACTACTTGAGTAGATTATATTTTCGTACAATTCGCGGCCTCAAGTTTATAGTCTATGATTTGATTGATTTGATTTTTTCGTGTTTCTGGGCACGTCAACTGCTTTGGTCATTAGTCCGTTAGTGTAGTGCATGTTTTTCTCTCGAAAGATGCGCGGTTATCATCCCCTGCTGGATGGCGGGATCCGGCGCCGACCTACCGTCGGCTAGTGGGTTTCCCCAGGGACTCCCCCCAAACAGCGGGCCCGCCCCAGCCGACAAGCTCTAAGCCCCCCGCCCCCTCCCGGAATATGTGGTAGTGTAGTGCATGTTGGGTTTGTGTTTTAAGTGATAGGACAAGGAAGAGGAAGGACAGATCGCGCGACCCTGGCCCGTTGGTGGGGTACTGTTCCGGCATTCGCCTGGTGTTTATCGGAGAAACCACGGAAAAATACCGATCAGAGGAGCCGGCCCGCTAAATTCTCCTCCAGACAGCGACTCAATTCGCCGTAGCTGAAAAGCGAGTGTCGAAAATCCTGCCGCCATCAGGACTCGAACCTAGAACCTCCCGGTCAGAGGCGCTGCAGTGGCATCAATTGATGCACTGAGCTACCGCTCCCAGTTTTATACTCTAGAGGCCATTATAATACGAGTATACTATGTAGCAATGTTGATTCATGCAGGAATGGCTTTTTACTTTGTTACCCAGTTGGTTCATACGGCCATGACGTCTCTGTGGTATCCGAATGTCATATTCCATTTTGCCCTACACGCACCGTAAATTAACATTTCCCAGTCAATGAACAGTGAAGGTAAGTTAAATACGCATGAAGCCAACAATTCCATGAGAATCTATTCGGAGCCTTTTTTTATACTCGTACCAAGAACGTTAATAATCTATCCATATTGAGGAGGAGATATGCTAACGGCAAAAGGCGGGAAGAACTGAAAACAAGCGAAAATCCCCTTCGTCTGTCATAACATCTCGATCACTTAGCTATCATCAGGAATGTACTTGTTTTACATTCTTCACTAATGCTGTTTTTGTACAGTAGGCAAATTTCTTAATGTGCTTGAGTCCTCCCGATGTTACTTTTATATCCGCAAGAGGAATTTTAGAAATACACTCTTGACTGACACATTTTACAAACACACTGACACCTTTACAAACACACGCTGGAGGAGTCAACGAAAAATAAGGCCATGCGGGAAATAATACACACAAGGGCACGGGTCACTATCCAAATACGCGAATACTATTAGTAAACATTTTGCATTTTGTACACGCGTTTGTAACAATATATTATCATTGTATATTATTTCCTTTAGTGTTTGTAATTTAGTATGAATGGCAAAATAAATTTAATCTGAAACATCTCCGCGACGATTGCAACATCAGTTCGTTTTCAAGGGAGTGCGCTTGCGTGGAGTTGCTGCGAGGAAAGCACGCAAACCGATCAGAATAACCGACCTGTAGAATCCCCATGCAGGTATTTAACTGCTCCGAAAAATCTTGGCTGTCAAAAATCGTTCCTAGGTACTACCGGTCTACCAAGTCCCAGGCTCATTCACAAAACCAGCAAGCAGGATGAAGTCGTAGGCTTCCGCGGCCAGAGTCATGTAGATGATCTTGGCTGTCCAGGTGACGCCGCGTCGGGCAACACAGCCTTCGACGCGGCGTCACCTGGACAGTCAAGATCATCTACAGCAAGCAGGATTTCATGTCGCACTTTTCAATCTCCATTAAATACTAGACGTTTCAAGTGGCATGTGTTGCCTACTGCTTCAATACAATTCTACAACACCCACCCAGTACAGGTGCAATTTAATCCATGCATCGATACAGTCTTCCGCCCTCGGGGGAATGTTTCCGCCTACAGGCCCTACAGCGGCGCCACCGGGAGGGCAGCGCGTCGAGCCAGCGACCGGCCGCGTCCCCAGGCGCCCAGCGTCCTTCAGCCCACGCAGCGGCCGCCCTCGCCCTCGCCCTCGCCCTCGCCCTCGCCCTCGCAGAAGCGCACGTCAACGTTCTTGCCGTCGCTTCACCATATCCCCCTTGCAACAGCCTCCGCCCCCTCTCCCCGCCCCGTACTCTCGACCTCTGCGCGCACGCCACTGCTACCCCACACACCGCACCGCCCCGCCCAGACACAGTTCCGCCCCCCGCCCAGTCCACCCAGCCGGTCCCCCCACCCCCGCCTAGCCCTGCCCAACCCTGTCTCGTCTCGTTTCTCCTGCCCTCCCCTGCCCTGCCCTGCCTAGCCCTGTCCTTCTCTGCCCAGCCCTGTCCTGCCCAGATCAGTCTTGCTCAGCTTTGTCCTACCCGTGCTGACTTGCACTACACACCGCCCTCACTTTTCCCGCTCTACACCGCCCTTCCCAATTCGATGCAGCTTTTTGACATATTGCTGCCATTCACCTCTTTCTTCTGGTCACGTTTTTTCTTACCACGGTACGTTCTACCCCTTATATTTCCTCCATTCCCCTTAACCCGCTACACTCGACTCGTCTCCAATTCCCCCCTTTCACTCCGTTCAGTCTTTCACACCACCTCAGCCTTCCGCTGATTCGCCTCGTCCAGGAATGACCCTTTGCCCCAGCCCGGTCCTTCCCAAATCGCACCTTCCTGGCCCGTTCATACCGTGTCGCGGAGTTTCTTTCTCGTGTCGTGCGGCTTTTAACAGCACAGGCTTTCTCCGAGCGAGAGTGCTCCAATAATTGAATTTATAATATTATTAGTTTATTATTCACAATTATAAACGCGCCAACACACTAATGGATGTGCTGCAAACGAAATCAGTTCATTAGCACTTCGTGCACTCAAGAAGTGGATATTTTTAAAGATAGAACGCCTGAAATGTACTTAGTGTTCTTTGTAAAATTACGTTTAACCTATATATAAGGGAAACCTATATATAAGAGCATTGATATCTTTGAAGTCAGTTTTCATCTATAAAAATCAATAATTTGGTTGATTTGCAGCCAGGTAACGTTCGCAAACTATGGATTTGCCTACAAGAATCACAGACTTTCAAACATGTAGGGAATGTACAGAGGTCAAAATTATCACTTTATGCTAATGAAGATGTGGATGGAAAGTTCACGTAATAGTTATATGAATTAACACATTTCATGTGCAACTACACATTCTCCCCTAATTTTATGGCTACTACGTAGGCTTTCAACAAATCACTGGCGCAGTTAAGGTGATTTCGTGTTCCTGCCGAGCATTTGAGCAAACGGAGCTGCCTAAAATTAAGGGGCAAATGACACTTGTTTGAATTTTCATTGGCAACAAGTGATTATTATGAGTACCTTTGAAGTTCGTAACATTTATTCTGAGACATTCTGTAGAGCATCAGACTTCAACGAAAATATCATTCACCACCGAGTCTTAAACGATCCCTCTTTAACAGACGTTCTGCCCGCCAGCCTCCTCGCTAGCGGGCAGACACCAACCCGCTAGCCTCCCCCACCCATGCCACCACCCTCGTGTCGAGCCTTGGCGCAAACCCGTAATTCACCCCGAGCTTGTTTCTCTCGCAACACGTTCGTGCCCCATTTACGCGATCAAACCTCTCAAAAATGAGGGGGCCCAACTAACTTTCCAAAGGGAGGAAAGAACCTACAAGCTACAACGTCACGTGCTGTAGAGGGACGCAGCCGAAAGAAAAAGCCAAACATTAAGTAGCCCACGCATGAAACCGAAATGCCCCGAAAAACAACTTGCTACAGTAATGAACGGGGATGGGAGTACGTCGGCGGGCTAATTACGAGAGTGATTACGTGCTTGTTGGACGCAGGGAGAAACTTCGAGACACAAAACATCCAGAACGAAATTTGCGAGGAAAATTTGTCACGAAACATGCTTGGTTCGTTTTCAAAGAAGTGAGACCGACTATACTATAGTTCCCTCGAAAAGCTGAGCTTTGGATTTAGTGTTAGCTGCAGACATTACAATGCTGTAGTATTTTTTATTATTAGTCGTAATGAATCCACGTGCGTTCTTTCTTCCAGGTTTCCTCGAGTAGTGTATCCCAGATAACCTCGAAGTGGGATGCAACTCAGGGCAATCAGTGTGAAGTTAAACCATGAGATACATGAAGATCTCCATCGAACAATCATCTCCAATAAATGATACGACTTAAGTAATGAATTCGTTAACGAATTTAGTAACGTAACGTTGTACTTAAGTACAACAGCGGCTATTTGTAACACATTATGAATAACGGTCCTTTTTCCACGGTTTTATAGAAATCAGTAAATCAAGAAATTAATTACAAATAGTTTCTGAGATACCTTGAACTTGTGTCTTGAATGACTTCAATCACTCTACGTATCATTTCCATTATCATTCATTTCTCATCATCATTCGCCTCTCATGATCACCACTAACTGTCGTAAAAGTAAATAGTAAACCACAGCTGTTACACTTTTGTTTAAAGTGTAAGTCACCAATGCATGGAACCGGGTATGGTACTTCGTCAGCATCGACTAATAAGGAAATATACAGCAAACATCACATACAATAATAGGAACAAACAAAATAGTAATACACTTGAGAAGATCAGAAAAGGTTGTTTTCAATGCGCGGGGAATGTCATTGACTGAACCACCACCGCCCTGGACTGTATTGCTGGGAATTTTTCAGTTGGGACCCTACAGGGTCTGAGCGTCGCCAGCAAATTTGTACTCATTCGTCATAACTCTGGAGGTTGAGAGGCTAGGAAGCATTCGCTCACGGAGTGCGCTCGTAAGATGGCGAGATGATCTTCAAACAGACGAAGACGGTTCAATCCTATTTTAATATGTAACAATTGTCATATTTAATGACTGTGGAATTATTTACGTTGTAAAATATTTCTTTTTTAAATTATGGAAAACGACTGTAGTGAGAGAAAATGACAAGTTTCACGATATGTATGTTAAAGTATAGAAATCTACATTCAGAACTCAATTCAATTATTTTCTTCGTGATCTTTATGATCTAAGAAACCCACACATCGAAAAGTCGGTGGTGTATTTTATGGACTATAAATTGCATACCGTTTATGCCATTTCAACATATTGGGAAATCGATATTACATTACATTCCTAACCAAGGAGTAACTGTTCCCTATCCGGAAAACCTGAGATGAATTACTTTCAAGATTTGCCCTATTTACAAGTGGCGATAACACACTATCCTCTAGTAGTTAAGGCAAACAAAGTCTCTTCTGCTTGTTTATCTTCCTTCCTTCCTTCTATTAATTATGCGCCCTCCTTAAGAAAATGAAGTGCTATTTTCTCTTTGGTCCGAATTTCCTACTATTTGTTGATGTCGGGTAGATGGATCCACGAGCATTTGCAAACTCCAACTCCTCCTACGCCAGACTGCTTTGTACATTCTACTATTTACTTTCTTCAAATCCCTCCTCGTGATGTTGGGCCAGACTTATCCGTGCTTGAGCCAGAAAGTGACTTTTCTTTTCCTGTGTCTCTGGAAGAAGCATTGCAATCTGAGATAAATCTGGTAACACAACCTCCCTCTTAAAGGAACACGCTTGCGAATCGTATATGGAATATATAGAGAATCGCAAGCTATTTTTGAGTACTTTTTTTGTTTCCACTGAAAAACCGTAATGTCGGTGAAAATAAATTCAAATAATGCGAGGTGGCATGAAAACTAGACAGTTCTTTTTTAGGGATTAAAAAGAGGAACTGGCTAGCAAAGACATGACTTTTGAAATTATCACACCTTCACAAGTCACCATGGCTACAATAGTAAAATTTGAGAAACAAGCAAAATATTTTTTTTATTTCGTTAAGAGTACCTCTGAACGTTACAATAAAAATAAATTAAAAAATTTAAATAAAAAATACTGTGACAAACACTTAAATGTTACTCTAAAATTGTTTTATATATTTTGAATTTGTCATCTACATTCCCTCCAACAACAGGTATATAATATTTTATTGTGCTCCAGGAAACTCTCTCCGGCACGAACTAACTCACAGCTTCCTATTAACAATTGGATTTAAGTAGATAGCAATCAGATCACTGGGAAATAAGGCAGGAAAAACATTTCCAGCATATTATAATCATTGCGATGAATAGGCTATTTACGTTTCGAAGCTGCAGCTCGTGCTACCCATTTCAGTTGCAAGCTCTCTCACCAGCAAGGTGCCACTGCGGACTTTCCTGGCTCAAATTACTATCGAATTGTATAGATATTTTTAGACATGTATCGAAATGTAAATATTGCTTTTGTACCTCCGTCACAATTATCAATTTCATTTGTTGAATAAAATTGCATAGTATTACCACCTTGATATAAAATGAATGCTTTAACTTATTCAATTTAATCCAAATCTTCAACTTTTTACTAATAAAATCATCTTAATTTATTTATTTATTTTCTACGGTATTAACACCGACACATTCTATTTCGAGGGTTTCACAACGTGTATCTCCCAAATCTTCGTGCGTTGGACCGGGAGCGGTAGCTCAGTGCATCAACTGATGTCACTGCAGCGCCTCTGACCGGGAGATACTAGGTTCGAGTCCTCTCGACGGCAGGATTTTCGACAATAGCTTTTCAGCTAGGTCGAATTCAGTCGCTGCCGGGAGGAGAATTCTAGCGGCCGGCTGCTCTGATCGGTAGTTTTTCGTGGTTCCTCCGATCAACACTAGGCGAATACCGGAGCATTACCCTACAAAACGGGCCACGGACCGCGCGCGATCTGTCCTTTCTCTTCCTTGTCCTACCCTCTCGCTTTACACACCACCACCACTGCAGCGTGCCCGCTGGTGGGAGAGTCCTGGTTAGGGAGAAATCCCACTAGCCTACGGTAGGTCGGCGCCGGATCTCGCCATCCAGCGGGGGAAGATCACCGCCATCGCCCGAGAAAAAACATGCACTACACTAACGGGACTAATAACCGAAGCACTTGACGCGCCCGGAAACACGAAAAAATCAATCAATCAATTCAACACATACTCGTATCAACTCGTCAAGAATAGTCAGCATTATTAGCTCGTTTCAGAATATACCGTTTCTTCTTTCTTTCTTTCCTTCCATTAATAAACTCTACATTGCCGGATCACATTTTTTCTAGGATATTACAACAGTGCAAACGCTACCTTGTACGTTTTGTAAACCAGAGAAAAACAAAGTTCGTGTACATGCAGATTGTTCTGATGGAGTATAAACGTCCAGCTTCTTTCTGTACACATACTAGTTCTGCGAGCACGTTTCTGTAGCGTTTGGATGATAGTTTGTTTTGGGTAGGAATTTTAAGGTTTTGTTTTTTGAATGTGTGAAATGTGGGATAACAATATATTGCCCTCACTCCATTTGGTATAACCACAAGGTCAGTTAACAACTTCCTACGTTCTATTGTAGTTAATATGGTAACCAGTGGGTTTAGTCAGAACTCCCCCCGACCAAACATAACAGCTACACAGGCGCCAAGAACCCGTCATTTAAACTCGCTTCAAACCGAGTTCGGATAAAGAGCTGCAGCCTCCTCCTCTCTGCGACGCTTCCACCGCCGCCGCCACCGCCTCCAAATGCAGGCGGGCGGTATCGATTGCTCGATTGCTCGCGGCCTCGCTTACCATCCGCCCCCGCACATTCATTGCACGTCCTGCGCTCTGTTTATTTTTTCTTCCCTTTCTCTCCTCTCCTCCTACTCACGCCCCGCAATACCCCAGGTGCAAGCCGGATTCCCAAAGACCATTACCGTACCACGCAGCTCCCGTAATTCCAGTATCTCCTCCTGTTAAATAACTTGAAATGTTTTCCTAGAGCGTCTTCGCGTCGGATGGCTGAAAATTTACTTTCAAAGCAGGTTGGGGCTTCCGCAAAAGTGATCTATTATTATTACCAGAGGAAGAGAAGGAATATAAGTTAGATTATGAAATTATGACACGTCATTAGAGTTTGTATTTGTAAAACTATTTTGCTTGAAATTCGTGCGTAAAAAAGAAAAATGCTTTCTTCAAAGAGCAGAGAAACACAAAACAAGGAGCTCATAGAAATATATAACATTGCTGTAATGAAAATACTTTGCTTTATATATCCTTTGAGAAACACGTTTTTCTTTCTAAGCAAATGGATACTCATTTACACTTTCTTTTTGACACACGCTTACATAAACATATTTATATTTATTCAACAAATATGCATATATTCACTCGTATTTACGGGTAATCAGTCACGATCCCCTCAGTCTCAGTCTTTCTCTGTTAGTCTATCTGTCTGTCTCAGTCTCTCTCTCTCTGTCTGTCTATCTGTGTATCTGCCTGCCATTCTGTCTGTCCCTCTCTGTCTGTTTCTATCTATCTCTGTCTGTCTCTGCCTGTCTCTCTCTGTCTCTGCCTGTCTCTCTCTGTCTCTGCCTGTCTCTCTCTGTCTCTGCCTGTCTCTCTGTCTCTGCCTGTCTCTCTGTCTCTGCCTGTCTCTCTCTGTCTCTGCCTGTCTCTCTGTCTCTGCCTGTCTCTCTCTCTCTCCCTGTCTCTCTCTCTGTTTCTGCCTGTCTCTCTCTCTCTCCCTGTCTCTCTCTCTCTGCCTCTCTCTCTGTCTCTGCCTGTCTCTCTGTCTCTGCCTGTCTCTCTGTCTCTGCCTGTCTCTCTGTCTCTGCCTTTCTCTGTCTCTGCCTGTCTCTCTATCTCTGCCTGTCTCTCTCTCTCTCTCTGTCTCTCTGTCTCTGCCTGTCTCTCTTCTCTGCCTGTCTCTCTGTCTCTGCCTGTCTCTCTGTCTCTGCCTGTCTCTCTGTCTCTGCCTGTCTCTCTGTCTCTGCCTTTCTCTGTCTCTCTCTGCCTTTCTCTGTCTTCTCTCCTGTCTTTATTCTTCTGCCTTCCTTTTTTCGTTAGCTTTGGTCTCAAAATTTCTCTACATTTTCCTCTCTCCTCTTTGAACTCCAGTTGCCAATTGTCTATTTTCAGCGTTTACTCTTTTTCCAATGTATTCAATAGTTTCTCAGAAACAACAACGTCATGAGTAATGGGTCTTTGATCTTTCTCTGTATAGGTTTCCCCTTGACTGCAGATCCCCTGTCTTGCTCGTGATCACAATGATTTTTTCTTCTGAATGTTTCACGAACAATAGAAAATAAATATGAATAAATGTAAAAGATTATACAAGTATATAATTGAAATCGTGAAGCAACACAACATGGTCGCAACGACGCGTGAAAAATCACAGTGAGCAGATGCAGACATTTTGAGAGAGCAAAAATAAAGCTAGTTTCGACTAAATACGTTTCTTCGTGCACCTAATGCCCATGTGGAACTGCTGTGCTCTTTTTCTCCCGTCCTCAGTGTAGTATTGGTACATTAGTATTAGTAGTGTATGCAGCGCATACAGTGGTCGGTGCAGACATGATACAGTCTGATAGCGGGGACGAATTTTCAGGGCAAGTGGCGTGTATTTTAATAAGGTGAACGATTTTTATTTATATCATAGACTAAGGCAGGGACGAACAACCTATGGCGGGCGTGCCAGCTGCTGACCGCAAACATGTGGCACGCCCCATAAACACTTAAAACTGTATTTTATCTATACGCAACCTTCCTCGCTTGTGAACAGCTTTTTTCCACAATGAACTTAGTGAAATAAACTATAAGAAATCATCTTTGTACAGATATTAGTGGATCTTGGGTATTATTAAAAATACTGATGAGGGTCTGACATAAATACCATGGCGTCGGCACCACGCAAATCTTTCGAACTTTCTAATAGTTATTTTAGATCTTTCTTAATTGAGGAAAGTGAACATCAAATAAACTAAACTTCATTAAAAGAAATATAAATCCAATAAAAACACACTATCTAATTAGAAGGGTGAAATACGCATGTAAAGGTTAAAAGCAAAGCATTAAAAAGTAATTATTTACATTAATAATTAACACTAATTTTATGAATTCTACGATATAACTAATCTATGATATGTATCTTAATGATATCGATGATATTGTTACATTTATACCAAGACCAATAAACCTATTGTCAATACAAGAGAAACCTTAATGTCATAGTCAAAGGGTGACGTAAAAAAGATACAATAAAGTTCAGTTTGATGGACTTAAATATAGATGAATTAGAATGGTCAAATAGAACAATATTCCCATCTTGAACTTGAAATGAAATTCATGGTACACAGACCATCGTGAATTTAATACCAAGACGAAAAAATTCCGCAAAACTCCTATTGAAATGAAGTTTCGGTGAAACTTTCCGAAAATTTAGTATGTTGTTCCTTAGACCATACTGATGAAAAGTCGATATGGCCGTTAAGCAAAAAAGTTGTTCTTTTTTATCCAATGTACATTTTAAAACGGAGAGCATGTCGATTTGTCGGATAACAGAAAAGCATATACGTGCTCTTAAAGCTTATTCAAATGAAACAAGCTCACTTGTTTAGACTTGTGAATTATAACATTTCATTTTCCGAGAAACGATAAACGTTAGTAAAGGCAGGGGTTCACGATAATCAAGCACCCGATAGTGAAAGCCAAGGAGACTTACGGTAATGATTCACCCTGCCGTTTAAAACAAGGAGACTTACTGTGTGTGGTATCCCCCCAATCAGAGAACGAGACGGAGTTACGCTCCCCCGCACCGCTAGTGGAGGGCGCAGCCCCCCCTCTCCCTTCACCAGGCGGGAGGTATAAGGCTTGGCCCGGGGGCAGGGCGCTCCGTTCAGTTACCGCTTTGCATAAGCTACCACCGCCGCACTGCACGCCCCATGGAGGCGAACCGCGGCGCACTACAAGGAGACTCAGGCGCCCGGCGCTTTCTACGTCACGAGCCGTGACGATCCGCCGGGCGATCAGCACCTACCTCGGGGCTCCCGCCTCGCTAAAGCCTTATCGGGCGTCTCTGCCGCGCTCACGGGACTGCAGGCTGCCTGGCGCGCTCCGTCACCTGCCGTGACGTATCCCGGCGACCTGCACCGACCTGGGGCTACTGCCGCCCTCGCTGCCGCCCTATGGGGGCGTAACCGGTTGCGCGCCGCGTGACCGGCTGCCGCCGACGCGCTAGCGTCACGTCGTGGCGTATCAAAGGCGATCAACGCCGACCTCGGTGGCCCGCCGCCCCCGCTACCCCTAATCGCGGCGTCACCGCCGCGCAATTACTTCGGAGACTAGAGGCTACTGCAAACCATCACTCAACTATTATCCCCTGCAACGATAAGACTCAACAAGGCAAAAAAGGCCGTTAAGAAGCATTGTACATATTTGTGATGTTGTTCTGTGTATTTATTATTGGGAAAGTAAATGGTTATAAAACATTGACTGTTTATATTACCTTGCAATCCTGCAAATACAACACTGTGATACCTCAACGTGGAAGGCAGGGGGCTCACAATAATGAAACACAGTGACTCAAAGAAACTTAAATAATATAATTCACATCGCTGTCTTTCTATCATCTGACAAATCGACTCCGTTTTAAAATGTACATTAGATCAAAAAAG
Source organism: Teleogryllus oceanicus (assembly GCA_964035755.1). Classification (NCBI taxonomy): domain Eukaryota; kingdom Metazoa; phylum Arthropoda; class Insecta; order Orthoptera; family Gryllidae; genus Teleogryllus; species Teleogryllus oceanicus. The sequence continues at coordinate 334,489,327 of CAXIVR010000001.1, read as the reverse complement.
CAAAGTTTAAAAGCCATAACGACTTTTGATCAGTTTGATCTAAGGAACAACATACTAAATTTTCAGACAATTTGACCAAAACTTCATTTCCATAAGATTTTTGCGGGGTCCTTTCATTACTCAAGGATATTTCAATAGTGTCAAATATTATTGATTCTGAAACAAGAAACTGTCCTAATAGCTTGAGAGAATGTTTATGATACTGGAGTATTCTCTGACACAGTGAACGGTTTTGTATGATTCGTCTAGCGTGTATTTTAATATGGTTGGCGCATTTTCGTGATACAAACAGCATAGTATTCGCAAGATGCTGACAATGACGGAGGACAGAGAAACGTTTTGCCGTCATTCGATTTTTCGCTATCGAGAATCCACAAAACATAGCTACATCACATGATAGAGGATTTTTTTCTAATTTTAACAACTGGCTTATCCACTTTTTCCTTACCAGAGCCCTGTAAGAAGAGTTTGTCTGCCGAACATTCGCTGTTTCTTCACGCAGCATTAAATAAGTTTCTTTCTACTCCGTATGGAGAAAGTAAAAAGTAAATTTCCCGAATATAATCATATTCTAAATATAATGTCAGAGGATGGGGGAATACCACCCGTCCCAATGCCCATTTATAAACGAAATCCTATGCACTGCACGGCCGCATTTCCTAGATCTTGCTCCGGCGTTTCACAGCTTCATAGAGGAACGCAACTGTGGTGGAGACGTGGTCTGGAGAAGGTGGCGGAGCTCGGAGTGAGGAGGCGGGGGAGGGGAGGGTGGGGAGGGGGGGGGAGGGGGGTGATGGCGCAGGTTGTGCTAGCGCTCGCGCGCAGAATGGCAGTGTTTTATGCATGAAGGTATACGCTCGCCGAGTGAAAAGGATGGGCAAGGAAACGCCTCTGACTTTTTTACGAGCAACCTACGAGAGGTTCGCGCATTGCCCGTGTGAAACCGGAGCGTGCGCTGCCGGATAGGACACGCTGGCCAGACCTGCTTCGCTATCACGCTCCTATTCTTCATTTAGGAATTATCACAATCGCAATCACCCTGGGCGATCCGTGGTGTAGCGGTCTAATTGACCGCCTTCGACCGCTAGGATCACGCTTCACATCCCGATCGATCGATCGATGTGGAAATGAAGGTGGAGAAAGGGAGTTCGCGGAAGATTTTTCTCGGGCTCCTCGCGTTTCCCCTATCTCTCATTTCACCATTACTCCATCACCATTTTATATCTCTTCAAATCCCTTCCTTTAAAACACTTTCATGGCCATAAAATATGATGTAGAAAAAGTAACTTCGGACTTGGGGGACCCATACCCTAACGGACATCGGGTGGGTGCTTTCCTACCTCTGCATGAAGTCGATATATTAACGGTACAGTGTTATGAAAAAAATAGTGAACATTGCTATATGAATTACTTAAATTACAGTATTCTCCGGACTGCAATATTTACATGGTGTTTTTTTTTCTTTACAGGTATGCGTGCAATCTCTGTATTGTTGCCGTTTACGCCAGTTATACAACGGTTGTAACAGAGCAGATTTGCAAGAGACCGTAAGTCCCAGTTGTAAATATTGTCCTAAAATTATTAATGAATTTAAGGAAGAAATCAATTAGTTTGCAACGTATTTTCTTTCCCTTGATTTATTTATTTATATCAGACAGTAAAACCCTGCGACGCAGTAATATTACCTTAATATTACTTTCTTTTCCGTACACACACAAATGACTATCTTTGAAGTAGCATCAAAGATTATAGACTGAAAAGAATTTCAAATAAGCAAAGGAGAAGAGTAGTGATAGAAGTTGCGAATTATTCACAATGTTATGAATTTGTATGTATTTGGTTGTCTGTAGACCAAGCAGAAGAGGAAACTATAGAAATAATTAAAAACATGAAACTCAGATTTGAAACTCTGCTAAGTACCAGAAACGTATATATACATGACGTTACCGAAGATTTCATTGATAAATTGTGTGGAAACATTTAAGTGCTATACACCGTAATTTTTATCACTAGCGAACCTTCGATTTATAGCAGTTACTTCACCTTTCTGCCTCCTGTGAGAACTGGACATGAATCCCTTTCACTCTAAATGCAATTTATACTATCCGATCGGGCTCGTAAAACGTATCTCTTGAGTACTACCTATTGTATGTGTCGGTGACTCGATAGAAGCCCAATTCACCACTTACTCACAGTGGTCATTCATGCTTACAATTAGCTAGTTCAACAAGGCAACACTAGAAGTAGGGTTTTTCTTTCGTTTACGGAGTCATAATGTATAATGTACTAGACAGGTAATCTGTTGATGTGAATTTCGTTTTTCTCAGAACGCATTTAAGAAACGGAGTATTCCAAGCGCAAAATCCTGTCACAAAGTTTTTATCGGTATTATAACGTGCCTTTAGCAAATTGTTGAGGTCTGTTATTGAATAATATCTTTGGTAATGTAGACATTGATACACGAAGATATTATTATTAATATTATTATTGTTATGACATGTATAATAATAATATTAGAGAAATAACTATTAATATTCCTGTGATATACGTTCATCATTAGAGGTAAGATCTATATTGGTTGGACGTCATACAATGCTAAGTGGTCCCTTCTCTTGTATATGGACAATAACACAGCTCTCCCAGAGCGGCGAACATAAACTCCTGGGTAACGGTATAATAAATCTCTTTAATCTTTGAAAAGTGCACAGAAGGCCATACGCTCTGGCTATTGTGTAGCTGTAGTAAAACGTGGAGAACAGCAACAACACTGTGCACTAACTAGACAAAGTGACATTAATGGTAGACAAATATTTCGAATTTAATTACTAAGACAGCTATATTGCCAATAAAATATTTATAACAATTAAAAAAGGATTGTCTATCTTCCACTTCACGTAACAAGCAATGTTTGATTTTCAATAATATTACACTTCTAGTGTGGCCTTGTGAACGTGAGTATTCCTACATAAGGAACCTTAGAATATGAATATTCATTCAGAATTCGCCGATGTAGCATAAGTGAAGATTTACAGATCTTGGTGAAAAAATAGTATAACTCATAATCGCAGCCCATACTTTTTCGCATTGCAATTTCCGAACATTCAGGATGTTAACATAATAATATTTATCGTCCTTTACAATACTAGAAAAGAAAAAAATTGGGGCCATGTTTGAAAAATGTTTCTATGAACTGCATTAACTTTTAGAACAATAAAACAAAAACTGCTCGTTTTTCAAAAAAATGTATTCTTTTTAAATATCTAATTTCTTAGAACATTTTATTTAAGAAAACATATCTATAGTGAATATCCTACTTTTGCAATGTTAAATTTTCCAGTTTTTAAAAATACAGAGAGTTTGCGAAAATGAACAAACATCAGTTTTTAACGAATATTGTTGCATACGAGGAAAAATTTGAAGAAAAAATTTAAAGCCGTTTTTGAGAAAATAATTGTTTCAAAATTGTCTTTTTCGCGTAAAATTATGCAAAAATTATTCATATTCGAAAAGCTGTACAAGCCCTCTTTCAACTTCTGTCTTTGAAGAACAGATTTAATTACAAGAAAGAATGGTTTTCAAGAATGAATATTGTAGTTGCAGAAAGGCGTCGAGACAGTTTAAACTTTTACAAATTTCAAAAATTAAGAAATTTCAACGAAAATGAGACCTCCTTCATTTTTAAGCGTTCTCTATGCTATCCAAGATTTTGAAAGTGTAAGGTTGTACGTAAAGTACAATCAAAATCAAAATATACATTTCAAACTCGAAAATCCTTGAGTTCGTGCAAATCGATGGCCATTAACAATATTGGAGAAAATCGTCTATGCAGTGTTGGCGCTAGTGCTGAAATTTGACAGTACACGGTGAAAATTATTTATTCCTTTTTGAAATTTTTTGCAGAATCATTTTCACAAGGAATTGGAAATATTTTGGTGATAGGCTAAAAATATTTCAAAACAACAAAAAATAACAATTATTGCAACCGTAAAATACTTTTTGTAACTTCTCCTTCTTATATTTTACTTTACTTTTTTAACTGCATTACGTACCTCCCAATACCGTTTTTTTTCTTCATTTATTTTCTTCAAATTGTCACACTAAACTTGCAATCAATTCCTTTTACATTCCTTCGATGAGATTATTAGACTATATAATATAAATTATATACTTATTCATTAAATTTATTATTTTACATCAAATGCATTCTGAAGTTTTATAGGAATAGTATGAGAAACTTTTTTGCCTATTCTGTTCCCTATCTATGATCAATGAAACTTCAAATACCTCGTCCTAAAATTAGAGGAAGCAATTTGTATAGCTTTGGCATTGAATGCTGCAATTATGCATCAATGATTCGATAGTAGGTTCAATTCAATTCTCATTTCCAACGCGCTACTCACGTACCAAACTACCCCTGATTTGCATCTCAATTTGAACAATCGAAACACTGCATTCCCTCCTGAGTGTAAATTAGAAGCTGCATCATAGTGGTTCAACGGATTCGCAGTCGAGATCAATTAAGGGCAAATGCTTCCATTTAATTTAAAACTTTGCGAAATAGGACGACTCACGTGAACTCACGATTCGTGTGAGTTATTGCAATCTTCTCAAAACCTTATCCTGGACAGATGTAAGGGATTGAAATGCGTCAATAACGTTTCATTTTTCTGTGTTGTATTTAACTATATTGGAAATATATATGAAAGTCAATTATTATATAAAAATAAATGCCTTCAGTCAAATATTTAAAATAATATATTCAGACCATTTCTTTATTTCTAGTTAATTTCAATACCCAGAAGCTGTTTTATTTGTGTTTCCTTACGCAAACTATAGCTAGAAACATCTCTCTAAAAGTTGAATACATATTATTATATAATATATTTTATTAATTTGTATATTGTATACATACATACATACATACATACATACATACATACATACATACATAACAAATATATACATAAATTATAATTTTTCTAACATATTTTTAGTTTTAATTTTGAGAACTCTTACACTTTCTACGTATTAGACAATGGCAATTAATATACATTTCAGAGACTCCAAATAATTTGTTCGTATTACTGGGGAAGTACAACTTTTCAAACATGGCATAATGATGTGTACGTATATTCTAGGAAGGATATATTTTTCGTACTTCAACCACGTTTATAAATGTCCAGAAATGTATCATAAAAGATTCGACCGTTGCATTTTATTTAATATGCTTCTTTTATTTTAATCCAATACAGAATTTGAAAACTAGCTCATGTTAAATTGCGGAGCGATGTTAAAAAAATTAGCACCCGAGGGAATGAAGAGATTTGCTTGAACAACCTATTACTAACTATCAAAAATCGTCTTCAACCTTCTGAATAAAATAAAGATTGGCGATTCTCACTTTCCTTCACGACAGTCATTACCACCTTATTTTGGGGTTTAAATTATTCCCTCTCAGTAAAATGAAAGGTAAGCCGGAAAATCGTGTTACGTGTTATTCCGCCTTAACGCACCATGTATACCCACGGGCGCGCTGCTATGGCTTCAGGGAAACCCTATGCGGAACAAACTGCGCGGGACCCAGGCTAACTGGGAGCAACAGCGAGGTGTGTGGGGAGGTGACATGGCCATTTTATGCAAGGGAAAACAACCAGAAGACTATTAACCCGCAATTTTTGGCAAACGTTAATAGAATCCGAACAGTGGCGGATGCACGTGGAGACACTGGGATCGTTCCTCCTATCGTCCACATTTTTTGGAGGTTTTACTCAATTTATTCAATACAATATCCACATATGCTTGTAGACAGTTTAATAACAATCTATAAGCATACTTAATTCAATATTTATAAATTTAAATAAGTTTTCGTTTTAACATATCACACCCTACAACCCCACAATCACATCACACCCCAAGAAGAGGAATTTTCATTGTAAACACCCTTTTTATTTCAATCTAATTTTTATTTAAAATATAACCGTTTCGAAATACTTTCTTAATCATCTCCTGAGTAAGTGCAAAAATAACTTGCTTAAATGGGGGTAAATTAGCGTAGACGTCAGAAAGTACAAGTTATGAGATGCCCAGACGATCTAGCATATCTTGAGATGTCAGACGTTATAGAATCCCACTAAGTGATTACTTACAGATTAAAAACAAGACTTTTAAAAAAACACAAAGTTCACAATCTTAATTATTTTCGCATAGACAAAAAATTTTTAACTTACATTTTCCGTGAGTTTTTTTATTTTTTTATTATAATATGTGCTAAAAATATGGGAACATACGTTAATTAATGAATTTGTGCCAGAAAAATGCCCAAACTCAAATGCCATTACTTTTTCTCATTCTTATTCACGTGATGCAAGAAAGTTTAAAGTACTTAACAGGAAGCTCGTGATATCGGTTAACTTTTACTACATCAAGTTTTAATTTTTAACGTATTAATAAGTTAAATGTATTTAATTTATTAAAGTTTCTTTCAACGGCCACAGCGACTTTATAAGATACATTACGACCTATTCCCCTCCGTATGATCGGATTTCCAAATTATATTGTTACATGTGTTTTGGGACAATAATATCAAGCGAGCGTCCTACAAATGGGCTGGAGTAAGCAATAAAAAACTGAAAATTCGTTTGGAATACGCAATAAAACTTTACTTCCTTAGCCAAAGGAAATAATAGTTCTGACTAAAAGTTGTAATTCAGATAGAACTACAACCCCATCATTCTTCATTTTCCAAGATTTTTAATATTTGCCGACGTTTTAAGTGACTGTAAAAAGTAGAAAAACTAATTTCATAATATTTTTATATCAATATGATTTAAATCTTTCCATTAAAGTCCCCCACTAATTTTGTATGAATAACATACAGTAAAATTACGTTTTAAATCTGTGTTGGGATTTTTAAGCGAAAGCTAACTGAATTACATGGCGTACACATGCGATAATATTATAGCACATACTTAAAATTTGTCTGCACGTCACCTTTGCTCCAAAAGAATAAAGCATCATTCAGCTGATTACTCTTTGCATAAAAAAGCTTATCACATTACAGAATATTTTATGACGTAACAGCCGAATCATCATGATTCCATCTCCCTTTGTTAGGCCACGCACTACAAATACAACGTATTGGAATGTATATCTTACCTGCATCTCGACTATCCAAAACATTGCTTGTACCCTAAATATACTCGTACACCTCCACCGCAGAGGCTTTCATGAAATCTGCTTGCCGTGGAAACTGCGTTCGAGCGCGAGTTGCAATCTGTAGAGCTCCCTCCTCGCCTTCCTCGCAGATATCTGCTGGACGACAGGGTTAAAAGGGAGAAAACAAGAAGGGTTTGGCCGAAAAATGCCAATTTGATAATTATACCACTCACTTCAGTTCACTTCACACAAATTCAATAATTACTTTGGAACACATATCCTGTTTTGTAAATGTCAACCACCAATTTCAACCACCACATAGCTAGTTGGCATTAAGTAAACGTTACAAATAATATTTTCGCTGTTCAAATTATTGACATTTTCAGCCATAAATCGAATCCCGGCCCCCAGGTACACGCGTAGAAGATCTAATCGATTTCCACGTAATTACTGATTGATTCATTTTTTCGTGTTTCCGGGCGCGTCAATTGCTTTGATCATTATTCCCGTTAGTGTAGTGCATGTTTTTTCGCGGGTGATGGCGGTGATCTTCCCCCGCTGGATGGCGAGATCCGGCGCCGACCTACCGTCGGCTAGTGGGGTTTCCCCTTAACCAGGACTCTCCCACCAGCGGGGCACCCCCCTAGCCGGGACAAGCTCTAAGCTCCCGACCGGTCTCACGGAATATGTGGTAGTGTAGTGCATGTTAGTGCAAGTATGTATGTGTGTAAGGGGAGAGGATAGGACAAGGAAGAGGAAGGACAGATCGCGCGCGGCCCGTGGCCCGTTTGTTAGGGTACTGCTCCGGGTGGTGTTGATGGGAGAAACCACGGAAAACTACCGATCAGAGCAGCCGGTCGCTAGAATTCTCCTCCAGACAGCGACTGAATTCGACCTAGCTGAGAAGCTAGGATCGAAAATCCTGCCGCCGTGGGGAGTGGAATCCTAGGACTTCCCGGTGAGAGGCGCTGCACAGACATCACTGTTGATGCACTGAGCTACCGCTCCCGGTCGTAATTACTGGACTTACAACTGTGAGCACGTGGTGAAATGTGTGGTAGTCTACGGGGCTCGTATTCCCTAAAAGCTGTTCGAAGACTGTCTACTTCTGTTGCTCAAGGGGTTAGAGCCACCGAGCTTATACCGGGAGGTCGGTTTTGAATAGACGTTAAAATTTCAATATCTGGCAAGTTAAAGCGTTCTTTGATTTTTTAAAGATATTCTTTTGGTTTTAAACAAATACAACGAAAACGAATAGAAGACAACCTTATAACACATGACAAAAAGTTACCGAAGCGCGGGGGGGGGCAGGCGGGCGGGCGAGACGGGCGCGCGGGCGGACGAGATCGGCGGGCTGGCGGGCGGGCGGGCGGGCGAGATGGGCGGGCGGGCGAGATGGGCGGGCGGGCGAGATGGGCGGGCGGGCGAGATGTGCGGGCGGGCGAGATGGGTGGGCGGGCGAGATGGGCGGGCGGGCGAGATGGGCGGGCGGGCGAGATGGGCGAGATGGGCGGGTGGTCGGGCGAAGATGCGCGGGGCGCGGACGGGCGAGATGGGCGCGCGGGCGGGCGTGATGGGCGCGCGGGCGGACGTGATCGGCGGGCGGGCGGGCGGGCGAGATGGGCGGGTGGTCGGGCGAAAGAGTGGGCGCGCGGGCGGGCGAGATGGGCGCGCGGGCGGACGAGATCGGCGGCCGGGCGGCCAGGCGGGCGGCCGGGCGGGCGGCCGGGTGGGCGGTGGGCGTGCGGGCGGGCGGGCGTGCGGGCGGGCGGGCGGGCGGGCGGGTGGGCGGGTGGGCGGGTGGGCGGGTGGGCGGGTGGGCGGCGGGTGGGCGGGCGGGCGGGCGATGTGAGCGCGCGGACGCGTGGCCGGGCGGACGGGCGGGAGGGGAAAGTCGGAGGGAGGGAGGGGGTGGGAGAAACTTGTTGCATGCGATTGCGCGGCGTCGCAATCAATGCGCGCGGCACGAGACCTTCCGTGCGGCAAATGACGCCGCGCGCACAACGCGGGGCAAAAGTTAGTTGGGCTTCGGCGCTTCGAGAGGTACGAGCCGCGCCCGGCCAAGAGGAGGGGGCGGCTACGATAGCCCAGTGGGCAACTTCATTGCCTTTCCTTCATGGTCTACCGGAAGGTCTTCAGATCGGTTCTGAAGCTTCACAGCTGGACTGAATTCAATCACAACCTGGCGGAGAAATGTAGTGGTCGCCTAACATGATCGGTCATTTGCCGTAATTTCGAAGGTCAATACCAGGCGAACGCCGGAGCAGCATAGTTACAAATAGGGCACGGAGCGCGCGCGATCGTTCCTTCCTCATCCTTGTTTCCTCCCCACTTACATACCCACACTTAAGTGCACTACACTGCCACACGTGTCGGGAGCTTATGCCGCGTGATGCCTTTGCATCGTCTCTGGCCGGGGCAGCGTGGCAAATATTTGAAACTACGTAGCTGGGTCGAATTGCATATTTTGGAGGAGAATTCGAGCGAACGACTGCTCTAATCTATACATTTCATTCATTTAATTATACCCTTACCAATTATATTAAAGAGCTTATTAAAGCATGTGCGCTCTAATGAATCTTACGAAGAAATCCACATAAGTAGGCACCAACGCACATTCAAAAAAGTTTTTTTTAAACGTTAGTTGAACAGGCAATTTTGTGGAGTTTCCCTTCACTGCACCCAACCATATAATTCCCATCGTCAACCGGGGCAGTGGGGTATGCTGAGTAGGTGTGCGCTGTGACAAGTGATATTAGTGTGATCGTTAGGCTGAGTATGGAGATTGTATACTTCGCTTGCTAAATGATATCGGTGAGCTGGGTGTATTGAGCGTGCTGGGTGAATGATGTGTTCTGGGTGAATGGGGGGGGTGATTGGGGTGTATTGAGTGTGTTAGATATATTGAGTGTGCTGGGTGAATCTTGGGTGTATTAAGTGGGCTGGGTGTATTGAGTGGGCTGGGTGTATTGGCTTCTTGGGTGTTTGGGTATATTGGGTGTGATGAGTGCAAAGAGTAAGCTGAGCGCATTGGGTATGCTGGGTGTATTGGGTGGAGTGTACGGTGTGCGAGTGTGCAGGGTGTGTGTCGCGCACGCAGGGTGCGCTGGACGCGTTCATTGCGCTCGCTGTGCTCGGTGTGTTGTGTGCGGTCGGCCGCCGGGTCGGGGCGTGGGTTGGCGAGCTCGCCGCGCGGCGCGGCGGCCCGCGGGCCGTGACAGCGTCGGCGCTCTGTACGTTAACCGCGCCGCTATTTCTGGCGCCGCCCGCCTTCGTTAACGGGGAGTCCGTTCTCGCCCGGAGCACGCGCCGCCCCTGCTGATGCCTTCGCGCACAGCCTCACGGTCGCCCAGTTCACACAGTGGTCACGTCATCTAATATTGGCGATCCAAAACGATATTTTTAGAATGATAAGATTCAATTGGGCCGATACTTTATCCTTGCTCATTGGTTATCGTTTTTTCCATGAGATAGATATACGCCTAATTTTTGAAAACGTTTTTTATTTGTTCATTCTATTATCCTTTTTATTTCAGCTAGATTTGAATCACGTCACAGCCTGACACTCATGACGCCGAGGCCCAGTAATCTTCCCAGACATACATGGTTGATATATTAATATATTATTCCTGCTGCTTTATATAGACTACAGTGGGAAAGATCTTCACCGGAAATGTTTAACGCTTCACTGTTCAACATTCCGCGTACCAAAAATTTTCTTAATTTTTTACAAAGCAAATTTCCGTTAATGAATAGATACAGTCGTTTGATCACATGTAAGTTTCATTGTATAGAACCATTTGACCCAATCTTCAGGGGCTAGAAATATTTCCATTTATACAAATAATCAAACGTATAAATCTCCGCACAGAAAAGCCCTGGAGATAGCTGTTGCCGCTATCCAATGTTGCGGTGGTCAAATTATTTCTTATTTATTCAATTAATTTAAGTGTAATATAGGCATAATTTCCACTCCACATTCGTATGTTAGGAAATCCAATTATTTTACCATTATACAAAATAATGTTTACACAAATTATATTTTACACGTTACAAACCTGTTCCAAGTATGAACAGATTTGGAAAATGTAAAACATAATATACCATTTTCTATGAAGCAAACACTTTAAATACATTAAAACATATTATAAACTGAACTTTCCTCTTTGTAAAACTCTTTCCTCTTTGCATTATGCTTCAACAATTATAACTGAGTTACAATTAAAAATCGTGTAGTATGTTTGATTTGAAAATATGGCGCATTTTATGTAAGAAAGCAGATTGAAAGAGTGCACTTTCGTAGTACCGTGATGTTCATTGAAGGTCGCATAAATATGAGGTACTGAGAACTGAGTCGATAACAACACTAAGGCGTAGGTATTGGCCACTGGAAAGAGCGCTGGAAGAAAACTCCACGGGGAAGCATTAAGTCTCGCAATTGATGTGAATACCTGTACCAATACACCTGTGATACTTTGTTGTTGCTCGAATTGTAGCATAAAAGTACAAATGTAGAGTCATTATTTTAAATGTTGTTTCTATAGAAATTCATTATTTCTTACTTGGATCACAATTCTCCTCCTCAAACTGTTTCTGCCTTGTATAGGCTGTTCAAGTACAATCTTCAAACGTTTTCTTGAGTTCCGTAATTTCTATGCCGTATTTTGATACTGAATTGAATTATGAATAAAGGAAGCAAGAAGTGTTTTTAACAATATTTGCTCACAAAACATATTTGCAGCCGTGTATTAGAATTTTTTTTATAAGCAAGCTACAGATTTTAATTCATAGTTTTTAATAAGAAACACTCTCCCATTGTTATCTACCAAATTTTAACAGTTGTCTGATTTTCGTATCAAACCACAGAATTGAAGAATGGGAATGATCACGTACCAGGTTCTGTGTGAGCAAGCGACTATTTATTTTATTTATTTACTTATTTACTTAATTTTCTTCAAAAAAGTAAGAAATGATCTCTATGTGATGTGTGAGGGTGAAATATAATCTTCGCAGGTTTTCTCGAGCTCCAGTGTTCCTATTCTTCTCTTTTAGTATTATAAATAAATGATCTATGCGCACGTTTTGTTGAGCTGTCCTTTTGCTTGTAGTGATAGTAGATATTAGGGTGAGGTTTTTTTAATCAAATCTACGTTCGTTTACCGTTACAAATAAGCTTTCTAAACTGAGAAACGAAAATGTCTAGTTTTTGAAATTTATTATTATTATTATTATTATTATTATTATTATTATTATTATTATTATTATTATTATTATTTTTCTACTTTCAACTATTATTAATTAAATTGTTGGGAAGGGATTCTGAAACTCAAGAAAGCGTGTGCAGATGATTTTCTCCCCTACATTTTTACTATTTTTGACTAAATAAATAAAGATACCAACGAGCAGCACCTGGTAGCATGTGAAAACTGGGAATTTTCGCTTTCGAATAACAAAATATGTACTTGCATCAGCACAGCTTGCGACTTGTGAACTAGATATTTGATTCTGATATATGAACATCACTTAACACATGACATGAATATGATATGTGAACTATATATTTGATTCATATTTCATTGCTGACAAGATAACTCCCGCTTCACGTCTTACTCCTCCCGCGACTAGCAAAAGGAGAGCTAAACAAACCGTGTGCATATCATCATGTCCGCGTATTGTAGCAAAATCCAGGCGCAGTAACAGAACTCCCGGTATCTATTCCCACTTTTTTCAAGATCGATTTGAACTACTATATGCTACTATAATTGTCATTGGTTTTTGAACTTTGGGGTTATATTTATTATTATTATTATTATTATTATTATTATTATTATTATTATTATTATTATTATTATTATTATTATTATTGTTGTTGTTGTTGTTTTCACTTTCATTCAACTGTCAACTATTTACCGTTAAAATGTGATGGGATTCTGACACCGCCCCAGCCGGGACAAGCTCTTAGCTCTCGACCGGTCTCCCGAAATATATGGTAGTGTAGTGCATGTTAGTGTAAGTGTGAGTGTAAGGGGAGAGGATAGGACAAGGAAGAGGAACGTCAGATCGCGCGCTGTCAGTGGCCCGTTTGGTAGGGTGCTGCTCCGGCATTCGTCTAGTGTTGATCGGAGAAACCACGGAAAACTACCGATCAGAGCAGCCGGCCTCTAGAATTCTCCTCCAGACAGCGACTGAATTCCACCTAGCTGAAAAGCTAGTGTCGAAAATGCTGTCGCAGTCAGAACTCGAACCTAGGACCTCCCGGTCAGAGGCACTGCAGTGACATCACTGAGCTACCGCTCCTGGTTGCGCAGATAATCTTCTCCCCCATACGTCATATACAGTTTTTCTCGTTTTTTACCAAATAATTCAAATCAACGGTAGAGGAACACGCTGTATACTGACAAACACAAATATCCATGGCCCTGGCGGGATTCGAACCCGCGACCCTTCAGGCACGAGACAGCCACGACCCTTCAATCTTAGCGACCTCGTCAATCCAGGCGGGCTATTCCACACTATGCATCACGCTTTTCCCCCAGCTCGCGTCGACTCTTTCGCCCCGGGCCTTGAAACCGCTCGTTCGTTACTCATCGCACCGCGAAGCGGATGTTCTCGCAACTGCGCCGCGACAGAGGCCCACCGCTTCTGGGTAGACTATGATTCGCACATCCTGCAAATCTGCTTGTTTGCTCTGTTGGAGAAGAATGCGACGTGGAAATCCCGCTCCACCCACGCGACGGCCTCAAGCTACCGTTCACAAAAACACATTCCCAGTAACGTGTTCCTCCACACGCCGCAGCGGACAGGCGCTGAAATCAAAATAAAAGATGTTTGTGTATTCGTCCAGATCGATCTCCCGGAATGACCATCCGACAGTTTGCGAGAAACAGTATGTGTTGACGCAGTACACGTATCCGCTCTTTTGATTAGCTAGAAAGGATTTCACCGAAGTAGCAAAGTTCCTCACGCGCGTGGTTTTCGTAGCTTCGCGAGGGGTTGTAACTCATCCCTTGTTTATGGCAAAGATAATGAAGCCATTTAGTAAACTACGAGCGTGATTAATGAAACCGCAAAGATGTAATGGAGTTTGCGAGGGATCAGTAGAGATCAGGGATAGACAAAGGAGGTCAAGATAATGAACTCTAGTGTTACTAACTAGACATGTTCCATACATTCCCTCATTCGACTTAAAATGGCGACATTATTGTACTGCCTCGCGTTATTGTGTAAGGATATGGTAAAACACCTCGTGTCACGCCTTTCTCTCCTTTAAATCACAACCTAAGTGAATTGCAAAGAAAAAATTAACATTTTCCATGTCATGTAGAATTATGTGTCATTATACCGCTATTAGGTTGTAAAACAAAATGCTCATCGGTCTAGTGTGCTACTGATCACGTAGTACTTCAGAAATTTATTTTTTCTATATTTTGTTGTTTTTTCTTCCCTTTTCAATGAAGAATTAGCCAGAAGTTCATAGAAATTCTCCATCGCATCTCAATGTCATTTCATTTGGTTAGAAAGCTATCAGTTATTTCAGTGAGTACTATTAGTTATTTCAGCCAACGTCAACGTACAAATCAATGCAGGTTCTCGGAAGTTCGTGGCGCGGCGCCGAGCAGTTCAACAATCCCCAAGCCAGAAGGCGCAGGGCAGTGCAATCACCTTGGCGACATCATCGGCCGAATTTCCCTTTCACCAAACGCCCTGGCTAAAACCCCTACGTTGAAATCATTCAAGGTACTGAACTCACATTTCGTCCAAAAGAATCAAACGAAGTGACATTTCGTCCAAAAGAATCAAACGAAACCAGCAATGTTCTCATTAGCAGCATCTTCATCAGGCAGATTAAAACATCTTCGATTTTTGAACGGGGCATACTTGTATTATGCGTGGAAGCGTAAGCCTTGCGAAATACACATCTTAGTAAACATTACTTTGCTGAGGGGGGTAAATCACTGTTCGTCAATTCGCACGGCGAACCGTTGTCTCAGCTTTCAAGAGCTTTAATAAGATTTCAAAAAGGCAGCAAAAATACGGAAATACTTTCCTCTACTACATTTTCAACTGTTATGAAAATTCTTCAGTAATAGAGATATTGACATCAAATACTGTTTTTTAATGAAACTATCTAATTTTCTCCGGTATGTATCTCTTGATTTGCCCTAAATCATTAATAAAATGAAATTATTTTCTAAAATTATGTTGTTGATAACAATCTAAATAATAACAAATTTCTAAAAGTTTCTTCTCAAACCGCCCGCAGAAACAGAGCGCCTAGGGGCCAAAAATCTCTGTTCGAAACTCTCTACGTCGCGGTCGTTTACAATCGGCATGCCACATATTTCTTTCGCGATTTTCAAACTTATTTCATAATTTATACTTGTGTACCGCGATGTCGATTGTCGTCTAGAGATCACAACATGCACTAGACACCTTAATCCCCGGCGTTCCGAACCAGTGAACGATTAAGGCCGTGGAAGTGTTTAGAAATCTAGCTGTACAGCGAACTCCCGAATCTGGTATTACGCCGAATTTTAAAACTCATTTGTGTTCATAATTATTAATCAATTAGCAACGTATGCCGTATAGCTGAATTTGTCCTCTCAAGATTTATCTGTTCCTCATTACATACACACTATAAAAATTATAGTGTTCCGTTTAAAAAACACGTTAGTCCGATATATTTTTAAAACAGTCTATCAAGAAACTAAATAATACAATTGATGAATCCCTAAGGTCTTAATTGTTTGGCGAAAACTTCATCTCAATAACGTTAACCGAGAAATATCACTAGATTGGAGTAGAGCGGTATCCAGAAAAGATAAACCTCCAAAACTGTTACATAATGCCAAAAAAATTGACGTTTAGTAGATCACAACGTAGAAAACATAACTTCAAGGGGACTGAAAGAAGGATTTTCAGAACGCACAATTTTTGAACAACCACCAGAATTGCTACTTCCCTTTGCAAATGTCAGTGCATTTGCTGCGTATTGTAACAAAAAAAAATTTTCCAATATACAATGTTAGTACAAACAATTCTCTTTTTTAATGTCTTAAACGAAATTCCAAAACGTTGCTCCGGATTCGATGGTACCGGATTCGGTGGTATAACGGTCAGCGTACAGAACTGTTGTATCCGAGTTTGCGGGCTCAAACCCGATCGAAGCCGTGGCCTTCCTTCGGAGGGGAAGTAAAGCCAGCTGTCCCATGTAGTAGATTAACTGCATGTAAAAGATCCTCAAGCTTAAAAGAAGCCTCTGAGCAAAATCGAGATCCGCCTGTTTCGTCGTCCAAGGTAATACCTCCTTTCTCCGCTAGGTGGTGAAAGAAGCATAGCGAAATTTGCGTGGTTAGACGGAAGAGCGGGCCTGATGGCCCGAGTCTCGCCACGTAAAATAAGGCATTAACTTAACTTGCTCTTAAAGTTAGACAGTGAGTGAGACATGATTCACCACGTGTCGGTGATTATTTTATACTCAATGCGTCATTAAGTTGATGTGCGACAAGCGCGGAGCCTGTTTGGCACGTGGCACGGGTGTGATGCACGAAAGGACATTGAAATACTCTATACGTATGAGAGATTGAGTAGGTCATGGTAACTATAATGTAACTAACTTAAATGTATAGAGGTGTACGTGGTCGCCAGATGGTGTTTACGAACGACGATGGGTCCTAAGCACTCACCCGAATTCAGTCGGTGGGGACAACGCCCCGTCTAAATCACGACTTTATGTCAAGAATCATTACTATTCATGTTAGATATTATAATGTACTATTTCGTTATAAAAGCAACTTATTCTGCATGCGACGTTTGAGGAGACGTTAACTTCAAGTTATTGAGCAGACTGAACAAGAGTACCATATCATTATTTTCTCTCAGTATACAGTGTAAGTTTAAGGGTACAAAATAGTGTAAGTGTTACTATGATCTATTAATAGAACGTTACTATAACGAGTCGCCTGAAATGAAGCCTGAATTATCGCCTGAAATAAGGAGGATGTTTCTTCAACGGAAAATCCCATAAGAGCATGTAAACACAATCTCAGGCGCGCCATACTCTCCCGAAGAGCTCAAGGAAAATCCGCTCTCGCCCACATCCTTCCACGAGTGTGGCCCCGCGCGCATTCCTAAGCCACAGCTGGTCCGCAGCTTCATTAACGAGCTCAGAGAACGCTGCTTTTCGGAACAACATTGTTTGCCTTTGGATGCTCGACTTACACTTAGTCCCATTGAGCGAGAAGGAAAATCCGCCTGGGCCGATACCCAGAGGGACCCTCTGAGTTTGCATTCCAATGGAACAGCAGTTTTGGTTGCCGACGGAGCAAACCACTGATCAATACGAGTATGTATTGGAAAAGAAAGCGAAATTCAATTGAATGCCGAGGATGCCATGATACTGAGAGTAGTGTAAAATGATCTGGTGGTAAAAGATTTTTAGCGTTCAAGCAACACAAATTAGTGTTCACACAACTAAAATCTAAGCGAAACAGAATGTGTCTAAAATGTATTTATTGCTATAAAGTGTGAGATGATGTTAGGGAATTCAATTTCCCATATTGGAGCGCTAAAATGTATATGGGATTTTTTTTGTTTATATTAGACCTCAGTCTCATGGCCACTTTATGTCCATTGATCTTCATCTTTTCTTACGTAAAGGCATTTATATAACGTTATGTAACTACGCTACATGCTATATGTATACTACGACTGATCATTGGAGTAAGCGAGATAAATAAGTTAACCCACGTGCAGTAGTGCACTGTCAAAGTAATGTGAAGGCATTTGAAGCTCATTTTATCAAAATATTCATTAGCCTAATCTTTCCAGGTAAATACACCACTTTCTGTATCTTTGATTAATTCCAAGACTATTGTGTTACGGGAGCGAAAAGTGAGAAGGGAACGTAAAGAGAAAGTGGTTAGAAATGCTCGGATGAGTCAATGAGATGTAGGAAGATATAGGAAGGGGCAGGAAGACGTCGGAAGGAGCTGGCAAGGAGAAAACCGACGCGCAAGAAGCAAATTGGGAAGGTAGAGAGAAAAAGCTTGAGGTGCGAAGAGGCGGGTGGATGCAAGGAGGTTAATGGAGGAGAATAGAAGTACAGCGGGGCAGAGAGGGACAGAGAAGCAGCGAGAGGCAGCAAAATGTCTGGTGGAAGCAGGGAGGAACGAGGAAGTTATCAAAACTCGGTAGACGTGGGGAGAGGCAAGAGACACACAGAGGAGTGTCGAGGGATAAGGGAAGAGAGAAGCGCGAAGGAGGAGCCGTGGGCCAGGAGAACGGGGAATGGTGGGGAGAGGCTGGGAGCAGCGGAAGAGGTAGGTAGGGGCAGAGAGAAATAGACCAACAGAAAAAGGGCAGGGAGAGAGTTTGGGAGGGGGTCAAGGAGGGGCAAGGAGATGATGGTTGGTTGGTTGTTAGTATAGTAAAGTGTAGTGCATTTTTTTCGACTGGAGGTGATTCCTGCTGGCTGGCGAGATCCGGCGCCGAACAACCGTCGGCTAGCGGGATCTCCCCAACCACCAGAGGGGTACCTCCCCACGCGCGACAAGCTCTAATCCCCGCCGACCGGTCTCCCGGCATATGTAGTAGTGTAGTGCATGTTAGTGTAAGTCTGTGAAAGCGGTGAGTCTGAAGATAGAACAAGGAAGAGGAAGGAAAGATCGCGCGCGGTCCGTGGTCCGTTTGTTAGGGTACTCCCCCCGACATTCGTCTGGTGTTGATCGGAGAACCCACGAAAAACTATCGAACAGCCTCTAACATTCTCTCCAGACAGCGACTGAATTCGACCTAGCTGACAAGGTCGTGTCACAAATCTTGCCACTGTCGGGAGTAGAATGCGATGACCTCCCGGTCAGAGGCGCTGCAGTGACATCAGTTGATGCACAGAGCCACCTGTCCCGGTGAGACGCAGGACAGGTTGTGAGGGGCAGTAGAGGCGGGAGGAGCAGGGAGCGGCGGTGGGTGGAGGCCAAAGGGCGCACGTGACAGGCGCAACAGGCGGGGCTCCCCGGCGCCGAATAATTCAACGTTCGTGCGTGTCCGGAGCGAAGCGGCCGGCGAGAGGTCTGCAAGCCGACGCCGCAAGCGTGGTGGCATGCGAGGAGGAGAGGAGAAGGCGAGAGACGGGGAGAAGGGCAGAGGAAGGGTGGGAGATTGGTTTGGTTTCGTTTTTTCGTGTTTCCGGGCGCGTCAACTGCTTCGGTCATTAGTCCCGTTAGTGTAGTGCATGTTTGTTTCTCGTGAGATGGCGGTGGTCTTCCCCAGCTGGATGGCCAGATCCGGCGCCGACCTACCGTCGGCTAGTGGGGTTTCCCCTAACCAGGACTCTCCGACCAGCGGGGCACCGCCCCAGCCGGGACAAGCTCTAAGCTCCCGACCGGTCTTCCGGAATATGTAGTAGTGTAGTACATGTTAGTGTAAGTGTGTGTGTGTGTGTAAGGGGAGAGGATAGGACAGGGAAGAGGAAGGACAGATCGCGCGCGGTCCGTGGCCCGTTTGTTAGGGTACTGCTCCGGCATTCGCCTGGTGTTGATCGGAGAAACCACGGAAAACTACCGATCAGAGCAGCCGGCCGCTAGAATTCTCCTCCAGGCAGCGACCGAATTCGCCCTAGCTGAAAAGCTAGTGTCGAAAATCCTGCCGCCGAGGGGAGTGGGAACCTAGTACCTTCCGGTCAGAGGCGCTGCAGTGACATCAGTTGATGCACTGAGCTACCGCACCCTTACGGGTGGGAGAGATGAGGTGATCAGGAGAGGGGAAAATTTGGAGAGAAAATGAGAGGGGAAGGTGTGGTGAAGGGAGGAGACGGGAAATGTGATGATGGGATGGGCGAGAGTTGGTGAAGTGGGGACTGCTAATAGCTGGTAATAGGTGAGTAGGGGGAACGAAACTGTGGAGAGAGTTTAGACGGGGAACGGAGCGACGATAGGCGGGAAAAATAAAGACGCAAAGAAGAGATAGGGTGATAAGAGGACGGACGAGGGAAGGGAATATTATCTTCTTTTTAGCAATGAACCATTTTGTTTTCATTTTGTCTCGGAGGTATTCTCAGAATTGGCCAAACGAGTTCTTTTCGCAGTTTAGTACCATCGCAACCGCTTTAGGGTCACTCATGTCTATTTTTGTAGAAAATTATATGCTTCAGAGAAAGCGTTAGGCTTTACGTATTACGCTTAACTTCTGGTACTAGAAGAGGAATTCGCTCTAAAGACATTCGTTCATCACACGATAATAAACACATTTTTTGCGTTTCGAATTCCTGTTACTGTAAGAGTATATGAACTCGTCTTGAGAACTGAGGTAGGAGAATGAGTATTTATTTGCGGATGCGTCAATTCAGGTCGTTAGTTTTGTAAGTGTAGTACATGTTATATCCAAAATGTATATGTTATATGTGACGATGTGAAACCCGGCGCAGGGTTTCCCCTCCAGGTATCTCCCCGTTCCAAACGCGACGTTCTTTGTTCCGGACGGGTCTCCCAATATCCGCGGAAATTTAGAGTATGAAAAGAGAGGAGGTGACCAGGATGGAGAAAGTTTGTGGTACATTAGACTACTTAATTCGCCTCTGGTAGCTCAACAAGGAACAATTATTTATCAATATTAATTACATTTTCACGAAGACTACGTTTAGGGTGAAGATTGAAAAAAATTACAATAATTTACAACGATTAACACAAATATAATGAACTGTAAGAACGAATAATAATATTCTATCGTTATAATCAACAGTAAAAGCTACAGATTAATAAAACTCAGCATACAATCTCTTTGTATCATTTTGTTTTGGTGAAAGCAGAATAAAGTTCAAAAGAATTGGAATGATTTGAAGTATTTTTGTGGAAATCGGTCAGAATTCGTAAACACTGTGCGTCTCTATATCACTTTACACAAGATATTGGGCAATCGTTCGATAAAACAGAACCCGTAAAAGCCTCAAAACACACAGATAATTCGTCTCTGATTCGTTGGACAAGGAAAAGAATCCTGAACCTTATTGGCTCATACTTCATGGAGTAGTGGCCTTCATTCACATCGTACGTAATGTGAACAGAAATGGATTCCTGGAAATCGGTAAGAAATGGCGCAAACAGCCCGTCTGAGGGCGAGGACGAGGGCGAGGGCGAATGTGAGGGCGAGGGCGTGGCGGATTCGCCTGAGTCGCAGACGCCGCCTGTTAGCACTGCCATTACGGGCCATTGCTTTTCAAGTAGGGCCGTCGGGAGAGACGTCGCCAGTCGCCGCCACGCGCTCGATTCTCTCGAAATTCCGCCGCAGGAAACATCGATTCCCGATGGCGGTCGCGGCGCCGCAGACACACAGTGGGCGAACCCGTGTTGTTCTCGGTCCAAATTCCCATTATGTTTATGACAGATTCATTGAGAACTGCACTCACATTCAATAATCAGTTTTTATGACCGTCACAAGCAATGTGGTTATTTGTCTTCCAGGAAGAACACTTCGTGTTTGCCTCACAAATATAGTTTGAATAAGGGAGGAAATAATGTATACAAAAGTAGATTATATGACCCGTTGATTATTCTGTTTCCGGTGCGTCATCTAATACGATTATTTGTCACGTAAGTGTAATGCTTTTTATCACGGGAGGTGGCTGTGTCTTTCCCGAGTTGGATGGCGAGATCCGGCGGCGGCGAGACGCCTTGCGGGGGCATCCCCAACCAGCTGTCTTTTACCGTCCCAACGGGGACCACCTCTAAGCTTCCGACTGATCTCTCGATGTGTGATATTACGGTGCATGTAAGTGTAAGAGTAAATGTGTTTAAGGGATGAGGTCAGGACAATGAAGAGGAACAAAAGATTGTGCACGGTCCGTGGCCCATTTGTAAGGGTTCTCCTCCGGCATTCGCCTAATGTGGATCGCAGAAATCACGGAAAACTACCGATCAGAATAGCCGGCCACTAAAACTCTCCTTCAGACATCGGCTCCATTGAACCTCCTCTGAAATCAGTGTCGGAAATTCTGCCGTAGTCAGGACTCGGACCCTTGAACCTCCCGGTCAAAAGCACTGCAGTGAAATCAGTTCAAGTCCTGGATCACCTACGCCGTTAGATTGCAGGATTAATCACTTAGTGCAATACACGTGAACGGTACAAGATTCCCTTCGAGCTTGGAATATTACCATTGTCTTCCCTGTTCATTTATATAATATGAATAATATAATATGAATAAGTTTTTTAGGGACCATCCATAAATTACGTAAGATCTTCACATACAGTTCTTTGCCGATATTGACGTTAAATAAATCTAAATAAGTTGTCGAATTTTTTCTATCTGAGATATTGGTTTAAACCTTGTCTATAAACATATTTTAACAATAAACACAAGGGGTAGGGAATATGCCATGGCAAACTTTTTTTTCTGATAATACGTGCACGGGTGGGAAATGAGCAGTATACACAGAAACTCTCCTACCCATCTCGCAACTGGTCGGTATGGAAAGTCCAATATTATTTCCACGAGTTTGCACTAATTCTTTGTGACATTCTCGGGCATTCATCCCTTGGATGACAGCTATCTTGGTAAATGAGCGCTGCTCAATCAAGGATCCATTTATCTCACATGGGGGTAGTCGAAAAACTAAACTTCCCATTGCTCTCTGCTAATAGAGACACTCACAGAGCCATCTGTTGTTGGAAACACCATTAGCACAACATTTCTTTCACGCGACAAATCGAGTTTCTTGATCCAATAACATTTATTTTGGAAACAATATAGTTTTTATGACTTCTCCCCCAACTCCTGTATTTTTTCGGGGCTCGTGCATGAAAATTTGTACCGGGATTCACTGTTTATTGATTGGAAAGTGCTTTACGTTCGCGTACCACAAATAAGCCACAGCCATATTAAACACCTGAGGACTGCAAAGTAAACAAACATTGGGGTACCACACCGTAGTGACAAAAAAAATTCAACTCTGTATCATCAATGAAGCGTGAGCAGATACAACACTAAATACGTTTAATTATTTAATTTTGTTTCTTTATGTTATAAACCTTTCCTTGTCAAAAGGGGATATAAGCTACTAACCTAAATCGTAAATTCAATATACAAAGTAGGGTAGGTGGCCGTAAATATTTGAAATATTAGATATTCACTAAACGCATAACGTTATGGTTTATGGAATTTATACTGTGTGCCACTGCAGCGCTTCTGACGGTTTTGAACTGGACCCTGGAACTAATTTGAAATATTGCATACTTATCAGACGCTGAATTTAATATTTTTTAAATACTTGTAACAACACATTTCATTGGGAAGCGCCGTTTCAGAGTTATAAGCCAAAAATCTAAAATTTCCTGATTTTATGTCCTCGCGTTACCTCCAGCGTGCAAACCGAACACATTTTTGACGTCGAATGGAGCGATCAAATCTATTTCCCATATTCCGTTTTTCTAAACAACTGTCTCCAAGGAGTAATATAATTTCACCGGAATTTGGTGTCCTAGTGAGGGTATGTATTCCACTTCGTAAACCAATTTATTAGGTAGGCGAGAAGAAAACATTCAAATTATTCAAATTATCGTTTCCATGTTGTCGCGGCAGGAAGTATTATTCCGAAGGACAACTGGATAGGAGTCAAAATTTATTGCCTTTTTATCGTTGAAAATAGATTTTATTACATGGGAGCTTTTTCTTTTTTTTTTTCAATTTTAAGTAGTATATGACTTAGTGTAGGGATCACAGAATTTTGAAAATGTGCACACAATTCACTTTTCCCCATAACACGTCATACGCATACTGTTTTGTTTTTTTTTTACGTAAAATAAATAAATAAACCGCACGAGACTTGGACGAGCTCACTGCACGGCACCCACTGTACGATGGCCGGCATGCTAGCCGTTCGGCCTAAGGGCGGCGGCGGCGGCGGCGGCGGCTGGCAGGGCGTCGGGCACGGGCGTGCGTTCGCGGGCGCCAGCGGCTGAAATTGGGATAAAAATAGGCACAGCCACCAGTTGGTACACGCGGTGGCGGGGGACCCGTGGCCAGGGGCACGGGGAGGGGAGGTGGCGCCCGGCCGACCGGTCACGAGCGGGTGGGAAGGGGGCGAGGAGGGGAGGGAGCGAGAGAGGGGGAAGAGGCCGCTGCACGCGAGGCCGACGCGCTGCTCGTCTTCGCGGAAGCTAAGTGGATCCAAGACTTCGCCAGGGTCACAGGCCGCGGGTATTCGCCACATGGTTTCAGATATAGTATTCCTCTGGTTTGTGTTATAGGTTGAACAAGATTTCTTCCCCCCTTCCCTCGCTTTTTTGTTCTCTTCAAGAGATTTCTATTCTCGTGTTACCTGTGCTCCGTTCTAACCTCGAATGCCCTGTGTGGTGTGGACTACGAGTTTTAACGGTTGAATTTTGTGTGGAGGGATTCTGAATGAAATTGTTTTTCACTGGTTTGAGGTTTTCAACTTGCATGAATTTCAAATCACTGCGTAAGTTTCGAAAATCCTGTGACATGACATGGCTTGGAAACATTCCAGATTTTGCGTTTCTTTGTTTGTTTAGAAGATTGTCACTTTCGTGAAATGTTCTACTTGATCTTGCTCGTTTTTTCGTTATCCCAAAGTGTTTCTATAGTGAAAACTTGCATATGTGACTTAGTCTCTCATTCTGACCGTATGATTTAAAACGGCGACTCATTTGCGACTCATCGTAGAGAACAAATAATTCTAAATATTGAGTGCTAAGTCTCGTAATGAAATGTCAAAATTTTAGAGTTTGAATATGAAATCCATATGCGTGAGAAGACAAACTAGTAAAGCTACAGTAGCGTATACTGGCTGGTGTTATTTGTAACTTTTCCAATTTTCGAAAATTCATATAGTTAACTGAAAATGTTACCTGCGCCATTTTAAAACATCCTTTTCTCTACCCGCAGGACAAAGAATTAAGGAGGAATATTGGAGCGGTTTTTTGAAAAAGAACGTAAATTGCCTTTTTTTTAGTTATTTAACGTCTTATTAACATCTACGCCATTAGCGATCACTATTGGAGTTACGGTATGGTAACTATGAAGATGAAATGATAATAACAAGGGGTGAAAGGACTAACACAAATACAACCATGCCCGAGGCGGCACTCGAACCCGCGACCATTCGGTTCGAGATCGCTACGGCACTACTGCCTCAGCAATCTCGGCCACCGGATCAGCTGTAAATTGCCTTTATATCAAGCGAAAATTAAGCAAAACCTCTCTGTTTTTCAAAAACACGTGCATGAATTTTTTTTAAAGATCTAGTTTTTAGAACAGATTTCATTAAGATCCTAGTAATGCTAAAGAATCACGTAGTTTCTCGCATTATTGGTAACTGCTGAACAAAATTATTATTAGGGCCGGACAAAACGCATGCTGTTATCGATTGTTTCGCTGGCTTGCTTTCCAGTCTCAGAGGGCGCTCGCACTCCTGTTGCTCCTCCTCCTCCTGTGAAATCTATACCAGAGTTGTGCCGTAGACTATTTTTTACGTCTACGGGTGTTTTCACACGTAATCTACATGTATTCTACATGATACTTTTTACATGTAGACTACGTAGACAACGTAATCTGTGTAGAATGTTTTTTTCCTCATCGTATAATACAAACAGTTTATAAAAAGTATTAATAGTAGAAGTATGTTGAATTGTAAAATTAAAAATTTTATATTCGATTCAGTAAGTCAAACAAAATATACCACTCCTGATGAAGAAACGACAACCTAGGTAACCATCTCAGGAAACCAGGAACTTGTTTCAACTTGCACATCAGACCACTCTGCATTCGACTCTTTCCCTCCAAGTGGAGTGTCACCAACTCGGTGCGCAAAAATATTGTGCAGATCCCTGATCATGTCGCCAACCTCTTTGCCCCCGGCAAGAGAGACGGACCCGATAAGAATTTCACAGGAGAGGAAGGCAATTCCAGAGAAGACTATTACCCGCCCCATAAGTATTTTTGAAGCAAAACTATGTTAACATGAAATTTAAAAAAAGGTTATTCATAATGGTAGAACTCCTTTGGATGTGATCCAGTCAATATATAGAATAGCTTTCGATAAATTGAGTATAAATAATTATACCCAATTTATTAATAATTAATTATTATAAATAAATTTTGGTGTTGGGGAGGAAAACTTGGACCTCGTAGATTCGCCTCTGCTCCACAGAAAAACGACAAATTACCGTTGTCTACGCAAAGTAGGTTGTCTACGCGTTGTTTACGTGTACACGTAGACTACGATTATTTATGCGTAGACGCACAAATATACGTAGGTCTCTGTCCATCCAGTCTCTTATTTTCAGGTGTTCTTGGCAGCATCGGCGGAACGTACTCCTGTGGTAGTTTCGGCCTTTTCCCCTTGTAATAATCACCACGAGCTTTCTTAAAAAGACGAAAATTATTTAATACTTAATTTTAATTAACTTTCATAATAAACCAGTTGTATTGAAACCGCATACAGTTTCTCGCATTATTTGTAACGTAACTTAAAATTTTCTCGGAAACTTCGCACGTTTTCAAAACACATTACATTATTATTTGATACTGATGTACAGATTTTAATTAAGAAAAAAATTAAATTTGTAGGAATTGTAGGAAATAAGTTTATATTTTGCAAATAATTATTTCTTAAAATATTGAGACCTCACCGAGGGAAAATCGGACCTACGTCAATTTTTAGAACGTCTTTTGCGCTGAGGAATAAATTTAAAGAGAAATGTGGAACACTTTTTAGAAAATAATTGTTTTATCATGTTTATATTTCGTGGAAAATAACGCGGGATTACATATTCAAAAAATTGTTTATCAACTTATTTAAAGATGTCTTAGAAGAACATATTTCATTAAGGAAAAACTCTATCATTAATATTGTACTTTTTCAATGTTGATTTTTTGCAATTTTCGAAAATACAGAGATTGTCGAAAATGTAATCAGTACCATGTCCTTTCTTAGGAAACAATGTAAACAAATAATTTGAGGTTTCTTATCAGAAAATAATTGTTTAAACATTTCCTATATTTGATGCAAACTTTCTCTAAAACTACTAATATTATTAAAAAATCGTCTACTATCTTATTTTAAGATCAGTCGTTGAAAAATCCATTCAATTAAGGCTAAAAAGCTCTATTTCAAGTAATGTATTTGCAGGAAGACACCGAAAAACCTTTGGTTGAGGAGGTATCCGCTGGTGGAAGATACCTGGTTAAGAAAACCCTCGTCGGTAGGTCGGCGCCGGTCCCATCGTCCAGCGGCTGAAGATCACCGCCACCTCCTGAGGAAAACAAACACTGTACAACACTACACTACACTTACGAGACTAAAGACCTTAACAGTTGACGCACCCGAAATCACTTATCAATCAATTGGTATTTTTGAAACTCGTTTACCGTATTTGAATATATTTTAATCTTTGCACCACGAAAATTTGCTGCATTAGAACATCTGTGTATTTAGTGCAAATTCGCAGCTCGTGTTGGAAAACATTCTGGGTTTTTTATCTTGTAAGTTTGAGCAGCGTATAATAATATCAACTAATCTTTGTATCATGACAAAGTGTCCACCAAAAAAGAATACATTCTTCATTGTTCAGATGAAAATTAGATTTACCATATCAAAATATCCTCTAATCTTTGTACCGTGAAAGTGCGTCCACCGTATTACCACGTCGAGTCTTTGTATCATGTAAATTCTCAGCTCATGTTAGAACAGCCTCTGGTCTTTGTATTCGGTAAATTCGAGCAGCATATTGGAATACCGTCTAGTCTTCGCATCATGGTAAAGTGGCCGTCCTACCACGTCAGTCTGTAACAGTGGAGGCGCGCAAAGGCGGGTCCGTGGGAAGTGCAGCCACATGGCCAGCCATCGACGGCGACCATATTCCGCCCTCGTATTTCTTCATAACCAACGTTGCGCATCCAATTAATCGGGCCGCCTCCGGTTTAATTGGAAAGCGCGTGGTTCAACGCCCACGCGGCGGTTGGGCCAGAGGAAGGGCGGGAGGGGAGGGAGGTGCCGGACGTTGATAGAGAGGCAGCCGAGGGCACAGCACGGTGTCTAGGACCTGAAGGTTCCCATACGGTGATCGGATTTACGTCACATCCGCACATTGGACGACCAGTAGCATAGCAGCCTGCACACCTTTCTTCTTCTTTTTCTTCTTCTTCTTCTTCTTCTTCTTCTTCTTCTTCTTCTTCTTCTTCTTCTTCTTCTTCTTCTTCATCATCATCATCATCATCATCATCATCATCATTATTATTATTATTATTATTATTATTATTATTATTATTATTATTATGATTATTACCAATATTCACACTTTCTCTGCTTTAGCAAGAAAATATATCACCTGTCCAATTGATGTTATAGGACTAGGCTCGGACTGCGTAGGAAGGAAATTCATCCTGACCTACATGAATGTCACGCATTTAGGAATTTCCTGAGAATATGACATGTTTGAGGAAGAGTGGTTTTCTGGGCTTCGTCAAAGATATTTTTGATATCTAAATTTTCCAGATTTCTTTGAAAGTTCCTGGTGACGACTTCAACCATAAGGAAATAACCATAAGGAAATGGGAGATTTCATGCAACTTCCAAATGTTTTTTAATTCAATTGCCAAGTTCTCATATTTTCTGAATTTTTCTGCTTCGGATTTCCGCAGGTTGTGAGTCAAAGGCACCGCAACATCGATTATAGAGGCTGTACTGGGAGATGTCCGGGTTCTACCGTTTCTTCCGTTTTCATCCACCATTGCTCCAAGTTATTTAAACATGACCACATATTTACTACCACATTTAAGACATTGGTTCTGAAATTGAATTTCAATTGCACAGTCTGAATACACCTAGTGGCCACTTTTAAAAATCGGTCTTTTATAAGGCCTCTTAGCAGTCATGCAACGCGTGAATGATTATGGACTTTTCTGAATAGAGATGCATAATGTTTAATGTGGGAGGGTTGCCATAATTTTGGGAGGGTTTTCATATTTCGGAAGTTGCTACCTGGACGTGAATGTAACATTTTAGCAGTTTCCCACATTAGGCATTTGGCGAGTCGGGAATGACTGTTCACTGAGTCCCAAGTAGCCGCGGTGCTCGATCAAATGTTTGCTTCCTTTGATGTGACAAAAGACCTACATACTACGGGTGCGGCGAGCACCGAATGTATGGCGCTCGAAAAGTAGCGAGCAATCCGCCCTGAGCATTTCGAGATGAGATAACGAGGATGTTAGGGATTTGAGTTCTACGTAAGGCATGGGTGTTTTCACCATGTGAAATTTGAGATGAAAGGCTTTTCATGCCAACACGTATAGCATCTTAACCATCATCCTTCTCATTCATCGCTCGGCACCGTTCATTCTTCCCATCAGCCATTCAGTGGACGTCAAAGGCTAACCATACCCTCGTGGGCACGGAGCCCAAATAGTATTCCGTTTAAGTTGCATCAGATACAGAATGGGGAAATATAACACAAACATATTTTGTTTTGCGGACAATGTAATATTGGTAGCCGAAAATGAAGTGACATACAACGCTTCTCCATGAATGTAATAAACTCCACAGAAACTATAATTTGACTATTACCATCGAAAAAAATTAAAAGTATGACAATCGGGAAAGATCCTATTCGACGTAAGTTCGTGGTAAATGATCAACCAATGGAGCAAGTGTTAGAAACACAATACTTGGGAAATAACAAGTCATGAAAGGAAACTGAATTTCCGGCAGCTTAAATTAATCAGTGTGGTACAACAAAAATTTGAGACTATACTCCAAACTAAGAATATATAAATCAATAGTTAGACCGGTTTTAGCATTTGCAGTAGAGACACGAGGTGAAACAAAAAGTATGCAACGGTAGCCAGAAGTGGCAGAAATGTGTATGTTGAGGAAAATTTTAAACAGAATGTTCTTGGATAGAGAAAGAAACGATATCATTGTGGAATTAGTCCCATTTCCGAACGGATAATATCACGCAGGAGAGGATGGAATCAACACGTTGATATAATAATGAAGGTAGAATTACAAGGATCTCGAGAGACAATAGACTATGAGAAGAAGATATCCCGGACGACGGAGACGACGATGGCACGAATATTTTTAAATCCAAGGAATGCAACAGGCATATGGCCTACTACGAAGTAGAAGAAGGAGTTGCATCAGAAAGTCTGATCGCGGTGTGGTGAGGCGAGGCAAAGGCGAGGCAGACCCAGAGGCGGTCAGGGGTGGGGTGAGGCGCTTACGGTACGAGGTGCGGAAGGTTGGGGCGGATGGCCAGATGCGGGGGTGTCGGGTTGGGGCCGGGGGCCGGGGGGGTTGGGACGAGACGGAACGTGACGCTGTGTGGCGGTGTGAGGCGGTGTGTGGCGAGGTGTGCCGGGGTGGGAAGGGTTGTGACGGGGTGTGGCGGGTGTGATGGGACGTGACGAGGTGTGTTGGTGTCAAAATATGTCGCGGTGTATTTGAGTGTGACGGGTATGTTAAATGTGTAGGGAGTGCAGAGGGAGCGGGCGGCACGGAGCGGTCGCGCAGGGAGAGCGGAATATGCCACTTACATAAAGCTTCGTTCGCGTGCGTGATTCAAACGACGCAAAAATACCGGCGCGCCGGCCCCTGCTAATCCTCTGGGAGCAGCGTCGTCCTTCGGAGCCCCGCCTCCCTCCCCTGCTGTCCTCTGCAGGGAGACGCGTACCTTACCCGCCAGGTCACTCGCTCGCGGAAAATTTTGCTTTTCATGGCGCATTACAAGTGATACTTTCATTTCAAGTATCCATACAGGAATATTTTTACATTCTTCAATATCGACCCTGATACTCCGGTTTTCGTATAAATGCCGCAGTATTACCGATTCTTCAGTTCCATTGCCTAAAGCAACAATATACAGTACAAATTTGAACACTGGTAACATACGCGAAATTGTAGATGTAGAATGGTACCTTTATCCTTCTGGATAACAATGTAAAAATTGCGATATATTTATAAATTTTCCATTATACACGTTTATGTCGACGAACCGGTCAGAGCAATCAAAAAGCTGCCGTGTCCATTTCGATATTGAATAATGTGTATTATCTAGAACTACTACTATCTAGATCTACTACTATGTGTACTATCACTGAATAATGTGTCTATTGATTCGAAAACTGAAGTCATTATAAAAACGTTTGCTTACAATACACAGGATGGTCTAAAAAGGCATATACCGGTCTATATTGTTGTAATCGACATCAGATTTTGGAGGGAAAAAAATGTCCAAATTGTGTTTCTGATATTATTGAGTGTGGTATACATCATGACTAGGGCTGTTCTCTTTATTGGTTTCCTTTTCATTGCAAAGCATGCCCATTCGTGGGACGACGTAGGATTCGAGGTTAAATGTAAGATTTTATAGTCCATGCTTGACGACGTGCGTTTCACATTGTCTAAAAAATTTATGTATATTTTTGCTGTGTTGCACACTATACTACTTGTAAAGTTTTGAATGGTGGAACAAGATATAGTGAAGCACTATGGACTTATACAACATTTTCGTCAGGAAATTAAGTCGAAAACTTCACTTTTGCATCTCTCTATTTACATAGTATAGGAAAAGGTATAAATCATAAAAATAAAATATAAAGTCAAGTTTCCTCGGACAACTTAGAGAAAATAATAGTCCTCTCTTTCAAATGTGTCAACGGCTGTCTACCATACTTTGTTGCGGACGCAGAACACACTGAAATACTCTGCAAAGTTGCCAAACCACAGAAAATAAAATACTGTTTCTGAAATTGCTTTTACCTTTTCTATATTTATTTGCAACACTAACATTTCAAATAAATTTTATGTGCAATTGTACATTCTGCACGAACGTGACGGATGAATTCACTTTTGTAAATCCTCCCATTATCATTTTATAGTTATCCATAAACTGAATACTCTTTCATATTGCTACCAACATCTTTTTAATTCTTCACTTCTCCGGTGCTCACCTTCATTATTCCCTCCTCCTTCTCCCTCCATGCATCTCTTCAGTGCATGTTTCCAAGTTCCTCTTTCACCCTACAAATTCTCGTCAATCTTTCTGCTCTCTTTACTCAATATATGTTACCTTTTCCTTTTTTCTCTTTTCTCTTCTCAGTTCTTTCTCAGCCAACCCACTATTATTTTTTTTTCCCTTTCCTCTTCCCAAACATATGTTTTCTCTTTTCTTTCCTTTAATATCCTTCCCATTATCTCCTTTTTCCAATCTCTCTTCATACTTTATTGCTCCTTCCCTGCCTTTAATCTCATCTCCTAATCAGTTTCCTTCCTCGAAATATTCCCCAGAATGGATGCATCCAACCTTATCATCCATCGTATAAATTTTGCCTGGATTCCATTTTGTTTCTATCTCCAATCCTAAATTTCAGATCTCCTCATCGAGATAGAACCCACGAAGCTATCAAAAACCATGCACCCGCTGTCCTTCACTCCTGAAGTTTATGAATTCAAATATTGCCACAAAACGATTTTTATTTTATATTCAAAACACATTTCAAAAATTTATTTGCAGCATTGGATATTATACTTCAAGTGAGAACTAATCACTGAACATATCTAATCTAAAATAGCTAATAAGGCAGTTTGTTCCTGAAAATAATGAAATATAGATCGTAAATCCAATATATTTTGCTATTTCATTTTTAAAACTGTATTAAGTTGACGAGAGTTGTTTTATTGCTATTCAAGTAATAATCTAATGATACTTTGCTGACTCATGTAGCACATAACACGGTTCCATTGAACACAGAGGTTTTATGTCCAATTACATCCGACACGGACAGAAGAGTATCACAACATTTTGATTGATTGATCGTTATATAATTGGAATAATGCACGTTGTAGTTGCGCTTCTTCCATGTGAATTAATTACAGAGATGCATTTGTGGAAATCTAAACAATGAAATAGTTATTAGTTCTAACATGTATCCCTGTTAATTTGTCCGTTATCTAATAGAGTTGGTTTAACACGAATTACATGAATGATTTATATTGCAGTATAAACCCCGTGATAAGAGAAAGGTTAGAATACACTTTGTGTCTTATAGGAAGGAAACCAGCATAGGTGCCTCAGGTCATCAATTGATATCACTGCAGAGCCTCTAAACGGGTGGTCCTTGGGTTCGAGTCCCGACAGTGCCATTATTTGCAACATCAGGCGAATGCCAGAGCAGTTCCCTAGCAAACGGGCCACGGTCCGCGCGCTTTCCTTCCTCTTCCTTGTCCTATCTTCACCCTTACATACGATAGACACATACTTTCACACATTACTACAATACCACACGTGGCGGAAGATCAGTCGAGGTCTTAAAGTTTGCCCCGGATGAAAGGGTGCACCACTGGTCGGAGATATCTGGTGGGGCAATTCTCAGCAAGCTGATAGGCAGGTCGGCGCTGGATTTCACCATCCATCGGGAGGAGCTCACTACCATAAAAACATGCATTACACGCGCCCGGAACCACTAATCAATCAATCAATCGATCAATAGACGGGAACACTAAGAAGAGATTGTTAATGATTGATTGAATCTTCACCTAATGTTATCTCATGGTCTAACTGTTCTCGACTTGACGTTTATTGTGGTATTTCTGATATTGACATGAACATCGTTTCTGAGCTATCCAATTGAAATTTTTAATAAATCGTTGAGACGTCATTATCACCACAATGGCACAAAGCTCAGAACAAATTTTGCTAATTGTACAAATTGTGCAACCAATGCGTCAAGATGAACCTTTCGCCTTATCAATAGCTTCCTAGTTCGTATCTTCTCTGAATTCGATGAGGACATTAACTTGAGCACTCCATGTCACGTCTGAACACCTTTCACAAAACACAGGGAAAGCAGGTGCAGATTTTACCATTTCACAAACGAGCTAGTTCTGGAAAATTATTTAGCGTATGAGCGCTTCTTCCCCTGTATTTGAAAAGGATACTTCACAGTAGAAACGCAAAATCAGTCGACACTCTGCTTGATAATATTTGTCGTTTCGACTTCCGGCTCTTACTCCTGGAAATTAAATCCTCTGCGACCGTCTGCCTAGTACAAACAAAATCTTATTAGCTATTCACGTACCGTACGGGAAAAATGTCCATACTTTTCTAATACATACAAGTCTTTTAATTTGGATTCTAGAACAAGCGTGTTCCTTTATAACGGGGATTTAATTAAATATCTGTTATTAATATTTTTTTAGATTGTTTTCTTTGAATTCCCTTTCTGACAGTCGAGGAAGAGTCTGGAATTTCTAGTCGTCTTCTATTATTTGAACCACATCTATTTAAAGCAACATTTTATATTGAAATGTGAAATCAATACCGTTTATGACACGACCGACGGAACAATACTGTGAATTACAGTAATTAATGGTTAAAACATTTCATACTTAAAATTTGATATATTATAATTCTTTAATTCTTCCAATTGCAGAACTAAATGGCTACACTGATATTAAAGTATTTAAATCAACGGTGAATTTCCATTATAGCCAAGATTGTACGCCTATTGTTTTAATTTTGAAGTTGTTGGTCTTAGGACAAAGTAAAAACATGCATTAATGACATATTACGAAGTCGCATATTTCATAATTAATTTACTTCATATTTTACATTGTGGGTTAAATTATACTCACAGGTTTAAGCATTTTTCTCAATTATATTTTTCACACAATTAAAAAGAACCAGAAAAATCCATTTCAGAACAAACCGCGCCAACCTTTCTACTTTCCTGAAAGGACTCGTCACATTTGTTCTCAGACAACCGTGCAACAGACTTCACAAGTACACGGCTATGATGTGCGTAGGAAACTTCTAGGAAGATACAGATAAGACTCCAAGTCAGAAGTTGCTCCCGGGAGGATGGAGCTGTTGCAGCGCGTGGGACGTGGGACGTGAGGCAGCGCGAAACTTCCATCATCCCGGGGAAGCGCGTTTGCGAAAGCAGGGCCGGCGCGGCGCCGGGGGTGTTAATGAAAGATCGCGACGACCCTGTAAACCGCGTCCTGACAGCCCGCCTGATCCTGCCAGCTCCCGATCCCTGTATGAATTACTGGCGCCGCTGGGCGCGGCAAACGACCTCCCCCTCTCCCTTCCCCCCTTCCGCCGCCCCCGCGCGAGGATTAAAACGCGCGGCGAAGGGCGGCGTGGGGCGGGGTGGGGTGGGACGCGGAGCGGCGCGGGGAAAAGGGGGCGGGTCTCTCGCTGAGCTATATCCACATTTACTTTATTCGAGGAACAGCGCTATGCTTTTAAGGACGTTACTGCGGCGCGAAGAGGCGCCGTGCTGGGGACGGCGCGGGTCGCGGCGCAGGAGGGGACGGTGAGGACGGCAGGGACGGCGAGGGCGGACGGCGGAGGGGATGCGAGTGGACGTGACGAGCGCAAGATCGAGGGAGGGATGAAACAATAGGTCGCAACGGCGAGATATCAAGTAGTATGTACGAATGTATGCATGTACGTGTGAATGTTTGTAGTAATTTAAGGATCAGGACAAATCAACCTTCACGTCCCAATACTGCCCTGCCGTCACTACATCTTGCAAGTCGCCATATCAGGTGGGATCTCGGGCTAGTGCCCCCTCCCCCTTCCTGTACATTATCCATTCTACGAAGTGCCAGTTTAGGACCAAGCACCTTATTGGCTTTCGGAGATAGCCTTTAGGCCCATCATCTTTCTGTTTGGGGATTGAGGGGACTGCTGAAGTATCCCCATGAGGCCATTTCAGCTAAGCTAGCCGATATTGGATAGTGGGTATCTGTCTGGAGTGGATATCAGAGCTTATAAGATAATGTATGATTTCTGAGTTTGCCTCTCCATTCTACAACACAAGGAGAATCAAGAACGGCACCGTCCAAATGAAAAGCATTCATGTATATTGTGAGTATGTAGATGTAGTAGATTGTGGTAGATGGAATCGGAGGGAATGAAGACCATGAAAGACGACGAAACTTAACCGGAACGACACGTTGCAGAAGAGTACCCGGGAGTAAGGAAATGTCACTTGGAAAGCAAACAAACAAGTGACATAGCTGTTAGACCACACCGACGGGATTCAGAGAAAACTGTCGCAGAGAAGAGAAAAGAAGAGTAAAGAGATTAAGTAAGAGTAAAACATTTGGAAAAGACGAAGTAATGCAAGGAAAAAAGAAACAGGGAATAAGAGAGAAACCATCGAAAGAGAGAATTAAAAGAGAATAAAATAATGACTACAAGGAATCGAGAAAACCGCGCATTACGAGAGAAGACAAAAAAGATTGGACGACGTAAAATGCTCCGTAAAACAAAAGCACAGACGAACATGGCAACCAGGTAAAGTACGTAATATTGAGCTAAACGCGTAAAAAGTATGACAAAAACAAGAGCAGACAATGCGTGGCCCAGTAGCGACTAGTGCGCGCGGAACTGCACGCTAAGCAAGACAAATGTCCATATTGCGCGGCTGGCCCCAGAGATGCTGCGCGCCTCAGAGCGTCGGAGCACGGTGGAATGGAGCGTGGCGGGGCGGGGCGGGGCGACCTGGAATATGATATAACTAAGAGATATAGAGCGAGACGTGGCGGGATGAGACGATAGCAAAGAGAGATGCCGAGAGGGGACGAGACGATAGCAAAGAGATGCCGAGAGGGGACGAGACGAGAGGGAACGAGACGATAGCAAAGAGAGATGCCGAGAGGGGACGAGACGATAGCAAAGAGAGATGCCGAGAGGGGACGAGACGAGAGGGGACGAGACGACAGGGGACGAGACGAGAGAGGACGAGACGAGAGGGGACGGGACGAGAGGGGACGAGACGACAGGAAACGAGACGAGAGGGGATGAGACGAGAGGGGATGAGACGAGAGGGGATGAGACGAGACGAGACGAGAGGGGGACGAGACGAGAGGGGACGAGACGAGACGAGAGGGGGCGAGACGAGGGGGACGAGACGAGAGGGGCGAGACGAAAGAGGACCGGACGGGACTGGACGGGTCGTGACAGGACGGGACGGCAGACGGGACGGCCGGGGGGGGCGCAGCGTGGTGGAGCGGAGCGCTGCATGGGGAT
The DNA here is from genome assembly GCA_964035755.1 of Teleogryllus oceanicus. Lineage (NCBI taxonomy): Eukaryota > Metazoa > Arthropoda > Insecta > Orthoptera > Gryllidae > Teleogryllus > Teleogryllus oceanicus. The sequence continues at coordinate 334,452,118 of CAXIVR010000001.1, read as the reverse complement.
CGCTGGGCACCGCGGCGTAATGTGACGTCGCGTAGCGCGTCGCTCTTTATCGTAGCGCGGGGCTCCGGCGGGAAGCAGGCGAGGTGCAGGCGGGGCGTCGAGGGCACGGCACGGGGGGAGAGGGGTGAAGCACCGCGTGGGGATCGCTGGGCGCCGCGGTGTGACGTGGCATGGCGTAGCGCAGGGCGTGGCGTAGCGCGTCGCGCTTTGGCGCAATGTATTTCAGCGCGAGGCTAAGTGGCAGGGGGGCGAGGCGCGGGCAGAGGAGCGCAGGCAGGGCTTGGACGGGGCGTGGACGAGCCGCGAGCGGGGTGCGGGCGGGACGCGAGCGGGTCGCAGGCCGAGCGCGAGCGGGGCTCGGGTGGGGCGCGGGCGGAGCGCGGGTGGGGCGAGAGCGGTGCGCGGGGGGGTGCGAGCGAGGCGCGGACGGGGCACGGGCGGTGCGCGAGCGGTGCGCGAGCGGTGCGCGAGCGGTGCGCGAGCGGTGCGCGAGCGGTGCGCGAGCGGTGCGCGAGCGGTGCGCGAGCGGTGCGCGAGCGGTGCGCGAGCGGTGCGCGAGCGGTGCGCGAGCGGTGCGCGAGCGGTGCGCGAGCGGTGCGCGAGCGGTGCGCGAGCGGTGCGCGAGCGGTGCGCGAGCGGTGCGCGAGCGGTGCGCGAGCGGTGCGCGAACGGCGCGGGCGGGCAGAGCGAGGTGCGGGCGGGGCGCGGACGGGGCCTGGCGGCGCGCGAGCGGTGCGCGAGCGGTGCGCGAAAGGAGCACGGGCGGAGCAGGCGGGGTGCGGGCGGGGCGCGGGCGGAGTGCACGCGTGCGCGGACGGAACGTGAGCGGAGCGCGGGCGGGCGCGGCGGGCGGAGCGCGGCGGGGTGGGGCGCAGCGCGGCGGGGCGCGGCGGGGGCGTCGGGTGCCAACCCCTCATGGGACGCGGCCACTGCGCCGAGGCGCGGACAGGTGCGAGGGCGGACGCGCCTTCCCGGGCGGGCTTCTCCCTGCAGCACTTTATGCGTCCCGGCGGGCGAGGGAAGTCGAATGCATCGCCGCCGCTCCCGATGGACCGGGAGTCTCCCGAGTGGCTTGGCGTTGAAATACGCCATTAGTTGGGGCAGGCAGTCGAAACTTGTTCGTGGAATACAAAGGCGTCCATAGTTTTCTTCGTGCTTGGGTTGTCCACTGCGGAAAGAACCATGTGGTTGTGGATTCGCAAATGCTTCGTTAGCTCCGTTGATCTCGATTGTGGTGAATTGTCGACGCCGTTACAGTGCTTGGTATATTACCCCATTGCCTTCATGGAATTTTAACTGTCAGCTGCATGATTTCAGCCTTACGACTTCATGTGACAATACTCTTAATCATGAACTATATACTCTCATCCTCACTGCCTGGCGATAGCATCACGCAGCATCCACACTAGTGTCATTCCCCATCATCTGCAAAGACTCAGCGTGCACTGCTAGAATGTGGACCAGAGCTGGACCTGCCCTGCAGAGCCATCGGATAGAGCAAAAAAAAGAGAAAAAAGAAGAGAGAGTCTAGTAGGAAACGCTGCACAAACAATATCTTGAAGACAGTGCCATAAGACACAATGAAATTGTTGTAGAGAACAATAATTGTGACGGCAGTGAAAGAAGGAATACCTGAAATTAATCAGCGAATCCTCATAATGAGAGAGTATATTTTGATGGCATTGTGATGACAAAAGCAGTAAGGTCGATCTACATTCTAAGTAGCATCCTCGATTACGCAATATGTTAGTGGATGGAAAGCATGTTACATCACGGGAACTTGCGCGTAAAGAGGTCTCGAATCAAGAATCCATTTGAAGTACTGTGTATGTCATGAGAAAATTCCTCGGACTCATGCCAAACGCGTTGAGTTTATGTTCCTGATATTCGAACGTCCATTGCGAAAAGAACGATATAAAGCGCGCTCATTAAACGAGCATTAAGAACTCCGGGGAGCTTTTATTTCTTTGCTATTTGTGATTTCGACACAGGTTATCTTCTAACATAAATCGCAATATAAGAAGATTGGCCAGTAGCGGCGAGTGGACAGGCGGACGCCTTGTTCAACCGTTCGAGCTTACAGGAGTTTGGGAGTTTGCTTGCTCTACGGCGGAAAGGTGCCGCAGTGAGTTTGTAACGACCGCATGAATCGACTTATCGAGTGATCTTCCCTTGCTATTCCTTTTTGTACCATCTCTCCCAGACAACTCAGGTTTCGGTACATCGCTTACCTTCCTCCTCATCAAAAGATCATGCCGACGGAAAGGAGGCCAGAATTAAATGAAACTAAGGATATAGTGAAAACACCATGATTATATGATGGAAGTTAAATTGCATATCTCCCATCACTCCTGTTAGTATGTACTCACGTACTACATAAAGCGTGTGAGCCCAAAATACGCAATTTTGAAATTGGGTACTGGGGGTATATTCAAGGGGTGCTATCGATTATATTCTAATTACAGCATTCAATTATTAATTTGGATACATTACATACTTGTGTGTTTCTAAGCAGACATTAATGTATAGTTTTTATAGCGCCATAATTATAAGCCTTCATGAGAAACGGCCTTGTCGAGGGAAGTTTCCAGAAATCAGACAACTGTCCAGAAAGCATACATTTTCAGTTTCACTAAATCGTATATTATAATCCAAACTAACTTGTTTCACACAACTTGGATTTGAATTACTTCAATAAACTGTTGTACTTCACTACCATGAGAAACTTGGATCGTTTTCACTTCTTACATTGGCACTCTCACTTTTATCACGTACAATTCGTTTATCTGCCGTGGCGTTCATATTGTCACATGAAGTTTACAAGAAGTTCTTAAAAATTTTCTTGTTGGATTAAATGAAGTCAAACTAAATCGTTGTTATTTCAGCCAATAAATTGCGATCTTAAAAGCCCAAATATTGTTCATCTCGCGTAGTACTACCGAGTGCAGTATTCGCCCTGAAAATCGTTTCAGAGTCGTTCTTCGCCTTCACTTCCCCTCCGCGGCTTAGCGTCGACCCCTACGGGGAGCGGTAGCTCAGTGCATCAACTGACGTCACTGCAGCGCCTCTCACCGGCAGGTCGTAGGTTCGAGTCCTGACGGCGGCAGGATTTTCGACATTAGCTTTTCAGCTAGATCGCTGTCTGGAGGAGAATTCTAGTGGCCGGCTGCTCTGATCGGTAGTTTTACGTGGTTTCTCCGATCAACACCAGGCGAATGCCGGAGCAGTACCCTCAAACGGGCCACGGACCGCGCGCGACCTGTCCTTCCCATTCTTTGTCCTATCCTCTCCCCTTTACACACACACTTAAACTAACATGCACTACACTACCACATATTCCGGGAGACCGGTCGGGAAGTTAGAGTTTGTCCCGGCTGGGGCGGTGCCCTGCTTCTGGGAGAGTCCTGATTATGGGGAAACCCCACAAGCCAACGGTAGGTCGGCGCCGGATCTCGCCATCCAGCGGGGGAAGATCACTGCCATCTCCCGAGAAAATAGCATGCACTACACTAACGGGATTAATGACTGAAGCCGTTGACGCGCCAGGAAACACGAAAAAAACCAATCAATCAATCAAGCGTCGACCCCTCATCTCATCGGTGGCGTAGCACAACCCGCGTCACAGCACGGGCGGAGCCGCTGCTGGGCGAATATACAGTCAATCCCAAAACTAATCAGAACTTCAAGAACGTTCGTCCAATTTTTTACACCAATCATTATTATATTTTAATTCGGCATACTAATTTAGGTAAACTGGAATTAGCCACGAAAATAATGAAAACGACTTCTTAAATACGTTCTACGAAGTAAAATAACCTTTCAATCATCAATTACATGAATCAGTGGGCCTCAAAATTACCCGGATAGAGCACAGCTGAACTGAAATATCACTCGTTTAAATGTAGAAAGAAACCGTTGAATGGTATCGTAGGCTTCCGCGGCCAAAGTCATGATCTGGGCTGTCCGGGTGGCAGGCAGTACAGCCCTGAAGAGGACCGCGATATGTCGGTCGCAACGTCGGCACCCCAGCCTTCGACGCGGCGTCACCCGGACAGCCCAGATCAGAAACCGTTGAAATCCACAGAGGTCGAACGCTGAAGTTTATCCATGAGCCAGCGACAGTTTGCTCTCGTCACCGAAGAGTTTGGATCGCGGGAACCACTGCGAAGGAGTAACATGAGTTGCAGAGGGACAAACAGTACTTTCGAAAAAGATCTGCTGGTTGTAATTCGCCAGATGAAAGGTAAGAGCTGCGGAAGAACTGCTCAAATGTTAATAATGAAGAGTACGATGAGTGACATTATATGAAGGTTCAATTAGGAAAACAATCGAGCTACAGGGGGCCCCTCGAGGGGGCGCCCAAAGAAGTTTTCTAATAGAGAAGAAAACTGGATTCTAAGGAAGGTAAAAAAATGTCCGAATTTTTTTTTTTTTGCGAGTGGCTGTACTTATGACGTGTACAGAATAATACCCAGAGGTGAACCCAGAATATTTCTCAGGAAAAGGGGGGTACAAGTGTATGTACTGTCCAGGAGATTTGATATTTTCCTATAAAGACTTTTTCATTAATGCTGAATATACAATGTGTTTTTATTTTTCAGAGTTTCATATTTATAACGTAAAGAATTGAAATATTGTCTTTCGTTAGTTTAGAAAATTAGTAATATCTATTTTTTAACATTTATCATTGGCTTCTAGAAGAACGGGACTGAAACCCCATGAGGCTCCCCGCTTGGGTGCGCCCCCGTTCACGTCATGTACCTGTGGAATAGTAAACCATGTTTTAGATTTATTGTCCATTCTACTATGTATATTTTTACGACTGATCAGAAAATCTCAACCGAACTAAGATCATCAAAATATCCACTACCAGTGCGCGCGCATGTGCCTCTCCCACTTCCACTCACTCACTCACTCACTCACACACACTTGCACTCTATCTCCCCCTCCCTCCTATCTCCCCCTCCCTCTCCCCCTCCCTCTCTACTCCCTCCCTCCCCTCTATCTCACCCCTCCCTCCCTCTCCCCCTCCCTCTCTCCCCTCCCTCTCTCCCCCTCCTCTCTCCCCTCCCTCTCCTCTCTCTCCCTCTCCCCCTCCCTCTCTCTCTCCCTAATGAACAGTTAGATACCAAACTACTCAAAAGCGGAAGCGTCTTCGATAATAAAAAAATTGTGATATTTACAATATTAGTCGACAAACTTGTTTTCTTTACGGCATTTATGTTCAATTCTTTGTGTTATTATTATGAATGCTGTATGTTATAGAGAAACCCATAAGGAAGTCGATGAAGCAAAGAATTCGTTTAAAAGATGTCGATGGAAGAGATAGGTTCAGAGTCCCTGTTGTAGAGGAACCACGGCTTTCATGATTTTCTCGCTCTCTCCACGAGTGAGACTGGCTCCTCCTCCAGGTGAGGCCATCAGGGTACTTACCAAGTTTCCATGATGAAAGGACAAAAAATACGAACTAAATATAAGAGCATAATAAACACCTGCGTAAAGAGATAATAACTCGTAGAACAACTAAACTTTCATCGAGCACTTCGAATTTTAGTATTCCATAAAAGAGCTGTGCGAACTTTTCTGAAATTGCCCAACCTAATTGCATTAACGCAACGATAATATCTTCATCTCAATTTGCTCAGAAAGTTCGCAAGGAAAACACAAAATTATTCTATAAGTTTTGAGAGGAGATTGTTCGAAATAGGGAGAAAGAGGAAGCAGTATCATTGCCTGCGATTAAAGGTCCATTTAAAGTGACAATTGTGAACTGTTCTTCGAGAAAAGCCGTATTATAAGTTTGAAAGATAAAGAAAGCTTCTTCTGCTGAGAAAGGGCTCCGAAGTGGGTGTACGACTCTACAGCAGTTTTTTGAAGAGTAGAGTTAGCTGGAACTCGACATTTTCCTACGTTTTAGCATGCACATCAAGAAACGAAAATTACTGACTCACCCTCTTGGTGTCACTGTCATAATATATATAAATAACCTGTTATTATTCGTTTAGTATACTTGGTTCCTTAAGAACTGGTTGACCTAAAGAGATAAGTAGAACCACCCCTGTGTTCTGACATTCCTGTCACCGCTGTGTCCTGACACCCCTGCCCTTTCAGGGATTCAATGGGATTCATCATCATCATCATCCTTCGTTCCTAGTATCGGTAATTTGGCTGGGTTCCTTTGCCAAACGCATTAGATAAGATCGTTTGAAAATCACCTGAACCATTTTCATAGGTTCTTTGCTTCGTAACAGGAATGAAGATAAGTGGAATAGATCACACTATTATCAACAGCTAGAAGCGTTGCAGCAACAGTGACGTGGTGAGCTTCCACAGCCAGGCGGATGTGGGCAGGCTCCCGCACGAGGCATGTTAAGGCAGCGGGCAAGGCAACTAGCTTTCTCTTGTTCGCGGGCAGCCAGTCCATAGTAACTGGCGCGCGTTTTAATTTGTAAGGGTTATATAAATTGCTCCGGAGGGGCAATCGCTCGATGCCTGACCCATGAGTGTCTTTTGGAGAAATCGAGAGAAAAGTCATTTTTTTAAAAAATTCCCTTTTTTATATGGATAGATCAGTCATATTTGAAATTGAAATTGATAGTAAAATTAAAATTTTGAATCGAGAATATCTTGTTTTCGTAATTCAATTACTTAAAAATGCAATAATTACATTAACTTTCTATATTCGAGTTATGAAGATTAATTGACAGTGATTGTTAGAGGAGCTCTCCGTCTGTAAGAGAGACTATTTTTTTACAATATTGATACACACAACAAATAATAGAATGATTTAATAAAATGTAACACAAAAAAAAAAATTTGGCCGATCCTCGGTAAAATTGTTATCCAAGGATTTTTAAAAGAAAATTTTTAAACATGAAATGAAGTGATAAATGGAGAAGTATGTACATAAAAATAAAATCTCGTTTGTGTAATAGAAAATATCAGGCAAACATCTAACGTATAATTTTAAATTTCGATACAATAATATGACACTAGTGGTTTATTACAGTCTTGAGGAATTCCACAATCATAGGGTTTATATCATATGAGCCAATCTGGAAGGACAATGTAGAATGCTTTTTTATAATCAATAAAACAAGTATACAGGTTGCGCTTTTTTCCATATGCCAAAGACGAGATAACACTGTCTGTTACTAACTGTTCTCTACTTCCCCATTAGCCCTTGCAGCTGCCTTTTTGGGTCATCAAGATGAGGTTATATTGTGTGCAATATTGTTCGATGATCGTATGTAGCCAGCCAGTCAGGATCTTGTATAATGCACCGAGGCATGACATTGGTCAGTAATTCTCTGGATGTGTAGTGTCATTTCTTTTTAGTTTTAAGTATGTAATACCCTCAATCAAGATGTCTGGAGTTTCTTCCGGATTTTTCAGGTAATGATTCACAAGTGTCAATATATTCTAATGGAGACATGTGAATCTCTTGAACCACATGTTTTGAAGCCCATCAGGACCACGGCATTTCCAATTAGCCACCTTACGAATAGTAGCCCGTAATATGTCCACGGAAATTTCACTGATTTCCATGTGTCTCATAGTATGAGTAGTAATAACATCATGTAACATCACTCATCCATGATGTGCTGTCTCTCTGTTGTGGTCTCTCTGTTGACCATATCCTCCCCCCCCCCACACACACAGAATTCTACAGCTGACTTCACTGACAGTTGAACGCTTTGAATTTCTCCTTACAATCTCGTATAAAACACTTTTGGCTTCTATTGAATGTTTGGTTATCATTTTTTCGCTTTAAACACTTATTATAGCGTCTTAATCTTTGGCTGTAAAGGCTAAGTTGTGAGTGTAAAGTGTTTCAGAGTATTCAAAATTCAAAATTTATTGCTTATTTATCCTTGAAAATAAATTTTATTACATGGGAGTTTTTGTTTGTTTTTTTTCTCTTTCAAAATTCAAAATTTATTGCTTATTTATCCTTGAAAATAGATTTTACTACATGGGAGTTTTGTTTTTTCTCCCTTTCAAAATTCAAAATTTAAGTATATGACTTGGTGTAGCGATCACAGAATTTTGAAAATGTGCACACAATTCACTTTTCCCCATAGGACGTCATACGCAGTTTTTAACTGTTTTTTGACGTAAAATAAATAAATAAATATATTGTATTATATACTCGTTTTCAGAATTGTACGCTGCATGTTTGCGATGGATTCTCATGATTTTTTATGCTTTCTTCATCTTTTTGCTTTTATTTCCCCTCAGATAGGCTTCCAGAACCTATCTGATCTGAACCGCTTTATTTTCTTCTCCAACCTTATCTTCCAGGGTGGTTCATGTAGTTGTCGTTACGCTTGTTGTTCTCGACTATCAATAATTTTCCCACCATTTGCATTTACAATTGGTCGTGTGAGATATTTTATATTTTTTCCATTTCAATGGGAAGTATATTTTTATTTACCTGTTTTATCAGTTGTGCCATTTTTTGGAACTGTGTTTTCTTGGAAATCTTGGTCTAGTTTGGTATGCAAATCGTCAGCATTTTTGTTGTATGATAATGCTGACGGAGCTGTTTAAGCAATATGTTTTTAATAGAATTTTCAGAGTGTTGGTGTACATTTCGGCAAGCATCTCTTTTCAGGATTATTGTGTCCGGTTAAGATATTTGAGTCATTAATTCTATAAAGAACTCTATTGTTACTTTCCACTTTTCTTTTCGTCGCATATCTGTCTGGACTTTAGCTTTAATTTCCTCTCCCTGATGCTCGAGACGTACTTTTCAGACTTGTAAAATAACGCTCTTCGGTCTGCTACATTCTGTTCTGTGATTTCAATTAAGTGTGGATAGAGTTCCAACATTTATATAATTCATGTCGGTATCCAAAATAGACCGTTTCCCAACGAGTAGTACGCTGGAATATCCTTTCAATATTTCCATTCATGACAGTAGTGTATTGTAATCTCCGTTGTGGCAGGTGAATGGTCCCCAGTGATGTCCAAGAAACACTGTTGGCAGGTGCAGATGAATGTTTTTGGGTGCCGCGTTTGTCGGCTGTAGTAGTTTCGGTTATCCCGGTGTGTGGCCGCCCGTTCAGCGTCACACCAGATGCTGATATATTGACTCTCCATACACTTAGGTATGGGTTGCCATTGCCCTGTTAGCGGTTACTGACACAGTAGTAACGTTCCCCGCCCCCCACGTGGCATAGATGTTCTTCACACGGACATAAGGCTGGACTTCGGAGGATTATTATTATTATTATTATTATTATTATTATTATTATTATTATTATATTCATTATAATAATCATTATTATTATTATCATTATCATTAGCGTATCAGCCATTGCTGACCACGCTACACGTTCTCTTCGGTTGTTCAGTTATATACATCTTATAGAGCCCAGACTTTTAGATTACAAAAAAGAACTGTACGAATAATAACAAATCCCAGCCACGTGATTTTTGTAAGCCTCACTTTATTAATCTAAGAATTTTATCATTACCTTGTTTGTTGATTTACAAATCAGTGATTTTTATCAAAAATTACTTGCTTAAGCGGGAATACATTTTCAGCACACGCCGATATCTATAACTATAACATTCAACGGAATAATCATTTTCATCAGGTGACTGTATCAACAGCTCACTACAAACAATTCACATACATTTTACACCTTTTTCAACCATCCTTTCATTCACCTGTATGATCAAGAGAAACCACGAAAACCCGGTCAGGATGGCCGACCCGATCGAACCCGATCCTCGTGACAGCCCGATCCTCGTGAGCAACTACGCACTGAGCGCTACGCACTGAGCAACTTCTCTCGGTGTTTTTGTTATTATTATTATTATTATTATTATTATTGTTGTTGTTATTGTTATCATCATCGTCAAACAGTCAAACACCGATTGCGTTCCTGGACTGCTAATAGCAGAGTAGCGGTGAACAGCATCTGAAAGCCATGAACGCCGAGGCGTGAATGAGAATTGAAGGGGCGGGAAGGGGCTTCCGTTGGACTCGGAGCAGAAGGAACTGCGCCAAAGAAACGCACTGCGGGCGGTGGCGTCCCAGCGATACGCGGAAAGTCCGCCCCCTCCGCCCCCCTCCGGCCATATCCCCTCCCCGCCGCCGCCACGCCACGCCACGCCACGCCACGCCACGCCACGCCACGCCACGCCTCGCCACGCCACGCCACGCCACGCCACGCCACGCCTCGCCACGCCTCGCCACGCCACGCCACGCCCCGCCACGCCACGCCTCGCCACGCCACGCCACGCCACGCCTCGCGACGCCACGCCACGCCTCCACGCCACGCCACGCCACGCCTCCACGCCACGCCACGCCACGCCTCCACGCCACGCCTCCACGCCACGCCACGCCTCCACGCCCGGATGCGCCGCGCCTCGCCACACCTCCACGCCTCCAAGAGACGACGTCTCCCCAGGTTCCTTGATTATGCTTGGAACCTACTTAATCTACTATATATGTTCCCTGACTTCCCGTCCACGAATATATTGTATGTCACCTCCCATTTCTCTCCTTCCTATGCAATCTTTACAGCACTACACTTCTTCATTCTTCACTCCTCTTCTGCATCCCCTCGCCTTCTTTATTTCCAATTTGACAGGATTCCTATATTCACCCTTTCCCTTCGCCCTCCTTCATTACTGATGGTCGACGCTTGCACTCGCCATCGTTGTCCCGTGCTGACGTCACAGCTGCCCTCACATTCGCCGTCGCCGGCCTCACAGCCCCTGCCTCCGCCGCCTCTCCATTTGCGGCGCGGCCAACGCTGCCTCTTCGGGATTCCCCTCAGATGGATTCCGAGTATTCCGGAGTTATGCGGTGACTGCGCCGTCCAACTCCACCAGCGCGACGCCCCGCCGTAACTGCTGCTAACTATGCGGTGAGAGTGAGAACAGAGACCTGGCGAAGGGAAGGCGGCACCCCAACAGCCGCAGCCAAACCCAGACCCAAACATTTGGGGTTTCACAAACACGCGTAAAACGGAAATACACTAACAAGGCTATCTTTTAATTAGGAAAAGAAAAACCTGCCTGGCTTGAAATACATTTGTCTAGGTAACCACGCTATTGTTTTCACTGACCTGCTTAAACTTGTTTAATCTTTCGATTGTAATAGTTGACAAATGTGTGCTACTATAGTTGACAAATGATTGTACCAGTTCGTACGACGTAATGTCGGTTTCAATATAATAATAGTTTCCTGCCATTCATCGTTTTCATACTCCGCTTTATAACCTACTATAACCATTTAACGACGACCACGCTGGCTGGAGGCACAGGGACTTTATACTTGGATTTTTCTAACGTGGTGGCTGAGGGTAGTATCTCTAAGATGGAATTCGGCACGACTTTTTGCGTCTTTCTTGGTTCTGCCGCAAGATGTCACATGATCGCGATCGCATCAAGCAGTGCTGTTGTTAAGCAACTCTAGCGAAAGGACTGAGAATTACTCAAAAAGTTGTGCTGGATTCTATCTTGAAGATACTACCCTCAGCCGCCACGTTAGAAAAGAACAAGTATAGATTGATTGATTGATTGATTTTTAGTGTTTCCGGGCGCGTCAACTAGTGTGGTCATTAGTCCCGTTAGTGTAGTTCATGTTTTTACTCCGGAGATGCCGGTGATCTTCCCCCGCTGGATGGCGAGATCCGGCGCCGACCTACCGTCGGCTAGTGGGGTTCCCCTCTAACCAGGACTCTCCCACCAGCGGTGCACCGCCCCAGCCGGGACAAGCTCTAAGCTCCCGACCGGTCTCACGGAATATGTGGTAGTGTAGTGCATGTTAGTGTACGTGGGTGTCTAAGGGGAGAGGATGGGACAAGGAAGAGGAAAGACGTTGCGGTTTTCCCGGAAATCAGTGGCATCACCACGAAGTTTTTTTATTTGTTGATTGATTGATTTTTTCGTGTTTCCGGGCACGTCAACTGCGTTGGTCATTATTTCCGTTAGTGTAGTGCATGTTTTTTTCTCGGGAGATGGCGGTGATCTTCCCCCGCTGCATGGCGAGATCCGGCAGCGACCTACCGTCGGCTAGTGGGGTTTCCCTTTAACCGAGACTCCCACCAACGGGGCACTGCCCCAGCCGGGACAAGCTCTAAGCTCCCGACCGGTCTCCCGGGATATGTGGTAGTGTAGTGCATGCTAGTGTAAGTGTGTGTGTATGGGGGAGAGAGAAGATAGGACAAGGAAGAGAAAGGACAGATCGTGCACGGTCCGTGGCCCGTTTGGTAGGGTACTGCTCCGGCAGTCGCCTGGTGTTGATCGGAGAAACCACGGAAAACTACCGATCAGAGCAGCCGGCCGCTAGAATTCTCCTCCAGACAGCAACTGAATTCGAACAAGCAGAAAAGCTAGTGTCGAAAATCCTGCCTCCGGCTGCTCTGATCGGTAGTTTTCCGTGGTTTCTCCGATCAACACCAGGCGAATGCCGGAGCAGTACCCTACCAACCCGCCACGGACCGCGCGCGATCTATCCTTCCTCTTCCTTATCCTATCCTCTCCCCTTACATATACACTTTCACTAACATGCACTACACTACCACATATTCCGGAAGACCGGTCGGGAGCTTAGAGCTTGTCCCGACTGGGGCGGTGCCCCGCTGGTGGGAGAGTCCTGGTTAGAGGGGAACCCCACTAGCCGACGGTAGGTCGGCGCCGGATCTCGCCATCCAGCGGGGGAAGATCACCGCCATCTCTGGAGAAAAACATGCACTACAGTAACGGGACCAATGACCAAAGCAGTTGACGTGCCCAAAAACACGAAAAATCAATCAACACCAGACACAACATTTAACTGGTTTTGACGTTAACTAAACGACTTAAAAACTAAAATTTTCAACCAACGTCACCACCACCGCCCCACCGATCGCCGCCAGGGCATCGCGACCGCTCCCTCCACTCTCATACGCACCGCCACCGCTACCCTCCAGCGCCGTCGCAGCGCCGCTCGCGCTCCCTGCTCGATGCCAAGTTTATAAAATTGGTGTAGGGCTCATGCAGGCCGAATGAATCAGGCGCGTATTTATGTTAGGGCCGCGACGAGAATGTGGCAACGCCTCGCGCTGGCAAGCGCATCCAGCCGCCGCCGCCGCCCGCACCTCGTCACCTCGACAGCGACGCGTCGCGACGCCGCACAAAGCTCGCGACGCCACTTGACACTGCCCCCGTACGTTGCCCGACGCCCCCTCTCACCCCCTCTCGCCCCCTCTCGCCCCTCTCGCCCCCTCTCGCCCTCTCTCGCAGCCTCTCGTCACTGCCCACTCTGCCGGGCGGAGCTTGCGCCACATTCTCCGCTGTACCGCTTCCAGCGCAGGGGTGCCTAACCTTTCCAATTGCTCCAGGTTCAATAAGCAAAATTTGCTAGACGCATAGCGTTACACTTCTTTAAGAATTTCAAGATATATACAAATATGTAATGTGAAAGTAATTCTTCAAACAAGGAGATACAACAATATTCAAAATTGCTGTGTTTACAAAGTACACTTTCTCGAAGTATTGGTCACATATAATATTGTAGCTTCTTTCCTAGTAGCACTTTAGCTATCATTACAAAACTGCTAACAAGATGAGCGCGAGAAGTTCTAAAAATGTATCTTATTTTGTATCGTACGTAATGTATGTAATCATACGTTATGTACAAGAATTATTTTTACCAAGTTCAGGCATCGTATAATTGCAGTATAGAATACCTCTTAAATACAATTTTAAAAAACGGACTTACTACGTACCTTAAATTTTAATTCTTTGATGAACTTGTACTACTAAAGTACCCAAAATTTTCAATATGTCTAACGAAACGATTTTATCTTCATTTTGGGTATGTACCGTCACTATTATTGTAGTCTGGACTTCTAAAAATACTCATACAATTTATTTGAGGACAATGAAAGTATTTATGATAAAATCGGTAGATTGATTTTTTGCAGAATTTGGCTACTTTCTCGGTATTAAGCGTACAGGAAAGTAAGAATCTTTCAATTTACGTTTATCTCCGTTGAAAAAGTTCTTTGTTCATTTTAATTGCTTTTTATTGTTTTTCTATAATAAAAAACTATAATAATAAAAATTCTAAAATATAAATATTTAGTGTCACCATTTGATGCTTATCGCTCAAATTAATATTTTTCTATAACGAGAGTGCTTTAACGTTCGAGGGTGCACAAACTCTCATTCTCTATCCCTGTGACACGCAATTTAGTCGTGGCAGACGGACATTGAAGAAGACGGGCTTCAGCTGTCAGCATAGAATTCGACCTTGGAGACGCTTGTCTCTCAAGGCGTAGGTGAATTCCCTCTCCTCCGACTCTCTGAGCGTGGGAAGGTGTAGGGCATGGCTTCTATTTACGCGTCTCCCTGCTCCGCTATAAAAAGCATAACCCTCGACCAGATACGCATTGCTCAAGGACATGAGAGTGTATCATAAAGCCATAGGACTGGGTTGTGACGCATTGTGCACTGAGAGTCAGCAAGCAGTCCTCATACAGCCAGGAAGGTGTATTATTCAACTAAAATAAGAAGCTATCAAAGAAGAGTGTTTAATATTCATTTATTGATGATTCCTTCCAGAAATATGTTATATGTTAATGGATTTTGATAATTATAATGAAGTCATGAAATTTACTGCTTTCAGAGCAGAAACGTCTAAATCAGGTCACAAAATGGACAACCTCGCATAAAACGGAAACCTCCCTAAACCGGAATTTTTGTCCCGATCGATTCCAGTTTAGGCAGGTATTACTATAAAAGTAAGAATACTCTGTAGTGTGGTGTCAATTTCGCGGATATTCCTGATTTTGGAAACATCTAACACTTGTTATTTTTTATTGTAAAATCATTTTTTAACACTTGTAGATATCGTTAAACGAATGTTTTTGTTCTGCTCAGCAATCGCCCTTTTCCTAAAAGTTCTGCGAAATAAATCAAGCTGTTAAGGTGTTGATGTAATGTTGACTGACTTACAATTGGGTAGTTCCTCATAGGGAGTAATTGCCTTCTATTTTCAGAGTATTATAGTAGTGACTATTAAAAACCCTTCTGGACGAAGAGAGAAATGAAGTTAAATGAATTGACGTTTGTTGAATGAAAAGGCTTGATGTACGTGCTAGCAACACCGTTTCGATAACTTCAGTGTTTTCTGGTGATATCGAGTAAACAATTGACATTTTAAATGAACGGGTAATGCAATATAACATCTACAAATGTAATTGAACAATATATCAAATATCATGGTATAGCAACGTTGTAAGAACTTGTGTGTGTGTGTGTGGAGAAAGTGTGATCCATAATCTATATCATATATATCATATATATATAATCTATATCATATATATGTGATCCATAATCTATATCACTAATTTTCAATTTGCACAGAAATTCAAAGTGAACTATGAAGCCGCTGACTTTGTGAAAAGTGTCTGTAGTTTTGTAAGGTACCAATGACCACTGGAAAATGAAAAAAATGAAACAGTTTCTATTTGAACTGAAAAGTAGAAATATTGGTTTGTTATTTCTTCCACTATTCTAGTGGGTGTACATTTCATACTTAGTGCGCCACTATTAGCGACTGACGTCACTCGACAGCAAGGCTGGTCTGCTCGGGTCTGGTCTGGTCTGGTCTCATCTCCAGGTTCTCTGTATTTTCGAAAAACACAATGTTTTCTAAAAGATAAGCTCTTTAACAAAGGTTCTGTACCATGTTTTGAAAAAACATTTTCTCAAAATACGCTTGGAATATTTCCATCAAATATTTTCCACGTATAAAACGCTTAAATGCGACGCTTAAAAAATGGCACTGGTCTAATTTGTATTGAACTCTCCGAATCTTAGAAACATAAAAATGCGCGAATTTAGAAATAACGCCACAATGTCTGTGCTATTGCGGCATCACTAGGTTCGGTAGCAACCCTGATATATAATATGGTTGTTTGACGCTGCTCCTGTAATTGCATGTTTTAGAATTAGACCCTGTCTGCGATGGTTGAATTTGGGTTCTTTTGTTTTTCAATGAGTTGGGTTCTTTTGGTTCTTCAATGAAAATTATTCAAATTGGGCTTGCGTGGATACAATCAGTGCCTGTTTTGAGACCGTGATTGTGAACTGTATCCACATATTACAGCGACATAGTCCAGTTTTAAACGTACTACGACTTTTTACGTTAGTCATAATAGGGTTTTTATCAGTTGCTATGGGATAGACATTTTGAAATGATTAGTCTCACCTTACTTTTGTCTATAATGTGTTGAATATGCTTTTTCCATGCCATTATTGCTTCAAAAAACATTTCTAATATGTTTGTACTTGAAACAAATCTTAAGTATTGATTAGAAGTAGTATTAGGAGAGTACAGGCAATGTGTCATATTGGTGTTTCGAGATAGGTGTTTGCGATTATACAAATGATATGCATGTTGATGTAGCAGCAATGTGAAGAACGGGAAAAGGGAGAACTCCGAAAAAACCTGCTCCTGACTCCTCCGTCCACCACAAACTCCACGTGAATGGATGTGGTTTTCAATCTCGCAAACTCGCAACGTGGGTGGTGATGTGAACCACATCACGGATCACCCCGGTGAAAGGGAGAATGGAAAAGGTGGAAAAGAGGGAAGAGGTGCGACCGGGAGAAATGGGTCAGGGGATCAACTGATGTCACTGCAGTCCCTCTTACAGGGATGTCCTAGGTTTGAGTCCCGACGGCGGAAGGATTCTCTAGCTTGTCAGCTAGGTAGAATTCAGTCGCTGTCTGGAGGAGAATTGTGTCGTGTAGTGGCCGGCTGCTCGCATCGGTAGTTTTCCAAGGTTTCTCTGATCAACACCAGGCGAAGATCAACACCAGGCGAATGCCGGAGCAGTACCCTAAGAAACGGCCCACGTACCGCGCGCGATCTTTCCTATCTCTTCCTTGTCCTATTCTCTCTCGTTACACACACTCAGACACACACTAACATGTACTACACTACCTCACAAACTGGGAGACCGGTCGGGAGCTTAGAGCTTGTCCCGGGTGGGGCGGTGCCTAGCAGGTAGGAGATACCTGGTTGGGGAAACTGCGCTTACTTACGTTAGGTCGGCGCATAATCTCGCCATCCTGCGCGGGAAGAACAACTTCTGCTTCCAAAAAAACTAGTAGCTGTAGTAGTAGTTGTCGCTCCCCGAAATTACTATCAATCAATGAAGCGAAAGGGGAGCGGAAGAATGAATTCGCGGATGACCAGGCCACTTTCCCCTGAAGCCTGCTCGCTGGGCAGGGCTCAACTAGGAGGTCCAATTCGCTGGGCAGCCCTGTTCTAGAGCGAGTTCCACAGAAGCGGACGGGAGGGCGGGCAAAGAGACGCGAGCACGCGGTTCGCCTGCACAGAGGGCAATATAACAGCTTTCTGGCGTTGCCCCGGCTAGCAAAAAGAGCGTTGACAAATAGCCTCGCCCTTACGGAGCATTCCTTTCTCTGTTTATAATGCATAGGGCACTATGCGGGTGCTAGCACCACAAACCGCCGTTGTAACGCTCTTCACTCTTGGCGAGGATGCTTTTTCCGCACTACCAGACACAGCTCCCCCGCGCTAAGGCGTTTTAAGAATATTCATTTCATGTGTGAAGCCTCTGAGAGAAAAAATATATTTAGAAGATATGCAATTGAAATTCATGCACCAAAGAGAAAATTATTGCATAAAAGGAAGACAGTGGAATTTGTAACAAATCAAAACCGTTTCAATTAGCAAGTGCATATTATCTCCTCCTCAAAGAAGCCATTAATTAGGGGTGAAGTTGGCGCCATAAGCGCCTTTGTGCCACCTACATAACACCTACGCATTTCTTACAAATGATACAAAATACTTTTTTACAAATGATACAAAATTCATCGTCGAATCGAAAATATGTGGTTTATTGGAAATATTTGTCGTTCTATGAATCTTGGTTGTGTTTTCAGGTGATTGAGAGACAAATTCAAGGTTATAGAAACAAAACGTGTGAATGAGATTAGTTTAAGCAATTCCTGTAGTAATGAACGAAAATTTATTATTTATTTTAATAAAAGTAAATATTAGTATTATTTTGAAAACGCCGATTTTTAGTTATGCCCATACTACATATAATGTGGGTAAGAAACAAACACCAATTTTATGCGTTTTAAATGGAATTTTACAAAGAAATATCAAGAAAAAAAGAAATGTAAAGTGTACGATTTTAAATGAAATGCCACTGTGCCTTCAAATCCAGTAAGGGAAATTGTAGCTTGCTACATATGGAAAAATGTATTCTAATTAAATCTGACTTACTATGACTTACTATTATGAATAAATGAAAGATTTTAATGGGGTTTTCTTCTCAAACGACCAATCAAATGTGAGCAATGCCTTCAAATTACAGATATCCAACACAGATCTATATGAAATGTTAGTGTTATTTAGTTCACTGTAAAGTTGATTATGACAGTACATTTATGACAGTTCATGAAGTATGAGAGTAGGAAAATGTTCTACGTTATCAGTCAAACCCGGAATTTGTAAACAATTACTATTAGGATGACTTCCCAGAAATACATCTTTTTATATCATACTGTCGGATTCCCAATTTTTTATTTAATATTGTAACCTGCGACTTTCATTTAATTGTGCAACAACGTACTAGTGTTAATAAGCAATTTCAATTCAAAACTAAATATATCAATCTGTTGAATCTTCTAGTCTGTATTGAGGCATGTAAATAAGAAAAATCTAATAAATCCTGGTATGAAATAAAATATTCGTTAACCAGTTTAATAACTTCGTTGTTCTTCACTTTTTTTCTATCTATTAACGAACCTCCGCCTGATAACATCGGTATAAATTTACTAGTAGTGACAACCGCAGGCCAGTGGAAGTGAAAACAAAAAATCGCTACTAGCCTTGTGACCTCACATGGTCTGCTGAGCGCACCCCACATATTTCACATCCTCCGTTCTCGAATCTAACAAATGACCTTTTGGATATTTGCCAAAAGTTCAGAACAGTGTCCGTTTAGTAGTTGTGTAATTTGATTTAGGGGCGATTATTATTACTAAAGCAAACAGAGATACTAAAAAGGAATGCGTTTCATGAGGTGTTCTACAGCTAGGTCATGTGTATGTTCTCTCATGTCATATTTCCACATATAATTTATTTTATCAGCGCTACAAAATGCGGTAGTAAATCAGCAATTGAAGCCTCGTAAAACAGGAAAATCCTCGGTTCCATTCCCGGCGGTGACGGGTTTGTGACTAGTGAAATAACTCGGTTGAGGAGCTCGGATGCGAGTGGCTGGGTGATAAATCTAGACAGGCGTCGTTTCCGTGGTTTTCTGCGATCTACTCCAGGCGAATGTCGCAATAGTTCATTCAGTGAGAAGCACTGGACAGAATGAGAAGCAGGGAGAAAGTAAAAGTACTTTTTTTGTCCTCATATATTCGACTTAACTACATATACTTCCATTCTTGATACCTAGACAGGAAAGACAAAACTACCATAAAGTCGACATTTTACGATAATGGTTTATGTAATTTCAGAAATATTGCAAAGTGCAAAAAAATCACAAATTTGAATGTCCAGATTTCTGGCTGAATAATATAACTTTGCCTGAATAACTGATATAACTGAATAAATAACCCTTTACAGGTTTCCGCAGAATTTTGTTCACAATTTTAGTTCTGCAGATTACAAAATGAAACGCGAATTCTGTATGTTTATTTCAATGTTTGTTGTTCCTATCACACGACTGTAATCCTCTGCGCTTTTTTACAGCGATCCTAAGTTGTAAACGATAGCAATGATATCGCTCGCCCGCTTTCGTCTTCTCTATCTCCTAACCTCACTCGTTTCATATCAACATTTTCATTTTTTGCGAGATGATCTCCGCATGTTCCACCGTCACAAGAAGGTACACTGACCCTTGTGTGTCGCGCGATCATTATTCTGACTACAAATCTTGAAAAGAATCCTAACTTCATTAAAATTTCTTTGCATCACAGGCATTTCATCCAGCTTTTTGTTTGTACATTTTCTGCACCAATTTCTGTATGGTGTAGGTAGGACCAAGGGTGAATCCTTAAAAAAGTGTTTTGTTTTGCGTGGTCGATTCCGAATCTTAGAAGTCCTGTATTTGTAGTAGCCAGGTGACAGTCAAATACACATCCATTTATTATATCTGCAATGTTGCATTTTGCAAGCAACATAGCAAGCATTTGTTGCAGCAAATGTAAACGAGTTTGCGAAAGAATTCAACAGATTCTGTATTAATTGAAATTACTTAATTAAAAAATTATACCGGTATGATCTAAGCTTTTTACAATATCTTCAAGAACTGTTGTGTGCGGAAGAACGAGCATTGGACCATTGAATCAGTTCCATCACTGTCAGATCCAACACATAAGTTCCAAGCTAACTTCGATAGCTTCATATTGACCTGTTAGTTATAGATTCTGGAAGTCATACAAGAGAGGTGAAAAGAACGATAAATGCAGTGAAGTTTCCTTAAAGTGAAGGTGGATAATAACAAACTTGATACCATAAACAACATTTACTGATATAAATAAATAAATGAGTACTTATTCCATAAATGCATTCAGTAACCGTACACTGACGAATATTCAGGCCACTTCACGGCAATGCTAAGCACCGTCTACGAAAAGGGCCAGTAATCAATTAAGGAGTTATACCTCTTACAATAGCCGATACTCCGCCTCGAAGTATGCAGCAACAACGAGCACAGACGAAACGTCAGTGTCCATGGAGCAGGATTACAGTGTAAGTAGTTATCATCTACGCCCAGCAGTAGTGCGATGCCAGACATTGTCCAACGGCACATAGGGCGACATCACGACCCATACGCTGGAAATGGTAATTATGAGCGTATAAACACGCCCGTGCCCATGCAGATACAGGGCCGCGTTGGAGACATCACGGACACATGGACCGCTCGTGCGGGGACGCAGAAAGCACGATCTTCGAAAGATAGAAGAAGTTGGGCCGTTTGAAGCGAACCCAGTGGGCAGGACGGGTGTTGACGCGCCTGTGTCCCTTGTTCCCATGGGTGGGGGAACGGAGGCTGAGAGAAGTGCTTGCCGCAGGTGCTGCGACGGCGAAAGGCCGAAGGGGTGCGAACATTTCTTGCCCGGCGTTACATTGAGTCTGGCCGATGTCGCTTGGCGCGACACTGTCTGGTCTATTGTATCTTTCAGAGTAATTACGCACACGAATCATATAATTACATATCATGACGCCCTAATACGATAACTAGTTAAGTTGATTGATTGATTGATTTTTTCGTGTTTTCGGGCGCGTCAACTGCTTTGGTCATTAGTCCCGTTAGTGTAGTGCATGTTTGTTTCTTGCTAGATGGCGGTGGTCCTCCCCCGCTGGATGGCGAGATCCGGCGCCGACCTACCGACGGCTAGTGGGGTTTCCCCCTAACCAGGACTCTCCCTCCAGCGGGGCACCGCCCCAGCCGGGACAAGCTCTAAGCTCCCGACCGGTCTCCCGGAATAGGTGGTAGTGTAGTGCATGTTAGTGTAGGTGTGTGTGTAAGGGGATAGGATAGGACAAGGAAGAGGGAGGACACATCGCGCGCGGTCCGTGGCCCGTTTGGTAGGGTACTGCTCCGGCATTCGCCTGGTGTTTATCGGAGAAACCACGGAAAACTACCGATCAGAGCAACCGGCCGCTATAATTCTCCTCCAGGCAGCGACTGAATTCGACCTAGCTGAAAAGCTAGAGTCGAAAATCCTGCCGCCGTCAGGACTGGAACCTAGGACCTCCCGGTCATACTAGTTGAGGAGACCAGAATGTGCGAATGGCAATAGGAACAACGTTTTCGCGAATAAAGGAGATATCTCATCCACGTAATGGAAGTATGCCATGCGTATTTTGCCGGTTCGCTTTTTTAACCGGTTCGCTCAAACCATCATACATGTTACTCTGAGTGATGTAGGGGCCAGTTCAGGCATATTTCGGAAATCCTGGCCACAACCAGCATTAACAAAGAGCGGTCATGTTTCCTCCTATTCTGATAATCCGCACAAAACCAATCGGGTTCAGTGGACTACCCTTGGAAAAATAACATCACACTGAATATAAGAGTGCACAGGCCATACGAGGTGATGGGACAAGGAAACCTGGTTGACAGCAATGCCGTCACTCTCAGAAGTCGGCTCCAGGCCGACGGAAATCGGCTCAAGGCTGTGAGGTGTGGCTGTTTTATGTGGCGAAACTAGGGCCATATTCATTCACTAGAATTCTTTCACCATCTAGCGGAGAAAAAATCTGACAATAGATAAATGTTATCGTCAATGAAACATTACATCCAAACACTCTCTGACCGGTGAAGCTACCTGCGTGCAGCCCGCCGTTCCAGGCTATAATCACTTTTATGCATTCACATTTTTCATTTTTGGCGCCAAATCTCTAGTTCATGATTATAAGCCCTCCTTGGAAGGAATCCATATTAAGCTCGTACTTTTTATTTATGCGTATACGAGATAGAATAAACCTTCCAATTTCCGCGCAGATCAAACAAAAAAGCCTATGGCAAATACATTTAAATGAGCAGCACATTACTTCATCATTCCCTCATAGGGTGCAGCACTTACCAAGCAGGCCTTGCAGTGACATGACGCTAAAACTTAGTAATTACTAACGCTACAATTTAGTAATGAATATCATAGTAATTACTCGGTAACGAAGGATTACTCCAGAGAAAGCGCTCAACGCCCAACAAACGGTGAAGAGACTCGTGTCAACAACGACGCAACAAATAAAAAACCGGTAGCGGTAGCTCAGTGCATCAACTGATGTCATTGCAGCGCCTCTGACCGGGAGTCCAGACGGCGCAAGGATTTTGGACCCTAGCTTTTCAGCTAAGTCGAATTCAGTCGCTGTCTGGAGGAGAATTCTAGCGGCCGGCTGCTCTGATCGGTAGTTTTCGGTGGTTTCTCCGATCAACATCATGCCAACGCCAGAGCAGTACCCTACCAAATTGGCCACGGACCGCGCACGATCTGTCCTTTCTCTTCCTTGTCTTATTCTCTCCCCTTACACACACACTTTCACTAGCATGCACTACACTACCAAATATCCCGGGAGACCGGTCGGGAGCTTAGAGGTTGTACCGGCTGGGGCGGTGCCCCGTTGGTGGGAGAGTCTTGTTTAGGGGGAAACCGCACTAGCCGACGGTAGGTCGGTTCCGGATCTCGCCATCCAGCGGGGGAAGATCACCGCCATCTCCCGAGAAAAACATGCACTACACTAACGGGAGTAATGATCGACGCAGTTGACGCGCCCGGAAACACGAAAAAATCAGTCAATCAACAAATACAAAAAGTTCGTGGTGATGCCACCCATTTCCCGGAGAACCGAAACGTCTCCCTCAAAGATATTGTTGAAATGAGAACTAGTTGTTGAATGAAACCATGAATGTTGAATTAAACCATGAAGCTAGTCATTGAAAGTGATCTTTTATTTTATTTATTTTACGTGAAAAACAGTTAAAATTGCGTGTGAAATGCTACAGAGAGAAGTGAATGTGGAAAAGTGGTCGTGGAGAAGACGAATCCGCCAGGCGTCAAAGGGTTTGTCATCTGTCATCGCATATCAACTGAGTGCATTGCAGATCTGAGCCCGCGAAACAATGTATACTTTTTGCATCTACCGGAAATGGCGGCAATGGCTAGAATCTGATTTTGTCTCTACGCGGAAATTAAAAAATCCGAGATAACCGACTAGGTGACAGTTGAACTGGTTTTTGATCTAGGTCCTGCTTCGTTTGTATTACAAAATTCCAAAGTTTGCATGTGATTATTGTATTCCAGGAAGCCGAATCGTTCATTACTTCAGAAGTAAAAATTCATCAACACGCGATCCTCTCTCGGAATCTGTTTTAAATACTAAAAGTTCGTGAAAATATATGGAAGCCATAACACCGGCCCCTGCTTCCGTTGCCCGCAGGCACCATCCCTCTCCCACCAGCCTTCCGCAGCGGGCTTTGTTTCCTAGGCTGTCGATCGCAGTGTACGTATCTCTTCATGGAAAATAATCAAAGGACATGACAATATACTCCGTCATACACTTCAGTAACTTCTGCAAGTGACAGGTGTCCACAGGAATAATTTGCGTTAGAAAAACTCCGTAGTAGACATAGAGCTGGCGATTTTACGGAAATCACCCTTCGTAGTGCCCGCCCCTGCCAGTCCGTCCATCCGTCCATTCATTCCTGCACACCTGCTGGCCCGTCCTCGCTCATCTGTCTGTCACTGCCCGTCCATCAGTTCCCACCCTACTGTTCATCCGTCCCCGTTCGTCTGCCCGCCCGTCCGTCCCAATCAGTTCGTCGATCGTTTCTGTTCGTCCATCTCCGTCTTCCCGTGATCATGCGACCTGCCGCCTGTCCCCGCCCGGTTAATCGAATTTAATATATTTATATCTAAAATGAAATTTTAAACATTAAGAATTTAAACCATATTAAACATTTAATATTTATCAACTTATATAACTTCTTTAATAGAAAATATATAAATTGAGTGGACATTATTTCGTAATTAATATTCTATCGGTTTGTTTTCTTCTAGGGCTCTATCTTTGTACTTTCACAGCATGTAAATGAAAACCTTAGACATGAAAGACGTCTCTAAGCAAAGTTTGAATAGGACATTCTTGGTCAAAGTAAAACCGTAGTTTGTGACCCCATTGCTTTCGGGCAACAGGCCAGCTCCCTGTTCCACACTATCACAACAAAACAAATGAAATGAAATTAATCAATGGCTAATGGGGAGATTGTGAGATCTGTCTGTAACACGTTATTGGCATCATCCATGAACATAATGGTAATAATCTGGTATTGAATGAGTAATTGGCAATAATTTTGTATTTTGTAGTGCCTTCCAAGACACAAAAAAATTCATAAGATAAAAAATAAATAACCGGCAATTATGGAAGATTTATCAAGTGCTTAACATAGCTGGAATACTGAAGTTAATAATATTATCGGATGAAATAATATGTAAGTATTGATATTCAAAGAAAAATATTTTTAAAAAATTAAAAGTATTAATAAGTGGAAATGTAGACAGGTTCTTTATGAATAATTCTTTGTTTTTGAAAAAAAGAATGGCCTTCACTAAAATTACTCTCTCACCAATTACGCCCTCACCAAATTACTCTCCGAGGCCTCCCGTAATATAAATCTGGCCAACCGCGCCCGCCCGTCTACGATAGAATATATATATTTTCCTTTATTGTATTGACATATAGTCTCTCTATTATACTTCTTCAACGATATTCACAACTTTTTACTAATTTGATTCTTTGATTTGATTCCATCCAGCATCCTTTCTTTCAACATTCTTCAACCAAACTCCACCCTGCAGGATCCATCCGTGCAGAACAGTGTTTTGGCTCATCTCCCGCTTATCTTTCTAGAAAATAAAATAAATAAACGAGTGAACCTCCCTAGCTCTTTCATGCAGTTTACTATCTCCACCAACTCCGTGCTAACAGCCCACTCAATCCTAATCCTCCCAGCTTTCCAAGTTCGTACTTTTTCATCCGCGGACTTCCGCCATCTCCGTCGCCCTGCCTCGATTTCCGCGTCCTCATTCCCGGGCCGCATCGCTGCCTCATCTAAATGCTCCTCCTTTTGCATCCCTTGCCCGTTCGGCGCCTCGCGTTCTCACATTAAGGCCCTTTGTTGTTTGCGAACCCCCCGGCTCTTCCAGACCTTTCACACGGGCGCCTTCTGGTTGCTCGCATCCTTCCCCTCCCTACACCTTCCCCTCCCTTCCCGTCCCTTCCGCCCTCCCCCTTCCCCCACGCGCAGCAACGCGGACGCCCCCGCCCCGGCAGTTTCCCACGACCCAAGGAGCTCCGGAGGCGGCTGGATGGTTTCCAACGCGTTTGCAGCACTAAAGCGCATAAATGTTCGAGATAATTCTGCCAGATTTCATTCCCGCGACGGCGCGCCGCGCTCGCGTGGCGACGGCCGCCGCGGCGGAGGCGGACATGGAAGGGGCGGGGTGGAAGCGGAAGCGACGGCGGATGGCGCGGAGAGGGTGGCGGTGATGAAGCACCAAGGCGGGCGGTGACTAGCGTTATGCCCGCTGTTGCGCGTTGCACGGTGGCAGGCGCTGTGGCTTGAGCGGGGCAGGTAGCAGTCATGGTAGCGGAGACAGGGATGGAAAAGGTAAAGGGGACGGTACAGAGAACGCAAGCAGAAACGATAGGGACAGAGCAAGGATGGGAGAAGGCGTGGAGCGGGTCGGCAAGAGGGATTGAAGCGGGGATGATAGTAGGGACAGTAACGGGATCCGAAACTGGAACGGTAGAGAGGACGTAGTGGTATTGCGTTGGGGATTGCAGCGGCGACGGCAAGAGGGAAGTCGTAAGAACTAGCGAGAACGATATCAGAGAAGCCAGCGTGTCAGTACCGTGACAGTAAATCCCATAGTAGCAGCAAAGGTGGGAATGAGTGTAGGGTCGGTGGTAATGAAAGCCTTAGAAGAGCCGGTAACTGTAACAGCAGCATCAAGGCCAAAACCGCAGAAGCGAGGGCGATAGCGATGGTAGGGGCGGATACAGCTCGGACCGCTCGTTGGTGATGCATCGTCTGCAAACGCGAACATACACCCCGCACTCCCGGCCACGAAGCGGGCAACAGCCATAAACAAAGGCGAACAGTTTTTCTTCGAATAATTTAGAGTTAAGACTGTGGCCGTTGGAATACGCCTTCCATTGCGTTACCGTCGTCAGACAGAAGAATTCGAAGCTAGTATTTCATTCTTTCATTTGAAAAGTAAGTTTTCTTCCTTATTTTATCGACACTACGACCTGAAAATGTTTTATTCATGTTAGACTATTCTGATTGTTTATCTGAGTATCTAGTAGCAGTAATCTTTAGAAGACTTATAAATATTCTGAGGAGTTTTCAGTGAGTTTGCTGACATTACAATGTATGTTGGGGTTTCACAAATTCATATGCTTGATGTCTCGTCAATTTTGTCTGCAAGCAAGCACCTAATTCTGCTTTAAAGCAGATTGGCAGTCCTGTTCATCATGAGAACTGGGCTCATTGTCGTACCACCTAGCGTCGACGGTTTGTTTCCCTCGCTTACTTTCTACCAAGATAAAACACTGTTATATATTTTAATTCACGAGCATTTTGCATAAGCGAAAACACAACGAAGAAAATAATAATGAATTTGCACAAAAGGAAATATTTCTGACACTCGCTATGAGTGTTCCAAACATATTTTTGACACGAGAAGTACTACGTGACCAATACAGTTGAATAAAACAATGTAGGTAACACATTTGAAGTTATTGGATTATAATTCTACCGAATTATACCATTTATTTAATAGATTACTATTACACAAGTTTACAATGCTATTAAAATATTTTATTTCAATATTTGAGAAAAAATATTTTAACTAATCAATTACAGTAAATAGTCCTTTGACAAAATAAATTAAATCAAATGAAATTAACTCAAAGACTTTTTTAGATGCAAACGCAAAATTTAATGTCTTTCCAACTGACACTGCGAAGTGAGAGTAAATAATTTCTTATGCATTGTAGTAATTCGAAAACAATAATTTTACGAAAATCGCAGACTACGAGGAGGTGCCCTTACCGAAAAATTCACTATAGTCTTCTTTTCTCAAAATTCTGAGGCCATGGTTGCTTAATATCTTAATTGTTCTCAGCAATAGAGTATCTGGTGAACAATAACAAAAGAACAAAATAAATCAGAAAAAAGATGTATTCCATTCGGATGAAAGGCAATAGAAAAAAGGCAATAATCGGCACAAAGTGCAAACTAGCATATGCAGGAGCGCTACTGAAACATGAACACGTTCTTGGACGCATACACCGCACCTCTTCGAAACCCACTCACTCCTATTAGTAATCCAGGAGGAAAATACGAAAATAAAACCCAGAGCTACACGCGCCGTTCGAGGAAAGTGATGACTCCAAAAACATCTCGGAAGTGGAAAACAGTTGTCTGTGCGCTATTGACTGAAAAGTACCATGAAAAAAAAACGTTTTCCAATCTCGCAAGACTACATACAATCTTTCACGTGGAGCACAATCAGGATTCCAAAATCTATAGCTCATTTACTGTTGAAAATAGTTGTGGTTTTACACGAAAAGGAACATTCCTTGTTAATAAGTTTTGCCAATTAGTTCTATTAATAAATATACTTAACACGTTTAGTACAAGAGAAAGGATAGGGATAGTTTTCACATTTAACGTTAGATAATTAAAGAAACAATACTTCAATATTTAACCCATAATATTTCAATATTTAACAGCTTCACACGCCAAATCATTCATCCAAACTGTTCCGCTCGCCTGATCTCACCATTTTAGTCGTGCGACTGATTACGTATTCGCTCTGCGTGAACATCGTCAAAATTCATTCATCGTATCCACAATGAAAATGTCTATATTGAAATTTCACCCATCGTATAAGAACACCTTCCATTCATTAATGTATATTAGTATATCAGAAAGACCCTTCGCATTTGGAAAAGTTCAATTGAATTCCAAAGCGGTCATGACCGTGAAATCTAAGTGAAAACTAGAATGCCGCCAAAATGGAGTTTAGCTTTCGTATGCGTACAGATTCTGAGAAACATACATAAATATGTATATTTTCTTATATTCTCAATCGAGTACCTGTTAATATAATTTGATGTTCCGGCGCGTCGATTCTTTATGTAATTTAAATCAAATTGCTTCAGACAAATTGTATAAATAATGACAATTGAACTATATCGTTAAACCTTAACTTTAAGGTTTCGATTTACAATTTTAAATTCATCGTGATAACTTACACTTTTTTCTACAAAAGTCATGAAGATTCGTTTATTATGTTTGTTATGAAGTACATGCAGAATTTAAACCCGTTTGAATGATACAGAATGGGCCACATCTAAATGAATTTGAATTTGAGTCTTAAGTGAATGAATTTGAATCTTTTCAAGTTTGTGAGTATTAAATAGCTCCATTATCTGTAACCATTCTGACGGAAGCCTGGTCATTCTACACCACAACATAATTTAAATTCACCAACAATCATGTTTATTTCACTGATGTAGAAATGGTCATAACGAAATTGGCCAAACCGCGGCCCGCGGGCCATCTGTGGCCCGCCACGTTAAATTATCCCACTGCCGGACGATTTTTATTACAAATATTGTATTTTTTTCGCATTGTATGTACAGAAACAATGCAAATTGCATGTACAGAAATGCAAATTGACATGTACTTTTTGTTACATTGCCAAAACGAAGAAAGGTATATTCTCTTCCCACGTTTAAGGTAACTGCGTTTTCTGATCAGCCAATTAGTTAAAATAACTGACGTGTGTATATATTTTTAGACAAAGTACATACTAGTCCATGTAGACGCAAGTATGACACTGACATCCGAAATATTTCAAGAAATTCGATCTTATACCGCAATGACTTGCTATATTCATGCTAAATAAATGTAGATCTTAAAAATTTAAGTGAAGTGAATCTGAAACCTATCTGATTAATTTAGACTCCAGAGTTAATTACAATGTAGAACGATAGTATTACAAAGTCTTCATAATTTTGTATATTCATTACTTCGTTTTAAGGCACGACTACGTAAAGTGCGACCGCACTATTGTTACAAGACATCTAAGTGGCCCGTGACATTATTTGGATTGGCCAAGTCCTCTTTAGTTTTTTATGCTATAACGAGGTGTCGACACTCTGTTGTTTTTCGAATGGATTCCAAATATCGTCACATCCCACGCGGCGAGTACAAGGGGGCGAGGTGTCGTTCGCAGAAGTCCGCGGACAAGCGGCCGAGACAGGCGCCCCAGAATAGCATCCTGGGCAGAGCCTCGCCTCCTATTGGAATGTGTGACTTGCCCGTGAGCCGCGGCGTGGGCAACGCACCATCGCGCCCCCGCCCCCGCCCTCTCCCCGCTCCAGCAGCAGACGCGCTATTTTTAACAAAGGAAACAAGAACTCACCGCCTTCTTAACGGTGACATGGTGCGATAGTCACTTATTTCTTGAATGATTCACAATTACTTTGCGATTGACAAAAATGCGATAATATTTGTTCTCAAGGACTATTTTGATTAGTGAACTCGTGAGGTACGTCATTCATTGGTAAATGAGTATTTTGTAATTTGTTTTCTTGTGAAAAGCATAAGATTTGTACTTTGCTGTATAGTACTGTTACTACCGTTGCTTATATAGCCGTTGTATAAACAAGGAAACTTTGCAACGTTAATAACAATTGTCCTTCATACAATTGGTGTAAATAATTATTATATGAAGCAAAAGATGTGTGTGTGTGTGTGTGTGTGTGTGTGTGTGTGTGTGTGTGTGTGTGTGTGTGTGCGTGCGTGCGAGATGTGCTCGCATGAGTAATATGATAAGTAAAAAACTCTTCGCAATCTATGTTCTAAAATTATTCACTTTCTCACACCTATTTGCTTGGAAATTAAGAAGATAAATTGGAACGAGCATACTCGTGTGAGGTATGCTGCATTACTTTCTTTGGTTTTCACGGACTAGTAAAAATTTTAGTGACCGCCTTCATAGTCGAATGCCATTCTCATTATTTTTAATAAATTTATAGAGCTCAAATATTTCAATGCTTAAAATCAAATTCGTATTTTGTTCAAAAATATATTGGTTGTTTTGTGATTGATTGAAAACATGTTATTAACTGGCAGACAAGTTTAGATAGGGGAAAAGTTAGTATCTACTGATTGATAAAAATAAAAATTGATACAGCGAGATCACCATCTCGAAACGAATTGGTCTAGGATGCCGTTTTTTTCTTTATGGCATTTGTGTAAAATATGTGAACACTGAAGTCATTTATCCGTGGTTTCTCCGGTCAATACCAAGGGAATGGCGTAGCAATACCCAAAAAAATGGGCCACGAATCGCGCGCGATCTATTCATCCCATTCCTTGTCCTATCCTACCCGCTACTTTTACACACATACTTACATGCACATGCCGCAAGACCGGTCGGGAGCTTACAGGTGGACCTGGCTGGGGCGGTGCCTCGCTGGTAAGAGATACCTGGTCGGAGAAACCCCGCTAGTCGTTGGTAGGTTAGCGCCATCCAACAGAGCAAGAATCACCGCCACCTCTCAAGCAAAAAAGTGCACTACACTTACGAGACTAATGACCTTAGCAGTTGACGAGCTTGGAATCATTAGTAATCAATCTATCGATTGGTCATTATTTACTTAATACCGTAAAATTAGGTAAAACTGTTCAGGCGAGCAAAATCCGATAATTAGCGTCGGGATTCACATTTGAATTATTGACGACCAATTAATAAATGTTTGATATCGGTTTTTATCAGAGAAGAATGGCAAATGTTCTCTTCTATTCGGCCGATTAGAGCGCATTTACAATTTACATCGAAATCAAGTGTCATGTACGTAGTTGCGCGACAATTACATTCGAATGTATTGTGTAAAGGATCAATCAAACTATTATATCAAGGTTTGATGAATGTTCAATAAATTTTCGTACTCACGGGTGTGGAATTTTAGATTTTTTTTTTACAATTTTACATTTTAAGATTTTTTTAAAATTTTATTAATGTTATTTGTTTAGTGTTAAGTATTGTTTCATATTTAGATATATGTTTGGCTGACAAACCTAAATGTGCGAATGTGATATGTTGTAGGGCAAATCAAATCGTGGCGAGAGTTCATAAAAAATTAACCTGGTCCCGGCCGGAAACGAAATTATTACTTGGAATATCTATTTAGAGAAATCCGTGTTGTGAAAGAAAATTTGTGTAGGAGAAAGACACCTGAAAATTATCCTGTATCGTGTACAACGCTAAATAATAGACTAAAAATAAAGACACGTTCAAAATAGGTATACAAACTGTATTACCGTTTCATTAGGAAATACAACTTACTGAAATATTAATATTGTGCAAAATGTTTTGCTTTTTCCTATTGAAAAGTCCCGAAATGAATGTGTGTCATAATTTGCTGTGCGCGCGTGTGCGTAACTGAAGAACGGTTCAAAGAAAATCACCTCGATTCAGAATAGGAAACATTTTTTCGAGGCTACGCCCAGAACTTTGTTATAATGGATAAGAATGTTAAAATGGTTATGATAAAAACATCGATAGATCTCGTTCGGCTGGGTGCAGAAAAAGTGCATTCAACAGTTCTGACTGCTTGTATAACTGTGACTATGAAGTACCTATGTACACATTTTTTTCTAAAGCATTTATGCAGCCAACAGCCCTGTACCCGATGGGGCACATATTGGACCAGTGGTGGGGGGGACATATTGGTGCAGTGAGACAATGCCCTAGGCGGGACTCCAACCCGCGACCCAACTAACGCAATCGGATTAGCAATGTTGAGCAATGCTTTTTAGTACATTTGGATGAATACATGTTCGTGTCTTAATTTTGTGATCTATGCAATTGGTGTATGTCTAAAAGTAAAGAAGTAGTGATGTTTCAAAGATGTGGCAGGGAATAACTGAACTAGAAAAGAACATTTACTAGTAGCCTGCCGAATAAACCCATACGAACACTTTCACCGAAAAGTAACATCCACACATCTGAATAACAAAAAATTAGGTACTGTTGTATAACACGGCAATAAATAAATATTTTAACAAAAATAATTTCCACGAATACTCCAATAACATAACAGAATAGCAAACTTGCGGCGGCGATGATGTAGCGGTTAGCGTATCTGTCTGCTATACCTAAGTTTGCGGGTTCAAACCCGATCGAAGCCGTGGATTTTTAAGGGTGAAAAAAATCCTTCGTACGCCTTCCTTCGGAGGGGAAGTAAAGCCGGCTGTCCCATGTTAGTACATTTACTGCATGTAAAAGATCCTCAAGCCTAAATGATGCCTCTGAGCTAAATTCAAATCGCCTGTTTCGTCGCCCAAGTAATACCTTCTTTCTCCCTCATGGTGTGAGTCTCGCCACGTAAAATAAGGCAAATTCAGTTCAATTTATATACCAAGAATGCCAGAAAGTTGTTGTTCAATAATGTAATGTTCAACGCGTAAGCAGCAAATATTTAACAGCGGTCAGGCTTTTCCTTATAGACGTCTTGTCTCATAAAGTAATATCCGAAATTTTATTTAACGTCAAAAACAGTTTAAAAACGTACCCGCCAAAAACGTATATGCGCAATGAGATCGAAATGTTAAAATAATCCCGTTTTATTGAAGTAGAAATATGTTTCGTTTCTTTACTTTTTCACCGTTTGCGATTACGTGTTTAGGAATGAAGTAGTTGAAGCATTCGGCGGTGAAATAGTTGAAGCACTCATTTCTCAGAAAGTTCCCTTCTGATGTGAACTCTTTCCTCCCATCTCTCTTTCTCTTTTTCTGTGAACCCCTCTCTATTCATTTGTTAATGCGCTTTCGAAACAGCCGGTTGTATTGTTCGGGTAACACAATAAAGAGCGACCAAATTTCCGAGCTCTTTTTAATGAATTCAACACAGTTCTAAAAATGTAATTTCGTTATGCGAAAGTGCATTCAACATAAATCCTTCCCTTGGATAAAAAACAAGTTATGGAGAACGGGAGATATGAACATGCTAACTGCTAAACTGTTGATGAGTTGACTTCGTTTTTGTGACAACTTTGGTGTAAATGTCTCATTTGTACTGCAATTTTGTTTCCTGATGGAAACGCTGCCCCAGTTTGCTGTTTTCAATATCGTTCTAAACGAGAGGAGTCCTAATAACGCTTTCGGAAGCGGTGTTTACTGTCAAAGAGAATCAATAGCAGGCTTCAAAATAATATACCTCCTTCTATAATCTTGTTGAAAACGTGTGGACTTGAGTTTCTGCATGTGGCGTTAATAACGAATTTTGAAAACTTCATGTAGTACCCATTTCTTCTTTCAGAAATTCTATTTTTAAAAATTAATTCAAAATTTTGCAACCATTTCATATTGACTATTCAGAGAAATACGTAGTTGATAAAGGTGTACAAAAGGTTTTCTATGTTCTGAAGTTTCCTCTATCTCAACTGATCTATACCAATTGAATGACTTGGGACTACTTTCGACTAGAAGGAGAAAAGAATCTTCACTCAGCTAGTGCGAAATAGTACTTCATTATACTTCACCCCTATATTATCAAATTTTAATCGCTTTCATAATTTTAACATATTGTCATTTATAATAAACAACTATTTAATAAAATATAAAACAAAATAGAATAACTTTTATTGAATTGATACTTCGGATCTATAAAACCACTTTTATTTTTTTTGATATTTATTTTCACAACAGTGCGTTGTTAAAAAACAATTTCCGGTTTCAAAAACTACATAATATTATGCAATGGTAAACATTATATACGTAGTTCGCAAGATATACGTAGATTTATATTTACGTAGATTTCACGTGCAATTCAACTTCTGGTAACATTCATAAGAATGTTGCGAACCTGAGTCTAATGGAGACATATGTGTGCAAATCATTTGTTAAGAATCACTTATTGAGATACACAACGGTAAGAATGAAACGCGGAAACAGATATATCGACCAAGAAAAGAAATTCCTCGAAACATACAAATAAATATGAAAATTAAGTATGTGCTACCTTAAACGTTAGTTCATTTTAAAACGTATCTTGTTATTGCTAAACTCATAAGAAACATTACTATTATATTTATTTTTATAAATAAAATAATTACAAGGCGGAATTTTGATTGTATTATTCTATCTACTTTATTCTCAAAGTTATTGACCAATGTTATTGATCGAGAACTATAGAACATTGAACCGGTACAGTCGGTTCTGAAGTGCGAAAAAATGTCAACAAGCATTCTAGGATCTCTGCGAAACCGAGAGTGCTTCCTCACTGTGGGTCCGTCTTTTCATTGGCCATGTAAGTCCACATCAAAGATGTTTCGCCGATCCTCCACAAAGATCTTAAGAAAGACTGCTTCAAAGGCTATTGTATCCCTGAGGAACAAGCGGTACACACAGGAGCAGCTTATTATGGCGTGCATTTTTAACGAGACCACTTTCTATGACGCGAAAAAAACGACAAAAAGTCGTGGTGCAGACGTCACGAAGAAATGGAGGTTGGAGGTCTAGCCACAACGGCGGAAACAACAGCTACGACCACGGTGGAGACGGCAGCGTCAGCATGTGGTAGAGGTCACTGACGAATCACAATATGTTATAGATACCACTGGCGAAAATTTGATTACACAGTGTGAGGTTCCTTTGGAAAAAATTCGAAGAATGCGTCTCTCATGGTTGTAGTGCTCATGGTACTGATGATGAAGTGTTGCTTACGTTTGTAGCGGTCACGGACATCGATCATTGTGGTTGCAGGTCATTGCAGTCACGGTCATTGTGATTACCATCATTGCGTTTATAATCATTGCAGACATGCTGATACCGGTAAAATGATAGAGGTCATTGCGATGCTGTTAATGGTGGTATTAGTGATTATGATGCTGTATGAAAGCTATGGTGCATTTTGAAGCTGACGAGAGAAAAGAAGTAATGAGTGTAGGTGGTGGTGCTAGTGGTGGTGCTAGTGGTGGTGCTAGTGGTGGTGCTAGTGGTGGTGGGGCGGCGGGGGCGGCGGCGACGGCGGGGGCGGCGGCGTGGGCGGCGAGGGCGGCGGGGACGGCGTGGTCGGCGAGGGCGGCGGGGGCGGTGGTGGCGGCGGGGCGGCGAGGTCGGCAAGGGCGGCGGGGCGGCGGGGCGGCGAGGGCGGCGGGGGCGGCGAGGGCGGCGGGGTGGCGAGGGCGGCGAGGGCGGCGGGGCGGCGGGGGCGGCGGGGCGGCGACGACGATAGCGACAGTGTAGTGGTTAGAATTTCTAACAGCAGAAACCATAGAAGTGGATATTGTAGCAGATATATTGGCGGTGGTGGGAGGAGCCTATAGAAGTGGTGGGAGTGGTTATTGTGGCTGACAGACGTAGCGGCCTCTTTAATGGAAGAACATCAAAGGCAGGAAGCATCCGGGTCACGTGCGCGCCGCCCTCCGCAGTTCTCGGAGAAGAGAGCAACTCCACTTCGAACCGCATGCAGTTTACAGAGTGGCATATTGGCAGGAACAGTTTGGGCTCTTCATTCGACACACGAAGACATGCAAAAGATACGAGAACGTGCTTGTTTTGTTTTAAATAAATTACTTATATTCTAACCTAATTGGTTACAAAGGATCAACTTAAAACTTCCATGTAGTACGCCAATAGCGATTTGGTTTTCTCATAATTGGAATCTTAATATATTCGAAGTTGTTTAAGCTAGCAACTATTTCTCGAAAATTAATTCCACGTAACTAGAAATTAAAGTGCTGTCTGCAACATTTTCTTACACTACGTCTATATATTCCATAATCTTTATTTACTTCTAATTATATTTTAATATTCACTTCTTAAATGTTCCAAACATTTATCTTAAAGATAGACTCGTCAAAATCAAAATTCGCTTGTTCTCCAGTTTTGATATTGAAACACAGGGTCAACACCTCTACTTCTAAACAAAAGTGTGTTTTTGAATCTTGCAAAGCACACTGATGTTGATGACCATGTACACTAGGGTTCACCGGTGGCAAAACCGGAACTTTTTTGAAAATTTTCTTAAAATAAAATACTGGGTAACTGCAAACATTTTTTTCAATAATGTCTCTGCAAAAACCTTGTTATATAATGTCTTTTAATAATGAAGGAAATACACATAATGTCTTTCCTTCACTGTTTAATCATCACACGACCTCGAATTCTATGCGTACGTGTACATGCTCGAAATGTCTTTCTGAAGAGACGTTGACGGTGCATGAAGATAGATTACTGTGCAGTCATAAACCTAGTTTTAAGATCGGTAATTACAAATTGCTTAAATTTAATACCTGTGCTCCCTGATTTCCCTGATAACAATTATTACTTTTCATTTTGGTCTGGACCAAAATCACACATGAATCTACAATATTACGTAAAATCATTACTAGCTGTTTTAGTTTACAATAATAAAGTGTTCAAGCGATGAGATTTTATTTTTGTATGACTGATAGACTGCACAAAATCCGTTGACATTTTCAGATGAAAAAAGTGTAGCCTTGAAAACAATTAGTGAAGTGCTTATGTCTCACTTTTTTTTTTATTATAGTCGCATCAACCAAAGGTTCTTAGCGACTTTTCAGTATTTTACATATTTAAATTGTCTCACATTTAAATTGTGTCTTCAAAAGATATTAAAATATTGTCTTCGCATTCTAGGTAGTGAAGTATGCTCTAATATTGGGAATTACAAGAACGATTCAGGCCTCTGGAAAGATCTTTTAAGGCCATGATGTGTAACTTCGTCTACAAGCCTAGTGCCCTAAATCTTCCTAGATTACGTCTTATTTGAGGATGATTAATGTCACGAGGCAAACCTGCTATGGAAACCTAAGCAAAAATTATCCTAGTTCCTTGCATGATTTCTTCTGTAAATCTAACATACCCCTGAAACTTCCTTGACTGAGACCAGTGTTAAATTACCTCACAAGCTCAGGCAAAACTGTAGAATATATAACTGAATACTATTACGCTGTGTACCAATTTATGCACAATGCATTCCTAAATTCTCATCAGAAGTCAGTCATATTGACATTTAAAAGTACTGTCATCAATCATACTATAAATTTCTAACGCGGACATACATGCGTATCTTTACTCTTCTCCAAAGACCAGAGACCTCGCATTTTTAATATAGACAATTTTATATAACTATAAACGTTAACCGCATGTTAAAATAATCGTTCATCTTCCATTGGCCATTGTTTCTTTTGCTTTCGTACCAATAATTCGGCCACATGTTCATTTACATTAGTAAGAAATTAAAAAATGCCTACTATAGAGAAAAGCTTAATAAAACGATGGTAAATGAAAGCCAAAATTCTATGTAAAATTGAATTTCCATGAATTTTAAGTTGCATATAGAAATTCAAGTGTGTGATATTTCGTCTTTTCTGCTTCTAGGTAAGGGCCATTTTACAAGAAGTAACATCAGCCTTGATGACTCCTCATACAATAAAATCAGCGAGTATTCTGCTTAGCGGTGCTGAAATGATGGTGTGGTGAGTTCACAAAAATTTGAACTAGTTTTTAGAACATTACATGAAGGTATTACAATTTTGTTTATCGTCCAACATTAACGCATCTTATTCCTGCAATATTAGAACAAACGACTTTCTTGTTGATAATAAGAAATATTTTATTTTAATAAATTTAAAGAATGGGTTTATTTTCTTACAGTTTCCAAGACTACTCTAATTTACTTCTATTCTTGATGTGCCAAAAGACTCGAATACACTAAT
The DNA here is from genome assembly GCA_964035755.1 of Teleogryllus oceanicus. NCBI lineage: Eukaryota > Metazoa > Arthropoda > Insecta > Orthoptera > Gryllidae > Teleogryllus > Teleogryllus oceanicus. The sequence continues at coordinate 334,413,774 of CAXIVR010000001.1, read as the reverse complement.
AACTAATTAAATCATACTACACCATTGCTTGTTTAATAATTCCATACCAAAGTAAATGCGTTACTACGGAGTGGATACCACAGCACCTTTCTCCTATTATAACATTGTTAAGCGAAATTGAAGACCAAATCCAGTGTAATAATGTTCTTTTGGAAGACCAGTGTAATCATGTTCATTTTAAGAGAGGTGCCGTTAATGTTTTCATTGATTGTTTAATGATTCCAGGTCAACTGTTGTGATCATTAGATTACAAAGGCGACTTGTACCAACCATTATTGCAAATGAGTATTCTGACAGTACTTTGTGTAAAAATTCAGTAAAAACTCATTTTTACAATGAAACCATGAATATAAAAGATTGAACATGTACGATATGGAGTTACAGAATATATTTGAAAGGGTTCTATAGATACGCATCTCACGACTCTCACGGCAGACACTTGCGTGGTGCTGTGAACATATGGCTTTTGAGCAGCGACCTCAGAAGTACCCAGTCATGCGACATTTGTTATAACGGCCATCGTTCCATTATGATTCCAAAATGTTGTGAAATTTTGTTCCGAACTTAAATGCTACCAGGAAAATATTTTGTGTTCATTATTTACAATATTACGCAATATAGCGCCAAAAATTTCACTGATGTAACCACAAAGGCGTAGTCTACTGGACGACGCGTGTTAAAATGGCGTACACCGGAACTAGAAAGTGCACAACTATGCGTGTATTTCATTGGCTAGTCACACAATGAAGGTACAAAGAATTACAGATACGTGAAGTGCGGGGGAGGGGGTTGTAGAAGCTTTCGATAGTTGCGTCGTCTGGCAGACACCTTTGCAATCCAGGGTTAGTGCAGTTAATGTCTTATCCCGGGAATTAACGATGTTTCTCAGTTGCTGTGTCACGGTTCGTACGTTTTAGTACGAACTGTGTCACGGTTCGTACGAGGCTTATGACATATATTCCGCATGGCGCATCATGCACCTCAGTACTTCACTTACGGAGAACACTCCGCGCCCGCAAAGTTTTATCATGCCTTCTTATTCACAAAGCCTCCTGCCAAAAATCCATCCCTTTCAACTTCTTTACATTCACTATCCCCACCCTTATTGCGAATCCTCTTACCTTTTCCTCTAAACCTAATCCCGTTTCTCCTATTCTCTCTACCAATTCATGTACACCTGACACCCCAATTTCCTCACAACCTGTCACTGCCGTGACACATTACCACCTTCGACCACGCACTCGAGATAAATATGGTTCACACTCGAGATAAATATATCAGTGGTTTTTGTAAAAAATGACTTACTTAAGGGCGGGAATGTATTTTCAGAAAACGCAGATGTCTATAACTATAACATTACACGTAGAAATCATATTAATCAGATGACAGTATCAACAGCTCATTACAAAAAATTCACATACAATACAATACATTATTTTGCACATATTGCCATATGATATTAAACGATTAAATTCGATGGAAAAGTTTAAATCCCAAGTAACATCGTTACTGCTGCATAAATGTTTCTCTACATTTAGAGACTAGTCTGATCATCAAAAGAAAAATAACATTAATTTTGAATAACAGTGATATTTAATGTATTGTTTACTATTTGGACTGTATAATTCTAAACAACATGTAACGAGTCTTGTACCGCAGCCCCTGGGGAATGACCCCCGTCTCGGTCAGGTTTTGCGTTCAGTTTCCCTGATCCTTTGAGAAAATTCTGAGATGGCCCCTTATTTTGCTTCTGGATATAAATGTAACTTCGTTATCTGTGCACATCTTCTAGAATTCAGTTGGAAATATAGTTATTCGTATTATCGTTCTCCATGTTGTCGCGGCAGGAATTATTCCTCCTTCACAAAGGATATGTTGAGGGATAATAGCCCAAATTTATAGCTGATTTACTCTTGAAAATAGATTTCATTACATCGGAGCGAATATTTAGTCAACTATGCTTGCAAAAACGCTCGTTTATATTTGTATTTTAAATTCATGTACTATATGGCTAAGGGAAGGGATTATGAAACAGAATTATGAAAACGTGCACAGATTTCACTTCTCCCCGTCCCACGTCACACAGTTTTTAACTGTTGTTGACGTATAATAAATAATGTATGTATGTTTTTGGTGTCGCCGGCCAGTTACCGGTGTCCCCCATGCCTATTACTAGATAAATTCCCACGCTTCGGGATAAGAGCGACATATATTCTATTCACCATAACTAGCAAGATCCCCTGCTTGAGGTTTTCTTCGTCACACAGCTACAGAAACTGGGACGATTTTAAAGGAAAGCTACAACTCTATTTTTGCCTCGACCGAGAATCGAACCCGGGACCACATCACGGGAGCCATCCCTGAGGCGCAAAATAAATAATAAATAAATAAATAAATAAATAAATAAATGAATAAATAATAAATAAATAAAGCCGTATCTATGCGCGACTAAGCGACACGTGCGAATGCACAATGGAAGATTCCATAAGAGAATTGACTTCACACATGCCCCATGACGGGACACTGACGGTGGACGTGGGAGTCCTTGGCGATCCACGCTCTTTTGGAGTCACTTCGTCTGAGAGTTTACGAGCCAAGAGGCTCATCTGTGTTTCCTTGATTTATAGGGCACTTCTTCATGCGAATAGCTTAAGTTAATTTGTAACTATTCTTAATATAATAAATGTAGTAATTAACCACCGCGTGTCTCACTTCAAACCGTAGCCAAACTCCGCCAAGCCGTTTCTCGACGAAGCAAGCTCCCATGTACAGAAAGCTAAAACTTGCTTAGAGATCTATTTCCCGTCACAGATTTACTCCGATCGAGGCAGTTAGCTGGTGAGATCCATTGGTTCGCGGGGGATTTCCTCTCTGTGTATCTTCCTTCATAGAGACAAGCTATGTGCTTCCGATTTTTCATCTGACTCGTGTTGTAGTGTAGCGCATGTAAGTGTGTGTCTTATTAAGGGAGAGGATAGGACGAGAAAGAGGAAGGAAAAATCGTTCGCGGTCCGTTTGTTACGATACTGCTCCAGCATCACGAATCATACGGATCATGAGCAACCGGCCATTAGAATTCTCTCCCAGACAGTTGCTGAATTCGACCTAGGTATCTAGAGAAAATACGTCGCCGTCTGGCTTCGAATCCTAGGACCTTTCAGTCAGAGTCGCTGTGGCGAGCGTGGCAATTCTGGCACTGGGCTAATTCTGCCGGTCCGTTAATTCTTTGAATTAGAGCTAATTTGCCATTAACTTCACTGTTTTCCACAATTCCGAAAACAACAACAAACGATCACTGTAATATTAAAGAAGAGCCCTCAGAACTAGGATAGCCATATTGAATGCATTATATTCTGTATGTACGTTACAGCTGATATAATATTACGTTTATATACATTCAGATGGAAATGTTAGTTATATTATTGTCGTGTTCGAAAGTAAACAGTCAGTAGTTGACACTTGTGGGAAAACATCAATAATCTACAGTAAGTGTATCAAATAAGTCATATTTACAAAATAACCTGATTTTCCTCCGTGTCCAAAGTTTACGGACGTCATAATTTGAAATCAACACACAGAACACACTCACTACAATTAAAAATCTTTTTAGAAAACAGTATTACTTGAAATTTCAAATGCAAACATTATAACATCCATTAACATTTTTCATTAAGGTTACAAATAATCTGTGTAATTGGAAATTAAACAATAGCATTCACACATCCACGTACACACACGCACACACACACACATTATATACACACACACACACACGCTCGCACTCATTCTCGTACGTAATATCTACACAATACGTTCCCATCGCATTACATGCGTGTTTATATACATTTGCATTTTCGTATATACATTACATAGTTGCGTTCGTAGAACGATCGTAAATTCTAACGTAAAATACGAGTTTGCTAGCAAATTTGATAACCTTAAAGAAATTTCATCCCCACAAGTGCCCCTCTTCGAGGAACGTCCGTAACATATCGGATACCCAACTGCATTGTACCGGCGACCACACCTACCTGGCCACTGCGTTTTCTTGGAAGCTTTGCTCCTTTTTCCTACCTGATCGGGGCTTTAAAGGAGATGTCAAGAAAAGTCTCTTGATCGGCGTCGGTCCGTCCCATTCACACCGCCTTCTCCACAAATCACCCCTCCCCCCGTACTACCCTCAATTCCGATCTGCCACCGCCACCACAACTTTCCCTGGTCTAGGCCCCCCGCACTTGCCCCGCCCCTCATCCCGCGTTCGCCCCAGCCCTCGCCCCAGCCCTCGCCCCAGCCCTCGCCCCAGCCCTCGCCCCAGCCCTCGCCCCAGCCCTCGCCCCAGCCCTCGCCCCAGCCCTCGCCCCAGCCCTCGCCCCAGCCCTCGCCCCAGCCCTCGCCCCAGCCCTCGCCTTCCGCCCTCGTCCCCGTCCCCGCCCCGCTTCCACCCTACCCTCCTTTCCCCCGCCCCTACCACCGTCCTCAGCATTGCCTCTCGCCCGTGTTCTCCGCCGCCCCGTTCCGCTCGCCGGTCGATGGCGCTCGACTCAGGAACATCGCCGTGCGCCGGCGACAGAGCGCCTCCTGCGCACCGAGGACGCGGAGGCTGCGGAGCGAGCGGACTGCGCTCGCAAATAGGGCGAGATGTATGTGCACATCACAAACATTTGTGGTAATGTTTTTGGTGATTGACGGTGCCATCAGCGCCACAATCAACAGCATTATCAAGGATTTTTCAATCATTACACAGGGTCACAATATGAAAACAATTGTCAGACCCAAAGACTTGACACGTATGTCACTATGTATGTCGACGTGACTATGTATGTCGACGTGCTGAATCCGAATCACACGCCATATTTGCGCCACCATCCTACAATTTTTTATCTTTTGGGGTTTTTTCAGACCCAAGACTCGACACATGTTTCTCTATGTATATAGACGAGCTGAATCCGAATCCGAAGCCAGAATTACCACCATTTCCCAGTGTTTTTTAAACGCGAAAAACTGCCGTAGAATTTACAATTTATAATTTTCCGGTGGTATTTTGCAATTTAAATAAACTGGAGGGTAATGGCGCAATTCTGGCTTCAGATTCGGATTCAGGCTGTGGACATATATAGAAAAACATGTGTCAAGTCTTTGGGTCTGACAACTTTAATTTTTTGTGTGCCTGTGTTATCTGCATTAAAAATAGTTACAGGAATGAGATTTTCAGGTCAAAATAAATACAAGTAGTGAAGTACTTTCGTATTGTAGAGATATTTTATTCATCATCTGCATCACGACATTTTTGCGGTCAGGTATAATCACATCATCAGATTCAAACAATCTGAGACAACCAAATTGCGGTTGTGTAATATGTTACACGTACTAATTACTGTTACGTATTAAAAAAGTTTTAATAATAACATGTAGAGTATGTTACAAAAGTAACAATACATATTCACTTTTGTGATTCTGTATGTTTGAAAGGGAGGAATATCCAAAGGCAATAGTAATGCATAAGCAGCAATTGTAAACCCGTTAATCACTTCACCTGCTGTATCACTTCGCTCTCCTAGTCCCGCCCATCCCACCTGTTCCCACTCCAACATCGCTATCTCGCCCGTCGTCTTTCATGAAATGGAGCCGCCACCTCCAGGCTCTCGCACCGGCAAGACTCCGCCGCAGACGACAGAGCAGGGGCACATTGTGTCTGGTGCGGCCAGCGCCGTCTCAAAAGACCGCGCCGGAAATTACCTTGACGCTTGCAAAGAACAATGCATTTTCCTAGCGCTGCAGGAGGGGTATGCTCTACGCTCTTCTCGGTCACGGGAAAAGAGGAGATAGCAGGATGATTTTTCCGTTTCCAGAGGGGAAATCTCACAGTTAATTCGTCTCGTGACGATTTATGGAGCGTGCCATGGCGAGTCAATTATCACTTATTCTTGACCTAACCTTTTGCCGGAGACGTTTTTCTCTGTCATTATGTAATAACTTATTCGTCGCGTATTCGGTGTTATGATTATAATAATCTTCATTTCAGGTAACGGCTTCAATCGCCCCGTATACCGTGTTCCTAATTCAATCGGATAGGCGAACACGCTCTCACCTCTTTACATTCCTCTTCTAATCGCTTCTCAAGGAATACTATGATTCTGTTTGTAATGCACACAATTCGCGAAACATAATTTAATTAACGAAACGTAATTTAATCATGGCTCAACGCGAAACTAGCAAGATGAGCCCGATATCTAAAAATCAGAAATCAATACCGTTTACAATCTTCAGTCTTCTTTACATCTGAGTCTTCATCGTTGCATTTAACTACTAAAAAATAGATTTATATACGGAAAAAATAATTTTCCTTAACATGAGACAGATGTAGCAAAACGTGAAATTTGCTTAACGAATTAGCATTGTTAACCACTGGGATGTGCGAGTGCATCACATGAACTCTTCTTTCAACATAGATTACTGTAAAATTGGCCCGTATACACGGGATCTCACCACAGATTTACGTAGATAAAGGACACGTTCCAAGTAAAACATAATTGGAATGTAGACAAACGAACGTCCTCTAAAATAAATAAATTAATTGTGAGATAATTAACATGCGGTCTCTTTTAATTCCACATCCAATACCTCGAAAGTTGTGTTTCAATGATACATAACTACAGGCGTCCTTTGATAGAAGCTTAGTGATATCGTCAACAATATGTGTTTATTGAGGTGAATAAAATTTGATGTACGCCACTCTTCCACTTAATACTCGTTCCCAGAATTTCAAGCGCCGTGCCTAACATTATTATGCTACGGAGCCTTAACGAATTACTAAAATGAGCTCTTACTGGAAATTTTCAAGTATAAAACCGTAATTGAGAGTTATTTATCCCCCAATTTTTCATTACAAGGACGTTAACATTCATTCAGAAACAACCTTGGACCTTTCAGATAAGATACCGTTATTTTCAAGATTCGGGTAAAAAATATAAATATAATGAATATAAAAAGTTATGAAAGTTTTTCCATTCTGTAAGAACAGTTTACAAAAACGCACCATTGTCATACATTTTTTGTTCAAGGCTGTTGCATAAGTTTTCGTCTACAATCGTTGTTTGCAACATGAAACGTATATTTATTTTTTCATTTATTTAGTTAACTTCAAAAACGATTGGAAAACTGTACGTGGTGGACGGTGGAGAAGTACAGTCTAAGAAAAAACGTAGTGCAACCCGATTGTTGAAAATGAGCTCCGAATTAGAGCACGTCATAATCGATAAGTTAGATTAATCAACAGTGTTTAACAGCGGCCAACTAAATCCACGGAGAATAATTGCAATATACATTTTATTTGGATTTTTATTTAAATTTTATTATGAAACAAAGATAATTATTTTGACGTCTGACCTTTAGAAGAAAAATGGAAGAGTAATCGCCGTTGGATGGTACCAGAATTTAATGCCTCTCTGGTGTTGAGAAAAATAGGATAATGACTACACATAGACCAACATATATATTACAAATTAATGGCAGCAAATGGGAATACATTAGCAATATTTTTTAACCAAATAAACTCTCCTCTTCCCGTAGATTTAAGAACAGCAAGGGAAAGATTAATGGTCGATATACTGTGACCTAATTACACTAACAACTATATCATTTTCCCCAATAATTGTGTTAATTGTGGAGCATGAAAGAAAAATATGTTCTTGTTAATGAAGTAATTAAATTCCGAGAACCCTGTACGTCAATATTTCTTCTAAAATTAAATTTCAAAGGTTAAATTGGTGTACATGCGCTGTAGTGCTTCGAAAAACAAAATTAATTTTCGCTGCCAGGACAAATCAAGAGAGCACTTAAAAGTTTTCATTCATATTTTCACGAAATTCCGTAAAAGTTGTTGTTATTGTTATTATTATATTACAATTATTTTTACTATTATCACCGTCTTTTGAAGCGACTTTGCACCAGGAAACGGCGTTTTTGTATTTGCGAAACCAAAATATTTATTTTTACATTTTTTATAATCATTTACAAATGTTAGATAACTCTAGAGGGTATTTTTGCATACAAGCCGTTGATGTTAGATTTGTATTTGGTAGGAGGGTAAGTTTGTGAGGTACAATGTCACATTCTAGGGTAACAATGTCACACTCTACATTGTCCGATTCTGACATTCTTATGAGAATGTAGAAAATTAGAAAGGATTATATATTTCCCTGATTGGCCGTTGCACTCTCTCCGCATTGGCTGATCATCCGGCTTATCAGCGGACGGAGAGAAACTGCATATAAACCCGTGCGTAGCCCATCTCCGCACAGTACTACGCCCTGAGGAAGGTCGCAGAATGGCGACCGAAACGTTGGCAACGTTGGCACCTGTGCCCTGGACGCGGCGTCTCCCGGATAGCCAAGTTAATCATGACTCCGGCCGCGGAAGCCTACGCTCTCATTATATATTTATTTTACGTCAAAAACATTTAAAACTGCGTATGACGTGCTAAGGGGTGGAGTTTCTTTATACCATGTAAAATCTGAACCACGGATATTTATCCATGTTAACTGTTTATTACAAGTACGAAATAACCTTAATACAAACTTTATTATGCTATTTTTGAAATAAATACTATTGTTGACAATGACAACGCCTTCGATCATTTCAACTTAATACAAACACTCAAAACCATTTATTATCTACCCAGGGGCGACTGAGACTTGTAGGGTAAAGTCCCCAAATGTGGAATACGTTCTTAATGTGAAATACCGAAGTATTGTTTTATTTATTTTACGTCAAAAAACAGTTAAAACTGCGCATGACGTGCTATCTGATCGGATCTGATCTGAAGTATCGGACTATGCTATCTCATCTGAAGTATCGGACCTGTATTGAGCTGACGTCTAGAGATGTATAAAATAATTGTGACTATTACTCTCCTAGAAAAAGCACGTTCAAAACTCTACTATTTTTGTCAGATCAAGTCATTATAATCAAAATCACGAGCAGACCGGTGTTGTCGCTTGGCGTGTTCAACTAATCGACTAATCAAGCGAGTAATGATTCAATCGATTAATGGTTGAAGCAACTAAATATACACTCGCCAACATTTAATTTAACGGACGTTTTTTTAAATTGGTGCGCGGTGCAAAACCACCATCCGTGATCTTAAGTACTGTATTGATGTTGTTTTTATTATTATTATTATTATTATTATTATTATTATTATTATTATTATTATTATTATTGTCGTTGTTGTTGTGTTTGTCGTCGTTGTTGTTATTATATTTCGGGATACATCATAGTTCGACATACACCAGGAAATAAGAAAATACACCACTCTACACACTTTCTTCAACAATAGAATTTGCGCGTTAAATTGTCTCTAAACTCCACCAATACATGTTCCCCCTTTCTTTACGATTGCTTTCTACAATTTCAAACAAATATATTTCTACTGCGGTTAGCAAACTTGTAAACTTTCATAGAACCGAAATGGTGCAGCTATGTGAAATGAATGTTATGACTCTACAATGTAAAAGACACGATGGTCAATTATGTAATCACGTAGATATGAAGAGCACTTCGATGATATTATCAGCAACGCAATTTGCGTTGTCGTAAATCGCATTGCATCCGTGGCTGAAGGACTCCCCCACAGCCTCCTCCGCGGGTGAACTCTTCGAGGGAACAGCGTCACCAGACAGGCACGACGGGTTTGAAATCATTGATCTGCAATGGCCTAGGTCTAAATTTAAACAAACATGGAAGCAAAATAAATTTAGCGTTGGTACATTACATGCACATCACTATTTCCAATGCATAAACACGTTTTATTCATCATTCTTCATTACTACTTTGAAAATCAGGATTAGTTTGAAAAGCATTAAACTTGTTCAACATTATAAAATGCATCAAATATTACGAATTTATTATTATAGGAGCAACATAAATGAAATGTCTTATTTAGCTTTCATAAACTTGTAAACTGTCACATGTTTATTTTCATTTCGCATTTTAAGCAATAATGTATTTAATAACCATACCGTTTCATGTTCAAATTCAAGACAGACTTCTGTGGAACAAAAAAAATTGGTGTGTGAAATTCAGTTGAGTAGCAAGAACCTGTGCCTACGGAGTCCTTATATCTATTTTTTAATTGCATTAAAGAATGGAAATGGGGAATGGGGAATGTTGAAAGTGTCGTTTAAGACCACTAAAATTAATTGGTCATTATATTAGTAGATATTAGACCTCACTAGGCACAGATCCTTGCTATTCAATTGAATTTCACATACCAATGTTTTTCCAGAGAATTCTGTCTTGAATTTTGTTAATGCCCATTTAGCCCTCTCCATTTTATACCCGTTAGCATTCTGAAACGACTTTTCCTACTTATTCCCTTCATATGTTGTATTCCCTTCAAAAGCTTTTGACGTCATTGATCATGACATTTTACTTTCTAAATTACCTGCATATGGAATCCGTGGTATTGCTCTAGATTGCTTATGTTCGTACCTTAAACAACGATCTCAGAGATTGGAAATAACTTACTGGAATGATGGGACATTACCTACGCACCTTTCCGACTCTTTGCCCATTGCACGTGGAGTTCCTCAAAGATCGATTTTAGGCCTTATTCTGTTCCTACTTTACGTAAACGATATGCCCTCGACGATTCGAAACGGAAGAACGGTCCTTTTTGCAGATGATACGATCATCCTTTGCAATAAAGAAACCGTAAATAGTACAATTACAGATTTTCAAATTCGTTCCGAAATAACAAATTAACAGTAAACGAAAAGAAAACTGTTTTAATGCAGTTTTCCATTTCAAATAAACAATTCTGCGCTCCATTGAAAATGAACGGTGTACCATTGACTGATGCTAAGGCAACAAATTTTTAGGTCTCTTTACTTTATAAAGAAATACCACCACAAAATGTGTTCAATCCTATTAAGCTTTCCAAGTACATCATCATATTTCTCTTACACAATTATCCTCAAAATCACTTAATTTCCAATTATCTCATTCCAGACAATTTTCTCTACATGCAACTCCACTTCAGAACTCCACATGCATATCCCCTACTGCTTCATTCCAAAACATTTCAGATATATTTTATTTTTATTTCTCCCAGGCCACGATTTTCAACCACACACTACAACACATATAATACCCACTGCAAATTTCAATCCCTGAAAATAATCTTTGCTAGCTTGATTCTGTTCGATTGTCCATTCTCCTTCCTAGTTATACATTTCCATTGTATAATAGTTACTATGTAACGGGATTAACTCCATCTCTTCACACGTAAATTCTCTGTCTTTTCACATATCGGCTCCGTTTCTCCCGCTTTCATTACACTTTTGTTCTCTTATTACTTATTCTCATTCCATATTCTTCAGAGCCTCTCACCTTTCCCTGTAGATTATTGTATTAGATATATCAGCTTGATCTATTTCTGTTCATAATTTAACTTCAGAAAAAAATGTGCCGTTGTGAGAGCGAAAAACTAAATTTTGTTTCCAAAATCAAAGCAATCTCCGGATTTGTATCAAGGAAAAGCGGATCAACAAAACGGTGGGCGTAGGTGTCAAAGAGCCGGCAACAATTGTAGTTTCTGACATCATCATTTGATAATTATACAATATAAAAAGCAACTAATACGCTGACATTACTATAAAATAAATGTTATATTCGTTTTTGACAGTCAACTTAGACCAGGGTTTCGCAAACTTCTTCGATGAAAGCTGCTTTCGGTGTTTCATATATTATAAAGAAATGCATCATGGTTACATTAATTAGTACAAAAATTCAAATTGAATTTAATTATATTATTATTATATATATTTGGCAATATATAATTTAGATAAAGTAAATACAAAATAACTATTTCAAAATTTTAATAATAGAAATAAGATATAATTACATTTATTTTCGAGACAAACATCTAAAGAGTTCCTATTTACCGTCTGTTGGTATGGATTACATGCAGTCAATTGTGAGCATACTTCATGTTCCCACTTTTTCAATGCACGTCCGTCTGTTTATCATCAGCCTTCCGATAGACCTATCCATACTCAGAGAGATCGGTGGTTCAAACCGGATTTCAGGCAGAGCTCCAGCGTGCTCTGGAGTACGCCACACGCGGTGCGGAGTACTAAAAGGCGATACGTCAACACGGTGGACAGTGGCGCTGGCCGAGTGATGTATTGACCGCCTCTAAATTATGAAACACTGCGCGCCCGAGGCCCCGACGGCCGGCGGTGCTTGTGGAATGCTTTGGCTGCAGATAATAAAAAAACAAATTAGCTCCCAGCGACAAACTGCACTGCCGCGCGCCTGCCTGCCCGGCCTGGCCGTCTGGCCTAATAAAGTCGCCGTGACTTCATCAATTACACAGCCCGAGTCAGCACGACAGAGGAAGCACGAGGTCGTAATTGTGGCAGTGTTTGGCGGACGATATGAAACGTTCGCACTGTTTGTTCAGGGAGAAGGTTCTCGTTCAGACAGCTTTCCCGTTTCACACACCAATCTAATTGTAAATTTAAAACTGATCCGATTATAAAATTTCAATTAGTCAATGTATAGATTCAAAATCAATCTAACTGCGCTATTAAAATAATAAATTTCATGTATCAGATAATTGTTTTCAATAAAAATACGAGTCTCAAATATTGCATTCCCCTGAAATTATCATTTTAATGTTCTCTTGATCTCTGACTTTTACCTGAATCGAGTTTTCGTCAAGTCCTCAAATTTGAAGAAATAAAGAAAAATAATCCCATCATGCCATTTGCATTATTTTAAATGGTATTTTTATTGACATCCATACTGCGAGAAACTCCTTCAAATCGTTGTTTACTATTTTAATTTTCAACTCGAACTAGGATTTCTGAATTACATTTTTTAACAACATATAAATCTTGAAATAATTATGATTGTCACATGTCATTAACAATAAAATACAAATATCGTTATATTTTTCACAAATAATAAGGGTATTCGTCAAAAAAGTGCCAAACACTTTTCTTTGCGGCACAAATGTTACAAACAAATCTCTTCTCTGCCATTAACATGTACTACAATGTTCTTTCTCAATTAAAACAGAATGAAGTGTATATGTTTTATGACAGCTTGTTTTTTCTTTTACAATTTTATAGGTATGTTGCTGTTTAGATCAGTTTTTCCCCCTTCCATTATATTGGCTTTCATTGTTATATATTCAAAATAATAACGTTTACTTTTTTTCGTTTGTCTGCTCCTTTTCTGCCCAGAGTTGTCTCTCTGGCCATAGAGTGAGAAAATATGCTTTTAAAAGAGGAACTTTAGATATTTAGATATTGGAATTATCGTTTTGTTGTTTTAGATATTGGAATTCTCCTTTTTTAACTTTGTTTTTAGAAGTCATTTTTTATGAAGTTTTACTATTGAGGTATGTGCATAATGTAACACCACTTGAACATTTTCTGGTTAGTTCTCTCCCATCTATTTTATATTTTGTGCTCATTACTTTTATATATTTTTCACTCATACTTGATTTTAATGATTTTCATTATCTGTTCCTTTGTATCTTATTTTAAAATTTTTATTCAATATCTTCAAAAACGTTTTTTATCTTTACTTTTAGATGAAAACATGTCTAATATTTTAAGCACACACCTGAAGATCCGCGTAACTAACACGAGAAACGTCGTGTACGAAAAATAGAGACTTTTTGGACGAATAACATTGTCAAAAATAAAAGGATATTTGTGATTTATTCTAACTATTGTAATAATGTTAATAAACATGTCTATTATTCTTTCTCATTACCACATTACCTGACATTTTGCTAAACTTTTTAATCGGGAAATGAAAATTTTATATTTCAGATATAGAGGACTACATTTCCATTTCATTATCACGTAACTTAGTGCTGTAAGGTAAGAATTTTATCGGCAGTTGGCAAAGAATGACGAGAATGGAATCCGCCATATTCCAAGGTCCATTCTTATGTCATGATCAACACGAAACTCCGGCTAAAGTTCCCCTTCGTAGTCTTGAAAGTTTCCTGGCATTATTTGATTTTCGAGAAAGTTGTTTCGCAAAAGCAAAATTGTGTTTCAATTATTATATTATTGTGTTAAATGATTTACAGAAGAGTAAAAAAATTCAGAATTAAAAAGTTTTGAGTTCCATGCAATTTTTATTGGATTATTTTTCGCAAAAGTAGATGGCAAAAAGTTACTTTCCGTCGGATTGCTCAAAAGGTCTTTTATTTGCTCCCACCCCTCTATTCCGCGACGATTCGAACTTTTAGGACTACATGAAGAGTAATGGTTGTTCCATCATTTGTTTCAGCCACAAATAATCCGAATTTGTCAAGTGTTACACCCATAAATACTAGAGGCACCTTCACGCCCTTTCTGGGATAGTCCCATAGTTTCCTCCTGCGGCCATCGCCGCCCCCGCCGCCTTCGCCATTCTCTTGTCGTGCTTCATCGATGCTGTGCCGTTCCTCCTCGCTCAAATCGAGGGCGACGGGCAGCACTTACGGTGCCAACGCAGCTGCGCGTCGGTGAGCCGATAACGAAAAGAGACGGAAGCGAGAAACGCGCTAAGAACTCACCGACTACGAAAATTGGACGGAAATAGAAAAGACCTAGAAGCGAAAAAATATGAACTTCCTAGTCATGAAAATACAAAGAGAAAAGTAACGTTGTAAAAGAAGGAAGACAAGGTACGGGCAGTATTTTTAAATATATGAGAAAAGAGTAAATGTCCAAAACAATGAAAAATATGTATGAATAAAAAATATATATGACGAATTAAAACGATCATTGACATTTTCCTCCTTCGGGGAACGGGGTGGGGGAGGGTCGGAAGAAGGCAAGTGGGATAGCGGGTGTAAACGCTTTAGTTGCTGTAGTGGGGCAGGGCACAACCAACTCGGGAACAACCACGTGCTGGCTTTGTTCACACGGGACGGAACGGAACGGAACGGAACGGAACGGAACGGAACGGAACGGAACGGAACGGGACGGAACGGGACGGAACGGAACGGAACGGAACGGAACGGAACGGAACGGGACGGAACGGGACGGAACGGGACGGAACGAACGGAACGGAACGGAACGGAACGGAACAGGACGGAACGGACGGAACGGACGGAACGGACGGAACAGGACAGAACGGCCCAAACACTAGCACAATAGCACAAACGCCATTGAATAATTAGCCGCTTGATATTTTTCCTTATTTGCTAGTAGGTCTTGCAAGTACTATCAGTTAGTGCTTAGTAAACTAGTATCGTACGCACAGGTCTTTACCAGTCCCTATTTTTCGTCACAACTGCTCTTTACCTGCCTGCTTGTTGCCGCCGCCGTGTCGCCCGTCACCGATAGCGTCTTCCAGTCGGGGGCGGCGGTAGGAGCAAGGTCGCCGCTCATTTGCTTTTTAACGAGCTGTTAAGTCAGCCACGAAGTGGCTTAAGCAGTCTCTGGAACTTTCGTAATGACGTGTAGTCTCGTTAGTGCCCGAGCTGCAGAATATACATTGTTAGGCAGAGTTCGGCGACATTTAACATTAAAGGGAGACACCGTCGCCCTGCATTACCGATGTTAAACATTGTTAGAAGACACTGAGAAAGGGAGAACGCCTTCTCGTCGAAACGATACAGGGGATGATAGAGCGGCCTGTAACTTTTCTAATGTTACTCCCACGGAGATTCTACTTTGCATTGGTGTGAAACGGTTTTTCGTTTCATTATCATAATGCACATTTGTACTCGCAAAAATAAGGTGATCTCACTTCTCTTAATAACACCAGGGAAGAAGATTTTTATCTCCAGGAAGGCAGAGTGCGCAACGTACTCAATTTTATACATATATTAAGAATATCACAATAAAAACGTCGTATCACGTCACAGTTTTGAAATATACCATTATCATTAAGCCGTATCATACCGCATTTTTCTATTAATACAAAAACATTTAAATGCATAATATAAGATATTAACATAAACGTTAAAACGCATTATGGGAACATCTTCTACCAGGCAGGAGGTCTGAGGCCAACTGCTATGTTGTCAGTTATCGTCAGGAAAGACTCCCGTGGAACCAGGTAGGATGAACAGAGGAAATTTAAGAAATGGTTGCTATATTGTTATAGTTATGGAATTATACTGTTTAAATTTATCACATTATTATATGCGTTCGAAAAATAATTACTCTCAATCACGATATTCATAGTTTTGTTGAGCTTATTATTAAAGGTTTCTGGCACTGTTCGATAACATTTTCTCATGCCCCTGTTTTCACTTCCCTCACTCAATGCTCTCTCTTTCTCGCGATATATTTCAACCTAATAATCGATCTCAGACCTCCTGGCTTTTAACGAATGAAAAAAGTCCGATGGCCAAAAATCTGATGAATTTATGATATTTGACTTGGCCAAACAGCATCACATGTTTGTTGAAAGAACTGCACATGAATTAAAGGAAATCAGGGTAAGTCAATTACACCTTTCTTCTGTCTTATGTATCTTTCTTCTGTGTTTATTTAATGCGATCCAGTAATTTACTAGCAAATACATGAAAGCCTTTCAGGTGTAATATTGTTATATTCCTTACAGTTGTCCTGAAAGAGAGAATAGGCACGTCCTCGAAACATGTGAAATTTAAACTATATTTAATGCAGAGTATTATTCACAATAGTAAAAAAAAGAGAGAATCATCTTAAGTATTGCGAGTGGTTGGGGAAGATGCAACGTGCAACGCACACGGATGAGGCGCAGTGCGGGTTGCGTTCATGGAGCATGCTACCAGTTTAGTTTGTCAGCAGGAAGTAAGATAGTTCAAACCATTATAATTCATCTCCACGGTTTTTATTAACTTGCTGCAAATTATTCTCCATCTTTGTCGTTTTGAAACGTGACGGTAAAAGTTAAATGAAACACGAATGCAATGATACTAATTGGAGAAATTTGTAGTGTTTTAAAATTCATTACTTTACAATTAAGTTTAATTTTAATATTCTTAACTTTATTTTAGTAGTTACAATGCAAAGAGAGAAACTTCATTTCTGACGATAACCGTACAGTGTATATGAAATGAACTATTCTCATTGCTTTTTCTCTTAATTCTCGCATATTATGTTTACACCGGTACTCCCATACCTATGAAAAACGTTCTTCTTTTTGCTTTCTGATTGGAAGTGGTAATGAGAGTGCTGTTTTCTATCTCAGCATTCGCTCAAACGATCAAGAAAAAGGATGAAAACCTGACCGAGATGGGGACATGGACCCTGAAGAAGGTACAATTCTTGTTACGGGGTGTGTAGAATTATAGATCAAATTGTAATTTATACATTGAATATCATTGTTAAAATCAATATTACTTTACTTTTTCGGGCTCAGTTTAGTCTTTAATTTTATAGAAACTGTCACAGTAGAAAAGATTTTACTTGGCACTTTTGTATCACATTTAATCGTGTAATATCATCAGGCAATGTGTTTAAAAATAATATTCATGTATGTGATTTTGTTTTGTCAAACGCTATCAAATGCTTTCACTTTAATAAATGTTTCAATTTTTTGGTTAAATAAATAAAATAATTAATCTTTCTTAATTTCAACAATACAGAATATCTGAAGAAAATAATTGTCAACAAATTTCTTAACGTTTCCGAGTAAAGACTGTGACGGACCAATAATCATTTCCGAAAAGAATCTCGTCTTGCCTTTTTTTCGGAATAACGGATTTTTCCGTTTCACTGAATCTGTAACTAGTGGTGCTAAAACGGCGTGTACATTCTCGCATACAAAATTACACGAAAAGTACTCAAATTTTCGAAAAAATGTACATTGGCATATTTCAAATCTATCTTAAAGGAATATATTCTATTAGGGGGAAATAATCTCTATCTTCAAAATTTAGTTGTAGGAAGACGCGAAAAAATATTTGAATTTTTGCAATTTTCGAAAAATCAAAGATTTCCACGAACATGAGACCACTATTCTCTTAAGCGTTATTCACACTATCCAACAACACTTAATCAAAAACAATGGAGCCATTTTTTTAAATTTGGAAAATGTCCCAGGGGCTTCACGTAAAGTACCTTCCGAAAATAAAATACTGGTTTCAAATTCAAAGCGCCGCGACATTAACCAGGTCGATTGGAGAATATCCATTTTGCAGAAAATTGACTGAACAGTTTAGCCGCTAGCGTTGTTCACAAACGGATGGAGAGACAGGCAGACTGACGTTTTACCATCATTCGATTTTTCGGTATCAAGGACCTACAAAACAAGGATTCCACACCACGTGCTAGAGCATTTATTTTTTCTAAATTTTGCAACTGGATTTAATAAGCTTTCTCGTAACGAAGCTGCTGTAATAAGGTTTTCTGCCGAAAATTTGTCGTGTTTTCGCACAGCATTACAGAAATTTCACCCTACTGCGTAGCGTGAAAGTAAAAATCTGGAGAACGTGTGGCTACTAATTGATGATAGTTTGGATGATACTTTGGAGGATAATATTTATAAAAAATATTTATAAATATGAACACAGGCGCAACGAACCCCGTTAATATTTGGAAAGGAAAATCTTTCCACCTTTTCCTTCCGTTCACGTTAACATCACATTTAACGAATCGGTTTCTGTAATTAGGCGCATTTAAATCTCTTCCTGGAAAATCAGGAAAATATCCTGAAAATCTTGTACTTTTTCACGATTTTTCTACAAATGCGGACAAAACCCCTATGAGCCAATGTTGATATCGGAAAAGGAAATTCGTTTTTCATTTTCCTTTGGTTCATTTGAACAACGCATTTAAGGAATCGGTTTCACTAAATGGCTGCTTTTAAATCTCTTCCTGGAAAGCTCTGGAGAATCTGTGGGCGCCTTTCCGCGTCATGGCAACGCCAGCGCCCCTGGCGCCGAAGGGCTGCCAGCGCTGGGCACGTGCCGCCTTCCCCCGCTATCGCGCTACGCTACTTCCGCCTCAACCTCTCCCTTCCCCTCCTCTTCTCCTTCCCCTTCCCCTTCTCGTGCCGCCCCAACCCTCCACCCTCGGCCGAACCCTCTCGCACCGCTGCTCTCGCGGAAAATTCCATACGGATCCACGCGATGCAGGGTCGCCGGACCGGCCCGCGGGGGAGGGGGTGCGCGGGAGAGGGGGCGAGAGACGAATCGGTGTGGTTAGAGTGTAGTCGAGTGCTGAGGAAGGCGAGGGGGGAGGGAAAGAAATGAGCGTGGGAGGACGCTATTGAGGAGACTAAAAAGAGAGCAGCAAAAGAAAACAGAGGGATAGAAAGAAAAGACAGGGGTGCCCTGAAGGGGGCCACTAAGGCCACTTATCACAGGCCACAGTTAATTGAACTCCCTAAATTCTACCATTCAAAACAAATATCTTCCAATTTGAACTGTACGTTTCGAACTGTACGAACTGTGTACCTTTTTGTATTGCAAGTGTTACATGGAATTATGTTTATGTGCTAAATGGGTTGCAACTTTTCTTGAAAACCAGGGGCACCACCAGGGGTCTACTTCCCAACGCCTCTTGTTTTGCCACGCACCCTTGAGGAGAGGATAGATTTGGAGTTGACTGCGACGAAGAATGTTGGTAAGACAGTGATTAAAGATGAGCAGATTAGATGATGTCAGAGGGAACTAAAGAGTAAAATAGTGAATGAATAGAAAATAACTTAAGAGACCTGCAACGAAAAGGCAGGTTAAAAGAAGGAGAGATCATACAGGAACGAGAATCTCCTCCATCGTGAAATAGCGATTACAATGGTACTGATGTGAAATTAATTAATTAAAATGTGGAGAGACCGAAATTTAACTGTTAGTAGAGACTATTTCCAATAAATTTGGAAGATATGAAGTTTCAGAACTTATCGACAAGAAAAAAGGATTTTGGAAAATTGAAACAAAAAGTTAGTTGCGGGATGGAGAGGATGGAGAGCATGAACACGATCGCAAAGGCGAAGAGTACGGAGAGGAACAAGAGAATGTAGACAAGCAGAAAGCGTAATTGTAGAAGAACAGAGAGTGCAGGGCACGGAAATGTTAGAGAACAACCATGTTAGAGAAGGTGGAGAACAACGGAAAGCGAAAAACACCAGCAAGACGGAGAACACCGGCAAGACGGAGAACACCGGCAAGACGGAGAACACCGGCAAGACGGAGAACACCGGCAAGACGGAGAACACCGAAAGACAAGAACAAAAGAAAAAAAAAAAAAAAAGAAAACGAAAACACGGAGAAAAACGAAAACACGGAGAAAAACGAAAACACGGAGAAAACGAAAACACGGAAAAAAGAAAACAGGAGAAAAACGAAAACACGGAGAAAACGAAAACACGGAACAAAAACATGGAGAAAAACGAAAACACGGACAAGAAAGAAAACATGAAAATGTGGGGAAAAAGAAGGCGGTGAAAGCATTGGGAAATAAAAGTCAAGAAATAAGTAAATATGACAATGTGATAATCCCAAATTTGACAAGAACTAAAAAAATGGATAACTACATGTTGAATATTTTCACGGAAGTATGATTGTATGAAAGTGTGGAAGAATATTATGGAAGGATAGCAGAGTGAGGCTGGTAGCGGCACAAAGAGTATATATCAGAGATGACACTCAATGTTAAACAGAGAAGCCTAATTTGCCCAACTTCCGGTGCCGGCATGTGCAATCGTATTGATATCTATTGGGCAAATGAACAGCCAATAGCGTAGAAGTAACCGGAAAATTTGAAAAAAAATAGGTACGCGGGAATTTTAACATTTTCTCCATATTCACTCTATATTTCTCCAAAATCACTCCCTATATTTTCAACCTTAACTTATTAAAAAATAACAAAAATAATTGTAAGTATCTTATGGAAGAAAAATCAAATTACAGCAGTAAAATCTAGTATTTATTGAACATATTGACAATACACAATTTTATAATTTCAATAGCATTAAGAATTTTGTTATACATGAGGCAATAAACACAGTACAGAAGTTCAAATGCAACTTCACTTGCTTAGAGACATGCCAAATTATTGTGAATACTATGGAATACTACTTTATTAGAGAGCACTATAAATGAACAGTGCTTAAAAGAAACAAATAAACACGTCGCATCTTTGCTCAGGTAAAACATCATTATGATACAATTGGTAAAAGTGCCATTTTATTTTGCGAGTAGGAAAGGTGGTGACGTAAGGCTCATAGGACGTGTGCCCCAACCCTACGGGCAAAATAAAATCACTTTCACCGTGAATCTTTTATCAGTATTACTGCCTTTTATTTTATTTTAATTCAAAAATATAAATCACCTAATTATGTACTGTTACATAAAGGTCAGTAATAGCTGATTAGGTCAGATGACATATTATGTTTGTTTCTTGCTTTAACAGTTGTATCTGAACATTTGAGCATTGTGCCATTTTTAGCACTAGTGCTAAAAATTAAACGGTTAGCATGTTGTCCAAACCTTAAACGTAACTGCACTTACTAGTGGCTTTAGGTATAATAAAAATAACAAATATTGATACATAAATGTCAAATATTAATTGAATGTACTTTTTTCAAGGTTAAAATTTTCCTTTTTTTAATTATTATTTTAACCAATGAGTGGAATTGTCCAGCTTTGATCCAAACTGTTCATTATGACAGAATTCTGCATTTAAAATTAGAGCTCAGGTGTTTACGACATACAGATACTGAAAATAAGGGTGCATTTACAATTTAACATTTATGATAACAACCAAAAATATGACTTGGAAAACTATAGTTGTTACAAAACTCCATCAGAGTTCCAGGTAAATGTTTCTTTGGTTGTAATCTATTAAATGAGACCTTTTTGGCCTTCTATTACATTTTTTGTGGGTTAGCTCATCTTGGTACCCCCACCACTTAGTACAAGTTACCAGATATGTGCAGGATCTTATGTTCAATTTAAAATGAAATTTATTATTTTATATTCACAATTTTATCGCATCCAATGACAGAGTACACACTAATCTTAATGCTTCGTCACTTATACTATTACGAACTGTCAGATCAGAAGAGGTATCTGCAAACACTTTGTAAAGAATTAAGAAGCTTCGCCCCCCCCCCGGGCATCGAATGAATCATCTACGCTGGTGGGTCGCCGACTTTTTCTCTCGCTCTTTCTGTTTCGATTTATTTATCAGACTACGTTGATATATAACGTGGGCCTTTCCAATTCAGGGAAAAGAATAAAACTCAATACTACCAGATGTACGATCCAATGACAATCTACAATAAAAGACAAGACTCTGGAATGTAAATTGTGAGAAGTCAAGCTGTCAGAGGTAAGATTTTGAAAATTAATAATACATTTATAAATTTGCAATATGTTCGTGTAGAAAAACAGCAAATTATTTAGATTAAAAAAGGAAACTAAAATATATTGGCTAATATATACTAATATATAACAAAAATTTATATATATATATATATATATATATATATATATATAATTTAAATATTTATCGAAATATTAATACACATATCATTAAAAGATCATTGCTTGAATGATGCAGTAGACAGTCGCAACCTCGAGAAATTTGCCATCACTCTATGTAATAGTCTACATATATTAAATGATTGTATATGTTACGTGAAGAACCAACTATTCACATTTTAGATGCTACTAAATTTCCATTACTACAGGCTTGCTGTTCGTCAATCACTGTGTAATTTCCTCACATGTTGGACCCGTTGTTGTAATTTTGTGAACAAAATACTACGTATCCATTGCGTTTAATGAATTCAGGTATTATTCGGAGAAAATCGGACATTGTGTTCGGTCGTGTTTGCATAACAAAGAATTTACAGACAAAATGTCGAGTTGTAAAACGAATTCGCTTCCGCCCGATCAACATTATCCTGTCTTTATTATTTCGGTCCCATAACGACAAAATATTCTAATTAGAGTAGTTTATTCACATTTTACGTGATCTATTACGAGAGCGCAGTTTGTTTTTGAAGTATGATACATTCCTATGAGTATTCCATTTCTTGCAGTATCAAGAGTGGCATGATATCTTTCATTAAAAACAGAAATATTTGTCGAAAAAATTACAATCGTATTAGTTGATTAAAATGAAAGCAATAAATCAAAAATAAATTCAAAATATGTTATACACAGAAAAGGAGGTTGAATCAATTCATAGAGCAAACAATTCAAAATTAACTTCAAGTATCACGTTTTGGAAATTAATATAATTCTCGAACTCATTATGTTCTCCCTTCATTAAATTCCACATTACAATTTAACTGTTATATATGAACAATTATGATTCAAATTTTGTTAAGGGCGTTAAAAGGAATTGTTCAACAGTGAACAGAACTGACATACTACAATCTATAAAGCTGTACTCACCACATACTACATTTTTAATGAAGGTCATCTCTACTTAAATACATTATTTCTAATACCATATCATCATCATCATCATCATCATCAGTGTTCTTTTATTAAATATTTATATCAAAATAATTATAGAATTCTTTTAATAAATTCATTCAGGTATTCAGAAAATATTTCATATTACGAATTTAGCACAACGGAAGACAAAACATACCACAATCCTAGGATAAGCAACTTTTGCTTTTCATGAATTCGCGAAGAGGGTTTCGTGGACCTCTCTAACGTGGACTTTCGGACGTGCGGTCGTGCAGGGTCTGCGACAGACTCTAAAAAAGCACTCTCCCCGATGGGAGGCCGGTGGGGGCGGCGAGCGCGGGTCAGGCCGATGGAGCGGTTCCGAGGAGAGAGGGGTGTAGGAGAGATCAGATGTGGGCAACGGAGAATGAAAGGCAGGGAGCTATAGTACGCGAAGAAGGGAGAATTACGGAGTTTATGCAGATTGATTGATTTTTTCGTGTTTACGGGCGCGTCAACTTCTTCGGTCATTAGTCCCGTTAGTGTAGTGCATGTTTTTTCTCGGGAGATGGCGGTGATTTTCCCCTCGCTGGATGGCGAGATCCGGCACCGACCTACCGTCGGCTAGTGCTAACCAGGTAGTCCTAACCAGGACTCTCCCACCAGCCGGGACAAGCTCTAAACTCCCGACCGGTCTCCCGGAATATGTGGTAATGTAGTGCATGTTAGTGGGAGAGTGTAAGGGGAGAGGATAGGACCAGGAAAAAGAAGGACAGATCGCGCGCGGTCCGTGGCCCGTTTATTAGGGTACTGCTCCGGTATTCGCCTGGTATTGATCGGACAAACCACGGAAAACTACCGATAAGAGCAGCCGGCCGCTAGAATTCTTCTCCAGACAGCGACTCAATTCGACCAAGCTGAAAAGCTAGTGTCGAAAATCCTGCCGCCGTCAGGACTCGAATCTAGGACCTCCCGGTCAGAGGCGCTGCAGTAACATCAGTTGATGCACTGAGCTACCGCTCCCGGTGTTTACGCAGAGAGTGACAAAGAGACAGGGGTCGGATATAGAGCGACACATTAGGCGATGCAAAGGTCGAAAGAGCGAGGCAGATGAGAGAGACTGGGAGTTTGAGAGGAAAGAAAGCAGAAGAGGGGAGGCAAGAGAAAGCGTTAGACAGAGAGGAGGGCAGGTAGAGGAATAAAGAGAAAAATAAATGGGAAGAAAGATGGAAAACGAGAGGGAGAGACTTGAAAACCGCCCGAGGCATAGCGACTGTTATGGTCGATAGCCCGTACGTGTAGTGCATGTTTTTATCACGTGCGATGGTGGCGTTCTTCCTCCTCTGGCACTGACTTAGATGGCTCACGGCATCAATTGACGTTACTGAAGGGCCTCAGCCCGGGAGGCCCTAGGGTTCGTGTCCCTTCGGTGGGAGAATGTTGCACACTGGCTAGAGAGCCAAGTCCGTTCAGTCGCTGTCTGGAGAAGAATTCTAGCGGACGGCTGCTCTGAGCTGTAGTTTTCCGTCTCATTAACGTCAGGTGAATTCGGGAGCAGTACCCTAACGAACGGGCCACGGGCTGCGCGCGATCTTTCGTACAAGCAAATGTCGCTTTTAAATGACTTTGCATGTAAGCTAATGACGCTTCATTCAACGCTACGATCACCTCTCTGGATTGTGGAAAATAGAACAAGAAATAATGCGAGAAATTATGTGCTGTTTAGCACTCCCTAGTTCAATGATTTGTTAACAAGTTACTATGGCTTAATTTTGAATATACAGTGAAATATTTGATAACACGTTCAATGCATCTTTATGTATTACTAGGGAAATCTTCTACTAGGGAGGGGACTATTCGAGTAAAAAGGCAGTTTGGTGGAAATAGAACATAGAAGCTTTCTCAATCGTTATTACTCTCTCGTTTTTCTTCTATATTTCTTTCCTAGATTTTTCTTTTTCACCAAATGGCTGCATTAAACAGTTTTAAAAGATTTTGCAAAAGGGATCCGCAACCAAAGAGATTAGGCATCCTTGAACAGATTTGCATCCGGCCGTGTGTCTTTCAAAGGGACGCTGGTAGATGCGGCGAACACAGTGGGGAAGCCGTCGTTGTCCGTTGGGGCGCCAGTCCTAGAAATTGCAAATTGAAGTGCAATTACGGAAGAGCCGTCCTGCTGCGTCGGCCTCCAGTTCATTAGAGCTCTTGTGGCTGACTTGCTGCCGTTAGCTACAGGAAGTCGCGTGCCTTCACGCATAATGCCCACCGACGATCCAGCTCCGCCTCCCGCCGTCATTAAATGTTTATGAGCGGGTGAGTTCGGAACTAATTAGTTTCATCTGCACTGCGACCTCATTCATGTATAGAGACACGCTCCGCGGATACATGCACGAGCTTTTTTCCACTTTATATGAAAGAACCTAATGAACAATTAACTATTCTTCCAGAACTGTCAGGCATAGTAATATGTAGTTCAACTGGTGCATGCTTGAATTATGCGTGTAATGCTTTAGGTTAGAATAAACGTTCCTTCCGGATAATGCCCGGCAGTTAGGCTGTGGAGGGAAAGGGGTTGCAACGTATTACCCTGAAAGTATTGTACATTCTGAGACGGACCCGCCGCGCGTGTACATCGGAAAATTAGACAAAGCAAAAGAGAGGTAATTCAGTTCTTGAGCACTTGCTTCTTAGCGTCTGCGATGAATCGGAACAAACATTCCCCCCAACACAATTATAAAAATAACCCGTTACCTCCTTCTACGTAACTTCTTCGTACATTTCAAAACTCGTGGATTGTTTTTATTGTAATTTGCAGGCTTTGTGATCAAACATTTAAATGAGTTCTAATCTACTTAAACTGTTTCATTTATTTTATCACAATTTTATACGTAGTCCAGGTGGTAATAATAATGTCATTAAGTACAATTTGATGTTTTTAGTAGTACCTCGCCTTACTGTTTGATGCAAACCCCAAATTGATTGATTGATTGTCTCATGTTTCCGAGCGCGTCAACTACTTTGGTCATTAGTCCCGTAAGTGTAGTGCATTTTTTCTCGGGAAATGGCGGTGATCTTCCCCCGCTCAATGGCGAGTTCCGGCGCCGACCTACCGTCGGCTAGTGGGGTTTCCCCCTAACCAGGACTCTCCCACCAGCGCGACACCGCCCCAGCCGGAACAAGCCCTAAGCTCCCAACCGGTCTCCCGGAATATGTGGTAGTGTAGTGCATGTTAGTGCAAGGGTGTGTGTAAGGGGAGAGGATAGGACAAGGAAGAGGAAGGACAGATCGCGCGCGGTCCGGGGCCCGTTTCGTAGGGTACTGCTCCCGCATTCGCCTGGTGTTGATCGGAGAAACCAAGGAAAACTACCGATCAGAGCAGCCGGCCGTTAGAATTCTTCAGATAGCGACGTAGCTGAAAAGTTAGTGTCGAAAATCCTACCGCCGTCAGGATTCGAACCTAGGACCTGCCGGCCAGAGGCGCTACAATGACATCAGTTGATGCACTGAGCTACCGCTCCCGGTAAACCCAAAATTAACAGCTAACAATAGGGTGTCTAAATCACTCATGAAAACGTATTACATAGATTGTAGGTATTGACCAAGAACCAAATCCAAATCTCCACAAGACTTCTACGGATGCTTACGAATCTGATATATTCACATAACATTGTCTTGTTATTCTCATATTTTTAGCATAATGATTCCTTATTATTACAAATATAGTACTTATTTTTTCTGAATACAAAAGCACACAAGCCTCCAAATTAAAAAAAAAAGAATTAACAGAGAAGCATACAAAGACATGTATGCCTGGATGCAAGGATTGTATTAGGACAATAGAATGAGGGTTGTAGAGAATTCATGGTTATGGGTATTTATGTTATATATTTATAACGAAAACATATCTCATTACTGAGATAATAATAGGCATGCCATACGATACGGAATTTAAAAATGTTACTATAAGTCGTGATTAAGGAAGAGAGAAGGTGAGAAAATGAAAGAGAGGGAGAGGAGAGGCAAATTTGAAAAGAAAAAGTGCAAGTAGATGAGAGCAGTTGGACAGAAAGAAGACGAGAGCGGCGTATGGGAAAATATTAAGGTGGCTTAAAAAATAAGAAACGGATAGCCAAAACCTGAGATGTGTGAGTAGAAAAGATCTACTGAGTCGGAACAAAATACAAAGAAACATATCCAATACGCGAAGAAATTGAAAGAAAACAATATCCTCCAGCCTTGTGGGTGTTGTCGTTGTATAGTTTCGTTAAATAACCAGGAACCCGGGAAAACAATGGAACAGTTTTGATTTGGATAGAAAGAAGCAATATTAGCTTGTGTTATTTCGCCTATTCTCATACTGCGAGTACCAACTGAATTCCTATACTCAGTGCATCACTGCTTTTGACACGTTCGACGCGGTTCTCATACGATATCAATGCTCCAAAGAAGCGACAGTTCTCCATTAAATATTTGCTGTTCATGAGTTGAGTTATGGCACAGCAACTTCTCTTATGTTCTTGACTTGAGGAGTACTATTGTACTGTATATTTTATATACAACTACGTTGCTAAAGTATTCGCGAAGATTGCTTTTGTTAAACTATAAACTTTATTATAGTGTTATTCGACTGTATTACAATTGTTCTTGACCAGTGGGGTGTAACCTCTTGCAAAACCATTTTAAGTTGTTTTGTTCAGCAGAATTATTCCCGCTGCAGAGCAATAAGCATCTGCTATGTTATCGATCTGAGACAAAGTATTCGAAAAATCGATAACGCTCCTCGGCATTCCCTGTCGTTGATATACTACATTAGTTGTGGCGTCTTCATGAAATCAGAAGTTTCATATTTGCCGACCCTCGAGGTAATTATTCTATCCACTAAGGAACTGCAAGTTATTACTAAATGCATACCTAAGCACCAAATTTCCACAGGTAGAGCTAACATTTATTATCGTTCAGGGAAAAGGCAGTTTAGCAACGATGTAGGACCAAACTTATGATTAATAGGTCAAAGTAAGTGATTAATAGGTCAGCATCTGGGGAAAAAGGCTTCCCGTAGGAACGATAAAAGAGTGAAAAACATGAAGTGCTGCTGAACTTCGGATATGGAGACTCCACGGTCTTAAAGGAGATGAAGCGAAGAACGAATGAAGACGACGAGATAAAAAAAAATCTGAGTATCAGGTCTCAGAGAGCCCTCACTTTCCAGCAATTTCCACGGTTTCGATGAAGAAAAACTATCGTACATCCATACAAAAAGAGACAATTGTCGAACTAAGAAATGTTCCTCAATAATAGTTTTGTAGTTCAATCTTTCATTTACTTGACAACAGTTTTATTCCAAATCATTTATATTCTCCCGGTTATTTCCATTGCTCAGGTATTTCTACTTTTGAATAAGAGCGTCAGTATGTTATATACTCCGGTTCGTCAGGATATGGGTCCCGTTTGGATAATAACAGTATAGCCGTACATACGTCGTTTAATAAGCATTTAAATCTCGCATGAATATCAAATCATTAACAGATCACGAAATGTTTCGACAACTAACATTCTTTCATGTGTCTCAAATTTTAATGGTCTCCGGCGTACAATAGTGTGGTAATTTTCTGTACTTCATCAATAATTTTATTTTCGATATGTTCAGTAATGGCACCAGTACTAATAAACGTATGGTGTTATCAATATCGTATCTGCAGGAATTCTAACGAAAAATAGATTGGTTTATAAGTAAAGAATTACTTCAATCAAATGAACATTACAAATGAAATTTTACCTCCATTTCTGACACTTTATTGCCACTAAGACAAGAAATACTAGTTTTGATTATTTATGATTTATTTAAACTGGAAATATTTCACGTATATATTACAAATTAAGAGCCGCGGTGCTGTGGCTGGCTTCCTGACCTGCATGATCCAGATCCGAATCCTGACTTGGGTTGGTATGTTTATCTGGTGATTTTCACTCAGGCCGGCACTAAGGTCAACTCAGTCTCCTTTCCAAGTAACAGGATCTTTCCTGAGGATAAAAGCGGCCAGAGCGTTTGCTTGCCACAGCCACCTCCTCCTGCCTCCGTTGACGAATAGGTGGAGCCCTACCTTTACCTCCCATTGGGCCACATCGACCTGTGCGCAAATGCGCAAGGCTTTATCTTTTATATTACAAAGCCAAATAACATTTGACAATAAACTTTTCTCTAAAGAGTTTAGAAATATTTTAATATGACTTTTTTCTAATTTGGAATAGTTGTGTATTGGTTTTAAATGTTACAATACTTGTTCTATAATGTCTATGAATCGTTTGGTTGGTTCATTTCATCGTATCATTTCGAATTTTGCAATATCCTTTCTCCCACATCATTTGTATCATTGCCACGCTTACGAATCGATCTCCATTTCTGACTTACAGTTCAACTTATTCCGCAGGGCGCAGCCTGCTAACTTTAAAATCCGGAATCATTTTCTACTCACTTCATCACCATTCTGTTAACATCAAACTAGAGTCTTTCCGAAAACCCTGCAAAATATTCCAGTGTAGTTGTACAAGAAGCACAAAGCGAATTCCGTAACATGACCACCATTCGCACGTCGTTAGCTGTTTACGACTTGGCCGCTGCGAGAGCTGCTCGGGGAACGGAGCGCAGGAGGGGAGGGGTGCGAAGGAGGGGGAGGAGGGGGAGGGAAGCGAGCGCGAGCCGTAAAACTAAAGGCGGGAGCAAAGGAACCGCTCCTCTCTCGGAGCACGCTCTCAACCCACGCGTCGGCGTACAGTGGGAAATGTTCCTGATTTACGCAAACTACCTATTTACCCGAGTGGGCAAAGCCAAGGTTAGGTTTTTGATTGTCGATTCATTCAGTTTCTTCCTTCTGCCTCTAGTCAATAACTAAAACGCTCTCCGTTCAAGAGACTTGCGTACTTTCTACTCTCTGATGCGAAAACAATGACCAAAGTGAGAGATCGAAGCCCTCACCCAACCAAGGATACGACCGCCTTCAAAGACGACGACGGCCTCGATGACAACGAAGGCCTCGATGATAAGGACGAAGTCCTGATGACGAAAGCCATGATGTCGACGGCCTTGATAATCTCGGTGACGACATTAATGACCTCGACGACTACGATAAGAATAATGATGACGCCAGCGCTCGTGCTATCACATGCGATAAAGCGGGGCAGGAAACTAGGAAGGTGGAGCGGGGGTGGTTGCCAGGACGGCGCCGGCAGCTGCGATGGTGCGGAGCGGGAACGACGCATGGCAGAGCCGGGGCGCGGGCGGCTATTTCGAGTGCGTCCGGGCCGGGTGCGAGGGTGCCGGCGGGCACCCGTTCGTCACGCTCCCCGCATCAGAGCACAGTGTCACGCGTGCCTCATTTGCAAGGTCAAAATACTCGGCGGGAATCTTTATGGTGAAACAAGGGGGTAATGGTTTTCCACATATCTTAATAATTCGTGCAAGACTCTCATTTCGAATTGCCCAGAGTTTCGTAAAAATAGCTGTAAGAAAAGAACTAGATACTGAACGAAAATCTTTCAAGCAACAAGGCCGATTTTAATAAACGTTTCCACTAGCAGCGATACAAATACCATGATATCCATCTTATATGCAAGTAACCACAAATGCCCAGCTTTGACAAAGATCGGATGCATCATAACATTTTAAAGTCACATTTGTACTTTGGCACACCATTTAAAACTTGAATCTGACACTTCAGTATCCTATCTCACATCCTCCGATGCACACAACAGCAAGGAAGACCTTTAGGCATCACTTCACCAACCATCACTACCTACGACCAGAGAGGCGTGAGGCGTGCATGTAGATGATTAAGCCTGATTAATCGATGTATCGATGCTTTGGTAAAATTTACCATTACTACCTTGGCCCACACACTAGGACAAACATCGGGAGCGGTAGCTCAAAGCATCAACTGACGTCACTGCAGCGCCTCTGACCAGGAGGCCCTAGGTTCGAGTCCCGAGGGCAGCAGGATTTTCGATACTAGCTTTTCAGCTAGTTCGGATTCAGTCGCTGTCTGGAGGAGAATTCTAGCGGCCGGCGAGTCCCTGTGGTTCATCTGGGCGGTCAGTTGCTCTGCAGTTGTGAATCTATCCACCCGTACACATCTCCCTAGCCGTCGTTCTCCCCTGTCATCTATAGCTCGTGGTTCACCCCAGTTGCCTCAGACTGGTTTTGGATATCGCAATTTTGCCATGTACAGTATACGTTAACCATGGTCGCGCGTAAACCATGGTTACAACGCGAACATTGCAATTTAAGCCGTTTCGGAAATGCTTCCGCCCTTGGTCCGAAAGTCATTGATCATGCCGTTTTGGACGTCCGATAAATCCGTGTCTGCATTGCTACAACTACTGCAGTTTTCCCATTTCCACCCGATATGCTTTATGGAGATTCCACTCTCGTCTTTAACGGGTTATTGCACGTTTATGTCGAACATAAGAAGTGGTCATATTACTGTGACTGGACTGTGTACGCCAGGCTCACGTAACACAAACTTTGCCCGTAGAAGCCTTATTTCAAAGTAGTTTTCATTCGCGGCGTAGGGTAGTCGCATGGGACCTCGTCAGAACATCGCAGCATTAACATTTATTTTGTCGGAACATTTATTTTTATTTCCATAGACAAGACATCGGATGGTAAAATGCTTGTGTAGCGACGAAGTACAAGGCGTATTCTAAGAGAAATGTTTTATTCTGGCCATAATTGCTAGACGTTCATTAGACTTTTGATGTAATTATATCACAAAAATGCAGAGTTGAATTTCAATGTTAGGATATAAGTATAGAATCTCGGCATCAATATACCAACTATTTGCCTAGGAAATTAATTAAGGGTTGTATTTGTATAACCTGAGGGAAGAACACGATGATTCGTGCACACCTAAAATAGATTTACTTTATGAAACTAAAAAGGACTCTCAAAGTTCTTGTAAGTAAATATTTGGAATCCTTTTGTTTAAAATGGCAGAAATTATTTAATTGTTCGAAGCTCTCTCTTAAAAACATTCCTTCAAAGTAAATTTAATTAAACTCCAAGCGCGTATTTTTCAGAGACGTTTACTTTATCCGACTATCAAAAAAGAGAAATCTCATTACATTATGCCCAGATTATTTACATCTCGCACACTATCGACTATTTAAATCTATATCAAGCGCAAAAGAATTCAAACAAAATGTTTTTATTGTACCAATCGTCATTACAATGCATTTTAATGAAATTAAAATGCATTTTAAGATTGAAAATATGATTATTTTTATATGAATTTGAACACACAGTGTATAACATTGTATTTCATTTAACCATGAACCATGAAATAGGTAGTTTCACTTACATACTTGGATCTCAATCTGATTCCATGTTGAAGAATCTTGCTCTGCCAATTATAATGAAAAGTTAAATAGTCGAATTACCTACAGCCAAATAATACAAATCTGGAATCAGAATGTTTTTATTAAAATTTCATTATGCATACTAAAATTTCATTATGCTTGTTAAAACATAATTACGCTCATTAAAACTTAATTACGCATATTAAAATGTAATTGTACTTAAAATTTGCAGGCTCTAAAAATTATTTCGATCCAATTTTAAACCTTTTTATGTGACGAACTGGTCATAAATATTGCGTTTGTTAAATTCACACTATTGAATTTCTATATAATGAAACTTACATGCATTTAAAAAGGTGAAATGCCAACAGTTTTTACGATGTAAACGTAGTAACTTACGTAACGTATGAAACGTGTTTTTTCGATCTATTTGAAGATGGTTTGAGAAAGTGAAATCCATGAAAGCGCCACTCGTCAAGGGGTGCACACTCTGGGGTACGGCGCCTATGGGCCCTGTTCCTAGACAATTGCCAGATCAAACTGTTTCAAGTTATTTACCTTGTGCAGTGAGTGTGAAAGTGAGTTGGTATCGTTCTCGAAAAGGTTATCGAAGTGAAGTCGGCGAATTATGGGCGTATCCACATATTTTCTCTATAGTTTAATGATATCAATTAAACATTTTGCTGGCAGTTTCTTTAGAAGCACAATCCAAACTTTTTCATTTTGATTCTGCAGAGTTACCATATTATTCACGAATTTCTTCCAATTCCTTTTCGACTTTTGTATAAAATATTAATCAAAAATAAATAATTAATTATCTTTAAATATCTTTCAATGTTTTAATCTGCTTAGTGTATGCGTTAATATATAGAATGAATATCAAAAAAATGTTTACAAATCGTAAAAAAAACTAAAATAATCCTACTTTTTTAATTAATTTAAAAGCTCGCCAAACATGTAA
Source organism: Teleogryllus oceanicus (assembly GCA_964035755.1). Classification (NCBI taxonomy): domain Eukaryota; kingdom Metazoa; phylum Arthropoda; class Insecta; order Orthoptera; family Gryllidae; genus Teleogryllus; species Teleogryllus oceanicus. The sequence goes on along the minus strand of CAXIVR010000001.1, from coordinate 334,380,097 downwards.
TTGTATTTTGAAGAGGCCCTCAAAAGGTTTATCTTAGAAAACTGCATCCGTAACAGTTTCCAAACGATTGCTCCACCTTTTTAACGAAACGCGCTTCCCCCCAAGGCCCCCCCCCCCCCCAAACCCCCCCCACCCCGCTCCGCTCCCCCACCCCCACGCTCCCCGCCACGTCCGAACCCTCCCACCCTCGCCGGCGTGGCGCCGCGCCGGATCGCTCGGCGGTCTGCAGATTCCGCTCCGAAGGGTCTCTCCATCCGATTCCAGTGACTTGGCGCTATCGATTTCTACTCAACCGGCGGCGGCGGCGGCGGCGGGGGAGCGCCTATAGAGAGCTGGAAGTCGGGCGTGTCCACCGAACGGGCCCTCGATTCACGTCTAAGCGGCGCGGCGCGTGGCCCCGCGCGCCCAGTTACGGCCGGGCCTTCCCCCGGTTTATTTTTGCCTCCCGCCGCCCCCTCCTTCCCGCGCCCCGCTCCCCGCTCCCGCGAGCGCACGCGGGGGCTTCGCCTCCGCGAACCGTCCTATGTTAAAAGCGATCCGCCGAGGGCGAGAAAAGCCGATGGACGTGCTCGGGGCGCGCAGATACGTGCGCAGATCTCTCAACAGCGTAGTCAAGCAGTCATAATAAATAATAATGATAATAATAAATAATAAATAACAACAATAACAATAAATAACAATAAATAACAATAAATAACAATAAATAACAATAAATAACAATAAATAACAATAAATAACAATAAATAATCATAAATAATAAATAATAAATAATAATAATTATTATTACTATCTGGTTCTTTAATAGGAGTATTCACCCGTTGTGTAGATCCGACATTGCTTTCGTAGCATAATTTTTTGATCAGTTTTAAACGGATATTTTAAATGAGCCATTTGTTTGTACGCCCACGATGTCTAAATAACGAAATAATTAAAACATTAACTTCCGATTGCTTCCACAATTATAATATAAAGAGCTCAATAATATTCTTCCAAATTCTAAACAATTTGCTACATTCAAGCTCTACTTTGGCAGTGTAAGCACGTGGATTTGTCAATTCAAGAGTCGCCTGGTGACTTTCGTTTCTATCCACGATGCAATGTAAAAGGTGTAGCATTGGAATTTTCTCATTAGTCCAGTCAACATAGTCACTGAAAGGACCATATTCTTCTGATCCGAAATCGGAAAATTTTAAAATGGTCTATTAGGGGAGATAGGATTAAATATTCTGTTTCATTCAATATTATGTTGGTTGGATTCAATATTGTTTGGATTCAATGTTCTGTTTTTTTGTGTTTCTTTTTTTTTGTTTTAATTTTTAGATATCGACACAACCATGGTTCTTGAAATGGAGTTTTTTTTTTTTTTTGCACATTTTTTGGATCATTCTAAAGCGCTCGAAGAAATTAATAGACAAGTATATGCATTCTAAATATTCGGAAAGAAACTGTAGAAGAGAATGGGTTCTACATCTCCTCAGAAGCTATTTTTCGGGCCTTGCAACGATTTTCCGGAAGACGAAAAGGTTCTGTCCTTCGCTGGCGCTCCTTTCTGTAGATAGCGAACAAATTTATCGTTGGAATCAGGGGTATGGATTAGTATCTAATATTGGGGTATGATTATTTACATTATTACTTTGTCAAATTGTTAGATCCTTAGATTTTTTGTAGAAAGCGTGTCTCACCTTGCTTGCGCTCTCAGTTTTCATCTCTACCTCTCCCTGTACTATCTTTCTCTCGTGCGTTATCAGTGCACTCGGCTAAGCTTCTGTTGCATCTTGAGATGGGGTCAGACAACGTGCAAAAGGCATTAATAGTTAATTACACATATATTCACAACTGAAATTGATTTAATTTGTATATATTTATTAAATTAATTGTAGATTTTGATATGGAAAAGCAAGGGTCCAATATAGATTAATGATATTGATACTGGAGATGGACAGAGGTGCAGTGAATTTTATTACCTTGAGATCTATTCCAGAACAAAATAAATGACGAATTGTCAAAGAAAGATAAACCGTGACAAAGTAATATTTGAATAAATTTATATTTTAATACATGCCAGTGAGTTCAAGTATTGTGAATTTGTTGATTTGCTCATCTTAATTGATTGGAAAGAATTTTATTATGAAAGAGAAGAAAAACAAATTATCTTTTTATCCAAGATAGTAACCAAGAATTAGTTTGTTATGCTTGAAGCCAAAACAGAAAAAGATGAATATACATTAAGAACAAAATCAAAGCAAGAAGCAAACCAAATAAGAATAATTTCATTGGAAAAACTATGTTTCAATTACGTTCTCTTAACCATTTACCTGTGTCGAAAGTGTAGAAATACTCCGTTAAGTTAGTCATTGCCTATCTTTATAGGCAGTCATTGATTTTTATCCCTTCAGCCAGGGACGTTCCAAACTTTCCAAAAAATGGCTACATTTTGATTAAATTTTCTTGTTGGATTGTGGGAAGGACATTTAAGTGAATGGTGCAGTTCTCATGTTCCTTAAGAACCCTGACGTTTTCGAAAATCACAAAAAGTCAAAATTTTTTCGGAGTTCCTACATTTTTCTCGAAATGAATTCTGTTCCAAAAGTAGATTTTGAAATAAGGTCAAGTACGAGATTTGAAATATTTTATTACTTTTCGGGTAATTTTGCGTGAAAATACGGGCGAGAAAGTACGTTCTGTTTTAGCACCACTAGTTTAGAAAATAATTGTTTAAGAACTGCCTATACTTCACGAAAAATAACCCCCAAAATACTTGTACTTTCATAAAAAAATTGTACTTTCATTCAAGATCTTCCTTCAATCAATACATTTTGTTAAGAAAGGTTCTGTACGATCAATATTGCAGAAATAGGAAAAAATTCTTAACTTTTGCAATGTTCGAAAATTTCACAGAAACGGGACCTGAGCCATTTTTTAAACGTCCTTTATGATGTAAAAGGACTAAGTTTAATAAGAAAATGTGGGTGTCTCTTTTTTAAATAACGATTTGTAAATGTTTGACAAATTTATTGTTTAAGAGTATTTATTAACCCGAGGAAAGAAGAATGTGATGCACGAGATTGTTACTCTAAATGGTAAGAATTAGTTACGAAAATATATATATCCTAAATGTGTCCTTCGAAATGCGTATAAAATCTCGCGCCTTACCATACCACAGGATGCCACGCCCATTTTCCTCCCGAGAAAAAAAGTATTTGCACGAACCTTGTTCGTAAAAAGGAAACCAAAAGTCGGAAGAATACTCTTCTCCCGGCCATTCTTTTTTCAACTGTATAAATAAGTCCGAAAGGAAACCTATGTAAATACTACGACGCATTTTTCCTTTCGTGGTGGGAAACTTTTTTCTTCTCTCGCTTTCTGCCTGCTACTGCCGGGTTCTCTGTTGCTGCTGCTGTTTTTTTATTTAACAGAGTGAGCTGATTATACAACGCTCAGCCATATGGCTTTTCAGTTGTTAGGAGCGAGCATTTTCAGACGAAAATATGCGAAGGGGGTGGCTACGGTCACCTCCCATTAAGCATAGATTGAAGTAGTGCGAATGATAAAGTGGAGGAATACATATTGTTGACTTTTTATGGGAGGACTATTTATTTCATTATCTTATATCAGCCAGTTTCCGGAGGAAGATGTGGAATGGGAGTCGGTTCCGGAGACGAGTTTCTACGGGATGCTCTTTACCTATGTTGTAGTGGAAAGCACCGGTAACTGAGGGTAGATTTTGGAAGAATGATGAGGAAAGTTGAATGATGTATGTTAAGACAGGCTCTATGGATAGGTCTTTGTGAAGGTTAGTGTTGCTTATAAACCAAGGTGCGTTAACTGCAGTTCTGAGGAACCTATTTGGATTTTGTTGATGGTTGTAGGGGCGGCATTGCACCAGACTGGACAAGCGTACGTAAGTAATGGACGTAAAATGGCTTTATATATAAAGAGAGCAGAATGGAGCTATAATGATGAGAGTCGGTTGATTACTGGTCGAAGAATACCTAGGCGTCTATTAGCTTCGTTCACCTTGGAGGTGATGTGGTCTTTCCAAGTCAATCTGGTGTCCATTAGGACACCTAGATAACGGACTGGGGCGGTTGAGGAGCACCATGGTATTACTGCCGAGTCAAATTTCAGTGGGAGTGAGAAGGCTGGACATCGTAGCGTGCTGGTGCTGCTGCTCGTATCAGGTCGTTCATACGGATTGGGCAACTGGACGCTGATAAAACATGGCGCGTCACGCGTGACTGAGCGGTGGCCCGCACGCCGCTGGTCACGTCGCGAACGCGTCGACACCCGGGTTTCACTCTAACACCCCGCCGTCATTTATAAGCATTACATCAACGCCAATGGAGCACGAGCGATTCGTCCAGTTTTATTTTGGCGCACCTTCACCAACCAGGGGCTTCGGAACGTCGATTTGTATTAATCTGGGGAATGACCAAATTCTATGACGGAATTGTTTCCGCGGCAACTGAAACTGTGAGCTCTGCACAGAGAGGCAACAGACAAAAGTGTTATTGTTGAATCATTTGCGCCATATCTCCTCATAACCGGTTACAGATTGCTTTAGTAGAATTACGAGGATTGTCAGTGTTAATCCAGATGGCTTTGTGAGGTGTACTACGTGTTTTTAACATGGTTACAAAATCTGTTAAGCGAGAATAAACAAAAATTCGTCTAACACTATAAGCGCAACGTGAAAATAAAGTAAGAGTTTTAAAAGTTTGATCACAGAAGCGGATAAGCTTCAAACACTGTTTTTTTTTATTTAAGATTGCATCAACATCTAGGTCATTAGCGACCATGGATAGTATTATTAGAGCAAATCATACGAGTTTATTACAATAAATATTGCAACATATGTACGTCGTCTACCGTGAATTAATATCATTGTATCAAGAGAAACTGAGTTATTCCAACTTGCATTTTGGTGCCCCTCGTCACTCACTAGTGGTTTCAAGGCGACGCTTTTTGTTAATCATTCAATCGTAAGAAATTGCCAAAAATTGTTACGAATCATTTTATTTGCAAGAATCGAAACTGTTAGTTTCTAAAGAATCAGAAATACAGGCAAAGGCATTGCATTTTAATCAATTCAGACACATGACTTATTTATTTAATGAACGTCAAAAACAGATTAAAATTTTGCGACGTATGGACAAGAAGTACATTATCTATACGCTTTCTAGAACTCTGAAATTCCTATCGCATCTCCTCTCATATCTCATGACCAACACGAACAGGTTTGCGAATAGGATTGCAACCTTGAACGTAAAAATCAGAACACTAAAAACACGGAATATCGCTTTTAAAAAGTTACATACAATTTTTATTCAATAAACGAAACAATGCAAATAAAATCTCCAAAAACCGTTTCACTAAAATTATTTTCATTGATAAATTTAATTGTGAATGATGATAATTTGCAAAGAAGTCGACTTCGTCGCCCGAGCTTCCCTTGCAGACAAGAGAGCGAATCATCTCAAGCACGGGTTGTGAATTCTTTTTTTTAGAAAGAGAAGAACTTTTTTTAAAACTTTCTGAACTCACTCGTAATATTACTTTTACAAATATAAATGATTGGAATCAATATCATATTTCTGTATGTAAAATAATAAACAAGATTTCAAGACAAAAGGCAATTACGAAACGTTACAGAAGTTTCGCGCATGCTTCACGTTCTTTCGCCCACACTTCCTAATGTCTCGTAAAGTATTCGTTTGAATGAAATTTGAGTAAAATATTTCTAAACAGGAATCTGTTTAAGTCGGAAACCTGCCTAAACCAGAAATTTTCTCCGGACCGTGAACTTAAATGGCATTCTATACAGCATAAAATGAAACCTCTTCAACGGAAACGGAACTTTTTTCCATGTTCTGCAGGAAAAAATCAGGATTTCTTCTCGATAGTAAAACTATCAACTTTGTAAGCCTACTTGAACAGTGGAAGGGTCTCAGACGTCTTATCGCGATGCCAAAGCTTATGGGATGTTGCAGTGACGTATTTGAAGAGATGACTTTCGGTGGCTCGAAGGGCTCGCCGTTTCAGTCGTATTGCAAACCAATTTGAGTAGTTTCGCGCAAGCCAAACTTCAAAATGGATTTAAAAATAATTCTTCATAATGATATACTAATATTATCGATTATTTGATCTACGCCACAAAAGATAATGGGCAGAAAAATAATTTGCAAATATGAGTATATGTATATACGTCAAACATCCCAACAAAACTTAAATCCATTTAATAGATAAGATACTGGTTCTCAAATATAATAAAAGTTAAAGTGAAACAACATGAGGGAGAATTTATTGTATGTTTCTTTATCACATACGTAGTAAGTGATAAAAAATAATTAATCTCTCGTGTATCGGAACAGTTGAAGTCAAAAGCACACCAAATAAATGGCCACGGCATTATTAACATGCAACACGAAAGCTGATCAATAGTAATTCTTTAATCAAATTTTCAACGGTACACGAGAGAGAAATTTCATTAAGTTACTGAATAACATGGTGATTTAAAAAGTAACATAACGCGTTATTTCCACAATTCAAATTGCAAAATACGCTCATCATTTTCAGTATATCAACATTCATTTTTGTGTACCATTCGAAGGAATTCCATTGGAATCATAAGTGTCACCTTCAATAAAAATTCAGAACTAGAATTGTTATGAACGTTACGAACGAAACAGAATCGGCTCACTTCCGCGAGAGCATAGCGGGCACAACACACCCGCACCGCGCCAATGCGAGGGGAATGACGTCATGTCTAAAGTCAAATTTTAAAGGGGCAGAGACGTTTCGTCACGCATGTCTGCGACATGGTGAGCCTGCGGCCTTCACCCTACGCGATTAACATAAAACATCCTTGAGTGGGACTAACGCACTACACAAACCACTTTTTTGCTGAAATCCTTTTGACATCTCCCCATAGTACGCCACACAGTTTTTAACTGTTTTTTCGCATTTAATAAACAACTTGATATTTTTACGCATCGCTATGCGTCTCAAAGTTGGTAACGAATATTCGGCCTTCGGACAAAGCAACATCTGTGAGCAACAGAACTTACAATTGTCGGCCTGGTGTCCGAGATCGCTAAGGCAGTAGTGTCGTAGTGATCTCGGACCGCGGGGTCGCGGGTTCGAGTCCCGCCTCGGCCATGGTTGTATTTGTGTTCGTCCTTTCACCCCTTATCATCACCATATCGTTTCATCCTCATAGTTACCATACCGTTAACAGCAATAGTGGTCGCTAATGACCTAAGATTTTGATGCGACCTTAAATAACCAATACAAAAAAGAACTTACAATTGTCAAGCTCACTTCATAAAACGAATGCCCTCGATTCGTTTACTTTTGTTCAGCGATCTTGCCACGTCGGAGTAGGTGCGTTATCACAAGACCCTATTCAAGTTACCTTCCTAGAGTTGCACATGTATATTTACTATACTGTAAATTCGAATTCTTCAGATTTCAAATACGAGAGAGGTCAGCAGTGTTCAAAGTATTTTATGGGTCAGTCAGTACATATTGGGTAAAGTTTATCCTTTACAGTTAGTGATTTTCCATACTCTCTGTAATGAGTACATTTCTGTACTAGTTTGTTTAAATAAAAACCGTCCCCAATGACCAATATTCTGAACTTTTCCCATATTTGTTACGAGAAAACACACATATATCATATTTTTACTATTTCCTCCCGTACCGTTTAAGCACTAAAATGAAAAGGTTGAAGAGAGAGTTCGATTACGTTAAAACTGAAACTTCGTAAATATAATGCCTTTTCGTAACTCAACAAAGCCTACACGTTGACCCAGCACCGTACTAATAAAAAATGTGCAAATTCGAACATTTACTGGTTAATTACTCTAAAACACATTAGCACGTCCTCCAGTGCCGTATTTTTGATAACATTTTCTCACGTTCTGTTAAATGACTACCAATGGATGCCATGATTGATCAATGCAAATGAATGATTTTACTGCCGTCATTAATCGTGACGTTATTTCCTATATTCCCTTAACTCGTACAGTGCTCATGCGAATAGTAGTTTAGACTGTCCTGTTGGATAGTTTGTCCAATGCTCCAATAATTTGTTTTACACATGATCACGAACGTCAATCTGGAAAATAAATGCAGAATACAGTTTACATGAACAAACTTACATTTTCGATCATCTCTAGGTCAATTTATTTCCGTCAACGATGCAGCGTTGCTCATGCATTTAAATATCCTTGCTATATACATACACATTTTTTCACATCACACAAAACTGGTGTACAACTCTTCCGCCATCTCGAAATGAAAGGAACAGCATAAGCACGGCAAGGATAATACGATTCATTAACAAGGGAAGTTTCATTCAAAAATCGAAAAAAACGCGCGGTAATTCAAAAAGAAAATTTTGAATATTCGTTTTGACTGCACACATTGTAGTAACCCTTGTGGTATTAATACAAAATTCCCATGCTCTACCATCCGAATATGACTTAATTACAACATCCCCTAAAAATGATAGGTAGTTCTTCCACCCAGACCTACAAACAAGTGGGCTTTTGCAGCACGCTCGAGTATTTGCAACAGTCTATGTGTGTATGTATCAAGGTTGAACAAAATTTAAAGTCAAAACATTGCGTATCCTGATTAAATTATTTAAAGGACGCGAAATGTAGATGGCATACAAACGTAAACAAAAATTCAGAAAATAAATTTTATATTAGAAAAATAATATAAAAATAAAACATTTTTCAAAGAATTATTGTCAAAATTTGCCTCTGAAAATTAATACATCTACTGATAGTTTCGTATTTTACATCATTTATTATTGAGCATTCTTTCGATACTTCCTTTTTCTTCTTATCTTGCACTTTTTCAGGAGCGGTAAGCTCAATGCATCAAGTGATGTCACTGCAGTGCCTCTGACCGGGAGGTCCTAGGTTCGATTCTTGATGGCGGCAGGATTTTCGACACTAGCTTTTCAGCTAGGTCGAATTCAGTCGCTGTCTGGAGGAGAAATCTAGCGGCCGGCTGCTCTGATCGGTAGTTTTCCGTGGTTTCTCCGATCAACACCAGGCGAATGCCGGAGCAGCACCCTACCAAACGGGCCACGGACGCGCGCGATCTGTCCTTCCTCTTCCTTGTCGTATCCTCTCCCCGTACACACACACTTACACTAACATGCACTACACTACAACATATTTCGGGAGACCGGTCGGGAGCTTAGAGCTTGTCCCGGCTGGGGCGGTGCTCCGCTGGTGGGAGAGTCCTGGTTAGGGGGAAACCCCACTAGCCGACGGTAGGTCGGCGCCGGATCTCGCCATCCAGCGGGGGAAGATCACCGCCATCACCCAAGAAAAACATGCACTACACTAACGGGACAAACGACCAGAGCTGTTGACGTGCCCGGAAACACGAAAAAAATCAATCAATCAATTCTGATCTTGCTTTTGATACTTCCTTTTGCTTCTTCTCTTTTATCTCAATTTTCTTGTTCATTGCTTGTTCTCCTTCTCTTTTTGTCTTCTTTTTATTCGTTCTTCCTCCTCTGCCGTTCCTCTGCCGTTCCTCTTCCTCCTCTTAAATTTTTCTACTTCTTCCGTTCTTCAATCGGGGAATGCTTTTTCGATATATAATATAGTGTAAAATATTAAAATAGCATGATCATATCCTTAAATTCTATATGAATTGGTACTTTATTTTTGTAATTTGTAAATAATTTTGTAATTTTATTGTATTTATTTTCAATAAGTATTAACAGTGTTGTTTCTGGTTCGCAAATCATAGTCCTAAAGATGGAATTGTACATTCCAAAACTTCAGGACACTTTAATATTTTTAAATAATGCGTCCAATCTGACCAAATGGAACTTTCCGTAATTTATTTAAAATGCTAGTTTTTTATGAATACTATTGTCTGTTTCCCTCCTACTTTTAGTTGGTACGTAATCTAAAATGTATCTTATCTGCAGAACCGACTATATAGAATTCGTAAGAAAAATTTAACAATCACAAAATGTGCTCTGATCAATTCTGCAGTGCTCTTGTTTTGATATGAATATAACGTGACGAAACTGCAAACAATTTTTACGTTTACGGTTTAAGACAGAAAGTCATTCGTCTATGTTATCTTGCAAATTATCTTTAATACTCGTAATGACTGACGCCCTCTTAGCACACCAACGACTGCATTCTTAAAAGCGGAATAATTCATGAACACCATATCTTTCGTGCGTACCCATACTTAATACCCTGCCTCGGCAATAAACGCCGTTGTTCATTCACAAACTCCCTCGTAAGGGAACAATAAGTAAACCTACAAACAATTCGGTACGACGCAATTTCGACGTGAAAAAGTGGTTGTAAAGATTATCATAACGAATAATGCATGAGACACATTCCAACGTTTTGCCACATCAACAAAGTGTAAACGTTGCCATTACCTCTACGAACGCATTAGCTGGACTGAACAAAGGCTTTTTTTTAAACAGAGAACCAAGAAAGGCATTGGAGATTTCTATAACCTTAAACATTCCCACAGAAACTCGCTTCCGGAACAAGTTACATTGAACAGCTATGGATATATTTAAGTTTTCGATGCTTTATAGTATTCAGTTAATCTGAAGTAACTCTAACATTATTCTTCCATTAATGTAAGCATGTACTTGCTATAAAGAACATATGAATCACACCGCAAGTTATATTCACATAAATATTTCGTAACCAAAACGTCAAATTACAAAGAACCTTATCTCTAAAATACCTCATTGACACATCAGCATCTGGGTCAATGACTTCCATCTCTATCAGGTTTCTCGTTTAATTTCCCTGATCTTTTGAGTAAATGCCGAGATGGTCCCTTGTTTTGCTTCTGGACATAAATGAATGTTGCTTTTAAAACTCCGCAATTCAGGAATTGTATATTTGTGGGAAAACAAGAAAAACTTAATAACTAAGTACATACATAACGTTTCTGATTTTTTATTTCTGATGCATAACCCTTGATTGATAATTCCATAGAGACGTGTAATTTCCTTGTTTGAATAGTACGATAGTCACTGGACTTATTTAAAAGTTCTTTAAATTTCTTTTAATGGTTTCCGAGATTTCTAATTAGGATTTGTTAACCAAAAGATGTAAATAAATACATATTGCATGTTCAGTTTGTAATGTGGCACATTTATTACAGTATTATGTGAAATGAAAAGTGCATCTACATCAAACATATTCATAGACAAACAGTTGCTTGAAATATGTGTTTCTATGAGTACATAGAAATATTTCCGTATTGAACATCCCTTTTAACCAATCCCTCTGTCACTGATATCCTAGTCATATACACTGCATACATGCCTACATCCATACATGCATACATGCATACATATTCAAAAATATTTTCAACATCTAGTAAGATGGATTCTGAGAGGGTAGAATCGACAAAATTTCTAATGTAAATGCACGAAGTTCAATGTGAAAGGCTCTTCATTCCGTAGCTCTACAATACGCTCGTGGATGATAAAAATCTTAATTGGGAGTGTGTTGAGTTCATTATGAGGTAACGAATTTTCTGTTAAACAATGTTAATTATTTTGCATTTATAACAAACGTTTTGTTTATACTTATCTAACGGATTGTTAATTTTAAATAATGTTATTAATGTTTACAGAAGTTTAAATAAGGAAATATTAATAATAAAGTAGCTCCTGGGTGTTACACTTCTGGCTGTCCCAATCGATCTGAATTTCCAGAAAACCTTCGCATATTATACTTCTCCCCATTCCTCACAAAGTTTTTACTGTTTGTGACGTTAAATAAATCAAATCACATCAGATCGTGGCTTTCGGTACGTTTCCTGGGAATTCTGTGACCAAAACCCGAGATGGTTCTTTGTTTCTGGATAGTGAAGAAAAATTCACTCCTCCCTAACTTCTAAAGCAATTAAATTGCTTTTTTGTAGAGATAACAATAATAATAATGATAAGAATAATGAAAATAATAAGAATAATAATTAAACCTTGGAATCAGTTACTAAATGATGGGTGGGTAGCAGTGCTATAACTAATCAGAGTTCCTATTCTTGGTAACAGAAACCCAGCATGACGTGCATTTCATTGTGGAAACTCTCACAAAACGCGGAAGTTGGCGAAACTGAATTATCAAGCCCCGCTTGCGAGGGATGTCGCGAAATAGGTGGGGGCTTGCAGGGGGAGCTGTCGAGTTCGCTTCAGAGTGCGACATTGAGTAAGATATTAGTCTCGAGTCTAGGCAAGTTGGAAGTCTGTGGCCGAAAATGAAGGTGGAGCGATGGCACAACATCTCTGCTCGGCTGAACGGACGGGAGAAGAGATCGGAGACAGCGGCACGGAGTCTCTAATAGAATAGATTAAGACGAACAGGAAATCACTTTGATAAAACAGACAACTTTATCTTTGTTCCAATATTGTTTACGTGGTCTATCATACTTTTTGTGAATTTGCATATATTGCATTGTATTATGTAAGTGAAATAGGTCAAGATCTGAAGATGTTAGTTAAGTTCTTCCTCTGCGCTTGTATTGTTTTGTTTTCTCACAAATGCACAGTGGAGGTCTGCAAATCCACAGTTGAAACATTAGTTAATTTCCCTTTTTTCTTTCTTTTGTTTTCAAAGATCGAACAAAATTATCATGACAGAATGACTTTAGAAACTATAAGTATAAAAATACATAATGTTTTCAATTCCCTATTTTAATTGATTGGCGATTCCGGGCGCGTCAACTGCCAAGGTCATTAGTCACGGAAGAGTAGTGCATGTTTTCTCTCGGGAGATGGTGGTGATCTTTGCCCGCATTATGGTAGCAATTGTAGCTATCTAAAAATAGGGACTAACTTATCAGACAGCTATAGATTTATCTCACACTTCTTGAGTTTATTTTTACGTAATTATTTATTTTCACACTGCTCGCTTTCCTTGCACTGCTTCACTGACCACTATATTGCTGCCTACCGCGATGCACTACCGCTTTCGCAGTTCAGCCTCAGACTTGACTGCCCACCGCCTGGTCCGGGCACTTATACCTGGCAGGCGCCGAGTGTGGAAACTTCCAGAAACTTTCGCCATTCCTCTACGCGACCCGCAAACTCTCCAGAACCCGAGGATGGGAGTCGCCTCGCTTCTCGCAGCGGACTCCGGGCAGATGACGAATAGCAGTGAGGATTGCATCATGATCTTATCGATTTCCATTGGTCATAACTAGTAAACGGTGCGTCCTAGACCCTAAAAATCCGATATTCGAGGGTAATCGAGTTATGTTTTTTAAACTATTATCTACGAAATTAAATCTTCTTGAACCGTCTATTACATTTTTGAAGATGTAGCTCCATTGGGTGCCTGCACTACGCAGCGCAGATGGTCACAAACAAGCAGAATGTCCAACTCTATACAAAATCTTATTTTCTGTTTTATATTCTATGCAATTTAATCGCAAGGAACTAAGTCTTTCCGCTTGTTAAAAAGGTCCCAGCACTATTAGAATATTTACCCAAAGCACTGGGTCTCTATGTTTAAACTGACATTTCAATCATATTCACTTAAAACTGTCCCAATTGTTTAAAAATTTTAGTGCTTTTATTATTCATATGTAGCAGTTCTTCTGACATCACAGAATATGTTTTTCTCTTTGTATGTATTAAAGGACGGTAAAAAAAATTGTGCTAGACTTATTTCCGGAGAACTCCCTATATTATCGATTACTGGACCCATGTTAACTTGCCAAAACTACAATATTGAAGATACAGATTTTGTCTTAAACAAAACCTGTTCTAATTGTTCTAACCAAAGAGGCTTTAAAAAATATGATGTACAAATTTTTGAAGAGAGTAATTTTCGTATATGTTTTGCTCAACGTTAATGCAATTTATAAAAAATCATTTGCTCAAAAACCACCCCAAATTCTTACTTTAAAGTTTTTCCTCGAATAAAACAAAGCACGCTTAAAAGAATGGCGCAGGTCTCATTCACATTAAACTTTCTGAACATTCGAAAATGACAATTGAGATATAACGCCAGAAAGTAGGTGTTTGTGAGCATCTCCACCTTTCGTTCGTATCTTCCACTATCGGTTCGCCAAGTTACATCCCTTACGTGAATCAACATAAATTTGCCGTGCCCTGAGACGCCTCAAAACTTATCATAGTTTATTTTTTCTTTTAATTATAATTTCGTAAAGATAACTCAGAAGACAGCCAGTAGAGTAAAATACGTAGTCTTTGGCCATTCATATCAAAAATACTAACGTGCCGTACGACAGTTTTTTATGTCTCTTTTACTGTACACAAACAAAATATCATTCCCGAGAACTGCAACATTTGCTTGATGTGACAAGTGTTCGTCAACTCACGCGGCGTCGAGAGCAGCAGCATTGAAGAAATTAAATATGAAGCAGCAGCACAGAAAAAATACGTTAATTAACGAAAAGTTGAATCGAACAACGGGAAAGCCTAAGTTGCTCAAAACTATAGTTTTCAGTTGAACATCAAGGACTGGCGTTTTCTATCGTTCCTCAGGGTACGTTTCATTAAAAAGTGACTAGGAATGCTCGATTAAAAGTGGCTAAGGACTGCTGCATATTACTCAATGGGCCGCTTTTTATCTCACCATCGAGATGGACGTCGGCCACTCAGAAGCTATTTCATTATTAATAATTACATATTTAAAACACTTTAAGAAGGAATAGCATCACGTAAAAAACGCATTGTTTGTCCCTTGAGAAAAGATTCCTCGTGGAGGAAACAGACATTTCCATTTGTTTAAATTATCGGACCGCCGCCCCTATGGAGCTGTCATATGTATTCCGGCAGTTTAAATGGGGACGACAGAGGCAGCTGCTAGCGGTCAATATCCGAAGAGCGACGGAACGCTCACGTCCCGTTCCCTCACCTCGCCTCGCCTCACCACGCCTCCCCTCCCCTCCCCCTCCCACCTCACCCCATTCCAGCCACCGGGGGGACCTGTCGGCCAGACGGCTGCACAAACAATTGTTAAACTCCCAGTGACACCAGTGTTGCTCTTTATATTGAAGTGTTACTCGGCCTCGGCCTGACAAGCCATTTGTCTTCTCCGCTTCCGCGGTCGAGGATCGAACCCATGCTCTCGAACAAATAGGCAATTGCCAAGATTAAAAGCAAACAAGAATGGCGCGGTCTCGATAGTCGATAGTGGTGAAGGTCGGCGGAAGATCGGGAGGGCAGAGGTAGGATTAGAAAAGGCCTTGCCCGAATTACAGCAATGCGGGGTCTGACAAATGTATTCGCGAAGTCATCCATGAAAATAATGCCACAACTGCTGTAGCTGATGACTGCTCTGATCATCTGCAAAGTACTCTTGCCTCTATAGAATCATTGACCGAGAAGTCCTCACGCGGCTGAAGTCAACCACTGACTGAAAGATTGGTTTGGTTTGGTTTGGTTTTTTCGTGTCTCCGGGCGCGTCAACTGCTTTGGTCATTAGTCTCAATAGTGTAGTGCATGTTTTTTCTCGGGAGATGGCGGTGGTATTCTCCAGCTGGATGGCGAGATCCGGCGCCGACCTACCGTCGGCTAGTGAACTCTCCCACCAGCGGGGCACCACTCCATCCGGGACAAGCTCTAAACTCCCGACCGGTCTCCGGGAACATGTGGTAGTGTAGAGCATGTTAGTGTAAGTGTATGTTTAAGGGGAGTGGATAGGACAGGGAAGAGGAAGGACAGATCGCGCGGTCCGTAGCGTACGCGTTTCGTAGGGTACTGCTCCGGCATTCGCCTGTTGTTCGGAGAAACCACGAAAAACTACCGATCAGAGCAGCCGGCCGCTAGAAGTCTCCTCCAGGCAGCGACTGAATTCGACCTAGCTGAAAAGTTAGTGTCGAAAATCCTGCCGCCGTCAGGACTCGAACGCAGGACCTCCCGGTCAGAGGCGCTGCAGTGACATCAGTTGATGCACTGAGCTACCGCTCTCGGTCTGACTGAAAGAGAATTCTAGCATGAGGCTGCGCTGTTAATGGTTTTCAGTGGATTCTCCAAACAATGCGAGGCGCCTACTTGAGCAAGACGGGCATAAACGGACCGCACACCTTCCGCCTTCTGTACCTTCTTCCCATACATCAGGCACGTCAAACCGCCCCCGCACAAGCTACTTGCGCGTCTGGGAAGCCCGGCGCTCCTACGGGCACGGGCAACTTCACCGCACTACCTACCCTAACACCGCACACATTTCCCATTAAAATCCAGAAAGGGCAGGCGCGAGCTGGAGCGTCGCGAGGCGCTAAATAATGACTTGATATGAAAATATGTTTGCCATATTATTTCTATCAAATAACCAAAAATTGTTATGTTTATATTCTTCACTACTTATTACTATTTGATGTTTATTTTATTGTATTACTAAATTCTCCCTTTCATTAGTATCTTTACTAAGTGACCGGAATATTTTAAATGGCGAATTCTTTTCTTGTTTCCGTTTTGTATTGTGATACTAAATCATTCAGTTATTTATTATATTTAGCAGTAATGTGAAATAAATTAACAAGTCTCTATAAGTTAACAACTATCGTTTACGGACGGACAGCGCTGTTAACAGACAAAAGTATTTGTCAAACTTTCTAAGCTGCACGTGAAAAGTTGATGCTTTTATATCACTCTGAAGTAAACAGAATTATAAAATAGAGATACTTTGGATTCTTTTTTTAAATTTTACTCCCAATAGAGAATTTGAAATCAGACTGATGTATTATTTTATTTTATGGGATTCTTTCTTTGCCTTAAAGGGAAAATAGGAATTAATGTATCTAAATGCGTAACAATAACTGTCAAGGTCTCCAGTAACGTACCGCCATTCCGTAGAGTTTGAACAACCCTTACTTTTAAATGTCGCGCCAATTTCTCTAGACGCAGTGCCCGCGAGCTCTAATGAGCTTGTTATCTTTACCCGCGACCTTAACATGCCTCCCATTCATACACACGTTCACAGGATGTACAGTGTACACTACCAAACCTCGGTAGACGAATAGGAACCTTATAGCTTGTTCCGGCAGTGCTGGAGCCCGGTGAGTGGAGATATCTGGCGGCAAACTTCAATCACAAACTCAAAAGCACTCAGTGTTCTAATTACTCATTTGTTAATTTTATAACCTTTCAAACAGCGAATCCGAATGAAAAAATTCTTCACTTTGGATTTAAAATCTTCGAATCTCATCAGGACTTGTTTATGCATTTGCTCTGTTGAAAAATAATAATTTCCACTACAGTCATAAAAACTATATTTATTGGGAATATGGAAGAGGCGTGGTCATGTCTATACACTATAGTTATAGGTATATTACATATACCTAATTCAGTGTATAAAAAATCTCTTTAGAATTGGCATAACGATCTCTATTATGTATAGCATAAAGGGTACCGAAACAGTTGAAACAAGGTGTATTTAATATGATATTTTGAATAATTTTTTAATATTGATATTTGAATGTGATATTTTTAATTAGATACTACATGCAAAACAACTTCTTAATCATTTATTTTATACACTAACTGGAATGTACTGTATGCAATTGGGTATAGAAATATCGCGAACTGCTTTTAGAGCCACCTACAGGCAAAAATTGCCTAGCCTAAAGTGGCTTCTGATCAGCTGATCATTGACTAGTTTTTGTAAACAAAAATAATAAATTAATATTTCACAATTAAATATTTTAAAAAAATCATTTAAATTCCATAGCAAATATCACTCGCATTTGCTCGCAGTGAGTTAATTTAATGTTAAAAATTCCTGCAAAACCTACTTCTCGCTTGGACTATTGCCCGTTGAGAGAGCATTTTCTTCTTCAGAGCAGTATGCAATATTTCTATAGACTCAAACATTTTGATTTCGAACCATTACAAAATAATTACACGATTTCAATCCTGCTGCTGCTGATGTATAACTCCAATCTAGACAATAGAGGTATCAAATTTCGGTTGCACCGTAGGGAGAAATGAGGGGGCTCGTTTGTCATTTGGGCGCAACATTTGTTATTGATCGTTTACCGCGACGTGGACGCTAATGCCTTTGTGTTTCACTTTTGAACATTCCCTATGAAACCTCCGTTAGAATACACGACGTTTGTAGGTGGACAAAACAAATGATAATTCTTGAGAATATATCAATTTTTAAATAAATAATCAGTAAAAATTATCCACGATGCCGACATTTCGTTGCTTTTTTATTCAGCCTCTTTCTCTGGCCTAATAAATGGTGGTTTACGACATAGTTGTGAAGAGTACAAAACTTCAATGTCTGACAAGTGTTAATAACAAAACGTTTTGTTTTTTTATTCAACAATTTTCTGATACAGCGTACATAGCCACTTTACAGAATTGTTTGATTAGACAATGTATACAATGATATACAGACAAAATAAGAAGGAAAATGACCTCACTGGGTTCCACAACGGGAAATCAGGTTGTGGTGCTTGGACGTTGTTGCGGTGGTTTGTGGAACGGGTGAGATAAGGGGGTTATGATGTGGAGAAAGCGTAAGAGTTACGAAGGACGGGATTTATCTTTGGGGAATCTGGACGGGATGCGGTTTAGATGAGGAGTGGTTTTTCCTAGTAAGAAAATCGGTTGGAAGGGGAGGTTATGAAGCTTGTACAATCTTTCAGATAGGCGAGTGTTGGGTGACTGCAGGAAATTTTAAATCATTGTGAATTTGAGCATTAGATATGTACCATAGGGCATTTAAGGCAGTGCGGAGGACTTTATTTTGAAGGGTTTGGATGTGCTTTATTGTTGAGGGGGAATACCAAAAGTTATGTGTAACAACTACTATTAATTAAAGCCCTGAAAAAGGCCTCATAAAGAGGTAAAATAAACATTTCGATAAGTAGGTATGATAGGTAGGAAACCAGTCTTGTTTCATATGAATGAAGTCCCAAAATCATATGAATGAAGTCACAAAGTCCCAATTTGAAATTAATTCTAAATTCCTAGGCCAGTCTATTAAAGGCATTTGTAATTGAAAAAGAGAGCCAGATAAATTAGAAATCTGAATGTTGAGTTTTGTAATAGTTGAATAATTCTCCGTTCCTTCAGACGGAAAACTAAAAGTGTACAGTAAACACCAGAAATATAACGAATAGTCGTCAAAGGAATGTAACGAGCGTTATAATTATAATCGACACTCGTTTTTATAGCGAAAATATTTTAGCTATCTGCTTTAGTTTCCATGTTATTGAGAGTTGCATTTCTCATGAGTCATCTGTGCTCTTGAGTTATCCATTTTCTCGGCCACCGCAAAACATTCCCCCTTCGTGGAGCGCAGCATTCGAGGCTACGTGCGAGATTTTATCGCCCAAATTTGGCAGCGAGCTTTTAGTCCCGGCCGAACTTACGAGGTACAGAGTCTTAAAAAAACTCACAAATCATATAACTGCAGTGTATACTTTGTTCACTTATAGAGAAATAGATAGTAGAGTTGGGTACAAGGCCCACACGCGTAGATGCCTATTTCGATAAGAAATTAATTGGCAAATTTTGTCATTTTCGGATATCACAGTGTCTTGTATTTCGCAAAGTAAGACAAATATAGAAAACGTAGAGGAACATTGTTTCAATACCTCTTATAACATTTGTTAGACTATATCTCTTTCCCAAACGTTACGAACCTTCTAGAATCATCGTGTGTATAAAAGGCTTTTCCATCAGGTTGACCTATAGTTTCTACGCCGCTAACGTAGAGGGTTCTTTCTAACATACAAGGCTTCCTCATAACGTCATGCCTACTCAGTAGCCACGTTTATAAGTCGTGAAACCTTTACAAACCACATACCAGCACCAGGGTGTTTTCCGGACCAGCAGTTAGACGCCTGCGTTTTCCCGTAATATATCCTCAATACCGTTCATGGTGCAGGCGCCCTTCGGATTGTAACTTGTATTTAATCCAGAATGCAGACGTTCATGACCTCGCCAACACAGTTTTGCGGTATTTGGGAACTGGGTATGGCGTCTCCCAGCTACGGACTATCAGATTTTAGGTTGGTGAAGGAGAAGGAAGAGCGACCGTAATGGCTCAAGGCTGCATTGCTGTTGCCTCTATACCTCGCAGAGGGAGAGGTCCTAGGGGTCGAGACACAACCGTGGCGAATTTTCGTCACTTGCTGTACACTAGTGGCGATACCCTTACCGCCTCCCGCCATCGTCCTGGTCTTCACCCTTCCCGTCGCCGCACGCCCCGTCGCCGCACGCCCCGTCGCCGCACGCCCCGTCGCCGCACGCCCCGTCGCCGCACGCCCCGTCGCCGCACGCCCCGTCGCCGCCCATACCGTCGCCGCCCATACCGTCGCCGCCCATACCGTCGCCGCCCATACCGTCGCCGCCCATACCGTCCCGCCCATACCGTCACCGCCCATACCGTCACCGCCCATACCGTCACCGCCCCTACCGTCCCCGCCCATACCGTCGCCGCCCATACCGTCCCGCCCATACCGTCCCGCCCATACCGTCACCGCCCATACCGTCACCGCCCATACCGTCACCGCCCATACCGTCACCGCCCATACCGTCACCGCCCATACCGTCACCGCCCATACCGTCACCGCCCATACCGCACCGCCCTCCGAGTGCGCCACCGAAGGCGCGTCGCCTGTGCCGCTGCGTCATCTGCGGGCGACAGCTGATGGACGATCTTTGTGTCGGCGCGACCCGATTCCGATCCCGCGCTCTCTTGCCGCGATGACGTGTGGAGGGCGGCCGAGGTGGCTTGAGGGGGTGGAAGGGCGCAAGGGCGGGGGGGGGAGGGGGGGGGCCGGACGCGAGTGGATCGGGGGGAAGGGGTTGACAGAGTAAGGGCGGTGAGGTCATTACGGCGAACGGCGAGCAGGGAGGCAGGGCTTAGCGTGGTGTTCAGGGGTGATCAGAGGTGTCTGGTGGGGTGGTCAGATGAGAGTTGTGGGGCGTTCGTACGTGTGTGGTGGGGTCTTCAGACATCAGTCGCGAAATGTATAGACGTGAGTGGAAGTGCTGACCATGAGCGGCGGGATGATCGAGGACACCGTGGCGAGTTGAGAATTGTGGTGGGTTGTTGAGGGGCGTTGAGAGGTGAAGAGATGTGGGGTGTGGAAAGCGTTGGAACGAAACAGGGTGCAGTGGTGTAACGCAGGTTGAGGAGAATTGTGGCGAGATGTGGTGAAGTGTAGCGGGGCGTGGTACCGTAAAATGTGGCTGGGCAGGGCGTGGTAAGTGTGGCGGGGCGGGGCGAAGTGTGGCGGCGGGGCGGGGGCGGGGGGGGGGATGGGGTGGGAAGGGCGGGGGGGGGGGGGGGGGGGCCGCCGATGCAAAGGCGATCTGTGCAGGGACAAATGAGAGCGCGTCGACGAAGCTGGCGGCGGCGGCGGCGGTGGGGTGAAGCTGGGATGAGCAGAGCGCGGGGGGTGGGCGGGAGGAGAAAGGGGGCAAGGGAGGAGAGGTCGGGGAGCCGCGACATGTGGAATGACAGCCATCGGGACTGGCGAGGCGAAGAGGAAGAGTGGAATGTAGGGGGTGTGCGGGGCAGAGAAAAAGTCGAGAGGCATTCGGAGAGACATGCGAAATTTATCTCAAAATGCCATTTTTCAGTCAGAATAAACTCTTAATCAGTCATCAGGATGACCGCCACACGGTCGAAATGCTTAGGCCAAATGAAAAATCGATTACATGATATATTCCTCTTGTATTGGCTTACGAATGCATTAACTTCATTGTCACTAGACATAGTATCTCAAGTCCTCTGTTATTTTGAGATAAATACGTTCGTTATATACTAAACAAAAAGCACAGATAGCCAATGTACTAATCGCGCACTTTTTCTTCATACTCCACAGCGGGGTGCAGGGAGAGGTGGGTTCTGGCTACGTCACGGCACTGCAGATCAGCTTTATTGACAGAAAACTCGGCGTAATAACTCGTCTTGAACGTCTAGCACGAGAAACAATGGAAGATTTCTTTTTAATTCTGAATAAATAATTAATAGTTATAGAAATAATTAAGTAACAAGAAGGAACATGGTACGTACAGGTTGATAGAAAGAGAGACCAAAAACTAGGAAGTCCGTATTGGAAAGGGCAAACTGAGCCGTGACGTTCCGAGTAGAGCTCATATTTTCTACCGGGCCGTGCTATACCAAGCTGAGCGAGGACTAGGGAGCTCGAGGATCAAGAAAAAGTGCGAGCATAGTAACAGTTACCACGACAGCAAAGTTCAAAAAATAGGTCCAAAGTCTTTCTAAACGAATCCATGATCCCAAGGGAACAACACGCAAATAATACCAACAACGTACTGTAGACATCAATGACTTTCGCACACTCAATACAGAATAATTAGTGGGCTGACAGCACCATAGGGGCTCCTTATGAGGTGGCTCTCCTCTCTGGCTAGACGGAGAAGCTTCTTGCTGAGTGAGGCTGTTCGCCTTTCCGAGGCTGGCTGGGCGGGCGACACTGCTGCTACCTGGTGGCCGCCCGGGCATTTACGAACATCTCCTCCGTTGCGCCACCAGCGGCTACTTGGAGTATTCGGGCTCGCCCAATACTGCAGCCTTCAATTAAAATTTTGTATAAAAAGCATGCAAACCACTCAGAGTAAAATTCATTTTAGAAAAGGTAATTCGCTTTTGATTTAATTGTGGTTTTGAAATGTTTTGGCATCCATGGCCAATTGTACCCAGAGATGGGCAGGGAAGATCGTTCCCAGTTCATGTCCCATTTGATAGCGAGCTCCTTCCCAACGTAACCACGAATTAGGTACGAAGTCGAAGTACGAACTACGAAGTCGAGTACAGTCGGCACACACGGATGTTAAACAATCAAGCACGCAAGTCTCTGACCAACTGCCCAGAGAGAACTCCCGACCTGTCAATCTCCGGTATGCTGGACACATTCCGTTCGTTGGTTGTTAGTGATTCTGGTCGCGTCAACTACTGAGCTCATTAGTCTCGTTAAGTGTAGTGCATTGTTTTGCTCGGGAAGTGGCGGTGTACTTCCACCGCTGGATGGGGAGATCCTGCGCCAACCTTCCGTCGGCTAGCGGGTTTTTCCTCAAACAGGTACCTCCCACTAGTGGGGCACCACCCCAGCCGGGACAAGCTCTAATTTCCCGACCGGTCTCCCGGCATGTGTGGTAGTGTAGGGCATGTTAGTGTAAGTGTGTGTAAGGGGAGAGGATAGGACAAGGAAAAGGTAGAAAGATCGCGCGGTCCGTGATCCGTTTGTTAGGGTACTGCTCCGGCATTCGCCTGGTGTTGTTCGAAAGAAACACGGAAAACTACCGATCAGAACTGCCTACCTTTAGAATTCTCCTCCAGACAGCGACTAAATTGGACTTAGGTCAGAGGCTATGTAGTGACTTCAGTTGATGCACTGAGCCACCTCTCCCGGTCCCACACATTCGTCTTTCGCCAAGTAGCGAGCGAACTTTCCCCGAATCCCGCGTCTTGTGGATGTGTTGCCTGATCTTTGCTCAGCGCCAAACATTGAGTTCTGGCCATATTAGCAGCGTGTGGTCCTTTGGACACAAAAAAGTGAACATTTGTCGAGCACCTCGGCTACATTGGACTGAGTGACGTGTAGAGACGCTACTTACCGGACGCCGAATGTATGGAAACGACTCACAGCGTTGCCTTTCTGTTCACTATAGAAGCCCCGATGAAGTAGAGGAAGGAGAAAGGAAAAGGTCAATCAATTAGTTAGAAAAGGAAAGGCGCAGGTTAGAACTTTGATTGGTGATTAGACACATGTGGTACACTATACTTCCGTTCAAAGGAGTGCAGCGAATGCGAATGGCCGTTTGAAAAGTTTTAGAAGTTCAAACGTCTCCACGAAAAAAATATTCAAAAAGTAAAAGGCGTTACTACAGAAATGAAGATAGAACTGGTGATAAGTGACAGACCTATCACCCGCGTATTAACTAAAGTAAGGTATAAATATTATAGTAACACCACTGACACTTGATCTCGAAACTTATAAAGACTCTCGTCTCGCCTTATAGGGCAGATCGTGTCTTCGTCAAATGCTGTCACTCGAGCAAGATTACTTCATAATCCTAGTTTCTACAATCGTGATAAAATTAATTATTTTTCGAATTATATTTTCACCGATTTTTTTCTTTTCGTAATGAGGAAAATGTATCATTTACAATATACAGAAAAGCGACGTTTTCGTTCGCTCAGGCTGCGGTAAAGGATCCTAAAGAGGAGAGAAGTGGTGAATATTTTACTTATTGTGCGTCAAATTGGTGCATATACGAGTTGAGGTGCGCCATACTAATTTAGCACTTTTAACTTTTTATATTAATAGGTTAGGATTGGAAAATGGGATTGGGATAGGATCTGTTTCACTTACGTACAGAAAAGGAATAACCCAACAAATTCAATTTATTATGGTACACCAGTTTAAATCACATGCACTGTCTAATCTCAAAGCCACCATGACCATTGTCTCCGCAGTGACTGTGGCCAGGAGACCACCGGGTTGGAGTCCTGGAGATCGTAGATTTAAGGTACAACCTTTACAGATAAATAGGTGTAATTCAGCTGCGGTCTTGAAGAGACATCTGCTGACCACTGCTCTCCAGTTTTCCGTAGTCCCTCTGCTCAATACCAGGCGAATGCCGAAGTAGTACTCTAACAAACGAACCACAGCCACTCCCGGCATAAGAAATACTCCCTACACTAACGGGACTAATAACCATTGCAGCTGACGAGCCCGAAATCTTCGATCAATCATACTTATGCATGGACATATATATATGCGTATTGGGCACCACATGTGAAAGATGTTCTGGAACATCTTGACGATTGCTGTCGTGGTCCCCTCTGATGGTGCTTTTCGAGTTGCGAGTTTCGAGCAGTTGTTGGGTACGATGATCGTGATAATGTGACGATCTGAGAGCATTCTGGTGTCCAAAACATGAGGCGGTTCATTAGGCGAACTCAAAAAGTGCAAATATATATATATATAAACCAAGTATAACATGTTCCGTCCAGAGCGAACTCAATTTTTTCTACAAAAAACGTAATTCCTAATAGAAACAGGTGGCGAACACTATTTAATATACATTAGTTACGAGTGTGCTTCACAATGGTATATTTAAAACCATGATCGAATATATAGTTTGCCCTTACAACCCTGTATGTTTCATATGAAGATGAATTATGTTATTATTATGGCGTCTACATTAATATATTAAGTAGCTACAAGACAGTAATATGCCACTCACTATAATGAAGTTGTATAATTTAATGCATGCCAGCCACCCCTAACATATATCATCCAATCTAAAAAATGGAACTTCATTGTATTTCGTACGTACTGTATCACGTACGTCAACTGCTCTTCCGTGACATTCCGTTCATTATATAGTTCCATTGAATCATTTAGATCGAAACTTCCTGCACTTTCAAAAAAAAGTTTCTTGATACTAAATTAATCGAGACAACCGTTGATATTATTGTTCCGTTCCCACTTGGTGACATACTTTCCATCACCTACCTGTCATGTCCCTAAAAATTCCTCCGCTGAGGGCTTTGGAAAGGGTTTGCAAAAGGGGTTTTTAATGTTCCAACACCTATAAGATATATAATATATACCTCTCCCCCAGATTTGCAGATTTATACCTATCCGCAATACGCCACATACAGTTTTTACTTATTTTCACGAAAATAAATTAAGTCAAACCAAAATTATCTCAATAAGTGTTTATGACATTTCAATATTTGCTTGCCAGTAATTTCTGTTTGGTTGTAGATTCCTTCATCTTTAATGCTGCATTTATTTTATTCGATAGCTTACTAATGACCCTCAAAAACAATTTCCAACGGTTTCAAGCCTCTGAAATCAGTTCTCTGAAAGGGTCAATATTCACATTTTCAAAATGCTCATGTGTGAAAAAAATGATTCCGATTGGCAAGCCTTCGAACGCAAGATAAATGGCGCGAGTCGAAGAATAAATGACAAATGCCCCTTACAATGGTGATGATCGCGGGTGAGAGCGAGGACGGAAGATATAAAGGCGGGGTTGGAGCAACGGGTGCAGATTCAGCCCATAAATCGCCGGTAGGCTGCAAGGGAGAACCCGGGAGGGAAAAGGAGATCGGACCGGGTTGTGCCGGGCGAGAAAGGGCGAGAACAGGCTAGGACGTGTGAGGGCGGGTGAGGACGGGAGGACCGAGATGGAGAAGGGAAGGATGGGGAGGAGGGAGGGGCGTGGGATGGCGAGGGTGGAAGAGAGCGGACCGTGAGAGCAGTTATGCGAGGGCGGGTGGTCAAACGAGGGCGGGAGGGCGAAAGCGTTGAGGTGGGCGGGCGAGCGGGCGGGCGGGCGAGCGGGCGGGCGAGCGGGCGGGCGAGCGGGCGGGCGAGCGGGCGGGCGAGCGGGCGGGCGGGCGGGCGGGCGGGCGGGCGGGCGGGCGGGCGGGCGGGCGGGCGGGCGGGCGGGCGGGCGGGCGGGCGGGCGGGCGGGCGGGCGGGCGGGCGGGCGGGCGGGCGGGCGGGCGGGCGGGCGGGCGGGCGGGCGGGCGGGCGGGCGGGCGGGCGGGCAGGCGGACGAGAGCGGTGAGGTGGGTGGGTGGGTTTGGGTGGGTTGGGTGGGTGGGTGGGCGGGCGGGTGGGTGGGTGGGTGGGTGGGTGGGTGGGTGGTGGGTGGGTGGTGGGTGGGTGGGTGGGCCGCCGGGCGGGCGGGCGGTTGTGTGGATGGCTGGGCGGGCGGGTGAGAACGGGCGGGCAGGCGCCGGAAGACGGAGAGAGCGAGAGCGGACAGAACGGGTTAGAGAGCACGAGAGTGCAAGGGCGGATGGTCGGGGCCGACTAGGATCTGACAGGGGCTGCTGATGGAAGAGCGGCGACGCCGCAGTTTGCACGACTTTCGGAAAACCGATGGAATCGAACCTGGCGCGAACATCTCGCGACACGGAAAGAGCAGGGAATGGATTCGCTGCGACCGGCGGCCAGCGCATATCATCCCGAACTTCCACTGGCCATCGGGAACTTCTACCTCGACTTCCACCGAACCCCGAAGCTCATCTCCAGGTGGCGCGATCTTCCGATTTCTTCCATGCTTCGGTAACAGTGTTTCCCAAATTATGACTCGGTGATACTCGGACATTTGTTATTCACGGGTTGTGTTAAAAAGTTCAGTTGAGACTTGCTGTTTTGGAGGCTTTACAATAGACATTCCTGTAGCTTAGCTACTTTAAGCATAAATAGACTACGATAGCGTATGTAATTGTGAATGCACAACTGGAACGTCGTTGATTAGGTGGCCCAAGGATCGAGTTCGGTGGCACAACGGTTAAATAAATGTCTCAAAATCCTGTGTTGAGAATTGGCCGGTTGATCGTTTCTGCGGCTTCCCCAGAACGCGCGCGATCCTTCCTTCCTATCCTGGCCTGATTCCTACTGAACCGAGCGACAGGTCATTCCACACTCCGCATGGCCTCATTGATGGTGCCGCCGTTATATCCTAACGATTCAAAAAAATTTCCGCCAAGCTTTCTGAGAAGCAGGGAACTACTGTTTGTCCTACGAGAATGTATCTTTGGAGGTGGGATAGCCGAAAATATCAATATTATTACTAATTACGAATAAACTCTAACAATGATGAATCAAGCAGCCTGCGGCCATGAGCGGTGTCAATGGTGTTGTTAGAATCCAAGAAAGACCGGAAAATAGAAACAAAAAACAATGAGTTTCGATTTTGACCGAAAAATGCAATATTTGAGTGTGAATCGGCAATTTCTCATAGCACATGACGTTACGACTACATTCTGAGTGCATACTGAGTGCATCACTGCTTATTACATAGCTGACGTCAAGCGTCAGGAAAAGAGAAGCTTCAGTTCGCACATGTGTCTTTTCAAAGCGGCCAATATTGCATAGCTCCCCAAACTATCAAGACCGAAAAATATGTGACCTTTTTATACTGAGCCAAAGCGAGAACGGTTCTTAGCTTCTGTAGTGGGAAAGCCCATTCAAAATGAATAAAGATGAAGGAAAGCAAATTAGAAGAAGAAATGTAATTTAAAATTCTAATTGCCGCCTCTTCATCTTCAGCTGTGGTTCCTAAAACTGTAGATGTATCTGAAGATGAAGACAAAAGATTCCTAATTCAAATGAAAGCAATGAAGGTGAGTTGTTTGCCGTCTTTCAGACAGTGTCGAGAGTCAATCAGTTTAAGGAGAGATGATAATTATTTTATTACCCCTGAATTAGTGGCTACTCTCGATAAATGTCAAACATTTCTAAGACCATGTTTTTCTCCAAGTGACGGCAGAAGCACTCGGTCTCAATATTTATGAGCTTATTTATTAATGAAGCAGCTATACATTGAATATGAAAAACAATACGAAGACTGCGAGTTGAATCTAAAGTCTGCGTTAAAATCATTCCAATTCATAATGTTCACTGAGAAGGCAAACTCTTACCAGAATTTAACGCCAGTGAATCTAAATAACAGAAATTTCCTATTGTTTCATTTCGGGATAAAGAGCAGCTCATAGATGTCTCAAGGTTACCAAAAGCTTCTGGTGGAGCTTTCTGGAGGAGCAAGATCTGGCTGTTTCGTTGACCTGGTCCTTGATAACATTGTAAAAATATATTGCGAAAGAACTGCATTAAATTCGAATCGCTGTAATGGCGCATGAGTCATCCTCGAGCTTAAATTGGACAGAGAGATATTAAGAATAAATAAAAGAGGTCATCTTCGTCAACATATTAGCTTTATTAAGATAGCCGGCTTTCGACGGCTTTGCCGTTATCGTCAGTCTCGCTGCTTTCGGCAAAAGTCGGTCGACTGTGCACTTGAATATATATGATTGAAACAGTAAAACATCGATTTTATTATTAAAAAATATAATGACGAAGATGACCTCTTTTCTTTCTTTTTATAAAAACGTCAACAACACCAAATGAGAATTCCCACAATTGAGAGAGATATTGTTTCTCTCCTGTTGACATATCTACGGCGTTTGAGTACACAATGAAAGGTGAAAAGTGGCTCTTCCACTTCCGTTTTCTAGTACCTTAGAGCGAATTGTAGAAGTACCAATGATAATAATATTGGAGGTGGTAGAAGACCATCGATAAGCATTTGAATGAGGAAGATACTAAAAACTACTTAAACTTTTATGACAGGAGTTTTAAAACAATTCAGAATTTACTAGAGCTTTTGATAGCAGACAAAGAGCAAAAGCAATTCTTTTGTGTTGAGTTGAAGACAATGAAACGCTTTACCTAATTATCAAAAACAAATATTGAAGAGAAAATATCTGGAAAATGAGTGAAAATTTAGTGTGTTGAGTGAATTATGTATTTCAATAAATTAATAACATGTAAAAGTTGACCGTTCTTTGTCACTTATTCGTCCAATACAATACTTAAAAAGTTAGCGATTTCTATACATTTTGACCTCAAGACTACACGGGTTAATCAACCTACTGGCAGGAAATTTCGTGTCTGAAATATTTATTTGAAATGTCATTTTATCATCGCAGTGTTCTTTGGCGATGTAAATGAATGAACAATATCATCAGCAATAATTCACTTAAAGATATATGTTTGAAACAGTAAAAAATCAATTTTTATTACTAAAAACAGGTCATAATACGAGTGGAGTAATAATTCATAGCGATACAAAATACATCACAGTAGCAATAAGTAGGAGGACAGTAGTACACAAGTATTACTAATAACAGACAATAATTTTTACTGAACATTTAGTACTGCATAAACGCACGACTGCGGAAGTTCAAGTATTATAAGAGGAGAACCACTAATGTAAACAGCAAATGTGCGTAAGTTTTAAAATTATTTACAAATGAATGTGAAATGTTTCCATTACTTATTAAAAAAAATGATACTTCGGTTATTGATTTTTTATTTGATTGCGAGAACAGAGATTGAGATATTAAGACCAGAGTGAAGTAAATTATGAAATACTTGAAAAGAGGGAATAAGACCAAGCAAAATTGAACAACAGTCAAATACAAAGTTTCATTATTCTTCATCAATGCATGAACAAAGAAACACAGTAATGTTCAAAGAAAGACGTTAGACTTAAGACTTTTTCAAGACGGGAAATCAATTGTCGTAGTACGTAAACATTAAAAAACCAAATTAATAACATTAACAACAACAAAACATTAATAAAACAACCAAAAGTAAATAACGTATCTTCAGAAAAATGAGTTTTTGCATGTCGTACAATCGAAAACGCACGTTAAAACTAAGAACTAACAGGAACCGAATACCTCTATCAGAATCTAAATGCTTTTATGGAACATCTGTTTATCTCTGAGTCTATTTTTTTCTTTTATTAGGATTACAAGATAGCAAATACATAATACATGAAATCTCATTGTATCATACGAATATGTAACATTTGTCTATCTTCAAAGAAAACTATATCTTCCTAGATAACCTCGCTATTTTCCTATAACATGTTCATATTCTTTATATTAGAAATGGGAAATATTTGGCAATTATAACGTCCATGTATAAAAATTTTTTTTTAATTAGGAAAAATTACCCTTAAGTTCCTGCCATATTACATTGGTAGTATGGATATTGTATTTTTCTTTACTTTCATACTTATTGTGTGTTAGTTTTGAATTCGTGTTTAGTGGTGGCGGCGAAAATTACGTAAAGTGTATACTTGTCGTAGACGACAAAACAGGGAGGATGACGGGACCCGACAATCGAATTCCCGTCATTTGATGCTGGCGCATGCGCAGTAATATTCGAATTGTCGTGTCACGTCTTTCAAATGTCGTGTCGTGTCGTGTCACGACTTGCAAAAACTCTCTATTGACTAGTGGAAGCCGGGAAAAGCAGAAAGAAAGATGAGCCAAATGCAAATGTAGAGCAACACGGGCGAGCAGGTGAGTGCGCCAGGGCAAACGATGCCGGGGGGGGGGGGGGGCGAAGGGGGGGGCGGGGCCCCCGGGAAAGGCGGCCTGATGGCGTTTAATGACCTGCAGCCGACGATAAAGTTTATCTCTTTCGCCGCACATTCCAACAGCCTGTGCAGCTGACTCCAGCGCCAGGCGTCTCACGCCGCCCCCGCGTGAGCATCGTCGCGAGGCCAGCCCCCCCCCCCCCCACCCCACGCCCGCCCCCCCTGCCGCCGACACGCCGCCCCCCATCAGGCACCCCTCCTCTCCGTAGGCGATACACTGCCTCTCCCGAGCCCCGCCTATGCGCACCCACGCCTCTACCTTCTCCTCGCCCCCACCTGCCCCCCACTCTTCCCCCGCCTCCACGCTTCCCCCGCCTCCACGCTTCCCCCGCCTCCACGCTTCCCCCGCCTCCACGCTTCCCCCGCCTCCACGCTTCCCCCGCCTCCACGCTTCCCCCGCCTCCACGCTTCCCCCGCCTCCACGCTTCCCCCGCCTCCACGCTTCCCCCGCCTCCACGCTGCCTCCACGCTTCCCCCGCCTCCACGCTTCCCCCGCCTCCACGCTTCCCCCGCCTCCACAGCGGTAGCGGTAGCTCAGTGCATCAACTGATGTCACTGCAGCGCTTCTGACCGGGAGGTCCTACGTTCGAGTCCTGACGGCGGAAGGATTTTCGACACTAGCTTTTCAGCTAGGTCGAATTCAGTCGCTGTCTGGAGGAGAATTCTAGCGGCAGGCTGCTCTGATCGGTAGTTTTCCGTGGTTTCTCAGATCAACACCAGGCGAATGCCGGAGCAGTACCCTACCAAACGGGCCACGGACCGCGCGCGATCTGTTCTTCTTCTTCCTTGTCCTATCCTCTCCCCTTACACCCACACTTACGCTAACATGCATTACACTACCACATATTCCGGGAGACCGGTCGGGAGAGTCCTGGTTAGGGGGGAAACCTCACTAGCCGACGGTAGGTCGGCGCCGGATCTCGCCATCCAGCGGGGGGAAGATCACCACCATCTCCCAGAAAAAACATGCACTACACTAACCGGACTAATGACCGAAGCAGTTGACGCGCCCAGAAACACGAAAAAATCAATCAATCAATCAACCCCCGCCTCCACGCTTCCCCCGCCTCCACGCTTCCCCCGCCTCCACGCTTCCCCCGCCTCTAAGCCCACCGAACATTCACCTCCGCATCACTCTACCTTCACGCCAGTGCACTCACGCATCATCCCACTTCATCGCAAGTGTCATGTCTTCATATCATTCAAAATCCCTTTGCCCCCCCCCCTAGCCTTCGCCTTGCGGTCCAGCTCGCCCCCTGGCCCTTCTGCCAAGTGTCCCAACTCCCTTTTTGTTTCTCCCTCCATTCCCTTCCCCTCTCCTGCTGTTCCTCTATCCGTTTCTTTTCGACACGCTTCTCACCGTCACATCCACCCCTACCGCTCCACATCCCTTCTCAGCACTGGCCGAAACCTCACGCCCTCTCTCCGTCCGTCCTCGCTCCACCCTCACTTTCGTCTGCTGCGCGTCCCAGCGCCTGGAGGCCTCGTTCCCGGAACGAGGGCAGCCGCTGCTACGGCTAACGGTCAGATTTTTTTTAAATTTATTAAGCGCTTTGGATGGTCGCGGCTGGCGGCGCAGTCCTTGCCGGATGAGAAACATTTCGGCCATACATGTGCTGCAAATCAGGTGATTTAATATAATGTGAACGATGACTCGCGTTAAATTTGTTTTTGTGTCTGAATACTACTTGGATATGCACGTGAAAATGCTGCCCGATGATTTAGAGGGCATACAAATTCCCAAAAGGAATGTTTCAATGTCTAGTTGTGCGAGCAATTTATAGGACTTTATAGAAGAATAAAAGCGTGCACAGTGCGATACACAATTGGATAAAAAATTTATATTTTGAGTTTCATATCCAGGTTGCAACGTGGTAGAAAAACTTATTCAAATCCCTCAAATAAAATATCCAGTTGGAACATAAGTTTTTGTTATCGTTTTTGTTATCTAAGGTCGCATCAACATCTATATCATTAGCGACCACTATTGGAGTTAATGTTATTTTAACTGTGGAGATAAAACGATATGGTGATAATATGGGGTGAAAGGACGTACACAAATACAACCATGCCCGAGGCGGGACTCGAACCCACGATTCTTCGGTCATAGATCGCCGCGACACTACTGCCTTAGCGATCTCGGCCACCGAATCTGTAAACATAAGCTTGTATACTTGATTAAAAAACTTTATTAAAATATCTATTATTATTATTATTATTATTATTATTATTATTATTGTTGTTGTTGATTTTGTTGTTGTTATGGTTTTATTCCTGCATTGTTATTGCGGGAGGTGCCGGTGTTCATTGCCCGCTAGATGATGAGATTCGGCGCGGACCTACGCGCCTGCTTGCTGGCTTTTCCCATCCATATTTTTCCCATCGGCGGGACACCGCCCCTGTCCGGACAAGCTCTAAGCTCCGACTCGTCAAATTTGAGCTTTGCATTTTTCGAAAATTTAGAAGTTTCAATGAAAATCCAACTTTTGCCATATTTATGGGTGCACTGTGCTCCATTGGAACAATTTTCTTTTAATTTTAACATTTCTGAGAAAATTTCCAAGAAAATCCTTTTCAAATTCGCAGGGTTGCGAGTTTGGCGAGATCCATCGCGAATTATCCATTTTGCTGAAAATCCTATGTACAATTTAGGCACTAGTGTTGTTCACAAACAAACGGTCCAAATATCCGTTCTTTGTATTCGATTTGCTACCATTTCATATAAAAGAACCCTGAACGGATAATAAGTGACGTCATAATTCAAGCATAATTGTATTGTCAAATTACCATAAAAAACAGAGGTACGGAAGCAATAATTGTTGACAAACAGTAAATGGATTTAAAATAGTAACGACGAAGATAACCCTGTCAAAAAATATGTCTTTACTATTCGTCATTCTCCTCAGTACCAGCTCGGATTCTCTACCGGTACACGCCACCGGTAACCTTTGACTTTATATGGAAGCGCACGAGTTAGGAATTTCGTTAAGTATGCAGTGAGGCACGCGACAGTGAGAGACACGATATCATTTAGCAACCACTCCCATTTCTTGACGAGTCTCTCCTACGCTTGGGAATCTTCCTTCTTGCAGGTGCGCTTTCAAGTTTGTTAGTTGAGCCCCATAGAGTCGCGGTATTCCGTCGGGAAATCGCCGAGTTTTATTACGAGATTCTCAAAGCCAAGAACAACGACGCGCCCCCACCTGGCGTAATGTGTTCACCAGGCTGCAGGCTGCTCGTGGCTGCTATGAACTTCCCGGCTTCAACGAAGGGCAGACACGCTCGTGCCGAAAACTCAACCATTTGAAATGCATGCCTGCAAACTCCTGCGAGCGAGGAGATAATTGGAGAGGGAAAGACTACCGGCTACCTCCAAAATTTCAAAATGAAGATATTGTAGGAGAATTGTAGTTGGTAATTTATTAATGTATGATCGCAAACAAAATAGGGAAAAATATATTCATTCATGTTGAAAAATGAACTTGGATCATTCTTCAATTTCAAACTCTATTTTTTTCAAAACTGGCTGAGTTCGCAACATAATTATAAAACCAATGACATTATTGGTCTAAACAAGAATTATTATTCATATCATAACCCTCCCGTTAGTTTCAGACCAGTAAGTGCAAACATTATTCTTCTTTTGGGGTGTTCTTTTGTGGTTAAATACCTTTATTTAATCCAATGTTATTAACGTGAATAGTGAACTCTATTGTTGCAGTTATTATTAGTATATTTTTCTGTTTCGGTGTTTTTAAGAATGACACACAGGATTTTCTTGAAATCACGAAAAGTGGGCATCGCCGATCCTAAAACTCGGCCCTTTAGATATTGCAGATATCACTTACAGAAACGTGTTCTCTTTACATAGTTTTCCAGGTGGTTCATGAACTTTTCTTGTGGCACACAATTAATTTACGAACTTCAATTAATTGCAAAAGTAATATTTTCAAGAACTACTACCGGATAACGAAAAAGCGGATAAATCCAATTGTTAAATTAAAAAAGAATCCTCTAAAATGTGGTGTACCCAGAATACACGTTTGTGGCTCCTTGATACTGAAAAATTGAATGACGTAAAAATGTCCGTCTGTTACCAGTCCGTTCGTCTGTCCATTCGTGAGTCTATCCGGCTGTGAACAACACTAGCGGCTACCGTTTAACCAATTTTCTCCAAAAGAGAAATACTCCAATCGATCTGGCTGATATACCGACCCCTTGAATACGAAACCGATACTGCAGTTTTGGGGGGGGGACTTTACAGAAAGCCCCTGGGACATTTTCCAAATTTAAAAAAAATTTGCTTCATCATTTTTGATTAAATTTTGTAGTTGAACAGTGTGAAGGACGTTTAAGAGAATGGTGCAGTTCTCAGTTCGTTGAAAACCCAGATTTTTGAAAATTGCAAAAGTTGAAAATTTCTTTGAAGTCTTCCTACAACTGAAGTATTAAAGATAGAGTTATTTTTTCTTTAATGAAATGTATTCCCTAACGATACATTTTGAAATAAGGTCACGTACAATTTTTTTACAAAATTTGAGTATTTTTCGCGTAATTTTGCATGAAAATCCAGGGGAGAAAGTACATGCTGTTTTACAGAACTAGTTATGATTATCATGTCTCCCGCCCAGTGGACCACGTCGTATGTTTAAGATTTGGGGGAATTTGCGAGTCGCATCTGAAGTCTCCCTCCAGTCACGCCTCCCGCGCTGACGCACATGGAAATCAATAGGGCGCTACCGCTGCCCCGCCCCCCAGACGCCCACGCGCGCACTCAGAAACATCCCACTGTGCGCCATTCACGAAAAAATTACTTTTCGCTCACAATGGGAAGAATAATGTTTTGGAAGGTTCGCTCAATCTGATAAATATTTTTCTTTTATCTCGCTAAATCTAATTGACGAATCACTTCAGGCTTTTTCTCTCATTACGCTTTCGGAAGCTACTGACACACTGGCAACCTGACTATAGTATTATTTTAACTTTCACACGCTGTGCATTTCTTTTCTAATTACTTTTAGTTTTTCTTTGGCGCTGAAGAATCACGCTGCCAAACATTGGTGCCCGACCGCTCCTCGTCCTTTGTATGAAACTCATGAACGAAAAGTGCCAAGAACTGACGAGTTAGAAACTTATAACATATTTGCGTAAACTACGAACATGCTACACCCTGCATTAGATTTTTAATGTAAGGATATTCCCGCTAGCCTCCATTCGGAAAGCTGTAAATATATTTCGAACGTGATGACATTAAAAATTATATTAATTTCGTATGCAATAAACGCAGCTTCACTCCTGTCCCCGTTTTCTTGCGTTCGGTGAAGTACTAGATGTGGACTTATCTATTTCTCTCAGTAGTATCAACAGAAGTACTAGCAGTAGCTATTCTTTTTCCACAATATCCTGATAGCTATTTCTTTAAGTGGGGCACGATAAGGGATAAGAGCCAAAGTCTGCAATTCATTTGCCGAAGAAAAAAATATTAACAGGATGGATTTTTTCTTGTTATTAATTTTGTCAAAATGCTCGTGACCACCTTTGTTCATAATTCATCTCAGTATACAGAAAGTGCCTATGTAGACATTTTGGAGTTTAAGAGAATGTACAGATTTTACTATACAAATACGTGACATACGTGTTCTTTTTAAAGTTTTCAAGTGAAAGGAATTAATATAGGAAAAAATTAACACAGAATTAAAAAAGGAATTGAATTGTGTAAATTGGTTTTTACTTTCTCGCTACGGAGTAGAATGAAAGTTATCCAATGCTGCGCAGAAAAACAACGAATTTTCGGCAAAAAAAACTTTTACTACAGGGCTCTAGTTTCGGAAAACTGGATAAATCCAGTTGCTAAATTTAGGAAAAAATCCTTTATCACTTTATGTAGCCAGAATCAATGTGTTGTGGATCCTTGATACCGAATAATCGAATGACGGCGAAAAGTCTGTCCGTCTGTCCGTCCGTCTATGAACAAAGCTAGCGGTTAAACCATTCAATCGATTATCTCCAAAGTTGATATTCTTCAATTTATCTGGCTGATGTCGCGGCCTCCGTTTATTTTGAAACACATAATTTAATTTTACTTGTAGTAAACAATTTACATTATCTTTTGTGCCAGTGCTCTCACATCTTGTAACGGTAAGAATTTGTGCATCGTGGTCACTGCATCCTAATTTGTTGTTGCAATTTAATATCTTATTGTGGTTTTCTTAATTATTATTTTATCGACTGACTTCTTTGAATTAAATGTGGTTGTAGGAACATAGGTACAATTATTGTGATATCGAAGCTGAAGGAATCAATTAAATTGATTAACTGCTCTTTCTCGCATGATTAAATCAGGAAATCAATGTTAAAATCTCCATATACTGTAATGAATTCAAAACAGCGTTTGAAGACTTTATGAAGCGTTATCTCTAGTTTTCCTGAGAAGGATATAATCTACAACACTTTGTTGGAAACCCGGTGATGCAAAGTAAGATAGTTTTGCGCATAGGTAGATTGATGAGTAATTGATTGGCGCGTCAACAGCTTAGGTCATTAGTCCTGTAAGTGTGTTTTCCCCTTGGGAGATGGCGGTGGCCTTCCCCCGCTGGATGGCGAGATCCGGCGCCGACCTACTGTCGGCTAGCAAGGATTCCCCCTAACCAGAACCAACCGAGCACCGCCCCAGTCGGGACAAGCTCTAAGCTCCCGACAGGTTTCCCGGAATATATGGTAGTGTAGGGAATGTTAGTGTATGTATGTAGTGTTAGTGTAAGTGTAAGGGGAGAGGATAAAAGAAAGAAGAGGAAGGAAAGATCGTTCGTGGTCCGTGGCCCGTTTGTTAGGGTACTGCTCCAGCATTCGTCTAGTGTTGATCGGAGAAGCCACTGAAAACTACCGATCAGAGCAGTCGGTCGCTACAATTCTCCTCTAGACAGCGACTGAATTCGACCTCCCTGAAAAGCTAGTGTCGAAAATCCAACCGCCGTCAGGATTCGAACTTAGGACCTCCCGGTCAGAGGCGCTGCAGTGACATCAGTTGATGCACAGAGCTACCACTCCCGGTGCGTACGTAGATGTACTGTAGATATTTGAAAAACAGTTTCAACTAAATATTCATTTAATTCCGTCAAGAAGATAGAATCGATATCAGTTGTAACGTAAATACAAGACCCCCTTTATGCAAAGCCCTTATTCGACTCCCTTTCTCTACAATAATAGCCTGCGATATAAAAGTTGATTGCCTGGCTTCCGATGTAAAACTTCAAAGAGTATGTAAATCATTTGAAATAACGTCGCCAACGTGTATTTTGAGACGAGATTACTCGGCTCTATTTCCGGATGATTGGATGGCGACTGTAAAAACAAAGTGCTCCGCGCTTGACATTTACTGTCCTAATGCATCGTCAGAAAATTACTTGAATACTTTCTGAAAAAATAATCTATCGTTTGGTAACTATCCACTCGGAATGATTTGAAATTCGTTGTTATATAAACCTGAATATTGAAACTTCGGAACAATATTTCGTAGAACACGTATTTCTATGTATATATTCACATGTAACAAAGCTAGAAGCGTATTCTGAATTAAATAAGAAAGCTTTTGCAAAGAGGAGATAGTCTTCAGATGTTTCCTTTGCTGAAACTATTCATTATGCCGTTGTTTTTTAAATATCTCGGCGGAACTGGACAGTTTTTGCGTTGCGGAGGCGGACGCGTATCGGCGCTCGCTGTCAGTCCGCTCTGCGCCGTACAGCGCGGCATTTCCGGGTGCGGGGGCAAGAGTATTCTGTCGGCCGTATCGACAGCTAATCGACAGCCCCTATCGACAGGCGCTCTCGCAGAGCGGGTCCGGTCCGGCCCGCCGAGTTGGGGTAGAAGCGCCGCTATTTCCAACGTCATCATTACAATCCAGCACTCTGCCGCTAATTGAGAATGATCATGCGGGAAATTCGGCTACGCAGAGTTGATGTGGATTTGTCTCTTGTCATTAACACTTGTTCCGTTGTTTATGCGAGTCGTTTAAGGGAGGAGAATTTAATTTTCTGATATAAGTGAAAGATCAGCCCACCATTTGCCGAAAATAACAAATAGACGTCGACCTAGGTTGCCGAGATTCTTAAGACAGACTTTACTTTGCTATGATCGACGTGAAAGGTCGGCGTTCGAAACCGCCTCAAGCTTGGATGTTTTCTTGCGTGATGTGGCATGGTGGGGATCTCGCAACCACCATACGTAACGCTTCAGCCGCCTTCGTTCCATTTCCTTACGGTAAATGGGATAGGACATTGCGCTCAAGTATGAGTTAAATATAGGTTGTGTGTTCGAATCCCATGTTAACATGGATGTTAGTTGTGTTATGGCATAGTAATACCTTCCCAATATCACGATGTATCACCTTCAACCCCCAACTCCTTTTCCTGCTGCTTCATAATTTTAGTGAATGTCGTGAAGACCGTACGAGCGAACGCTATGAACTTGTGGCTTAATTGACAATTGATAGAGAGACAGGTGTTTTTTTAATTTATTTCTTCTTGTTCGACCAGACAGATATCAAGTTGGAATCTCCTCGAGAGATATATCTTATTCGGAGGTGGGAATGTCTGAATGACACCGAAATCGGGAAGATGTACAATAGAAATATCAATATTAGAGCGCAAAAACAAAAATTTGATGTAAGTGTTTCCATGAAAATAATTATTCCGTCTGTAAGCAATTTATATTGCCTTATCTGATGTTTGATGTGGAGTGGAACTACATTTTAGTAAATGTAGTTAATGAAGAAGTAAGTAAGGAGTAAATAGAAGTAAGATCAGAAGTCCAGAAGTAAGATCAGAAGTCCATCCAGAAGTAAATAAAGAACCAGAGATCCAGCTAATAGAGATTGTTAGGATGGTATAGCTTTAATATTCGCACCTCAAAAAGCGATGGTTCGAATCCGGCCTTGAGCGTGCTTCACCAAGGCTGTGCGTTTGAATCCCGCTCTTATATGCACGCATCCATCTCTTAGATGCATGTAATGTGTTGTGGCGTAGTAGGTTTCTTCCACCCACAATGAAATACCATTGAATCCACCTTTCTTCCTATTCCAGAGATACTCTCCCCCAGAACCGACTATTTTCAGCCTAGATGGGTCTACTGGTGGCTCAGCAATACAATAACTTACGAGAACTGGCTGATACGAGCCTACCGACCGCGTGTGGCAGCCGAAGATGGGGAGGGTTCCATTTCGACATCCTAAAATTGAAATGTCTGAAGGGCTCGATCACAGAATGGCTTGGAACTCACGGACTAAGGAAGGTTTCAAGTCAGGGAAGTTAAAAATAGTGAGACTGTGGAGAAGAACGTTTGAAAGCGTTCTAATAAAAAATATAATTCAATACTTTTCAAAAATTAATTAATAAAATAAAACCGTTTCCGAATTTATTCTTGAAACGCATGACCATGATAGACAAGGCGGGTTTTCAGCCGAGGCGCGATTATGCTGATATTCATTTACTGTTGCCTGCGACAGGTAGCAGTTGTTACGGTATCATCCAATCGGAAGGTTGAACGCCACCATAGTGACGTCATTGTAGAGACGTGTAAACTCCCGATTCGATGACACCGTAACAGCTGATGGCATGTCACAGGCAGGTAAATACAGGCAGGCGGTAAATAAGTCGCTGTATCGAAGTATTAATTTCATTAGAAATTAAACATTGCAACAAAGTGTTCAAAAAAGAATATATCTTTATAACTATTACAATCAATTTAAAAAATTTAACAAACGTTTTTTAAGTTGAATATACAGGTGTCCAAGGAGGAAACAACGAAACTTCGAAAATAAGCTCTTAAGGCCATTTTAAGCATAGTTTGTCTAATAAACATCGTCGATATTTCAAAGGGCTGAGCTAAAATAAGCACTCAAAAGTTGGTTTGAAAAAATATTTTCTACGCAAAAATTTGCATTTTAGAAACGTATAATCATTCCAGAAACATGTGAGGCAGGTGATGTCAGTGGGGCAAGTGTCTCAGAATTTAAGAAAACGTGTACTGAATACACTTCTTTCCGTAGAACTTCACAAAGTTTTTTAGCTGTTTTGAGGTTAAATAAATAAATCATTGCAATAATGCTGCAGGAAACATGGAGGGAAGTCGTAAACATTTTGATATGGGTGCTCCAAGGCATTAGTATCTCTAAATCTCTTAAGAGAAAACCATAAGCACGTT
Organism: Teleogryllus oceanicus; assembly: GCA_964035755.1. Classification (NCBI taxonomy): domain Eukaryota; kingdom Metazoa; phylum Arthropoda; class Insecta; order Orthoptera; family Gryllidae; genus Teleogryllus; species Teleogryllus oceanicus. Next base: position 334,338,933 of record CAXIVR010000001.1, on the reverse strand, counting down.
ATCACCTGGCTTTATCGGTTCGTACAGCATGCACATACGTCTCATATGAATGCAGGAGCGCTCGTTACTGTAATGCATAGAGACCGTAAATGCAGCGTTACCGTAAAGTAACATACTAATGGAATGTCAAATGTTTGCACATAGGTTTGTTAGAAGTTGGAGTACAGTATGTGTTTCGTTTCGTATTTTTCCGCTCAGTGGATACACAAAAAGTTTGTACTCGGTTTTGAGAAAGTATGCCAAACTACTTGCAGAAGTTTAAAGTTTCGATGTGTGGGCTCTAAATATAGAACATCGAAAATGGACACTATTGCCGTATCAATCCCGTTTCGTAAATACCAATAATTACCATAGTATTCGTGCAATCCGTGTAATTTTCGTTAAACGAATGCAAATAAATGCGAATGATTTTTTTCAGATATTTATATGGACTTTTTTATATTTATCCAAACGTTGCTATAATATATTAGAGAATGCCGATAAAGTTTGTTACATCTTTCCCCTCGCGCAGACTATAGGAATTTGAATTTTACGATTTATTACAAAAATATTTTGACGTTTCTTTGAAACAATTAGCGAGTTGAATTTTGATTGAAGTATACATAACGTGGCATCTTGGAGTCAGCTGACAGAGACTATTGAGGATTGCTTGCACTATTAAATTCTGTACGAAACTGTCACTTATTGATTTTTTCTGGGCACGTCATCTCCTGTGATCATTAGTTCCGTTAGTGTAGTACGTGTTTTACCCCGGGAAGTTGCGGTCTTACTCACCCGCTGGATGGCGAGATCCGATTCGGACCTACACATTGGCTTGCTGGTGATTTCCCCCTAGTGTCGAAAATGATCACCGTCGGGACTCAAACTGTAGGTTTTTCCGGTCATAGTAGCGAGAGGGAACCAAGAATAGAGCAGATGATTTTAGGAAAGTACCACTCCTTTCAAAAATAAATGCAAAGAAGAACATTAAACTCAATGAAACACTTTCGATCTCTATACTACATAAAAATAGTACCCTTCCCGACAGGGAAACTATGCATGTTAAAGTGTACTTCACAATTAGAGACGGTTTGCCAACAATCTTGCATAATAAATGGATTGTGAAATGGGCCATCAAAGAGAACGTGAATAATTTTAAATGGGTTCGGGATATAGCTCAGTTTAAACACGTTTGATGAACTATAGTATCTCGGCTTTAATAGAGCAACTTTGGTAAAACTTGGATGTAACATGTGCATTTCTGCAATAGTTTTTTCCAATTCTATAGTTTTTAACGCTTTTATGTTTGGTATATCGAAGCAACAAACCTTTACAAGTAAAGCATTAGAGTAAAACCGTTTTATGTAGATAAAACGCTTCTAATGTTAGCGAGCTCAGTTAACATTAGGCGATGTATTAGTCGTTTTGTGAAGGTTTGTTTTATTTCGCAGTATATAATCAGTTTTTCTCGTTGATAATTTTGTAGCGGCCGAAAGTTAGGAACGACGGTTTAAATTATGTTAGTTTCCAATTTACGGTGTATATTATATGTCATCTACTGGGCATTAGAATGTGAAAAGCATGGTAGATACTGGTTTTAGTGTACATTATACAACGCTGAAAGTTGTATAAGATGCTTGAAAATACATATAAACATATATTAACATACATATAAACAGTTGGGTTGAATAATGGTAAAAGACGCAATTAGGCATATGACTTCATGTTTTCATACATATATGAAGCGACTTCCGCCATACCTAGTTTGAAGGCAATCCCTGCGTGGTATCTGAGAAGGCTTCATTGGGAAAAACTATATAGTAAAAAGGGATAATGAATGTATGTATGTATTTGGCGTTTTACGTCGGTAGACCGACTTCGCCGGTCTGCTACCGGTGGCCCCCTTGGACAGCACGTACCAGTTTGCAATTATGCCAACCTCAGCCTCGTAACGTATTAAGCGTGACGTAGTCAGAGCCCTCCACTCCCAAATCCGCCCCCCTGCACTCCAGTTCTGCCAAACTCCTCCTCGTACCTTTAAAATAATCTTAGATTTTTCGTCCACGCTTTGCCGTTAAACATTCATACCAACAGTTGGTACGCCCGTTTACGGCGTGACGTAGTCAGAGCCCCCCACTCCCCAATCTGCCCTTCCCCTACTCCAAGTCTGCCAACTTCCCCCCGCACCTTCAAGATAATCTGAGTATTTCTTGTGCACGCTTTGGCGTGATACGTTCATAGCAACAATTGGTACGCCCTTTTACGGCGTGACGTAGTCAAAACCCTCGATTTAATATTACTCGTCCACGCTTTGGCATGATACGTTCATAGCAACAGTTGGTACGCCCTTTTACGGCGTGACGTAGTCAGAGCCCTCCACTCCCCCATCTGCCCTTCCACAACTCCAATTCTGCCAACCTCCCCCTCGCACCTTCAGAATAATCTGAGTATTTCTCGTGCATGCTTTGGCGTGATACGTTCATAGCAACAGTTGGTCAGCCGTTTTAAGCCGTGACGTAGTCGGAACCCCCATTGTGGAATACGAAGAGAAGGTGCGCGTGTAGTGCCGTCTCGCCCGCCGCCGGCCGCCGAGCGCGCGCGGCCCAGGGACGCCCCCGAGGGGCGGGGGCGGGGCGGGGGCGGCGTCTAAGTTTAGAAGCGTGACGCGCCCCTCCTTGCTACGGCTGAACGAACTCCGCCGCGGCGGCGCCCGCCATTCGCGATCGCACCGGCCCCACCTCCCCTTCCTGCGGGAGCGATCCGCGGACATTCTGGCAGGAAAACGTACGGAATGTCTGGAGAGGAAACGTCTTTACTTTATTATCATACCTGTGTCTCAGCTTTAGGACTGTACCTTCGTTTGATCATTGATTAGTATTCCCGGGCGTGCCAACTTCTATGTTCATTATTCCGTAAGTGGAAGGTGAAATCTGGCGCCGAACCACATGTCAGCGTGGAGGTTTTCCCAACGACTATCTCCCACCAGCGGAGCACCGCCCTAGCCGAGACAAGCTCCAAGTACCCGACTGGTCTCCTGACTAGTGTGATAGTGTAGTGCATGGAAGTGTATGTGAAGGGCAAGGAAAAGGAAGGAAAGATCGCATGCGGTCTTTGGCCCAATTCTTAGGGTACTGACAGCCCATCCCCCTGGTGTTCATCGAAGAAACCACGGAAAACTACCGATCAGTGCAGCCTGCCGCTAGAATTCTCTCCCTGGCAGCGACTGAATTCGCTGCAATGTAGCCTAGCTATGTAGATGGAGTAAAAAATCATGCTGCCGTTGGAACTCGAACTTAGGACATCTTGGTCAGAGACACTGTAATGATATCAGTTGATGCCCTTAGCCACCTCTTATGGGCCAAAATTCTTTATAAAATTTGCATTCTTCAAACTAGATTGATTCAATTTATTTTGTCTGCTTAAATTTGAATTATATTCCAAATCACAATGTAGTTATTTCCTACCCATCATTGGAAATCTCATGTACAGAAATGAAGACACAAAAAGTTACGCCCCAGTACGTTTAGAACGTTAAACGAAATATTTGTAAGATTTCTTGATATCGTGTTAAACTACGTACTTAGCACCGATCGTTCCCTTAAGGGTATTTGGTAACGAACGTTCAATCTGTTTAAATTGGGCGGACAGAAGTATAGTTGTATCTGCACCTGACCTAGCTTAATACCACGTAGTTCCAACTTTACGTTAATCCTATCCTTTGAATATCGATAAGCTTTTCATGCTATCTACATTATTTTGTCAGGTACATCGTTGTTCTAGGAAACCTTATTCTTCCTCAAAGGCTTCCTCGTTTCCTTTTTAAGCCACTCGAGCTTCCTTCCTGTTTGTTCTCTCTTCCGTCCTTTTAACGATTTTCAAATATCAGCTTCCTTCCGCCCCCTGAACATCGTAGAAGTTTCCTTAGAGTTTGTTTAATTTAGCATATCTCATCAAACTTTACTTTTATGTAGTTACAGCGTCAATTTAAATATTAAATTGACGATTATATTTCGCACGCAATAATAAGTTGTCAGCCTTCAATTCTAACTGTAGACACCGAAATTGTTTCTTAAAATTCGCAATAATTATTATTTTAATTACTATTATTTTTAATAATAATAATAATAAGAAGAAGAAGAAGAAGAAGAAGAAATAATAATAATTTTATTATTACATGACCATCTACTAAACTGGTGGTGCTACAAAAGCACATACTTACTCCCATTTTTTAAAATTTTCAATATCACACACAAAGCACGCGACACCTACTTCTGTTTTTCAAAAAATTATACATGGCCTTTGTTAAAGAGATGACAAACTTTGTCTAAGGCAAAAGTCTCTATTCTCAATTTTGAAATTTGAAATCTTAACACTGCAATTTTCGAAAAAAATGGAGTTCGCCGGAAATGAGACGAATACTGGATTTTTTTACCGTGCCTTGGTTGATATCAGGACAAAATTTAAAGAAAACATTTTGTGCGGTTTCTAAGAAAAAATGTTTAAAAAATATATCGCCTATATTTCGTGCAAAATTACACGAAAACTACTCATACTCTGTACAATGACCTTAATTCGAGATCTATCTTTAAACAACAGATTTTGTTATGCAGAATAATTTCTATTTTCAATATTATAGTTGTAGGAGTAATTTATTATTATTATTATTATTATTATTATTATTATTATTATTATTATTATTATTATTATTATTATTATTATTATTATTATTACTATTATTATTACTATTATTATTATTATTATTATTATTATTATTATTATTATTATTATTATTATTATTATTACTATTATTATTATTACTATTATTATTATTATTACTATTATTATTATTACTATTATTATTATTATTATTATTATTATTATTATTATTATTATTATTATTATACGAAAAGCGTGGACAGGGCTATGTGCATCCGAGGCGGTCGCGGCCGTCCCATCGCCAACCGCGTTGGTCGGTAGTCGATTCCCTCGCGAAAAGCGATCAAGGCTTCCGGGAAGGACTGTTTTCACGTGCTGTTTACACATCCGTTCGGCGAAGAGGCTCCGGTCAGTTTGCTTGGCGACTGTTGCGTGTGCTGCGCAACATCTCGACTGCTCGTAGCTTCTTGAATACAGGAAAACGATTCCGCGAGTCGTGTCATCTTACGTGTAACTTCCGATAAAGCTGCAACAGTGGAAATCAACATTTGCATTTGCAAGTCTCTGGAATGCTTTTGAGAACTAAGAGCAAACTGGTTTCCGCTAGAACAACTGACGGCAGACGGCACAAAGAAAAGTTCAATAAGCATACTAACGATTTTTATAAGAGGAATTAGTATGCATGAAAAGGACAAGAAAGAAAATTCCGAATAATTAAATCTATTTGAAATATCTATTAGCGTATTCAAAAGACTATTCTATTATTTAGAGCATTGTATAAGAGAATGCTATTAAGATAGATACTATTAATTATATTAGAATTAATGCAACCGGGTAGCAAAACACTATGTTTACAATTAAAAACTTCTCCACTAATATCTAATAAAACTTAAACTGAATTAAAATAATAATAAATAATTGTGTATTTACTAACGTGAAAACAGGTAAAAAACTGTGTGTGTAACGTACTATGGAAAGAAGTGTATTCTGTGGACGTTTTCTTAAATACTGCGATCCTTACCCTGCCCCATATATATATATATATATATATATATATATATATATATATATATATATATATATATATATATTGTATTCTGAATACGGATGGAAATGAGAAATTTTGGCAAGAATTTACGAGAAAAAAATGCTCCAGTGCATTAATAGCTCTTTGCAAAGTCAAATCACCTCTAGATTATGGCTATTCCCATCGGGAATCGGGAAATTGGGCATCGGGAAATTGGGCATCGGGCATCGGGAAATTCGTAAAGGAATGCACTTCCTGCGTGAGAACATGGAGAACTATAATTTGAATAACTATATTTCCTACAAAACTCTAGAAGATGTGCATAGATACTGAAGTTACATTTATGTCCAGAAGCGGAACAAAGGGCCATTTCAGCTTGCGCTCAAAGGATCAGGTCAACTGGACAAAAAACCTGACTGAGATGGATGCCATTAACCCAGAAACATAGGTCAAATCCTTTTTCGAGGTCGTTAACAATTAAACTGTGCAAATGGTAATTTATACATTAAATGTCATTGTTAAAATTAATATTACTTTCCTTTATTGTGATCGGTATAGTCTCTCTTAGTAGTTACCACTTCAAAACTAGCAGGCACAATGCTCAAGAACAAAAAATAAAATTCTTTCGTATAACACTGCAATATTTTAACAAAAAGTCTACACAAATACAGCTATAACGTAGTAGTGTACATACAATATAATAGTTCTTTGCATATATAGAATATTGCTGTTCCATAACAAAGAACGTGCATAGCAAATATTTAATGGTAAGCAGCCTTCCTTGGGAATCTAGTTGTTGTGTGCCTAAGCAGTATGGCTGCAACAGTGCCGTGAGCAATAGCGCTTGAGTATATAAGTTTAATCGGTAAGTGGAGTATGAAATTATGCGGAATAAAACATTCCAGTATTTGCATTTTTCAGTCAAAATCGAAACGGTCTCTTTTTTTGGATTTTGTCCGAATTCTCGGACGCAAACCATAGACAGCATTTACATGGGCAGAGATTATATAATTTTTCGTCAATTTATAAACGTATATTTAAAAATATTAAGAAAGATTTCAAACGTTTATGACCATCCTAAATGTTTATTCTAATAACTAATCACGTGATTTCCGATCTCCACAACACTACAGTGTGTTAGACTGCAGTGCATTTCAAAACACTACACGGCACTTAACATATTTCTTATTCAATTTTCTAGTCCAATTTTCTAGTCCTACGCAATTGAACACTTCTATATTTCCTCAGATATAAAAAATAATGATTAATGATTATGGGAGAGCATGTGTTAATAACATTGAATATAAAATTCTAGTACCAATATTAGCAGTTTCAATTACCTCGTTACCTGAAGTAAACAAATATATGAATTATTATAAAATTATTAATTAATTTATTCTAGAATATTAAACATCTAGAGGAATGGGACCAAAGGCACTCGCAAGCAACTGTGTCTCGTCCGTTTTTGTACTGTTTGTGTAAGAAAATTCTTTTCTTTCTTTCTTTCTCCATCGGTTATGACATTACGGTTATGAATTCGGTTATGACCCAGTGGGTTAGTGCAGAATGTACTGTCCTAATCCTGTATGTCCCACGGTGCCTTTGTCCGTATTGGACGAGATGACGGCATTACGATGACGTTGAGAGGGAAAGATGGCTTGCCGGTTGAAAGGGGTGCATTCGCCTGGAAGCAATCAGGGAAACCATGGAATCCACTTATCAGAACAGTCGCTCTATGAATTCGATTTCGGCAGGCACCAATTCCTACTGACGTTATCACATCAAGTAAATTTCTGACACCTAGACTGGTTCGAAACCAGGACCTATTTATTTGTTTATTTATTCATTAATTTATTTATTTCACGTCAAAAACAGTTAAAACTGTGTATGACGTGTTATGGGGAGAAGTGAATTCTGTGCACGTTTTCAAAATTCTGTGATCCATACACCAAGTCATACTACTTGAATTTTGAATTAATGAAAAAATGTTCCCATGTAATAAAATCTATTTTCAAGGATAAATAAGCAATAAGTTCTGGGCTCTTATCCATGATGTCCTTCGTCAAAGAATAACGATTCCTGCCGCGACAACATGGAAACGATAATTTGAATAACTATATTTCCCACTGAGTTCTAGAAGTCGTGCACAGATAATGAAGTTACATTTATGTCCAGAAGCAAAACAAAGGGCTATCTCAGCATTTTCTCAGTGGATCACGGAAACTTGACGAAAAACCTGATCGAGATGGGAGTCATGGACCCAGAAGCTGCGGTACAATACTTGTTACATATTGTTTAAAATTTTCACCTCTCAATCGCTGATACACTTGAGCTGTGGGGCATTGCATTTACGCTACCGATGTCGGTATTTTCCCACCATCGAAATGAACTGAACTGAATTGAACCAAATTGAATTGAATTGAACTGACTTGCAGTTGTGAGTTGAAAACTGAAGCTTCGTAGGAGGGTCTAGATTCGAGTGTCAACGATGATGAATTTGCGTCACCATTTGAAGTCTGGTAGGACGAAGCGTCTATCTGCAGGTGAAATCTAGAGGCCGCCACCTGATTGCTCGTATCCGTGGTTTCCTTCCCTCATTCGTGGCGGATGCCGGACAACGGGCGAGTCCGCGTTGAACAGAAAACTTTTGTCGTTTTCCGACGCAAGGTTCCTTAACCTTCTCTCCTTACGAAGAACTTCGAAAGGCGAGAAAGTAAAAATGTATGTAACGTTCGGGTGGTCCCGTGTTTTCTTGTCCCCAAAACCCTTACCCTCTTTTACTATCCATAGTTGCATTACGAAAAAGGTAGCAACGAGTCTAGTGGACAATATTTCATAATAATACATTTTTGGTCCCCAGTAATAGAAAATACTTGCATCAGAAAAACAAGCAATGGATTGGATCTAATAAAATTCTTGAAGAATTAACTAAACACACCCGACTCCCCTTGCATCAAAATTTGGCATAAAAAAACGCGCGACTAATTGGGTCATATTTAATCCATAAACCAAGCAAGAAACCCTCCCAGCATCTGCTCAATGTACCAAAGGAAACTGGATGGAAAACCTTATGGAGATCAGAGCTTTGACACAATTTTGTCGAATCCCAAAGGGCCGTCGAAATTAGGAATTGACATTCGGCGTATGACTTAAGGAAATACAAATACGAAAAATACATGATTTGTTTAGTAGATAGTTACATTTAGGATACTTTTGCAAATAGTTTCCCTACAAAGTGTCCAAAACCTTTACTGGCCACTCATTCTCTCTGTGCTTTCGATGACTATAATAACTCGGTTGTAAAATAAACAGTATTAAGAATTTGGGTGTTCGGAACGCACAAACTTGAAGCTGAATATTTCCGTTGTAAAAGTTACAACGCTGATAATTATCTTTGGTATAATTCACTATTTTTCGGAGAAACTTTTTGGAAAAAAATTTTCGGAAAACTTTTTCGGAGAAATTTCATGATTACTAGACAGTTACGTCAGTTTCGAGAGTTTCGGGCAATTTTCCTTCCCCAGAGAAAACTTGGAACACAGCTTAACGGCCTAGTCCTGAACTTCGCGTTTCATCGCATAGGCTTAACACTTTGAGGAAATAAACATTGTAAGTTAATATCTTAAGCGTTTAACTAACAAGAGATAGCTATTAAATCACACAGAATTGCAAAAGATAAATTAATTATAGGTAAATTATAAATTTCTGCAAGTTTCTCATTATTTTTGCTACGAAAATATATACACAGAAGATATAATCCTCCGAAAATGTAAATAAGTTCCTAAGTGTCACTTCGTAGATTACGGAGTAAGAAACATACCTCGGTTTTCTAATGGTGGCCCGAAAATAGGGTCTCAGCGCCCAGGACACGCCAATTTCTAGTTAGGCGCAATAGTAACATGTGTTGCAACATTGCAACATTGTGTGTCGCACATTGCATGTGCACAAGATGATTTATTACTCCACAGTGTAGAAATTTCTACACGTTTCGTCGTATATCATTTTGATGAATCCAGAGAGGGGTAATTCGCTATTCTGCTGTAGCACATTTTCAGGAGTTTGTGTTGATGTCGAGGTCTTATTACTCGTATGAACAGGATATATTTTCTTAGCACATTGTACAGAGAGGAAATAAGCAGGTATCTTATAATAGCGATTAAATTTTTTATTATTTTGTTGCGATGAATTCCGAAGCTGCAAGTACTGAATCGATCTGAAACATTATCTACCTGTGAGCTACATGTAAATTGGAAAGCCCTCCAGGAAACCTCACTTTCACATCGAATTACGGGTTAAAGGTAGCTGGACGGACAAGTTTCTAACTACTTTTCCGATTTTCGCCAGCAGTTCGAAACCAGACTTCCTGACCGCATCGCCCTATCAGCTTTACCTCCTCTCGCGAACAATGTTGTGAACAGAAACAAGGAGAAGAACGACTTCGGCTAAATTGTTCTCTGCTGAGCTGCAGACCACCTTTGTTCACCTTGACTCCAACCGTGGGCAAGGTGAGAGGATGAAATGAAAACAGAATTCACACCGAGCTACTGACAGCAAAATCTCTAAAGGAGAGGAAGGCCACGACTCAGCAAACAAATGTTTAAAAAATTGACTTAAATACTGATTTACAAAAAGACACTTTTAAACTTCTTTGTCTTTATATTTAGATGTTTATATGAAAGTGTTTGTTAATTTACTCCTGTGTTAGTTTACAAATGGATTCAATCCAGTGATCGCGATTACATTAGTCACATTGAAGTGCAAACCGTTCAGATTTATTAGAAGACAGCATTGGACAAGATGCTTTATTTACGTAGTGTATATTGGAGTGAAACCAAAAACTGCAAAAAGCAATTTTTTTCTGCTTGGGACTTCTAATCGCGGTGAACATTTGCCATATAGAATCAGAAGAAAATCACTAAGTACAATACAAAACAACGGGGAAAAAATTATATTGAAGAGCCCTTCTGCCGCACAGCTTCGGCTTCTTCAGGCCGTAAGAATCACGTTCCAACACGCCTCGCAGTTAATTATTGGTCCCATTCATGCCAACACATTGCTTCGACGCCGAACCAAGAGCTTCCGAGAACGTGAAAACGTGAGTCGCGGAGGTCGGGTTATGGCGGGAGGCGGAGAATGGTGAACGCCCCCACGCCCTCCCCTCCTCCCCACTCCGTCATTGATCCCTCCCTCTCCACACCATCCGCACCGCACGCCATCACCGCTTCCCAGCTTCTCCCCGTTCTACCTCACCCGCTCTACCCCGCGCCGCGTCTTCTCCAGGGTGCTCCGCCCCTTCCCTCTCCTCTTCGTCCCTCCTCCCCCCGGACCACCGCCTCCCCGCCACATCCCACCTCGCGACGCACCTCACTCCACCTTCCCTCGCCCCACCCCGCCTACCCCGCCCCCTCTCCCCGCCCGGTCCTCCCCGGTCTGCTGGGCCTCGCAGCGCCGCAACAGATCGATGCAGGGGTGAGGGACCTGCAAACAGGTTGCGTGGCCGCGTGTTTACGGGTTCCCAAAACGTTATTTGTATCGATATGTTAAATGGCTGACATGCTTCGTTCCCTTGCTGTCTATTATATGCGTAAATGAGATTTATTCCCGAGCTGACTGAATATGGGCCGGTTTGAAGCAATTGTTTGGAAATAAAGGTGTAATGAATCTGCAAACGAATCAGGTGATTCTCAATTGAAGAATGCCATTGTTTCTGTTCGCATTACATTTGTGACATTGAAATGGACTGAGATGTTTTTGTTGTGTAAAATGACAACATAGGGTAATACAAATACTTTCTGAAGATCATTTTTTGGTTTGATGTAGTTTTGTTTACGTTGTGGCACGTACATACTAAAGTTTGTTGCACTACTAAGACCACTGCGAAGAGTATTTTTTTTAATCATCAGAAAATTTCGTTGCTGCAAAATCATTATGAATATGTACTCTCAAATTTTGTGTTAATTACAACGTTTTGACATGGCTCCAGTGGAAAAAAATAACAATGAATAATAAAATAAGCATGCGTTTATTTCATCAGCTGCAAAATCTTTTGGGGTAACTAGTAATGTTTGGCAAAAGTCACCCGCAAGCAACGCAATTAATCCTCCCATTATTTCACTGCAGATTTTTACGTCCGTTAAAGTTCTATCCAAGCATTTGACTGCTCTTTTATGAGACATAATGCATTCATCTCACACACAAAATTTACACTCAAGAAGAACTTGTAGTCTCTGAATTTTTGCTGATATTGGCTTGAGGATATTCTACATTTACCGGATTAATAGGCACTGAACGTGATGTTCTTTCTCCTAGCAATAAAGTTGTAGGTATGTCTGATGTTGCAACAACTAAAGCTATTTGATCATCGTTCTCGACTTTTTTAAAGAGAAGATTTAAAAGGAACGTCTTCCCACTGGTCCCTGGAGCATCCAGAAAAAAAACGCACCTTGCAAAAAAGCAATTAAATGCTCAGGAAGAAGATTGCCATGTAAATTCACAACGTCCACTCTTAAATCATTCACGTTATAATCTTAGTTTTCTCACAATTTCACTATTTATGTTATCTTTGCTTGATTTAGGCAATTTATAATTGCTCAAAATCCTAGCACTAGCAAACAAATCTACACTTTTAATTTTTATGAAAAACTTCATTCCAAACATCAGTAAAATTAGATCTATTCATAAAGGTGTGACTATCCTCGACATTATGATCTTGAAACAATGAAAACTTTGTTTGTAGGCACATTAAATTATATGCCATCATCACAAGCCGATCTGTGCCACCTATTTTCTTGCATGAGCGAGTGTTCTTTGCGCATGTTCATGCATTTAGATGGCACATCCAGAAAATGTGGAGGGAAGAATCACTCGCTAACATAAACTATTGGCATTAATAGTTGTATTCCTGTGGATAATTATAAAGAATAATTTTATTGTTTGATGTGTTTGAGATCGTTGTGACACACTAAGTACTTGGCATACCCATCACCATCTTCAAATAGATATCTCTTGCTGACGTTTCTCCTCGGGCAGAACACTGCAACCGGCGCTGTCATTGGTCGTCCCAGTGCTCGCTCCGACCGCGCGCACTGCAGCCCTCCACTTGCTTCGCGCTCTCAATAAGGCTCATTGGACGGCCCTGGTGAGTCAGTCCGTTGCTTTTCTTAACCCAAATCGTAAAATTTAAAGGTCATGCTTTGACGATGCGCCAATTTAATATTTGTCTTTTTACGAACGCATAAAAATGAGTAATTCTACACCACACTGAGCGTCTTTAAATGAGTATTTTATGAAGGAATCTGACAAACTTGATATCACTGTAAAAATAACTCTTTTTGCATGATGATGTCTAGTGTGCAAAAACGGGTCGCTCGGCCTCAGTAAATGCTCTTCGTAAACTTCCTCAGTTAATGACCTCACTGCCCGTCCTCACCAAACATTACTCATTCCTCCCCGGCATCTGCACGTTTTCTACACTCCGTCATCTTCTTCACCTCCATTCAATAAATGTGGGTCGGCGTTTCGTACTATAACAATTGTTAAACGATTGTAGAAAATATTTGTTTATATTTTGTGAGCGAAACGTTTGTTTTTTCCACGATTACTATTTTTTCCCTTTTAACTACCCGTCTCGGCAAAAATACCAATTGTGCAAAAAATAAACATTTCACAAACTTTACAAAAAAATAACTACTTCTTTCTTGTTAGGAGTAGAATACTGTAAATAGTATTGTCGCAGAGTACGCTGCATTTGCTAGCTTTCCTGAAAAACTGATATCTCTGAGAAACATGCTCATTAGGGCTACGTTTGTCATAAAATTGTAATTGACTTTCGTAACAGTAGGATACATGAAACGTTGGTGGAGGGTTGATGCAGGTGAACTGAAACACTCTACTCAAGATCTTCCAACTAAAGCATATTATGAGGCATACAAATAAATTTCATATTTTAGTAACCAAAGCATATTCTACTAAATGTGCTCTTTAAGATGCATTGCGTAAAAATATATTAAAGAATTGGCCCTAAACGTTGCTCAATAATCGACAATGTTACTAGAAAATAACATTTCTATGGACGAATGTGCTTATCACAATAAACCTACAACACATAAAACACAGGCTGTTAAGATCTGCTATCTTCTCAGGAAAATTAAGATTTTTATTCTACCTCTTCTCATCTCAATATTGCCATCGCGCTGGCGTAGATTTCGGGTGAGGTGTGGTACGAATGGGCCATACACTCCTTTCCGACTATATGATATTTTATGTCTGAATGTGCAAAAACCAAAATACAACTCAGAATATAATAGTACAATTTCAATAAATATGGGATATAAAAAAATTAATCAATGTTGACTTCCGTCCCCAGGAAGACTAACGGCTTGCAACTTCAATCCAAATATTAATGACCTGTGATGCATATCCAAAATAGAAGTATATAAATTAGATAGGATAGGATTATATATAAATTATAAATCTGAAAGATGTTAAATAAAAAGGGGAACAACAAGACCCCAAATTTGAATGTGAAGAATATTGAACTTGATATTGACGGAGCAGAAACGAAACGTGAATGAAATAATTAGAAAACAAAATTCCCCGAGGACTCTCAGAATTAGTGCTGGCCAATAATAGATTTTAAGAATGGTATAATATTATGTAAAAGGATTAGAAGGAAACCAAGATTGGTTTTGGAAAATTCGTATTTAAAGACTGCCAACTGTTCCAACTCACAAGTCGAGTACAATAATTTCATAAGACGTATGATAAGTTTTTGAGCAATTTGAAACAATGTAATGGTTAATGTTTAATTTTGAGTTCAAATATTTTTTTTATAATTCTGTTGAACATTAAAAAAAATATTTTTGAGAGGTTGCATGTCCTTGAATTTAGATGTTTCATATACTTGCCTTCTTTCGCTTCCCTTTGACCATCAGATTACAAATTTTTCTTATCGCAAGTCGCAGTCATGTCAACAGTCTGCCGTGGTCACTGGGACAATTGATTGCCTTGTATTTTGAAACCTAACTTTTGGGAAATGTTATCATTCTTTAATTTAATTTAATTTTCTTCATAGATGTTGAATTAACTATAGTCTTACAATTATAGATAAGTTTCGGGTCTTGTTCAGTTGTGTATCGCCTAACATGTTTTTATTACACAGAATGTACATTATAGATGTGAAATGTGTTTTTACTAGCCTGATGGGGATGCATTTGTTCAAGAAACGTCGTAATTTGCAAACTTAATAGAAGATTGGTAACCATCACACGTGCAATATCTTATCCCTGAATCTATCCCTCGAATAATGATAAAGAAGGGGTTCTATGAACAAGATTTATCCATAGTTCCGTTACTAGACACCGACAAAAATTTTTGTCAAAAAATCTGTTTATTTTCAGCATTTTCAGCAGCACTTATTTCTCTATAGTGCGCATATTCCTTAATTTTCGTCACTAGAAAAGTGTGGAACGAGAATTTTATCAAAGATGACATTTTTTACTTTTTCGTCCTTACTTTGTAACAAGATAAATTATTGTAATTATGCGCCGAGAAATGGCGAACTCTGCGGGCAACAGAAGAGAGAGGGCAAGAGCAGAGAAACTTTTATTGCCGGTCCTTGTAAAGAACAAGTGGATAAATCTTGTTACTTTATGTAGCAAATTACTTCTAGTGGAGTAAGAATTCATGTTTTTTGAGTCTTTGACTTCGAAAAATCAATTGACAGCAACTTTGTCCTCGTATAGTGTAAAGACGTCTTAATGAATCTAGCAGGTCTCATCTACGCGGATCTCCCTAATTTTTCAAAAAAATTTAAATGATCAAAATTTTAAGATATTTTTCAGCGTCTTCATACAACTACAATATTGAACATAATGATATTTTCTTAATAAAATGATTTTAAAAGACGTATCCAGAAATAAGGCCGTGTACAATTTTCGAAAATATTAGTTTTCGCGTAATTCTGCGGGTTAAGTTTTAAACAATTAATTTCTAAAACACGGGTCCAAATGTTTTCTTTAAATATTTATCATTGTCTGTATTTGAAGAAGATTTCCGAAAACATGGTCGTTTTAGCTGAATTTCTGCTTCAAGTTATTGCAAATTTTAAAAAACATTTTCCCAAAAAAACTGCAATTTTTTTCTTATTTTTTTATGGATAAAACAAGGGAATCTTAAAAGAATGGCGCCGGTCTCATTTTCGTTGAACTCTATGAATGTTAGAAAATTGCAAATATTAGAAATAATGCGGGAAAGTAAGTGCTGTTGGAGAACCACTGTTTGTACTTGGTTTATCGATTTGCCATTGAACTTGTTTGAACAAATTTCTGTTTTTTATGTTCCTCAGGACGACCTTTCAATTTGGTTCATTTAAACAACGTTTTTTTCGTTAATCGTTTTAGGGCAGATGATTTGTCGCTGATATAAATATGTAAATCATGATGATCATACACTTGATGTTTACAGAAATAAAAAGAAGTTTCGATTCCACTTACATATACTAAAAAATGCAGCGCCGAGAGGATACATCCCTCAAGACACCTTTTGCAGTCTAGTTTTAAGAAAAGTGTTCATCTCCAACACTAACAAATTGATGTCGGTTCCACAGATAAATCTTTTGCTCATACGGTCGAGGACAATGTTTATGTTCCTACTTTTAGTGAGTAAAAGGTCACGGTCGAACCATTTACTGAAATGTACCACAACTGTCTGATCTGACCCTATAAGTCCCCTTACCTGCCATCGTGCTGCCCTCGCGTCGACCGCAGTCGGCCGCAGTCGACCGCGCTCACGCGCCTCTCGTTGTGTGTTGCAGGAGCGCAGCATGAGGCGGGGCGGGCCGCGAGCACCGGCCCCCCCAAACCGCTCTCCAGCGCGTGGCAGACCGCGCTCAGTGCTACCGCCTGAGCGCCAACAAGAAACGGCCGGTGCGGGGGGCGGCAAGCCGCCGCCCGACCGGCCGCAGCGCGCGCTCTTCCTCCTCACCCTCAAGAACCCCATCCGCAAGCTGTGCATCGACCTCGTGGAGTGGAAGTATCCTTTTGGACGCAACACCACGGTATGATTCAGAGTATTATCAAAAGGGCTCCAATCGGCGTTGAAGGGCCGAACGGTTCGTCCACAGCTGCGGTGGACGTCTTCAGTGGCGGCTGGTCCTCGGGTGAACTGTCCGGCACGGCGGTTGGCGACTGACTGTGCTTCACTCCGGCCGTGAAAGCCTTTGATAGTATGATTCTATTTAACGGTATGATTCGTTCGTGGTGTAATTGGAGCTCGATCGTTGTGAAGGTGTTGTCGCTTTTTGTTGTTTTTTGGACGAACCTCTGCCAGTGTGAATAACGTTGTGAATAGTACATTTCGTTCCTTTGCAGTGATAGATGCAGTGGCTGGAACTGAGTTGCCAGTTTCGTCATGGACGAAACACTCACACTATGACTTGATGCTGCGAACGGTATTATTCATTCGGTTTCTGGTACTGTTCTGTTTTTGTGGCCAGTTTTGTCGCGGACGGAATGGTCTCTCAACGAGTGAATGGTATGAACGTTATTATCTTGTTTGTCATGACAGTTGCTGCTGTTTAATCGCAGCCGCTACTGACGACACAGCTCGCCACAGAGTAAACGCAGAGGGAAAAATGCGATTCATTTGATGCTTCAGTTTATAATTTTTCAGGGAGTATTCATTGAAGTTTCAAGTTTATGCATCATTGGTTCTAAATGACTCAATGTAGCTTCCGGTGTACTCTCTTGATGTAAAATTCTGAAATACAGCAATGTTATTATACCAATGAAAAAATAACTTCCCCAAATAACTCAATTTGGCTTAACTTTGAGCTTTATCATTGCTGCAGCAATTATCAGATTCGTGTAACAATTTCGGTTCGTTGGATTTTGGATTCCTGTGCGAAACTCTGACTTTGCAAAAATAATGGTACGATTCGCTCGTTCGCTGCAACTGTGCCGTATTTTTCAATGGATAACTTTCGAGTAAGTTTATGTAGTCATATAGAAAGGCCAACATAACTGTGCTCAAATATCAACACGTACGAAAAATTCTTGATCTTCAACGAAAATCTTGCGAAACCCAATGTTTTGTAATAACGAAGAATTTTAAGTTATGACAATTCTGCAACAAATTAGCGAAATATGTATTAGTCGTGGACGTTTTCTTGGCCTCAAGAAACCCTACCTGCTGTTCTTTCCCATGCGTAGTTGTATTATAAACAAACGATTGCAATGAGCGTTGTTGGCAACTTTGGATTAAAAAAGCATTTTCACTTCCGTGTACTAGAAAGTATTTGCATCGAAAAATGACCTACAGATTTTATAGTTCTTCTGTCATAGCTAAATCCCCCACTCTTCTCGCAACTTGTGAAATGACAGCTGAAGAAAACGTGCGCGCACAATAACAAATTTCCTGTTTGAATTTGACCCCTTTCAATTTCGTGACTGGTTTGGGTTTCTCGTCCTTAGTAGCAAATATTTAATGGAGAATGTAAGGCTGCTCTGTTCTTCGTGGGAATTGACGTTCCAGTCTTACATGTCGTATTTTAATTGCTACGTGTTTTCGCGGAAATATTTGCAAACATTTGGTTTTGTTTAATGTTAAATTGTTTCTGTCTTTATTTCTAAACGTGTTTTAATAACGCATACACCATTTTGGGAGTATTTTTCAAAAGAAAGTTTCGTGGTTCAGGTTTGTAAAACAATTTTAAACGTTTAAAACTATTAAATTGCATCTCATTGAATTTTTCCCAATATTAAAAGTCAACGTATAAATGCTGTCTATTCCAACAAAAATCCAGGATCCAGGCTTTAAAAAAACCAAGAAGGATAGAAACGTCATTTCAAGAAATTGCTAAAAAAGTGTATAAGTGTCTGATTTTAAACTGAGGTCAGAAATGTTTCAACATTAATAACTCTACAACATATTAACAAATGCTACTTGTTGTGTTGCCTTTGATTTCCAATTATTTAGTTACAAGCGAATGTTGAAATGTTTAAAATGTAAATTTGGCATATTTTATATATTTTTTCAAGTAATGGAAGGTTGTATAATACTAATATACTTATAGTAAAATACTCACAATATGTTTTGAGTAAATGTCCCCAAAACATGTTTTTGTATTGTATATTTGTTGCCAAGAACGATTGTGTTAAAACTGTTTCTAACGAGCTTTTGAGGCAATTTTGGCTAGTTTTATAAATATTGTTTCATATTGTACAAAATATTGGCTCAGCAAGAGCAATACTTATCTAAAGTTCGTTAACTATAAAATTGCTATTTTTTTCAAAATTGGAAGATATTTCGTCTTATTGGAACTATACTTAAAGATAACCTAAAAATAACTTTTGATTTTATAAAGGGTGATTACTGATGAACAAATCAATTAATGAATTCATTCGGAAATAATGTTTCTTAGCTTTAGCGACCTACTGATTTGAAAAGCCTGAAAAATTTGTTTTCAGTTTTTAAATCTCTTCTAAGGTGATAAATTAGATTAAAATATTACGGCTTTTTAAATTCGGCAACAGTGCACGATTTTTAATTGCATCAAAAACGAATTATTTGTAGTTGCTGCTACATGTCTCTTAGTACGATATCAGATTTTCAATTTTATGTAGCATCGGCATGTAAGATTACAGTTGTGTTCCAATCTGCGAGAACTGAATTACCCTGAAATAGTTGAGAGGCGTCGTCTTAGATATTGCTAGGAATGCATTTGTATGGTAAAGTGAAATATATCATATATTTCGATTATTTTAAGCAATTCTTTATTTTGAAATAAACTGAGTGGTTTAGGTGGCTCAGAAAATATTTTTAGGAGAATATTTCGTGAATGGAAAAATAGCAAAATAATTGTTTAAAATCCAAGCGTAGTGGCAAACCTTTAATTCACTTGAACACTGTAGCGAATTAAATCA
This sequence comes from Teleogryllus oceanicus, assembly GCA_964035755.1. Taxonomy (NCBI): domain Eukaryota; kingdom Metazoa; phylum Arthropoda; class Insecta; order Orthoptera; family Gryllidae; genus Teleogryllus; species Teleogryllus oceanicus. The sequence goes on along the minus strand of CAXIVR010000001.1, from coordinate 334,319,349 downwards.
AAATCCTGTTTGTGGATGTATAGTATAGAATAGCAGATCTAAATTTATTGAATCCTCTGTCAAATACGTAATTTACAGTTGCTGAATCAACGCTAAGTTATGTAAAGTATTTTCCTTCCTCAAACACTAAATAAATTTTCTGTTGCATAATTCCCAAGAAGTATTAATACCTACCATCATGCATGTCATAAATACGTAATTATCATAGTTTTGCTTCAAAGAAATTTGATTGTGGTATAAATTTGTAATTGTAAGGAGTCCTTAAACTAATTAAATTTAGCCTTCAGAAACACTTTTCCCGCATTAATGTCACAGCATAAGAGTTGAGCAGAAAAATATTTCACTCAGCCCGACCGACATAGAAGCATAAATCATAATTTCACGTGAAGAAGTTCCAAACAGGAAGGTCCAGTACATACACGCCTTTGTACAACCTTTCGGTAGAGAATCCCACTAGAGAAAAAGCTTCACTTTATAGAATTCCTTCTCCACTCATCAGCAATTTCGATTTTTCAAAACCACTATTTTCCTCTGCGACGGTGGCGGCTAGATAGCATGATCAGATTTAGACGTATGTAAAGAAGCACCCCAGCGATCTTTTCCTCCTATCGATAGTTTTCCATGTTTTCTCCGCCGCCGTCTGGACTCGAACCTAGGACCTTCCGGGTTGAGGCAGAGGCGCTGCAGTGACATCAGTTGATGCACTGAGCTACAGCTCCCGGTATTGGTTTGAAATTCAAGGGGCCGCGACATGTCATATTGATTGGGGAATATCAATTTTAGTGAGAATCATGCTTACGATTGAACCGTCAACGTTTTTCACTGACAGACCGTCAGTTGTTTTGCCGTCAATCTATTTTTCGATATGAAGGGTCCATAAAACATGATTTGGATTTTACGTGTTATAAGAACTAATTTACCATATATGTACGTAGGTATTACATTTATCCACTTTTTCGTTACCAGAGTTCCGCCAATAAGAGTTTTTCTGCCGAAAATTCGCCGTTTCTCGCAGCATTACCATACTTTCTCTATACTGCGTAAGCAGTAGCGGGACGACCATCGCCTCCCGGAATGTAATATGTGCTACACTTACGGGAATAAGTATGATAACAGTTAACGCATCGCATACAAAATAATCATTCAATTTATTTTCCTCGAACTGGGATTTTTTTCAATAATAAACAGAGTTCACTGTATTTTAGAAAGTTTATAATCTGATTAAAAATTGCTACTAATTTTCAATTAGAAGTTGATATGTCCGCGCACAGTAATTAATAAATGTTGTCAATGTTAGTGTAATTTTATATATCACTAAATAAGTTTCATTGATACAGTACACAAAAATACAACTAACTTAAGTGTAGATGACAGTTTTTCAACAATTCCTTCAAATCCCAAATTATTTACATGTCAGATTTGGAACGTCATTTTTCCGGATACCGTATTTGCTCTAATATAAATCGCAGTCGCATAAAAATCTTTATTTCCGTGAATAAAAAAGTGAAACACACATTTACTCACCAATGGTTGTAAGTGAAAGTTATTTGTTAAAAAAAATTACTAAAAATAGAATTCATAGTTTCCCAAAAACCGCAATTCTCACACCTGACATTATACTAGGTGAACCTAACCTCCATCGATTGATTGATTGGTGTCGCCAGGCGCGTCAACTACTAAACCGGGAGCGGTAGCTGAGTGCATCAACTGATGTCACTCCTAGGTGAGAATCCTGATAGCGGCAGGATTTTCGACACTAGCTTTTCAGCTAGGTCGAATTCTGTCGCTGATTGGAGGCCGGCTGCTTTGATCGGTAGTTCTCCGTGGTTTCTCCAATCAACACCAGGCGAATGCCGAAGCAGTACCCTACGAAACGGGCCACGGACCGCGCGCAATCTTTCCTTCCTCTTCCTTGTCCTATCCTCTCCCCTTACACAACCACACTTACACTAACATGCACTACAATACGTCATATTCCGGTTGGGAGCCTAGAGCTTGTCCCGGCTGGGGCTGCGCCCCGCTGGTGGGAGAGTCCTGGTTAGGGAGAACCCTGCTAGCCGGCGGTAGGTCGGTGCCGGATCTCTCCATCCAGCGGGGTAAAATCACTGCCATCTCCCGAGGAAAAAACATGCCCTACACTTACGGGACTAATTACCTAAGCTGTTGACGCGCCCTGAATCACTAACAACCAACCGTCAACTACTAAAGCACTCCGGTCCCAGATGTGCATGTATTATCCTCGGAGGTTACGGTGTTCCTCCACCAGTGGATGAACACCACAGCTGGCGCAGACCTACACATCGGCTTGCAGGGGATTTCCCCTCTAGGTAACTCTCCCTGGGTGCACTGCCCCAGCAGTACCACGCTCAAAGCTTTCAATTAATCTCCCAAAAGGTGTGATAGTGTAGTTCATGAAGGTGTGTGTGTGTTTGTGTGTGTGTATGAGAGAGAGATTCCTTCCCCGCTGTATAGCGAGATCCGACGCTGATTTACACGTCAGATTGTGTCCCCTCGGGTAACTCCCGCAGAGTGGCATCGCCGGCCGGAGCAAGCTCTGGTCTCCTTGTCTCCCGACATGTGTGGTTGTTTGTGTGTGTTGGGGGACAGGGGTTGTAAGGGAACACAAAGAAGGAAGATGTCCCTGCAGCGCCTCTGTCCGGCAGGTCCTAGGTTCGAGTCCTGACGGCGGCAGAATTTTCGACACTAGCTTTTCAGCTAGGTCGAATTCAGTCGCTGTCTGGAGGAGAATTCTAGCGGCCGGCTGCTCTGATCGGTAGTTTTCCGTGGTTTCTCCGATCAACACCAGACGAATGCCGGAGCAGTACCCTACAAAACGGGCCACGGACCGCGCGCGATAAGTCCTTCCTCGTCCCTGTCCTATCCTCTCCCCTTACACACACATTTACACTATCATGCACTACACTACCACATATTCCGGGAGACCGGTCGGGAGCTTACAGCTTGTCCCGGCTGGGGCGGTGCCCCGCTGGTGGGGGGGTCCTGGTTATGGGGAAACCACACTAGCCGACGGTAGGTCGGCGCCGGATCTCGCCATCCAGCGGGGGAAGATCACCGCCATCTCCCGAGAAAAAACATGCACTACACGAACGGGACTAATGACCACAATAGTTGACGCGCCCGGAAACAAGAAAAAATCAATCAATCAATCAATCAAACAAGGAAGAGGAAAGAATTTTCGCACGTGTCCCGTGATCCGTTCTCCGTTGATTAGGGTACTTGATTAAGGTACATTCGTTTGGTGATGATAGAAGAAACTACGGACAACTGCTGCTGCGGCCAACTGCTCCGAACAGCTGGCAGCAATGCAGAATTCGACCTAGCTATTTAGCTAGTATCCAAAAATCCGCCATCGTCTGTACTTGAACCTAGGATCTCCCAATCATAGTCGCAACAGTGCTAAGCTAACTCAGCAGGTTAACCTATGTTAACTACTTTCGAAAGTTGTCTCCTGAGTGGATATGAGGTACACAGAATCCTACAACCGTTTACCCGAATATGTCCAATTTTTACTTTCTCGCTACGAAGTAGATATGATTTTTCAAAATAATGCCTCCTTTGTTTTTTATTAAATTATGTTGTTGGATAATGTAAAGGCCGTTGAAGAGAATGGTGCAGGTCTCTGTTTGTCGAAAACTCTGATTTTTCGAAATTTGCAAAAGTTCAAATTTTCGGATTTTTTACGGGTTATTTACGTGCACATCCTAGTAAAGATCGTTATGTTGTATGTTTGATTCAATCTACGCATTTCTTTTAACTTTAAAAAGAAATGTTACAAGGCAAAAATATTAAACTAGAAATATATTAAATCCAGTGCAGTGCTAATGATTTATTGAATATTACTGTATCATTCATGTGCTAGTCGAACACTATTGTGCGCTAGTCGAACATGATTGCATCGTCACAAGGTTTTAACGGAAATTACAAGCCTCATTCTTTTAACGCAAAATACTTTTTATATTTTTAGTTTGGTTTAGTTCCACTATACTTTATAAATTTTTACTTCCAGTTTAGTTTATTTCCAGTTTTAGTTCTAGTTTCTTGGATTACTACGGTATTTTAGTACTAGTTAATCTTTCGATCTTGATCTCTGACATGTAGCCTGAACTTGGATGCTATCTACAATTTTGAATTAATTCTGAATGAAAGAACAGCAGGAATGATTTCGTGAACATACTGCATCTCCAAGAGGAAACCCGGTTGAGCTGGCTCAGGGTATACCAGTTGGGGTGGCTCAACTGATTGCTCATTGCAGTGCCTTTGACTGGGAGGTCCTAGGGTTCGAATCCCCACGGTAGTATGATTTTCCACGCCTGCTAAATATCTAGGTCGAATTCCACTGTTTGGAGGAAGACCTTAGTTCCCGGCTGTTTTTGACTAAAGTAATGAAGATAGAGATTTTTCCCTTATTGATACCTGTTCCTTAAAGATAGATTTTGAAATAAAATCACGTGCATTTTTTCGAAATACTTTTTTTTTTTGTACTTTTCGCGTACGTTTGCGTGAAAATTCGGGCGAGAAAGTACGTGATGTTTTAGAACCACAAGGTTTTTTATTGCTTTGTTTCAATGTTTTCTGCCTTTCACTTCTAACTTAATGAAACAGGCCAAAAACTTCTACAGATCTAAACGTCATAGCTCAAATATGTACTCAATGTTACAATCTTCTTTTTAAATTTAATATACTCGTTGGTCTGTGTTTAAATTGGAGTTTGATACTACCGTACACAGAAGTTTATAAAAAAATATTTTATTTTTTTACTTATACATTCGAAAAAGAAGTCAAATTATTGGTACTAAAACAGCACATACTTTCTCATATAACTGGTAGTGATTAAGAAATATAATGATGCAACATCTATACTATATGTCACCCATCATTTGTAACAATTAAACAATATTACACAGACGTTCACAAAACTACTCCCGTTTTGAAAAAAAGTTCATGAAATGGTTTTAAAATCGAATAGTGAGGAATAGATTGCATAAACAAAACAATGTATAACTTAAATATTCAAGGTTTTTCTTAAAGATGTCCCATATTCGTGGATCAAAATGAAGCACTTATAGGAATAATTATAGATGTTTCAAAAGCATTTGATGTCATTGATCAGAATATTTTACTTTCAAAATTACCCTCGTATGAAATTCGTGAAATTGCTCTAGAATGGTTACGTTCGTACCCTATACTACGAACTCAGAGAGTAGAAATATCGTACTAGAATAAAGGACCAGCACTCTCCGATTCATTTAGCAATTGAGTAGGGAGCCCCAGAAAGTTCGCTTTTAAGCCTTTTATACGTAAACAATATACACACGTTGATTCAAAATGGAAACACGGTTCTCTTTGTTGATACTCTTGGTAACAAACAAACAGGAAATAGTACAATATCTTATGTTTCAATTTTGTTTCGCAATAAAAAAATTAATCGTAAACGAAGGGTACACAGTTCCAATGCAGTTTTCCATTGTAAATAAAAAATTGTAGAGACAGACAGACAGACAGACATTGAAAATGAATTATGAGCCTTTGACGGTAGTTAAGGCAACAAAATATTTGGATCTCTCAATTCACTGAAAACTCGAATGTAATATCCTTATTAATGCATTCAACCCAAAATTAAGTTCATTCTAAGCATTCAGAAAATCCAGTCAGGGTATTGTGTATACTTCGCGAGTTTCATTCTTACCTAAGATGTGGCAAAATATTCTTGGAAACACATCATATAGCTCCCATATTTAAAAGAATAATAAATGAATAAAAGAATAATAAACGTACGAATAATAAACAAATCTCACCAACGTGATTCTTCTAAACCTCACATTGGTATATTTTACACAATTAAAGACTACATTGAGAAAAGGGACAATAATATTGATTTTTTACAATAATATTTAATGTGCCAGTTATCATTTTGTCTGTACTAAACTATTCAATTGTCTGTACATTGAACTATTCAATCAATCGAATTTCCTGAGGTTTTAATGAAAACCAGACGAGTTCGAATGAGAAATAAGAAAATGTTTGCAAATTTGAAAAATCTTGTTTAGATAACTTTTACGAAACTCCAATTCAACCTATATACTCATATATTTTTAAAAAATGTTACGTGACATTATTTAAAGATTTTTGAAGATTTTCACAGACCATTGACGACAGACAGACAGACGGTTCCCGAAAACAATTTTTTTTTTTTTTTTTTTGTGTCAAGGACTCACAAAATGTGGATTCTGACCACACAATGTACCAGTAATTGAGGAAGTAATTTACTACACAAGGAAAGAAGAAAAATCTATTTTTTGCGAAATCAGAAACCTACAAAACAAGTTTTTGGGTCAAAAAATCGCTGATTTTCGCTGAAGCCCATAACTTGTCGAATGGTAATAGGTTGTCGTATGCAAGAAAGTAATAAATAATGGTATTATGCATATACATTTTTATTTGAATCTTTAAGAATAGGAATTTGCTGCCCTGACATTTTAAATTATTTGACAAGATCTAATAATCAGTTCCTTCTTACACACTACCCGTTTCCTTTTTTCTGCATAGGAAAATGTTTCACTTTGTTTTCTAATACATTCGTGTACCTGTGACATTAATAATGTATATTATACGAGTAAATTGGGTATCTCTTGCACTTGCATTCTATTATTGTCGCATGATGTTTCTGTGTACCCGCAAGGCCCGGTGCCAAAACCGCGCTCACAAATCAGTCAAGCTCATACGGGAGCCATGAAAGCGAAGTTTAGTGGACAACGCGGTAAAGAGTGCAGCTGTCGTAAAAGTTGTGGAAATGTAAAAACGTGTTTTGTTCCACAGTGAAAACCCGTACAATTACTCCTTGATTTAAAGGAGAGATGTAATTGCCTGTGAGGTAACAGATTTTTAATACTTGGTAACCTATTTTTCCCGCTTTTGTGGCACATAAAATTGTTTTATTTTATCTTATATATTTCAAACCTTTTTTTACACAAGACGATTCTAAAGATATATTTGTAGTCAGCAATGAAATTAATTTTTTAAATAAAACTGACACCGAAGGATAAAAATGCCCGTGAAAAAAAACACAATTTCGAACACTATCAACTTCGAGACTATCAACTCAGCAAAGTTTTTATATGGTATTTTTTGTTAAATATAGGTATTTCCCAATCAGAAGGCTAAATGTAAGATAGAACAATTATTTTTCATTTCGAGTACATTTGGAAATGTCCTAGCCGGTTTTACATGTTTTATACATTTTATTCAATTTTTAACTTTGCTTTAATTTTGGTGGAAAAATCTGTTCCTTTCTCGCAACGTCTCCATTTACAGTGGCGAAGGATTGCACCAGAACTTAATTTTTGGCAAAACTTTACATAAAATCATGTAAAGTGATATTGACAAATTGTTTCAATTAATAAAAACTACAAGTTTCAATAATGTACGTGCAGGAAAGGTTCGAGAAAAATTGAACATTTGCAATTTTCAAAAATACGAATACTTTTAAGAAAACCTTGTTTACCATATTTATAATCTGATCTATTTGAGCAATACATTTCAACAAAAAATTGAAGTTTTTTTTTTTTAATGTTGAATATATACTATGAACATCATATCAAGTAGTCTCGAAAATATCCATTTCAAAATCGCTTGTTTTTAACTTCTATGGTCGTTCATGTAGCGATATTGCCTTTAGTACCTTATAAAAATAAATAAATAAATAAATAAATAAATAAATAAATAAATAAATAAATAAATAAATAAATAAATAAATAAATAAATAAATAAATAAATAAATAAATAAATAAATAAATAAATAAATAAATAAATAAATAAATAAATAAATAAATAAATAAATAAATAAATAAATAAATAAATAAATAAATAAATAAATAAATAAATAAATAAATAAATAAATAAATAAATAAATAAATAAATAAATAAATAAATAAATAAATAAATAAATAAATAAATAAATAAATAAATAAAAATCACTGCCGTTAGTACAGTGAATGTTTTAAGTCGGGAGGTGGAAGTGATACCTTTACTGCTGGATAACGAGATCCGGCGCGAACCTACACGTCGTTTTGCTTCCACGTCCAGGTATCTCCCCCAGTTATGCACAGCACCAGCCCGAGTAAGCTCTAAGCTCTGGTCTCCCGACATGTGTGGAGGTATAGTGTGTATGTGTGTGTATCCGATATATAAAGTTAAACACATGTCTTTGGAAAGAAGAAAGGCATTCACGCAGACCAAAACCATTCTTCTATAAAACGACATTTTTTTAATTGTCATTTTCTATTTCACCGATTAGACTGCCCGTCCAGTTATTGACATAAACGCCGCAGAACCGATGATGATGGCTAAGCAATTGAAAGCTGTTTAACGATTCAAGAAAAGCGATGAGATGACGTGAACATGAATTATTTTCGCCTCGGCGTTGATTTACTCATCGTGCTTTTTGCAGCCTCTCGCACACATCGCTCGCGCCTCCAAATGCCACCCACTTGATCCGCACCCGCAGTGTTTGTTGTTTGAATTGAACGTATCTTCCTTAAAGCCGCAAGCGTTGGTATTTGTCCGTAGCTACTCCTGTGGGACCCGTATTTCTAAAGCTTCCTCTCGAATCAATTCATTAGTCACACTCACACGTTTTGTGCGCTCCGCTGCACTGTAATTCATTTCAGAAGCCTCGCTCCCTCTGGAATTTTTGCTACATGTCTCGCTTACCATTCCAGTTTCCTGCCTTCTGGAGCTTTTCTCTCACAATACATAGACGTGAGCCTTTTACTGTTTCTATCCAGCTTGCTTGCTTAATTGCGCCCTTCCGCCGTCGACTTTCGATCTTCTTACTCTTCACCACCATTTACTTTTTCAAACACGATTTCTATGGCGGCCTTTGAATTTTCCTCTCACCTTCTTCCTATCATCGCCTCGCCCACATTGCCCTGCTCCTATCCCCAAACTCACCGCATTTTTGCATGTAAATTTACGTACTTCTTCCTTATCACTTCTCCATCTTCGCTGCATTTTCCGCATCCTGCTTCCGTGGCATCAAGTTATCAACTTTACATTACCTTTATTTCGTCGGTGGTGAATCCAGAGAGGACAAGACTTTGGCTTCCAATGGCTTCTTCCAAAGTCCACTTTATTTTATTTACCTCTATTTATTAAGCAAACTTACCACATTTCATTTCATCATAACTATTGGAATAATTCCATTATAAATACACATTTTCGAGCTAACTTTTCCATGATAATTTTATTATTTCAAAAACCTCATTCAAAACCTTGCTCTCCCCTGCCGTTCTGGACAATCTCAGATTGTCTCCTTCTTGGATTCTTGACATGATTGAAAATATGTAGGTCTGTTAATTCACAATTATACACATGCAGAAAGTTATTTCAGTTGAAAATAAATACTACCGTCTTCTCTTCAATTAGATGGATGAAGGTTCGTATATCATTTTGTTGAGAAACGGTTCGGTACTGCAAAGCAGTTTTGTAACAATTTATCTTCTATTAAGTCCAAAAGGTTATACTTAAAGTGAATGGAAGCGCTGAGGATATTTCTAGGTATTGACGAAGAAAAATCAGGTAGAAACAACGAAAAACAAAAATTTGAGAATTGACAGAATTGGGGCGCATGTTAGGACAGGTCTTTATCGTCCGAAGCCCTGCGATCACGTCCGACCTCGTGAGCCGGCCGTCAAAATTGCTGTACAGTTTGCAAATGATCTCACGTATCTTCAACAGCATTTAGTCTTGGAAATGCCCACTAAGTTCCAGAAATACACGCCGTGACGAAATTGGCACATTACAAAATAAGAACTTACTACAGAAATCTAAGCTTCTAAGATCAACACTGAAAAGGAATTATTTATTGCAATGTTGTGAGGAATTGCTGATATGATTTTTAATAGAAAGGATTGACAGTGTCAATGCACGGCATATAATCTAACCCTTAAATATAGAAACCATCTTAAAATTAATTTCATTGGTTGAGAAAATTATTAAAAAATTCCTTAATTGACCTTGATATATCCAAAAGTTGAAAAATGTGGAACGTCAACATTGAATTTAGTTGTATGTGAAGGGTTTTGTCCTAATTTGTACACATTATACTATGTATATTCCAGATTCGAGACATTTGTGATAATTTAAGCGTGGTATGGTAGGTTCTAATTTACTGACTATTGAGCCAAAAAACACAAAGCATTGTTTAACTGTCTATTGGGTACAAACCAGGGAGCATTAGTAATTTGTCTCAGATAATTGTTTTAAATTATCTTCCCTAGATTTGCGTTGACCGCATTAATTAGATGCGGCAGGCATATGGAAGGAGATAGTTTTGAACACGATTATAGCTTAATTTAGTGAAAATAGAATTACTTGTAATGATTATCAGTTCTTCACCTCCCATGAAGGCACGCCTGCACCTCCCCGTCTCGCCAATCTCGGAGATTCTTCTCGTCCTGAAAGTGCGCCCAGGCCCTTTTCCCTTCTGATGAATGAGACTGGAGTGTGCAGTTTCGTTCCGCCCTTTTACCTTTTCGCGAGAACTTTATTTTCTCCCTAAACCGTGTTTCTTCTTCTTTATTCAGGATGATTTCTTTTCACCTACGTTTTTCATCTTGCCACATTCTGAATCTGGAATATTTAGAGTACTTTCCATGTATGGTGAACTCGCAGTGCCCTCGCCTCTTTAATTGAAAACATTGTCATTTTCTTGATTTTGCATAATTAAATAATCTTCCCTTGGCCATTTTTCTCAGGCCATGTGTAATCTTCATTTAGAATCATTCTTTAATTTTTCTAACATTTCTTTCTAACTTCTCACAATCATCTCCCTCTTTTCCTCCGCTCTCTTCCACTCCGCATATCTTCCTCTGTCTCACGCAGCTACCGCCACTTCAGCCGTGCAAGAACAGCAGCAGCTTTTACGCGGAAATACAATTATCAACTTGCGCGACCGCGCGAATTAGCCTGGAAGTGGTTCGCGGTGTTGCTTCGCGGAACGAGGCGGGGAGACGTGGCGGGGAGCTGCGAATAAGCACTGGGAGAGGCGATGGGGCGGGGCAGGGCGAAGCGAGTGGTGGGGGGGGGGCGAGACGAGCTGGTAAGCAGGCGGCGCGATAATGAGCAAAGGCGAGTTGGGGGAGCGGGGCCACAAGAGTAGCGGTGAAACGAATCCCCTTTTTTTCGAGTCCTGATGGCGGCAGGATTTTCGACACTAGCTTTTCAGCTAGGACGAATTCAGTCGCTGTCTGGAGGAGAATTCTAGCGGCCGGCTGCTCTGATCGGTAGTTTTCCGTGATTTCTCCGATCAACACCAGGCGAATGCCGGAGCAGTACCCTACCAAACGGGCCACGGACCGCGCGCGATCTGTCCTTCCTCTTCCTTGTCGTATCCTCTCGCCTTACACACACATTTACACTAACATGCAATACACTACCACATATTCCGGAAGACCGGTCGGAAGCTTAGAGCTTGTCGCGGCTGGGGCGGTGCCCCGCTGGTGGGAGAGTCCTGGTTAGGGGGAAACCCCACTAGCCAACGGTATAAAACCATTCTACTTCCTGTATGGACATATGGAATCCAAATCTGGGGCACAGCCAGCAGAACAAACTTATCAATTCTTCAAAGATTCCAGTCAAAAATTTTAAATCATCTCATCAGTACCTTGGTACATATCTAACGCAGCACTCCATCGAGACCTCAATATTCAAACAATTCAAGAGAAGATACAAGAAATTAGCCTAAACTACAATAAACGCCTGGAAACCCATCCAAAACCTAAACCTTTTAGACAATAGCCAAGAAATATCTCGCCTCAATAGAACCTCCTCTTTGCAACTTCCTTACCGCTTTAGTATTTGACTTTGACATACACAAAACAAAAATAATTCACCGTTTTGTGTTCTTATTATTCTAATTTTTTTCACTTTTATGTTATAGTCTTTGTATATTGATCCTGGAAAGTACCAATGGGGGACTTTTCTGTAATGTATTGTTTCATTGATCATTTATTTTTGAATTATCATATTTACTTATTATTTCGAATTGAAATAGATTGTAAATTTTCATTGCGTTAATAAAAAAACTAGCCAACGGTAGTCGATGCCGGATCTCGCCATCCAGCTGGGGAAGACCACCGCCATCCCCCGAGAAACAAACATGCACTACACTTACGGGAGTAATGACCAAAGCAGTTGACGCGCCCGGAAACATGAAAAAACCAAACCAAACCAATCTAGTATTTTAGACAATAAATAAAAAATAAGGAAATGAGACGAGGCGAGGCGAGGCGAGGCGAGGCGAGGCGAGACGAGGCGAGACGAGGCGAGACGAGGCGAGACGAGGCGCGCGGGGTTAGGCAGGGATTGGGGGAAGGGGAAAGGCGTCGCGGAGCGGGGCGAGGCGACCTGGGGGGAAGGGGCAGGGTTGGGGCGGACGAGCCCTGATGGAGCGTGATGAGCTTCGCCCTACGTCGTGAAGGTCCCTTGTCTGGCCAAATGCATCAGCGGCATCCCTTTCCGCTCCATTACGGTCTTCTGGTAGGAACCACGAGGTCGCGTTGGCGCCGGCGGGGAGCATCAATCTAAGCGGCTTTGGCTTCGAAAGCGACTCTTTGGAATTGCTACGAATGTGTGAAAGAGTGGAGTGAAAAGTACAGCACCGCATGGGGCAAACAAATAAGTGATTTTTTTTAACGTCACTCGGAATTAAAACTCTTATATTTATTCTAGAATACAACAGATTTTGGACATGAATATTTTCATTTTAGGTTTACTCAGTACTAACAAACATATGCAAAAACTTTACCCAATAATACAATTCTTAACCCAATAATAAACAGCAAGGCATTCCTCAGTCTGGAACGCGCTTTATCCGTCTTTAAAACGATAAAACGTTCATCACTAACTTTTTATGACTGCCAAATTTGGAATAAACTATCACACATCTGAAAAAATTACAAATTGTCCAAAACAAATTCTTAACAAAAGCCGTAACCGCCCCATGGTTTATTCCCAATAAGCAAGTTCACAGCTAGCTAAAAATTCCATTAACGAATTCGTACAACAGAGCAGCAATACATTTTTCGCCCTTTTTACGTATTGTATTAGTGTACAGATATTTAATCTCGGCCAAAGTGCTACCATTTCAAACTGCATTATATTCCGATACCCCAAAGTCTCCCTGAAACCACCGTAGATTAGTTCAGTCCAATCGACCCATTAACCAGTACCGATACCAAAAAAAATAAATAAGACTTGAAAAGAATCACTTCTGAATTACTGCTCTGCGGCACCAGATGAATACGAAAAACCAGTATTATGTATGTATAAAATGTATATTAAAACTCGTAAAAGCTTATTATGATTAATACATTCTTTTAATTTAAAAAAGGATTACTCGGAAAAACATATTGTTAAACCAATATTTGAATCTGAATGTTGCTTCGACAGTTCCTAAACTTTGGATATCAGTCGCATTAGAAGCCATCCTCATTGTCTGTCGAATCTGCAGGGAACTTCGCAATCCAAAAGTCTTTCAAAATGGGGAATGCGTGGGCTGGGAAGCAAACGAACATATCCGCTGTTTCCTCATCACACAATCTCGACAGAATTTTTATTTACGTTGGAAACATCGTGCGCAACATTTGTTGGATGGACGTTGCCCCAAGTTCACGTCATTTCACATTCGGACATCACGGTATTTTGTCGATAACGCTTCAATTGCTCTGCGGTCGGTGGCTACTCCGGGCCGATTAGATAGCCAGCGGGGACGTAGTGCCTCACAGTGACCGCAAAAAACGATTCAAACGGACAAAATACAAAAAGACGAAAACACAAACCAGATGGTCCAAAGTAAAAATAATTGTAAATTATGTTTTAATATTCTTGCACTCACGAACAATCGAGCAAATGAGGGTAGAATATTCCAATAAAAATACATAATTGTTATATGTAACATTTTTTTATCATTCATAGAGAGCAGACTTTAAACTTATGAACGACAAGTCTCCCATCATCCTGAATAATTATTATTTCAAAAGTGTACCACATTTTCGAACCACACTTAGTCGTATTAAATTTTAAATGAAATGAAAAGAAAGTTATAGTTTATTTTGAAAAGAATTGTTGTAGTATGTGAGAGTCGTGAATAGAATTATTTTCAAATCTACCATAAATAATGGCAATTAACTAACTTTTTAATTATGTTCATTTCATTACAATTAGTTACACATTTACATTTCCACGATTACTATCTACTTGTGAGTGGAGACTAGAACATTTGCCTAAAAAAGGTTTTCAATCAAAATCACGCCGACGAAAGGTAAGAAAAATATGAAAACGCTACAATTCATACTAAAATAGTTCCGTTTAAAAATACAAAATATATACTTCAGGTATTCATATTTCAAATATCTCATCAATTCATTTTTCAGGCACATTTTTCAGGAAGATTCGTATTTCAAATATTATCCCCAGAACGAAAACAGATTATCGTTTCCATATAATTTATCTTCATGGTGCAACATTCATCATTGTACTTCTCCCCATTCGTTACATACAGTTTTCACTATTCATTGACGAAATAAATCAAAGCAGATTATTCTGGGTTTCCAGGATGGTCTCTAATTTTGCACTAGCAAAGGTGGCTCAGGGTATCAACTGATGTCACTGGAGTCTATCTGAGCGGGAGGTCCCAGAGTTCGAGTCCCCACGGTGGCAGGACTAGATTGTCAGGTAGGTCGAATTCAGCCGTTGTGTGGAGGAGAATTCTAGCAGGATGCTCTGATCGGTAGTTTCTGTGGTTTCTCCGGTAAACGCCAGGCAAAGGCCGGAGGAGTACTCCAACAAACTAGTCACGGACCACGCGCCATCTTTCCTTCCTCTTCCTACTATCCTCACCCCTTTCTTATACACATTTACACTGACATGCACTTAAATCACACTTGTTGGGAGACAGTCGGAAGCTTAGAGCTTGTCCCGGCTAAGGTGGTGTCTCGCTGGTGGGAGATACCTGGTTGGGGAAAATCTCCGCAATTCGACGTAAGTCGGTGCTCCGTCACGACGTCTAGCGGAAGATCACCGCCACCTCCCGCGATAACAGCACGCATTACACTTACGGGACTAAAGACCTTATCAGTTGAGACGCTAGGCATCGCTAATCAATCAATCAATCGTGTCGAGTGTAAGCGTCCCACTTCAGAAACATGCAAGATGTTGGTTCCTGCGGGTTGCGTGTGCGCCTCTGCGTCACCCTATCCTATAACTGATTTACTAATTTCTTTTTACGAGTTAAATCTGTTTGGTAGAGGACTAGAAAATAATTCCCTCTCCAGCAGTAGCATTTTTACCGAGTTCTGTGTCGATAGTTTGTTACAAATTGTAGAAATCGCCACGGGTATTATAATATGTAGAGGGGTGGAGAGGGATTTCTTATTGTATTTCGTCTATGTTTCTTGACCCTTCTTCCCTTTCCTTCTCCTCAAATTTACTTTCTAATCCTTTGCACAATTTAGTTCTTCTCTTTTAATTTCAGTGTTTGCAGACTCTTTTACTTCATTAGGTAAGGTTTTTAAACAAGCAAACAATGAGCATTTACGATTCACAGTAGCTCATGGAACTCCCCTTTTCCCAACCCCTTTTTCAAACACCTTTATTTTCTTATGGTTCTTTTTCACTATTTACTTTAAAATCCTGAGTCTGGGTTAGAGGAATAATTTTCAAAGTCTGAAAATGATTTTATTTTCAACATAAGTGATCACAGGGTAGCTTAACTCTTACAAATGAGTCTCGATCAGGTTTATTTGTTTCCTATTATGGACCATCCAATGATTTCCTAGTAGTATAGAATAGTATGTTCTCAGATGGGTTTTGTCAGCTAAGCATTTTACAGTCATTTTCAGATACTTTTATAAAAAATAATTAAGTTAATTTTTTCAAAATGGAAATTGTATTCTTATAATAATACAACATACATTATGTACAATGTTATATGGTTTATTTCCGAATAATTAGCAATTTTGGAGGAAGGGAGCGGATTCTTCTGAGGGAAGAAATCCATTACAATGTTTAAACGGTATTCCATTTGTCATGTGCTCGTTCACCTGTGTTTTTTTGCTGTACGGTGTTACGATTTATAAATTTTTCGTTCAGTTTAACATTGTCTTCAAACGCTAGTAATGAAGAAGAAAAGTGTTAAATGTGTTATCACTATAGGAAAGACACTATTAGAAAATGATCATGGACGCGCCATAACAGAAAATTCAATAAACTATTAAAAAAGATAAAACCCTCGATGTGTAGAATTTAGGTATCAAAAATCTAGTAGAGATACTAGATTTAGTAGTAGGGCTACCGGAAAATTAGAGAGGGGAAAATGCAGCAAAATCCTTCATGAGCGAAGAAAACAAAAGTGTGCGCAAGGAGAAAAGGTGTCATTTTGGTCTCCTAAAGCGGGAAAGCTGCTTGGACACAACTGTACGAGACCAAATGGCTTACCGCGTTCGCACATAATCTGTATAAAGATTTAAGAAAGAAATTCCTTAACTGTTTTAAAATATTCTAATATTTGACTGACTTAAGCTTTTTGATTTGATATTCAATTTTTTTTGCTCATCAGTAATTTTGATTATAAAATGCTAAATTGAAATGTGAGTTTGACTAACAATGTAAGATAGGAGAAAGAAAATTACTTGGGGGAGAAAAGAGCAAAGAACTGATGGTATGAAGACCACCAATAAGAAAAAGACAAATGAACCACGTAAGTCATGTCTGCGACACTCATGTCGGCTCAAGGTTGACAAGGGAAGTAAACAGGCAGGTCAGAAGCAGAGATTTGTGGAATTAATGCAACATATTGGGTGCCAGAAACTTCGGTTTAGCATCAAACGGAGTGGGGTGTATGTGTGAAGACCTATCGATTCGACAGAAAACTAGTGTTCATAAGAATTCGTATTTGTTTAATTGTTATACGAAATGGATAAAATATTTATGGATATAGGAATTCATCGAAATTAATAGCATTTACTTTTGTCATTCGCCTAAAATATTATAATAATACCTAATGTTTTTCTATGGTCAAAGTTTAGCTCTATTGCAATACAGATCTAAAGAGGATGTGTTCTTTTTTATGATGTATTCTTTTTTATGAAGGTGTAATTTGTTTAAATCTTAACATTTAAAATCTGGTCGCCTAGAAACTAGAACTGCATACCGAAAATTAAAATAAAGTAATTGAATATAAAATTGTTGTGTGTAATTGGAATAATTTCAGTGTTAGAGCAAGAAAATATTAAAAATATTAATATTATTTTCACTAATAATCATGACTTCTTTATAGGAATATGACATTTTGGACAATAATCAACTATTTAAAGACTGCTGTATAACGGCCAACGTAAGTGTACGATCCACTTACGTGAGATGTCAATTTGTTGCAGAAACGAACCCCCTCTAAGCACAATGAAATGGGAAATTATGTATCAAAAGATAATTTAAAGTAAAATAGATTGTCTACGTTCAGCATATTTGTCGTCTGATCAACCAATGTGTGTTGTAAAGCTTCACAGTAACAATTTTTTTAATGTAAAGTCGTTAAAATAATCCAATTATGCTGATTGCATTTCTTACAAAGAAGCAGCACTCTGTTCGACAGCAAACCAAATGCGACGTCTCTCCGAAGTGATGCAAAGTAATTTAACTTGTCGCCTTATTAAGGTGATGACTCGGCGAATAGTGGGGATTTCAATTCATTCCAGTAATTAGCAAAGTGCAAGTGATGCACAAGTAAATCTCCTTGGTGACAGCCTGAACTTTCCTGTTTCTGGAGCGTCCGCAAGACTGTACAAGCGTCTTCTGGTGGCCTGCAGAATCTCATTACGAAGCCGTCGGCAGAGTGCAGCCCGGTGCATTTCTCTTCACGGGGCGAGGATGTGCATCCCAATACTGCGATGTGGACGACAGAACTGCGAGAGAAGCATTGGTTTGTGGCAGCCAACGAAGCGACTGCAGCAAAACCATGAGAGTACAAAATTTGAAGAGAGTGCCGTTCGGCGTCATGATTCTGAAATAGTACATTATGAAAAGATCATGTAATTATTTGTATTAATACACGAGTGTGATATTACGATACGAGCAAGGAACGAGCGAGTATCGTAAACTTCACATGAGTGTATTAACACCTATTACATACGGTACGTTTTCCCAGACTTATGGTAACTTTTATTAAACATTTAGCTTGAATCGTTTCGTGGCAGATGACATGCAGGATTAAGCCAAGGCCACGTAGCTGACAGTTACCCTACCTGTAGCAGGTGGCTTTGATTTACCAGCGCGCCTGCGAGAGGGTTCAAAAGTTGCGGCAATAATTCCACGATTACCATTTTCGTTTTTCTCTTATTTCTGGAGGTGACAACAGAACCTCTGATAAACAAAAGAATTGACACGTGTTTAAGGGCAACCACACAGCAGCAACATACAATTAAAAATGACGCATTCTGATCTTAACGTCAGTCTTCCACTATCACTGCGCTACTCAAATAGGGTCGAAGTGAAATTACG
This sequence comes from Teleogryllus oceanicus, assembly GCA_964035755.1. Lineage (NCBI taxonomy): Eukaryota > Metazoa > Arthropoda > Insecta > Orthoptera > Gryllidae > Teleogryllus > Teleogryllus oceanicus. The sequence continues at coordinate 334,300,773 of CAXIVR010000001.1, read as the reverse complement.
ATCCAATTTATTGTAAATAATATTCCACGTAAAAATTAGTAATAATAAAAGAAATTAAAACTGACAAACCTAATATAAATTTATATGCAACTTTAATGAACACAGTCGAACGGAACATTTACTAGAATGATTCTCAATTATTAATGAAGTGTCAGTGTTTGTGAACTTCTAGGTGATTGGTCAAGAACCTGTACCATAATGAAATCTGTACCGTAATGAGTATCATTATGCAACAAGTTGGAGCCATCAAAAGAAAAATTATACAATGAGAGTAGAAAAGGTTACCGTTATCGTCTTATTTTGCACGAGTTCATCCATTACATCAAATCAGGCTCGTAGCTGGAAGGGTTAAGGCTTACCTCATGCATCCTAAGGAACATTTTCAGTCACCTGTAGCCTTAAATGATTTATTTTTATTTAAAAAATGCATTACTTTTGTAACTCATGAATAAATCATAAGCATGTTATGTAAAACAGTTTTTTATTAATGTTTTAAACATTCCTACAAGCCTGCATCAAATGTCTTCAAGCGTTGATTCACTTCACTGCTTCAGAGTAAAGGAGTTAATACTTGAAATCCAAAATTCAGGAAATTATCTTGTCTGAAGAGCTTTTTGCTCATGATTTTAATCGAATAAGAGATTACGTTTTACAAACCGAATCAATCGAATAAATCAGAATTGTTTTCAAATGAACGTTATATTTTCAAGGTAGATATGATGAAAGTATTTGCCCTTTATTTCGTTTGCTAATTGCATCAGAATATTATGTACAAAATATATCTGGAATTATTATAAGATTCTTGGAGTTTTGACTTTTGACAATTCTGAAGTAGGGCCTAATCGGTATTGCAACTGTTGTAACAGAACGTAATTAAATGCCAATGAAAAGGACGAAAAGCGACGCCAAAAAAAGGTGAATGATCAACGTGTTCTTTCAATACATTAATTCAGGTTCTTCAAACATTTTTTGATTGAATACAAATTTTACAAATTACCAAAAAAGCTTATTTAAACAAGTACAATGCGTATTTTCAAAACATCAATGTAATTATAATGACAAAATGTGATATCAGAACAACTTTCTTCGAATACGGTTAAAGGTCCTATTATAAGTTATAAGGTCCAATTCTACTCTTAAAGGTAAGAGTAGAATTGGACCTTATAATTATTGTTCTTCACTAAACATTACAGGAATATCGACAAATAATATTAATATGGTTACATGGACAATATGGACATGTAATATTAATATGGTTTTAACATACCTATACTGAGACTATATTGTGAATATCGGAATATTATCCGCCCTGGGTTCTTTTCGTCACCGCTGGGGTAAACTTTTTACTTTCTCGCTCTTACGAATGGAAGAAGAGAAAGTATTAGAATCATGTGCCAGAAAACGGCAATTTTTCGACAGAAAAACTCTTATTGACATGCCCTGGTAACGAAAAAGTGGATATATCCTCTTCCTATGTAGTAAATTACTTCCTCTAACACGTGGTGTACTCAGAAATCATGTTTTGTAGATCCTTGATATGGAAAATTCGATTGACGGCAAAACGTCTGTTTGTTCGTCTGTAGTCAACGTTAGCGCCTAAACCGTACAGCAGATTTTCTCCAACATTGATATTTCTTGATCGATCTGAATGAACTTGAAGCTTTTGGATTTATCAAATGGATATTTTGGTTTTTGAGGCTTCATATAAAGAAAAGGTACTTTTATGAAGCCTCAACAACGGTTTCCAATTTCTCTCAGAACTAGCATCAAATTTTTTTATTAAACTTCGTCCTCGGGTAGCGTAAAGAACGCTTAAGAGAACGGTGTAGGTCTCATGTTCGATGAAATTCCTGATCTTTTCGAAAATAGCCAAATTTCTTTTGAAAGAGATTTTTTCTTATAGAAATCTGTTTCTTCAATCTGATCATGAAGTAAGGTCATGTACAATTTTTCGAAAACATGAGTATATTTCCCGTAATTTTGCGCGAAATATGGGCATTTTTTGCGCGAAATATAGGCAGTAATTTATTTCTTTTGATTTTCTCCTCTTACGTATCAAGGGACGGAAAAAATATGGTGCTAGCCCCATTTTCTGCGAATTCTGATTTTTCGAAAATTGCAAAAAGTTAACATTTCAAAACTACGAACTTGAAGATAAATAGTTTTGTCTTAGACAAAGTCCATTGTAAACAATCAGCTCTTTCAAAAAGGTCGAGTACAATTTTTTAAAGAGACGAGTAGTTTTCGTGAAATTTGTGTTTGAAGTTAATGGAATGTATAAAAATCGTTTCTAAAAACCGCTCCAAGTTTTTTCCACAGATTGTAGCCTCACTAGTTGCAATATTTGCAATCGCTGACCGAGAAGCGGGAACGTATGACCTGGCTGGTGACAACAACACCCATAAATCCGAACACACATGATCGGCACATGACGTGGTATTCGCCCGTGAACAAGCCTTAATGCGTTGACACAGGCACGCATAAACCCCTGTTGGACGCAAGTAAGCAGATATGCGTCTCAAATCTCCGTAATGTAACGTCACACAAGGGCGAAGCTCACAAACGGTGGCTAACACATCACATTTTAGGGAGAACACCGACTGAAACTGTAAAACTAGGATATGAATTTTTTTTTAATTTTCAAAATCAAATAGTTCGTTAATAGGGATTATAATTTCATAATCTGCAAATATTATACACTGCATCTGATGTTTAGGGAGGGGTGACTCTTCATAAACAGAGGAGCATTCGCCCTCAGAAGCGCTGAAAACCTAGGTGGAAACTACGATAGATATGAAGTTGTAGCTGTAGTTGCTTGTTCTCCTCATTATTTTTAATGATAGCACTCTCCAACAACATATCAGGGGGTACAGTAGTACGTAGTGCTGCCTCTGAAGTATGCGAGGTATTTGCATGCAGCACTCACAAGAATCTAAGGTGTAAGTTAATACTAATAAAACAAGAATACAATACAATTAAAGATACGAAAATTACATTATCGTAGTGGGTATTATATTATTCCTCCTTTTTGTAAATTGCATTACGGTAGACAATGAATACACCTTTGTCCTATTCATCCTCTTTTCATAATGCTTGCCTTGTCTCTTACTCCGTGGAAGACAAATGGAAGTAGTACACATATCTGTGAGAACATTTTCCTTTAACTTCCCGTAACCTTTTTCTTGTTACGCATTTATGTGTTATTATATACTATATATAGTGCTATTATACTATTATACTCGTAATATATAATATTTTTATACGTGAAATGAAACTAGAAAATCATTATATAATATATATCGTTATTTAATTACAAGTCGATAGAACAAACATTATTTGTACGCCTACAAGCGGGGTGAGATAATGAGATTAGGTCTGAGGCCAATGCTGTCTCTGGCAACTACGCAATTTTCTGGTGATTACCCAATCAAAGCTATAAAATGATCCAACCGGGCGATGTTTATCTGCAGCGAGGTTTTGGTGTATCTAATACGTTAAGAGCTCGCGAATTGCTGTGGATGTTACCCTTCCTTATTGAGAGAGGAATGCAAGGGGAGGTAACGAGTGATCCGAACACGAGACGAAAAGGAGAGGGAAAGAAGGGGAGGGAGGGAAGAAGAGGGAGAAAGATGGAGGGAGGGAGAGAGAGGGAGAGAGAGGGAGAAAGAGGGAGAAAGAGGGAGGGAGAGAGGGAGAGGGAGAGAGAGGGAGGGAGAGGGAGGGAGGGAGAGAGAGGGAGGGAGGAGAGGGAGGGAGAGGGAGGGGAGGGAGGAGAGAGGGAGGGAGAGAGGGAGGGAGAGAGGAGGGAGAGAGGGAGGGAGAGAGGTAGGAGGGAGGGAGGGAGAGAGGGAGGAGAGAGGGAGGGAGAGAGGGAGGAGAGATGGAGGGAGAGGGAGGGTAAGGGGGTGAAGTGGGAGGGGAGGGAGAGGGAGGGTGGGGGAGGGAGGGAGCATAAGAGAGAACACACAAAAACACCACTGAAGAGTAAGGAGGTAGAAAAAATATATTCCACCCATTGTTCCGAACTTCATTCTCACTGCCTTCAGATGTACAAAGTCGCGCCTTCAGAATGACACCTCCGTACGCAACAGCGCAATGCTGGGTAAGAACATCTGCTCATTGGCAGCTACCCACTTTGCAGCTGTCCAATTCAAGCTGATGAAGCAGTTCCACACGGGCTCCTTCACCAGCTCCAAACTCACCAGCTCTTCAGGTTGATGTCGGACTGAATACGCCACACACTGTGCGCAAGCCCCTTCTGTCATTCACCAGTGTGTGTGTGTGTGTGTGTGTGTGTGTGTGTGTGTGTGTGTGTGTGTGTTTTACGAGGGTAGGTGGAAATCTTTAAAAGACACCATACGGCCCGTACCACATGATAGTGTGAGATTTTTACCCACTAAAACCAACCTCCCTTCTCCTCCATCCTCCCCGCGGAACCGCCGTTAGGCATTACATCACGGGGAGTGGATTAGAGTGGCTTAGTCACAAGCCACTTCTCTTCGTCAAAACGTAGGAAGGATCAAACGAGGATCAATCGACTTCCCTTCTTTCCCTTTCTATTCTCCTGAGCTCAGCTATTATGGTCTGCGCATATGAGCTCACCGCATCCCAGTTGGTTTCTGAGGCGAGCATGCACCCAACCATTGCTTCGGGTGTCAGCGGTCGATCCGAGTATACTCATAACGTGCCGTCGCTGCAGATGGTATCGCGGGCACTGGAAGAACACATGCTCGGCGTCTTCGACAGCAGGTTCACATAATGGACAGAATGGGGTATCCTCCAGCTTGAACCTGTGGAGATATGCCAGAAAGCATCCGTGTCCAGACAACAGCTGTGTCAAGAAGAAATTTACTTCGCCGTGTTTACGGTTGATCCACGGTGCAATGGAGGGAATCATGCGGTATGTCCATCTTCCTTTAATGGACTTGTCCCATCGATCCTGCCATTCGAGCAGTGTTGTCGAGCAGTCTGGGTTCTCCTCTTCTTTGTGATATCGCCTCCGTCTTTCCTGCGCCAAGATATCTACAGGAGGCATCCTCGCGATGACGCACACTGCATCGTTTGACACAGTGCGGAATGCACAAGCTACCCGCAATGCTGATAACCTGTACACTGACGTCATCCCTCGGATGTAACTATTTATCGACATGGAGTTGGCCCATACTGGGGCTCCATAGAGCAAGACGGACCTCACAACCAAGGCCAGAAGCTTCCGTTTCTCCTGACAGGGCCCTATGTTGGGCATTAGTCTCGACAATGCTGCATTAATTACCGCAGCTTTATTGCTGGCGTAGTTCAGGTGGTCAGCAAATGTCAGACTGGCGTCAATCATGAGACCAAGATATTTGATCGACGGCTGCGATGCAATATGGTGGTCTCCGACTTTGAGAGTGATGGTTTCTCTCTTTTTCCTGCTAGTGACTAGGATAACCTCAGTCTTGTGCTCAGCTAACTGCAGCCCTGAGGACTTCAACCACTGACTAACAATAGCGATCGCTTCGTTGCAAATATACACAATTTCCTCAATGTACTTTGCAACGGCGACGATAGCAATGTCGTCCGCGAAACCAATAATACTGGTTCCTTCTAGGAGGGGAAGCCGAAGAACCTCGTCATACATCACATTCCATAATGGTGGACCCAATACCGACCCTTGCGGGACACCAGCCGTGATATTACGTACCTTCGGCCCATTATTTGTATTGTAAATCAGGGCTCTATTACTCAGATACTCGGCCACAATCTTCCTCAGGTACGTTGGTACATTAAATCTGCGGAGAGCTTGGTGAATATTACTCCACCTGGCCGAGTTGAATGCATTTTTAATATCTAACGTAACGACAGCACAGTACTGTTTTGGGTTATCGTCGAAATGTCGGAAATTGAAAACGTAAGAAAATTAGATTAAAAAAGGGAAAAATTTTATATGCGTTTGCCACAATATTCACAAGGATCTAGGCGAATATTCAAAGCCTAAATCACTCATCCCTTCCTAAAATAGGAAAAGCAATAATATTTCTTTTTACTTTTTATGAACGTTACTTTACGTTTTATACAAATTCGTATTGTGTTTGTCTATAGTTTTCTTTCTCCCGGGACGTCTTCGATTCTTTGAAATGTAGTTTTCTGGAGCGATAAACTACTCATACAGCCTATTCCATCTTTGAACGACTGTATTTTCTGAATTGACAGCTTTTATTGCAAACCTGAATAAGCTGGAAATCTGTACAAGATGGAAGAAAATGTTGAACCCAAACGATTCCGGCTTAGAGAGGTTTATAACTATTGTAACTACTCACATGTTATTCGCTTTTTGGGAACTTTTTAACATCTTGTGTGGGAGAACCCTACACAGTAGGGGACAGTACATTAGTTTCAATTTTATGATAAATGTGTTGAATTTTATTTAAAGATTTATATGAAGAAGTAATGTGTGCATAGAAAAATCCAATTGGTGAATTTGTATGCGTCTTAAAGGTATTTACTGTGGGACAATTCTATTTGGGTACTACATATCACGTCCAAAAATTGCTAATTGTGCTGGCCATTCGTTTAATTTTTCTCGCGAATCTCGCTGCTAATGACACATAATTTGCGGATCCTAAAAACCTCTTTTGTTTTAAAACTTTTCTATCTTTCCAAATAAATGCAAGGACCTGGCTTTCTGTATCTTTTTTGGTCAGATGTATTCGAGTTTATTAAAATTATATCTCAAACATGAATTAATAACAGGAAACAGGATAAATATCCTGTTTCCTGTTATTAACAGGATAAATATCCTGTTTCCTACCATACACTATTTTCTATGTAAATGATAATGAGAAGAGATCAACAAGACGGAGAAATGAATAATAAAAAAGAAGATAGTTAAAATGGAAGAAGACATCCGATTTGTAATTGTAAGTACAAAATTGTATCTCTCATGATTTCAGATCACAATCCTGGAAGTATACTATTTTATTTTACCTATTATGTTACCTATTTAACCTCGGGAATTACATCTTGAAGCTAAAAATTAGTGTATTAGATTTTTTTGCGAGAAACGTTACACATACAATACTTACTTCCAGAATAAGAATATCGCGATTGATATAAATCTATGAATGCGAAAAGTAAATTATGAATATTTGTTGAAAGGTTTAGAGTTTGTTGGATTCTAATGTATTAAAATCCAAAAACACACAGAGTTTTGTATTAGGTCTTTTGTCTGTTTGTTCCTTTAAAGATGATTTCCTTAATTCATCGTACAGACCTTTCGAGTACCTGATTCTGCTGACCATCTTTGCAAATTGTGTTGCCTTGGCTGTGTATACTCCTTACCCCAACAGCGATTCCAATACAACCAATCTATACCTGGTAAGTTTGAAATAAGGTAAGATATTGTTGAAATTAGTGGGGGTTAAGTAAAATTTAATTTCCAGATAAACTGAATATCATTATTATTTTCAATTGTTGTTTGTAATATTTATTAATAACTATTACACTCATAAAATATGAACTAATTACATTTGCGAATTTCCTTTGTGTCAACTTGCAGTGGCGAATTTGGGGGTAGGCATTTTGCACCCAATGATGGTAAAACTAAGAAAATATTTAAGTTGACTCTATATTAGCTTTATATTCAAATTGCTAAGGAATTCCTTCTTGCAATAGGAAATCTGAAAGCCCGCCACTGTAACGTGTCCCCTAGAAGTGCATTGTTACGAATGATTTGTATGGTTTTATCGCTAAATTGCTAGATTTCTTTGCCTCCCTTCAACGTTCACTAAGTTGATATTTGCATTAAAAGAATATTAGATTAATTATAAATTATTAATCATTAAATATACTGACAATCAAAGATTTATTACTTTTTCACACAAATATTGCAATACGATCATTCGAATACATGGCACTCCTCTCAAAGTACTTATCACTTTATGGCTCGTGGATTTGTCATTAATTTCATTCATGCTTTCATTTCTTTTATGCTTTCATTTCTTCATGCACTCATGCTAATTTTGATGTAATTGAAAACTTTAATAACAAATGCTATTTCAACTGTATACATACTTCATATACGGTAAAAATTAAGGGAAATTTGACAAACGGTGGCGGCCCAAAATGATCCAAATTTAGAAACAGAAAAAAAGCGATGGAATTAACAAAACTTAATAAAAATGAAAAAAGACTATATAAAAACAAATTATTAAAAAGAATCACATACTGCATTACTAATACAGTTACATTCATACACTAAAAATTTCATTATTTATTGTTCTAATGCCACTTTTTTTGTTTTAGGAAAAAATTGAGAATGTGTTTTTAGCAATCTTTACGATTGAGTGTGCTATGAAAATTGTAGCGTATGGTTTGGTATTACATCCTGGGGCATATCTCCGCAACGGATGGAATTTGCTAGATTTTACTATTGTAGTTATAGGGTAAGTAAATAGGATTAAGGTAAGAAATTTCTTACAATTTCAAAATAAATTGATGACTAATTTCCTTCATTTTTAGATATTGTAGCTTCCAACATGGTGCATTACGAAAAATGCAATTCAGTCTTTTGTTTTATAAAATATTTCTCACTTGTTCCATGCCATAATATGCATGTTTCTTATAACATTCGAAAAAGAAATATTTTAAAACGCGCCAATAAAAGACCGACCGATTACTGTCTAGCGATATAAATGTGATATCCTAAAAATTATTACCGATTTCCATATTTACCTTTAAAAAAGTATTGTCCTCAATTTAATTTTACATTTCTGTAATTCGTGATGTGATTTTAGAAACCTCCCACTGATTGTTTAACTGTACACTGAAAATAAACTGAAAATAGAGAAAAATCCCTAGAAAAGTTTTAATTTAAATAATATTTAGAAATCAAAATGTAGTATTTATTTTAATCAAATAGGTCAGGATCAAATATCCAGGGTTTATCGGATTGTATAGGGGCAACTGCAAAAAATTAATCAATGTTTCAAGGTAGGCGGAAATATTTCCTAGCAGACCTGTAAGAGATGTTTGAAAATTGCCAAATAGTAAAATGTAAATTTCTTTTGGGATAAGCCTTGAACCATTTTTCCGCCCACTTGTTTTTACCTTCCATGGATGAGGGAAACTAAAATTGAATAATTGATTGTGTTCACACAAAACACAAAATCAAAAAGTTCATACTTCTAGGATTTTAAAGGGAGAAAAAATTAAAAATGTATGTGATGGAGATAAGTAAAAGCGAAGTAAGAGTAATGATTAAATTCTGTGTGTTTGGAAGCGCTATCGGAAAACGATAAAATTACACACTAAGCAAAACAATTGCAACTTGGCAAACTGCACACTCTGCAAAAAAATTATGAGATATATAACATAGAAATAAAAATTATAAAATCGTTAAAACAGCAAATTTAATTCTATATTAATAACAATTTATATTCATTATATGAATGACAAATTCTGCAACTACAAACATAAGTTAATTACTTCAAAACACCGAAATACTTTCCCCACCATTTTACTGTCCATCCCAGTTGTTTTCCCATCTATGTTTGTTCTCCCTTTCCAGTTCACGAACAGAGCTACAATTTAGCATCAAATTTTGTACCTTTATCTTTCCTTTCTGTTCTTCCCTCAATTGCGTTAGTTTTCTCTTCTCTTTAATTGCTTGAGTCCTATAAACATGAACAGCAAGTAGCAAAATTAATGTTGTTTTGTTTTTTTTTTTGTTCCAGAATAATAAGCACAGCACTGTCCAATTTAATGAAAGATGGCTTCGATGTGAAAGCATTACGTGCATTCCGAGTGTTAAGGCCTCTTCGCTTGGTATCGGGAGTACCAAGTACGATAGCTCTATTAATACATAAATAACACTAAATTATATAAAATATCACAATGTGCAAACAATAAACACATAGCATACAGGATACCGCCAAAAGTAGCAACCCCAATTGCATAATAGTCTTACGGTTTATTAACCTTTACGTCCATTAGCAGGCGTCGTTAGTCGAATTACTTAACTGCTCTCCGTGAAGTCACGGAAGTTAAGCAATTTGAGACACCATGGATTCTCGCACGGATGGCCGTCTGAGAACCCCGGTTACTAACGGCGCTTAGCCCCTGGTGGAGAAAAAGACAAAAAGGTAATGGAGAATTACTACAATATGCTCAATGCCCAAGAAGGGTTAAAGACACGTGTTGCAAAAACGCAACATTTTTAAGTGTCTTTTCTGGCCCTCAAATGCCCATCAATAGTAGTTTATGCAAAATTTTATAATAGTAGTTTATGCAATTAGTTTATAATGTTAAGCTTTATTGCATGAGTACATGTTTTGAAAACGAGCGACGTTAGGAGCGAGTTTTCAAATTGGTACGAATGCAATAAAGCAACATTATAAACGAGTTGCATACGCTATTTTTTTGTATAACAGCATTATAAATTTACAAGAGAATCAAACTTAATTTCGCGAAACAACTTTCTTCTGACGTCTCGGGTGCTTGACATCCAACGCCCTCTGGAAATGAAATTCAAGATGGCATTGTTGACATCCGTGCGAGAAAACGGTGGTCGGCTGTTCCGTCTTCTTCTACCTCCCCACGATTCTCTCGCTACTATTGGTTGAATGTGTGATGACGTCATGTCGCGTTTAATAATGGCGATGACGTCATGTAGCGTGCAATAAAATACTGGATTATGCACGATTCGGGGTATCGAAAAGGGTCGTTTATAATGATGGTATACAAAAAACAATCTTTTATAATGCCGAAAGTCGTAAATAAAGAGGAAGATTATGAAACTAGTTCAACCAAATAACACGTCATCAATTGTTGAGAGTAGGACGTATTTATTTACTCGGAACAAAAAAAACAAGAATTATCTACAATTTAAAAAACACTACATTACAGGGATTGACAGAAATTTAACGAAACATTGCTTAAAAACACTCATTAATATTGAAAATGAAAATTTACAATTGTAAACATTCGTGAAAGAGAATCCAAAACTTCTAGAAATTGTTTCATTTGAAGAGACAACTTTCGAAGGTTCCTCTGTGTCCGGCCTCTCTCCAGCAAACGCAATTCACCTGACGATTTGAATTTAATTTCCCACTGACTCCTCGGTGAGTTCACTAGATGAACGCCGATCTCCGTGGTGAATAAAGAAGTTCCATGGATAATGAATCGATTTTTATACGCTCAATCTTATGAACAATAAACGACAATCAAATTCTCAATAATTGCGTGTCAAAGAGAGTTAGTCCAACTTACGAATCTAACATCACGCTACTAAAATTCAAGTTTTAATTATCATTTGTCCCTTCTAATAATTCTATAATGTTCTTATACAACGAAATAGTGTATGCAACTCATCTGTAATGTTACTTTATTGGATTTCTACAAATTTGAAAACTTGCACCTACCGTCGCTCGTTTTCAAAATATGCATACATGTATATGCAATAAAGCATAACATTATAAACTAGTTGCGTGATATACTCTTAGTATGTTGTAACATTTCAAAAATTTTTCTTCTTTAAAACATATCATTTTATAATAAATTGATCAGTTAGTTTTGAAAATATAGAAAAAATTATTCCCAAATTTCCACGTTCCACCCAAAGATTTATACTATAAACGACTTATTCAATTACTGAAGAAAACTAAATATGATACGTAACATCATACACAGATATAGAATGTAATTATGGGGATTTGACTACTTTTATAAGTATCCTGTACTTATCGGTGATGCAAAAGAAAAGTGACACATGTTTAAAAAATTTCATTGCGCAGGATGACAATTTTATTTCGACCCGAACCATTCATTTCAGAGCCAAAAGCTATTTTATTCTAAATATGCGCTAACTTGTAAACTATTTACTATATGAAGTAGGCTTACTATAATTCGTAGATTAACTAGACAATTACGATTGTTCTGATATATCATTTTTCTTGTGTATCGACTTTATGTACAATATCTATTGCTTTCAATTTCTTACATTCAAATCTTCCCATTACACGTTATGTATTGATTTCCATAAAGAAGTTCTCTTATCTAATCACTTTTTTTTTGTTTCCAGGTCTCCAGGTCGTTTTGAACTCAATCCTCCGTGCCATGGTGCCTTTATTACACATAGCTCTCCTGGTTCTGTTTGTTATCATTATTTATGCAATCATAGGTCTGGAATTATTCTCAGGAAAATTGCACAACACATGTTATGATAACACAACAGGTAATATTATAAATATATTTTAATCAATAAACTTATTTCTTCCTGATGCGTCACTTTGGTACAATAGTAGGTGATATATTCTAGTAGGTGATATAATGAATCCCGTATCTACTTTCTCGCTACGGAGTAGAGAGAAAGTTATGTAATGCTGCGCGAAAAAAAATGAATTATCGGCCAAAAAAGTTATTACAGGGCCCTGGTAACGAAAAAGTGGAAAAATCCAGTGGCTACATTTAGAAATAACCCTCTAACACGTGGTGAACCCAGATTCCTTGTTTTGTGAATCCTTGATACCGAATAATCGAATGACGTCAAAACGTCCGCCCGCCCGTCTGTCGGCTCGTCTGCCCCCCCCCCCACTGCCCGCCCGTCTGCCCCCCCCCCCCGACTGCCCACCCCATAGCCCGCCCCACTGCCCGCCCGCCCGTCCGTCCGTCCGTCCGTCCGTCCCCGCCGTCCGTCCGTCCGTCCGTCCGTCCGTCCGTCCGTCCGTCCGTCCGTCCGTCCGTCCGTCCGTCCGTCCGTCCGTCCGTCCGTCCGTCCGTCCGTCCGTCCGTCCGTCCGTCCGTCCGTCCGTCCGTCCGTCCGTCCGTCCGTCCGTCCGTCCGTCCGTCCGTCCGTCCGTCCGTCCGTCCGCCCGCCCGCCCCCCGCCCGCCCGCCCGCCCGCCCCCCCCCCGCCCCCCCGTGTCCGTCTGTCCGTCTGTCCGTCTGTCCGTCTGTCCGTCTGTCCGTCTGTCCGTCTGTCCGTCTGTCCGTCTGTCCGTCTGTCCGTCTGTCCGTCTGTCCGTCTGTCCGTCTGTCCGCCTGTCTGTCGTCTGTCCGCCGTCTGTCCGGTCTGTCTGTCTGTCTGTCTGTCTGTCTGTCTGTCCTGTCTGTCCTGTCTGTCTGTCTGTCTGTCTGTCTGTCTGTCTTCGTCTGTCTGTCGTCTGTCTGTCCGTCTGTCTGTCCGTCTGTCTGTCCGTCTGTCTGTCCGTCTGTCCGCCTGTCCGCCTGTCCGCCTGTCCGCCCGTCTGTCCGCCCGTCTGTCCGCCCGTCTGTCCGCCCGTCTGTCCGCCGTCTGTCCGCCCCCGTCTGTCCGCCCGTCCGTCCGTCTGTCCGCCCGTCTGTCCGTCGTCCGCCCTTGAACAACGCTAGCTGCCAAATCGTTCAGCCGATTTTCTCCGAAATTGATATCCTCCAATCGATCTCGCTGATGTCGCGGCCCCTTCAATTTGAAACCGATATTTTAATTTTGGGGACTACTTTACATGAAGCCCTGGGACATTTTCCCAATTTAAAAGTAATGGCTCTGGAATTTTTTATTAAAGTTTGTTGATGGATAGTGTGAAGAACGTTTAAGAGAATGGTGCAGGTCTGATGATCGTTGAAAATCCTGAGTTTTCAAAAATTGCATAAGTTAAAAGTTTTTTCGGAGTCTTCTTACAACTAATATATGAAAGATAGAGATTTTTCATGTAATGAACTCTGTTCCCTTAAGATAGATTTTGAAATATAGTCATGTACAATTTTTCGAAAATTGAGTATTTTCGCGTAATTTTGCGTGAAAATAAAGACGAGAAAGTAGTGCTGTTTTAGCCCCACTAGTTCTGTAAGTGCGAAGGCTAGTAATGTTATCGTAATTTTGCCACAATTCCGTAGCCACTGAGGAATCAGAAAAATGTCGACGTTTCTGTTATGATTGTTGATGTTAGTGGTATTTTACAAATTCTCATATTTTTCAAATATGCTCACAGACATCTGTGTCTCAGCTTTCTAACTTCTATCTTAAACACATAGATCTTCCAACGAAAATCCTACGTAAACACGCATATCATAATTGATGTGTTGAAAATAATGACAGATCCCAACCGAAATTCGTTTCGAGAAAAATAACATTTTCTGTTTTCGTTCACGTTCACTTTCACTCCGGACAAATTTTTCAAGTGAAATTTGAGAGTTTTGCCATATCCCAATTCATTTGGTATTTCAGCATATGATAGATATATGGCTAGAGTTTACCGGTATACTTCTAACTGAAAACGTTAAGTCGGTTGGCCGTTATTATCCTGAGCGCCTCAATTGTAAGGTTCATTCTCTGATAAAGCCGGGGCCACTAGCCGAATTCCTTAACTGCGCTCCATAAAGCCACGGAAATGAAGCAATTGGAGACTTTGCGGGATCCTGATCGGGCGGCCGTCTGGGAACCCCTGATTTAACGGTGCCGAATCCCTAGGCGGAAGGATAAGAGGCAATGGCTCACTTGGACTGACTAGATTAAAGGAGGATTATTCCATTACTCCAAGAGCTCAATGCTTCAGAAGGGGCTTAGCGACGCGATGCACAGGTGCAACGAATTTTTAAAAAATAAATAAAAATGAAAGGAAAAAACAAAAACCAAAAGCTAGACTTTTACTTCTTGCAATATTTATTTCCTTCTAACATTGCAAAATGGAATTGAGTGAATAATATCTATTTATGAGAAGGTCTACCAAGATTGTCAAACTTTTAAGAAAAATATATCTAAAAAAAATGTTTTATAAGCTATGTAACGCAGCCGAGTTTGGAAATTGACATAAACTAGTGCTAACTTAGTGTCTTTATTGTGCAATAAAGAATTTCTACTCCCACTGTATAATGCTGGCATTTGTTGTCTGCAACCCGTTGCATACTGAAATTCATTATGATACAGATTCTTTACCAATCACAGAGAAGTTTACAAACCAAGTATTGTTAATTAATCAATGAGAATCGTTCTAGTAATTGTTTCGTTTCATTGTGTACATTAAAATTGCATTTCTTATTATATAATACTTGTCAGTGTTAATTTCTTTTATTAGTAATTATATTTTCCTGGAATATTATTTAAGTAAATCGGATCGTAATTTCATTTTGATCCTATTTGACTAGCGTAGAACTCCCTCGCAGACGGACTGGTAATCATAGCCACCTGCGGCAGCATGCGAGGATAGGGTTAAGTGGCCTTGGCTGAATCCTACATGTCAACTGCCACGAAATGATTCCATGTATGTTTAACTTATAAAAGTCGTAGGAAAAGTATCGTATGAGACTCGATGTAATGGGTATTGATACACTTGTGTGAAGTTTACGATACTCTATCGTACCTCACTCGTATCGTAATATCACATTCGTGTATTAATACCCATCATTACATCATTGTTTCATAATGTTCTATTATCTTACAGACGCAATTTTTGAGTAGATGAAAAAATGCGCCAAATGTCCGATTCTCAAACTATCTTGACTGAATACATTATTGTTGTTGTTGTTGTTGTTGTTGCTTTTTAAATAAAAAAACTTGAACAAAGATATTTCTCGTAACATTTAATATTGAAAATGTTAAATATATATGTAATATTAGACATTATAAAATTGTTAGACTCGGAGGCATTGTTGAAAAATATGCTTTTTATTTCAATGAACAGCGATTCTATTATTTATAAACGAAGAACGAAAGAACAATTCGTAATAATGGAGCACTGTCCTCCCAAATGAGGATGGCATTCATATTGCATGTTTTGATAATCCGTCATGTAATGTGTAGCATTGCTAGATACATATTTTGTATGAATAAATGGTAGTTTAAAACTTTTTTTGATTACAGACAAAATGATGGATGATCCACATCCATGCGGCAAGGCTGGTGAGAGTGGCTTCCAATGTAGTACACTCGTACCACCAATGGTTTGTAAAGAATTCAGTTGGGACGGCCCTAATCATGGAATCACCAACTTCGATAATTTTGGCCTTGCTATGCTCACAGTGTTCCAGTGTGTCACACTGGAAGGATGGACTGATGTTCTGTATGATGTACGTAACCAACAAAATATGAAGACAATGATTTTAATTAGAGGATGTTTCAGAATATCTGTTTCAATATTCCAGGGTATGTAGAGGGATCTTAAGATAAGCACTTTTTGCCTACGAATATGTGGTGGCAAAGGGTCCCCCCCGTAAGATCATAAAATGTTCCCCTACACCAAATGACTTATAAGTAACTCTAACATAAAAATAATATTTTTAAAGGTTTCTTAGGCTCCGTCCAACCACCCACGCCACTCTTCAGCCAAAAACAGGTTGTTTTATATTTTAATTTCTTTCATCATCTTAACAATATTTTAACTGGCGCTAAATGCAAACACAAAAAAACTATTTTTGAAAAAATAACAAAAAATAATGTTTACTGTGTCTTAGAACCCTGGCACAGGCTCCAAAAAATATCAAAAGTTCTTCTCAAAACACAAATTGTTGTGTTTTTTTTTTTTTTTTTCAGAATTTGTGGACTGCTGGGCTGCAGTTAAAAAAACAGTTTTATCATTTCCCCACCTTTAAATCACCTTAACTTTAAATACACTTTGAAAATGACTGCAACATCTCTGTGCATTTATTTTATTGTTTATTATACATGTCTACACTGTTATAGCACCAAGTAATATTATGACTTTGAAATGTAGTTACAAATTATCATACGAGTATTTTAAAACTTTCTAATCCTTTGTATATCATACGCGCAAGAAAGATTATAGTTTTTGCCAGTTTATAAGCCACCATCGACACAAAATCTTGTAAGAGTGATACTAGTGAATTCCTACATTATACAGATTTCAGAAGAAAAAAATAGAAGTTTGCAGGTTATGACAAAAAAAAAGGTTTAAAAAGTATTGCAACTAATAACTGGTAAGCTAGCGTCCTACGCCTTTTAAACCAGGTTTGCGTGTTGCACGGGAACGCGACTTTTTTTGAGGACAGGTAAATCCTGATAGATGACTTAGTTTGAAGGACGGATAGATGACAAATGGGAAAATGATAAGGGATAGTTCGGGTGCAGGTGAAGGATAGATGGGAACAGTGGGAAAATGAAGGGGGCAGGTTGGACCCGGATTATATTCTTAGGCAGTATTCTACCACATACGACTTTTTGATCGTTGTTTTACAATTTTGCAGATTTTGTTCTTTTGGGTGCCCCCCACTCCATAGCTTTGATGGAAGAAAAGAGCAGAACCCGTATGTAATGAACCCAGAAATGTAAAACAAATGTGAAGGAAAATGCCGAAATTATTTTTCACGACAAAATTAAAGGGAGTATTTCATTTTCTGTGCATTTTAATCTCAACTCAGAAATATTGCATAGTTTCTTTCGCACACAATCGGGCCTATATTGCATTTTACGGTGGACGGGCGTTCGCAGTTGGGTGCTACTTGAAATGAATTTTCAGTTTTCATATAATAATAATTATTATTTATAAAGCGCAGAGTTTTCGCACGTGTCGGGATTGTATTACTTATATACGTATACAAGAATAAATACTTAGGTAAGGGAACGATTTTTCTCTAGTCTGAAACAACTGTAGTAGGCTTCCGCTGCGGTAGTCAGTAACTACCTGGCTGCCCGGGAGACGCAGCGTCCTAGGCGTAGGTGCCAAGGTTTTTTTATTTTTTATTTGTTGCGTCCTTAACTTTATCATTATCGACGCAACGTGTCTCTTCGCCTCGTGTCGAGCGTTGAGGGCGGAGTAATCCTCCATAACCGTCTCTCGTATGTAAGCAGAGAGTATGTCAGCTCGTATGTCAGTCTCGACTCGTCTGTCAGTTGTCAAGAGGACCGCCAGGTAGAATCTCCACGTACGCGCCTCCTACTACGCGCTCCTGCGTCACTACCCAGCGTCCAGAAATGGGAAGGAATTAGGGAAAGGGTAGGGTTTAGGACACTTCACTGGGGTTGGACTAGCCCTTGTGAAGCAGCCAAACTCGTTTTGTTGGAACAAATTTCACATAAGATTCGACGGGAATCGAACCAGGACCTCAGTGGTGAAAGGTTAGCGACTTCGCTATGTCCCACGAGGGAGCCCGCGGTTCAGCCGCTATCCTTTGACCTTCCTCCTTGAGGAAGATCGCAGATCGCGGGTGCCTAGCGCGCGGCGTCTACCGGACAGTCAAGTAATGTCATAGTTTGTTTTTAACTATGATCTAGCAATTGAAAGCATCTGAAAAACATTCACAAGTTTTCTGAGAGAAAGTTTTAAAACTTTTTCATGCCTGGGCCGGTGTTGTTACACACAGCAAAACAGTTCCTGTAAATCCGTGTTTAACCTGTTCTCCTTCATTTTCCCACTTTCCCCCCACTTTCTCTTCACCTGTGACCGAATTGTTCTCTCATAAACTGCCAAAAACTACAGTCTTTCCTTAGCGTATGATATACTTTAACAAAGGATTAGAAAGCTTCAAAACCGTGATAATTTGTTATTACATTCCCGTCAAAGTATTAATGGGTGCTACAACAATGTATATAAATGTATAATAAACACTCAAATAAATTCACAGAATTATTGCAGTCATTTTCAAAGTATACAGTACCCCTCGTTACCACGAACTCGCTTAACACAAATTTCGCTATAAAACGAACAAAACGGCAAGTTTTTAATTTTTACTCTCAATGGAAAATTTGAAATCGAACAGATGGATCCTTTGCCTTAAAAATAAAATACTAATTATTGTAGCTAAATTTGTGACATTATCTGTCAAGTACAACTTCTCCCGACTGGCATTGGCCAGGTATGAATGACGTACAGGCATTCCGTAACATTTGTACAGCCCCTTTTTTTTACATCTCGCGCCAGTTTCTCTGGACGCAGTGCCCGCGAGCTCTAGAAAGCTTGTTCCGTGCTCGCGACCTTCACATGCCGGGTTATTGGGAACTTTTTACCATCTTATCCGGAGGTACCCTTTCTTTTAAACGATGTTGCAAATGTGATACTTGCCCCTCAGGCGGCTGATAGGCGGGTCACGTTCTGACACGATCAAAAAAATTCCGTGTACCTGCCGAACACCTGTACATGAGAAGTTGCCTAACAATCAGACCCAAATGTGACATTTGTATGAAATTTCGCACCATATGTTTATTGGAACTGTGATTACCTTTGATCCCTTTGATACTCTAGAATTTTCTAACATTTAATCTAAGGCATTCTGTGTAAAAAAAAAAATACCGATTCCAAATTAGTTCATCTATTTTAACATTGATAAATAATCACAAAAACTTATTATAATCATCATCATCATCATCATCATCATCTATGTTCACAGATTGAAGATGCAATGGGTAATAGTTGGCAGTGGATATATTTTATTTCAATGGTTATTCTTGGAGCGTTTTTTGTCATGAACCTAATTCTCGGTGTCCTCAGCGGGTATGTTGAACCATTTACACTCCAAAATGTAAGTTTTTTAATAATGAATTGGCCAATATATTATTATTTTCATGTTCCAGAGAGTTTTCCAAAGAGAGAGAGAAAGCTAAAGCCCGAGGAGACTTCCACAAGCTAAGAGAAAAACAACAAATTGAGGAAGATCTCAGAGGATATCTAGATTGGATTACACAAGCGGAAGATATTGAACCAGAGGGAGAGGATATGAGAAACCAAGAAACTAAATGTAAGTCCTTAAAAATCACGCTCCAATGTAAAAGTGAAGTAGGAACCGGAACCGGCTGCATTATCACAAAACCAATCCCAAACCCCAGGAGTATTTTTAATACTTAAGAGAAGATTGTAAGTCCAAATAACCGTACTCATTTCTCTTACTTGAAAATATCCTGTCTTGATTCGTTTTATTGGTCTTCTGAATTTCATCCAAACTTATACTATATTTCGTAAAACGATGTGTTGCCACCAGTGGCGGCCGGTATGGAAATCTATTGGTGGTGCCAGTAAGTGATGCGACATCAGTAACAAAACATCGATTTTCAAAATTGTAACATCGATATTAATAAAATATCGGTCAAAAACCATCAAGGTTTTTAAACATTGTTGTGATGTTTTAAAACTGGTGTAGTAATCTCTAAATTCGTGAGCACAAAATTTAATTTTACAGTGACCATGTTTATTGAATTAAACTGAAAACAAACTAAAAATAATATGGTAAAATAAAATACACAGACTGAAGGCCTGAGCGCCCACAGAAATCTCAAGAAGTCGCAGCTTCCTAAGGTCGCTGAAGATAGGTACGGGAAGAAGAAAGGAAGCCATACGCCCACGGTATACACCGCCTTTCCATGTGCGAAACACAACATGACAGGACGTACGAAATACCAGGGCATCGGGGTCATCCTGTGCGAAAGATAGTCTGCGCGATGAAGATAGTGTCGTTAGTGCACTCTCTAGTGAGGAGAACGTGAACTTCTGTGCCACTTAGCTTGCGACACCATGCCGTCCATAAAACACTCATACTAACCCACACAGAGTTCTCCGCACAGCGTTAAATGGACGTACCCGGCGCCAATTCCTAGGTCGCTCAGAGGTTTAGAAGGAGGCCGACAGATGGCACTGCGCTCTTTGCGTTTGAAGGGAGTATCGAAGGACGAAGTGCTCGTTCAAATGAATTATTACAAAGAATACTATTTTGAAGAAACAATATTTTATACACAATTTTGGTAAAAAATTTCTTTTCTTTCCTTTTTGTTGGTGGTGCCATGGCACACTGGCACAACCCTACAAGCCGCTACTGCTTACCACACCTTTCTGTTCATCACTCTCCTCACTTTACTAACAACATTTTAGGAGAGGTGAATTACATATTTAATATAGCAAGACACACTTTATTATACTCGTGTATTGAAAAACCAGATTACTGCTCCTGATCCTGATACAGTTAACTCTCCTCGTGAGTGCTTCCCAACAACAGTGCCCTTACGCATCTTGTCGGTCTGTTGCGTCAGTTCAAACAGCGCGCCAAAACACGGGAAATACGAGAAGTGTCTGATATCGAAAAGTAAATTCGGGATGAAGGAAAACGTTATGCACAACCGCTTTTAACAAGCAATCTAACTCAATATGGATCCTCCTTAAAACGATGTACGACAACACGAATGACGGAAAGAAATTTCATGCCACAAACTTCTCCCCCATACGTCACATAGCGTTTACCTTTTTTGGCGAAAAATAAATCAAATAAAAATTTTCTGTGATACAAAATACTTTCAGTAACATCGATTCAACAGCGTAGCAGGAAGTAAAAAAATGAATTCATACTTTTAAAGTAATTTCATGAAAGGAACTTTTTGTTATTTGATTAACTGTCCTTCACAATTCCAATAAGAACTTGCCAAATTCATGCAACCATTGAGTTGTATGATCTCCACTTCCCAAAAGTGGGCCAAACATTGAAGTACAGGAACAAAATTAAATGAATGGATCAAACCACCCATATCCTCATAAAATTAATGACAATACAATAATGATCGGTTTACTCAATGATTTCTGTACATTTATGGGTCATCCACTTCTGTGAAATGTAACCTGATGAAGACTCCCTAAGATGAAACATTGTTGAACAATGTAGAAAGTTTATTTTTATTTTTTTTTTCTTGTGTTGAATATTTTAATTTGATATATGAAAGACTGCTTTGTTTGGTTGTTAATTGTACATCTCTTAAGTAACAATACAGCATTAATATGTGATTAATATTATATTGTATTTTCTGAATTTCAGAATATTTTCCAAAAGTTTTAAATATATATTTAATTTATTTTATGAAGGAAAAATTAATTGCTAAAGGGACAATATAATTTAAAATGGGACAAAAATTGACAAAAGGGGCCAGAAAACTGTTCCCTGTTCAAAATTAAAAATAATTAAACCCCCATAACCACAACAGGTTGTAATATATGTAGTTCCTACAATTTTAAACATATGTTGTAAAAAATAAAGTTCGAATAATTAACAAAGAAAAATAAAAAAGGAAAGAATTATTAGACAGAAATATTCATATAATGACATTCATGACTATAAAACAAGATTGTAAAGATAAAGCTGCCAAATTAAATTTTGGATATACTATATTTGACTTAAATGTAATCCCATCAATTATTAACATATCTTTTTAATCCTTCTTCTTCTTCTTCTTCTTTTCTTCCTTCTAGGGCCTTTCTACAGTCCATTAAGAACCACAGCCTTTGCAAGAGCACAATCTTCCGTTCTGCTCAGTCCTCCACTCTTCCTCTTCATCTTCTTACACCCATTTCTCTTAGATCCTCCTCAACATCATTCAGCCATTGCACTTGTGGTCTTCCCACCCTCCTTCATTTCCTCGACCTGGTTTTCATTTAAATATCCTTTTGACTACCTCTGTAGCATTCTTTGTCTCAATATGACCTAACTATCTTAATATCTTCATTTTTATATCTATTATGATATTTGTTGCATTGTACTAAATTATAGCATTTGTCTCTCTTTAGTATCCTTGCCTTAATTTGTGCTGTTATATTATTTTCTTTGGTGATGATGGAACCTAGATGTATAAACTTAACCCTTTCGAAACTTCTCTTTTATAGAAAGCTGTCTAAATTTTTCTCTTTATTTCAGGTGTATATCATGAACTTAATCTTATTCTTGTTAATCTCTAACCCTATTACTGCTGTTCCTTCCTCCAACTCTTGAAATCTTTCTAATAGTTGTCTGGTTGCACCAACACCATACATCTGCACATCTTGTTTTTCTCTATTACCTTCTTAACCCACGCAATTATGGTAATGCTTCTACCATTCTGTCATATACTGTTCCTTTTGATCTTGTGTTCATTCCTCCAAAAACTTGCTCCATTGCTAGATTGAATAGTACAGATGATCGTTCTTCTCCTTGATGTAATCTGAATCCTACCTCGAAGTTTTCTGGTATTTCTTCGTCTGTTGTTACCATTCTTTCTATCTATTGTTACCACTCTTGACATTTGCCAGTCTTTGACACTTGACATTTGCAGTCTTTTTAATCCTACACCCCTAAATAAGTTTACGCTGACAGCAAAAACTCAAGGTGTCGATTCTGAAGACCTTTGAGAAGTTGTTAAATCTGTTAATTCTTACTGTGAAATAGAAATCAGACAGTAGTGTATTGAAAATGTACTCCAGATAAATAATTGTTTTCTTCAATGCATTCGTTAATTTGAAATATTACATCCAAATAATCTAAATTAAATAATTTTTCACTGGCTAAGTCTACCAATTCATTGTAGGCTTCACAAAATTAAAAAGTATCAAAATAATAATAGTGAAAATAATAATGATAATAATAATAATCATAAATTTATTATTGTTATTATTATTATTGTTGTTGTTGTTGTTATTATTCTTATTATTATTATTATTATTATTACTATTATTAATATTATTATTACTATTATTATTACTATTATTATTACTATTTAGTTTGGCTTTCAACTTTCCCACAAAGATTTGCCCATTTCATACACTTCTTCAATTCTGGAAAACATTTTATCCACCACAAATTCCACAAGGAATGAATAAATTTTCAATTCAAACTCCATTAACCAGAGGCTGAGGATGAGTGAACTGTGACTACTCAAATATTATGTGTGTGTATGTAGTCCAATAATAGCTATGTTCATTCATTTCAGCAAAAGAAGCAAATGAAGCAGGAGCAGTAGACAACCCAGAAGGAGAGGAAGGAGAAGTAGAACAAGAATCATGGTGGAGGAAAAAGAAGAAAGAATTTGACAGGTTCACTTCTAATATTATT